>CM062806.1:47574912-48280767 GCA_031772625.1 Pinus tabuliformis | reverse complement strand
TTAAAAAATGAAATAGGTGTCTGCGTGGATAGTTCCGATTCCTGTTGCCAACCTCGTTAAAAAATGAAACAGGTGTCCGTGAGGATAGTTTTGTTCCTGTGTCAACCTCGTTAAAAAATGAATCAGTTAGTCTTGAGCATAGTTCCTTGTTAGGTAGATTGTAGAGAGTAGTTATGAGCATAGTTCTTTGTCTTGTGTCAAGCTCGTTAAAAAATGAAACAAGGAGTTTTGAGATAGTTCTTTTCCTATGTCAACCTCACTAAAAAATGAAACAACTCCCACAGTCTTTCCAAGATTTCGAAAGTAAACCTTCATTTCATCCACCTGGTTGAATGCAATGAAGCTTGGGGGGCATGTACCTCGATTTGCGTCATTATGTTGGGGGCATGCGAACTTATAACAAGCATAGTTTTTCGTTTCAAGCTTGCGTAAACATGAAACCGAATCCGAGCATAGTTCTTTTCTTGTGTCAAGCTCGTTAAAAAATGAAACAAATCCTCCTCTAATTGAGTCAAGAGTTTGACTAGATCTCATAAATGTTAAGTTGTATATTAGGTTAGTTATTTCAGTTTTTTGCATAATTTTCTTACAGTTTTAGGTCGAGTCTTTCAAATGATCTCGTAACTAAACCTTCATTCCATCCAGCTATTAATTAATGTACTTAGTTGAATGAAATGAAGTTGGGGGGCATGCGCTCTAGCAGTTATGCTTAGGGGGCATCAAGCACAGTTTTCTCTCTGTTTCAAGCTTGTGTAAAAATGAAACTACTTTGAAGCATAGTTTTTCTCTGTTTCAAGCTTTTGTAAAAATGAAACCTATCTCGAGTCAATTTCAGTTATTTTCAAGACTCGTTAAACTCATGAAAATCCCAAGATTATTTTGCTATCTTTCATTCTCGTAAAACAAATGAAAATGCCGAGTTCTTTCCGTCTTTTCTTACTCGTAAATTAAATTGAAAGTCGGCCATATGAGTACATTTTTATCATTTTTTTGAACTCATTAAAACTTACAAAAAAGTGAAAACCATGAGTACATTTTTATCATTTTTTCGAACTCGTTAAAACTTACGAAAAAATGAAACCTTGGAGTTCTCTTTTAAGCCCTTTTCAGACTCTCAAAATATGAAAAGATTGCTGAGTTTTTTTTTTAAGCTCATTAAAACGGAACTAAAAAGACAGTCCACTTACAACTCTTTTTCTGACCCTAAAAACATGAAAAGATTTCCAGATTTTTGTCGTTTCAAATTCGATATTGGTTATTAAATGACGTGTCATTGATCGTTTTTTTACTTTTTCGGATGAGGGGCACTAATTACGAAAGTACTACTCCTTGGTCGTAAAGATCAAGCGGTTCTCTCAAGTATTATTTTATACTTTTTCAGGCTTGGGAGACACAAATTTACGAAAAAGGTCAACCCTGGAGTTTTCTTAAGTTTTTCAGACTCTCTAAAATTGAAAAACGTCGAGTTTCTCCTATACTAGACTCGCTAAAATTTCACAGTAAAAGACCTGTTCAATTACAGACAGGAACAAACCACTCCTTCTTAGGGTTCAAATTTAAACTAACTTGGACTCATTCGAAGGATGAGCTTATAATCAAGCAAATGTTATCCTCCTCAAGCTTGTCAAAAATACAGAGGTACTTGCCAGAAATGGTGGGGGAGAAGAGAGAAAAATGAGCCTGTTTGTCATACTTTGTAACCACTCTTGAACACGACACTTTTATTCACCTGGGTTGGGAAATCCTTTGCTTAACAGTTGATCAAACCACATTGAAAGTCTTCAGCCAGTTTTTGGGCATTAAATTTGGGTCAATTGTCACCAAACCATATGTTGTGTCGTTATGTGTTCAAGAGGTCACTGCCAATAAGCCATTCATCTACAAAATATCTGTCATCCATCTTGACCATCCCTGAGTCAGCCTTGCAACTAAATTTCTTCAACTTGATCTATGATTTCGTGTTGTAGGCTTGCCTAGGACAGATCACTTTCTATCAACTGCAGCTCATTATCTAGAAAGATGATTTGAAATCGTTAGTACCTTGGGATATGCATGCCTCAATGGCAGGTTTCTTTCCTTTGACGACAAGTTGCATCATTGACCTTCGATCAAAGGATTCCATGACATGTTCGACATCAACACATTTATTCACATTTCATCGATTGTAATAGGTACTTTGAGAGTCATTGACATCACTGGTGGTTTCTCTCACACTTGTTAACAGTTTACATCATTGACTGGTAGTCAAGTGGTTTCTACCATGTTCGACATCAACACATTCATTCGCATGGATAGAATCGTACTGTTTCGAGAAGTAGAAATGAAGACCTTGGATCTAGTTTCTCCAATCCAGGCTGCGAGGAATTTTGTATTCATTATATGATGGACTATTCATAAACAGATGGTTGCATCCATACTGTGTCCACATGAGTCTATACTTGTGATGTATTACAAGATCATTCTTATATCAGAGCAGTAGTTAGTTTTCTACTAGTCAGTGTTGATCTGAGTATGGGAATGCCTACCTTGGCGATGATATGATCTCATATATATATCTTACATTGAATGTTTTTATAGGTTCCGACCAGGCTCTCCACAAGATGATCCTCGAAATGATAAAGTACTTCACTCTTCCTAAATGATAAATGAAATCCTCATCTACTATAGAATTTTCACTTTAAGGGGCAATCTGTTACACAAAAATATCGTCACCATGATTATTTGCAGTTAGTATGGGTCTATCATCACTTATATTGTCCTAAGCAAGTCTCAGACCTTAGCTCTTCAAGTCAAGCTTTGAAAATGAGAGAAATACATTGAAAATAAACAAAGCTCTGGTTCCGCACTTTCTCTCACTGTTGCCTGCGGTCCCGCACCTCCTATTCACAAAAACTGCGGACCTGCCCACTTCTGTCCCTAAAGGAGTGGGTGCAGAACCCTGTGAAAGTAAAAAAGGCGCAAGTTTATTCTAAAAAACTCACTTTGGGTTAATTCTAGATGATTCTAGAAGGAATTTTGATGTGGATTGGCCGCTCTTAGGTGGTTCATGCATCCTAAAAGAGAAGTATCTAATCCCTTGATGAGAGGAGCTATCCCTTTGAAGGAGGGCTTTATCCCTTTGAAGGAGGACCTAGTAACTTCCCTCCATTGCACTATAAATTAAGGCATTGGGTTGGTTCTAGGGAGGTTAGAAGCTGAACATTTTTTAGGGTAAATGCTGGTGGAATTGAGACTTCCTAGTTAAGCTTGAGAGGAGAGATCACATACCTTTTTGGCTTCATTGGGAAGAGAGTGAAACTTTTCAAAGTAGAGGAGACTTCTTGTCGGACCCTGGGAGGTGCTTGTACAGAATCAAGGCACAGGTTGTAAAGTTCTTCATTGATTTGAATTAATACAATCATATTCATTTTTCTCAACAAATTTTCTTATATCATTTGTTTCATGAATTCCTTGATCATCATGATAAGTATGCTTTATGATATTGGCTTTTCAGGTGCTATTTAATTTGTGTGCTTGTTTGTGTTTGCAGATTTGCTACAAGGGAGCTCATTTGGATCAAAGGAGTGAGGCTTCCAAAAACATGCATTGGACCCAAGGTAGGCCTAAAACACTTGTTTGCCTTTGTTTATAAATTGCATATTTAGAGAAAGATAGTTTTTGATTGGCTTGCTTGTCACTAGATATCGTTAGATACTAGGGAGGTCAATCTTGTCCGCAAGATCGACTCATTCCATGTGACAGATGGTGTGGAAGGTCAGAAAATGTTTTAGAATGTCGATTCCACTTCCTTCAATATACTTAGGATTTTGAATCATGTCATTGTAGCCCTCAGCTCATGTTTATCTCAGTAGGTCAGTGAAAGTGGGTAAATGTGGGAGGGGTGGTTACAATGATTATGTAAATCCTTTATAATCATGTGTCTATTATATGAATTGTCATAAAAAAATTATGAGTTATGTTAGCCTCATGTTGTGACAGGTGTTCATTTTTCATGATTGACATTTTACATGCCAAATATGTCATACTTTGCATACTGCAATGTTCCATATTTCCAGAAGAGACCAAAGAAGAAGCCATGAAGTGTGCTAGTCCAAATGCCACTACTGAGTTCCAAATTTTGGTGACTTAACCATTTTTAAAAGAATGTTCTATAAAATGGAAGGCCAAACAGCTTAATCTTGGCCTCCCTAGGTTTCAATTTCCTGTTTTAGAAAATAGAAAATGATATCTGTCCAAATAGCTTAATCTTGGCAGATCTGTAGATAGGTAGAGAATCAAAGGAGCCCAACTGCTTAATCTGGGCCCTTGGCAGAAATAAGTATAGACTTAGATAGGAGAACAGAAAAAAGAAAAATTGTAAAGCTGGGTCTGCAAGTCTAAGTGCACCCACCAAAAGAAGAAAAAATGTTAGGAAAGTAGGCTGGGTAGGCAGTTTTCGAGGTTGCAGAATGATGATCCATGATCAATTTTGTGTTTCTAAGTGTTATATCTTTTCAGATCACAGTCAGGATGTAGTTTTTCATCTGGAGGAACTCAAACTGGACATAACTAACTCCCCTCTCTTCTTATTCCCCAAATCACTCACTAATTTCCCAAAGAGGTCAAGATCCGCTTGAGCCTCTTAGTCTCATTAAACTTTACCCCTCCGCTTTCATTTGCACAAAGATAATGTTTAATGTGTTACTAACATTAAATTTTGCTCTCCCCCACTTGTATAAACCCACAAAACCAAAGTATAAACCCTCCCGGCGTGTTTATGAAGATCCGAATATTGCGCGCCCGTCCATTATTCCCCCGCCGATTCACCTGTTCCATCCACCGTCGGATCAGGCCCTCCCCATCTGACGACTCTCAGCGATTTCGGAGGCGCCCCCCTGCAAGGCCGTTAGCTTCCGATGGCGAGGCAATTTCTCCGATGTACTAAAGACACTTGTCCACTTTCTGTTGCATCAGAAGGGCTCTGACGGACACTGCCCTCGTACAGAAAGCGGTCCGATGAAACCGCTTTCCACCTTCTGCATACGCGCCCCATGTCACTTATCCAATTCTACGTGTCTGCCTCGTCACCGCGCCACGCTATCTACACAATATCGGCCTCCTGCCGAGTCACCCCTGCCATGTCATCCACCGTACATGCTGATGTCACCCTGCTGATGTCATCCTGCCACATCATCCGTCGTACCATGGTCCCACCTAGTGACGTCATGCTGATGTCATCATCAATTTTGAGGCAAAAGGCGAAAATCGTGCTTAGGAATCCCAGATTCAAATTCCGAGGCAGTTTTTCATGCGCGATTAGCGGCATGGCTACGGGAAAAGGGCCGAAATGGAAAACCCCTCATTGTGCAGCCCCCAGCAAGCCCAAAAGGCACCGAATGACCCGTTTTTCTTCGCGAGGCATGCAGAAAGGATCAAAAGACAGTTCTAAAGGAAACAGAGGGCCGAACAGCGGCCATTAAGTTTTGATTTGACCCACAGCGAAAGAGAGAACCGGCCCGATTCATTCGTCAAAGAGTATCAGAGGAAGGATGAAGCGGCAAAGAGTATCAGTTAAATTTTTTAATGAAAATCTTTAGTTCCCAAAGTAGGTCAACATTGAATGGCCTCCAACAAAGTCAAATCAGGAGGTGGAAGCCCATCCCAGCTCTCAAATCACAGTTAAAGCACTTAAAGCCACCGAACTACAATGGAGCAGAAGTCCATGCACAGTTATTGCAGAAGCACTGCACCGAGCCACCAAGGACAACACATTAATTCAGTTTTGATACGGCTACCCTCAGCGCAACCCATAGATATTTTCTTGCATTTATTTCTGATAGGTTTAGGTTAAAGTAATCTTTTACTTTCAGACTGTTTAGGTCACAGCTATAATAAACAATTTTGGAGAATTTTCCCTATATATACCACCCTCTGTATTGTTTCAAGGGTTGGTCGATTGATAACTTTTCATTAGAGACTCGCACTGTATGTCTGAGACTTTTTCTTTAATCAAAGATTGCTGAAGAGATTGGAGGAATGATTGTCTGATGTGTTGTTAATGGTCTCTGGAGACTAAATGATGGAATTCTTGTGCTGCAACATGAATCAATAAGTGCTTCTTACCTCTGTTTTCATTTTTCACCATCTAAATAGCAAAAAGAAAGATTAGCTTAGAACTTGTTTAACTGCACTCTAGGCTCAATTTCTGTTGTTTCTTTATGTTTTCATCTAAAATGAATTGGACATGAATATGAATTCCTCGTGGCTCATATTTACCCTAATTCACATGTGTTTGACAGTTATCTAGGGATTTTTTACTGCCCTTAGATAGAGCTCATCTGCCCTTCTGTGTTAAACTGACTGAGAGATTCTTAATTGCCTCTCCTTCCTTAGCATTCTTTCCATCCTTTAGACTTTGAAAATTGTTCCGTGTGCAGCTACCTTGCTCCTTATTCCTCCCGTGACCAAGAAAATGCACCAACAGTCTTACTCCTTGACTCCATGCCCAATGGTTTGAAATTTTCACACTATACCTGCCTCTTTACCTGAAAACATCAATCTTCCCACCAAAACACAAACAAAACCCTAGAACTCAATAGCTAGCCTAAAATCATCATCAATAGAGCTAAATCAGAAAGAGAGAGCCCTCTCTGATTGCAGGTGGGCTAGAACCTGCAATCCAAAGTTGGTTTGTGGTTACCTGGCTGTATCCCTTTACTCCAACCTGAGGGACAACCTGAGTGCTAACATAATGGCGACGACTCCACTGGGTACCTCCTCAATTAAATTCATGTAACAGGTTGGAATCCACTGAGAAATCAATTTTCTAATTGTTGTATATTCCTTAAAACTACAGATGAAGCCTGAATGTTAGCCAGGTAGCCTTTGAAACTGTTTTTGCTTTGCACTCACAGAATTAGACAAAAGTTGCTTCAGTCAATCTTCATGCTAGTTTTAAGCTATACACAACCATTCTAAAAGCATTCGCAGAAAAATACCAAAAAACAAATTCGGAAGCTGGCTCCTAAGAAGAATCCACAATACACAAGGTCAAATCCAGACCCAAATCCCCCAGTTGCTTTGGACAATCCGAACTTAATCCCAAAGATTCTTAGGAAGCAAGAAAGACAAGAAGATTTTGTTGAGTTGAGTCTTGAAACAGCTCTCCCAAGTTGTGTTCCAACTCCTGTTAATGTTTTATTTCGTTCAACCCCTACTTCCTCTTGTTCATCATCCACATCTCAAAGCACTCCATCCACACCTCCATTCACTCCACATACTACAAATACCACAACTGTTGTTCTAGTTACTTCTATTATCCCTGTTATCCCTATTGCTCCTGTTATCCCTGTTGTCCCACTTATCCCTGCCAATATGGCTAATAGATATGCACCCCTGCAACTACCCACTAATCCTGGGGCTTTACCTCAGGAGTACCAATCTAAAATTACCTATTTTGATAGTATCGGTCCTTTCACAACCCTTCAGCATACCAAAAAGATGCAAGACTATTTTGAAAACTACGAAATAGATGATGACAGTGTGAGAATGAGAATTTTTGTTCAAAGTTTAACAGGTGATGTAAGAACTTGGTTCAGATCACTTGCTGCAAATTCCATAACTACTCCAGATGAGCTTTACCAATCCTTTACCAACAAATGGGAGAAAAAGAAAGACCCCTTGCACATACTAGCTGAATATGATACAATTAAAAGAGGTCCTCAAGAGATTGTTTTGGAATACTGTGCAAGCTTCAACAATGTCTATAATGCAATACCACAGAACTTAAGACCCCCACCCGACCTTTCCTTGTATAAATTCCCTAACGGATTCAACCCGGATATGGCATACCAGTTAAAAGAAAGAGCTCCTCAGACCCTTGCAGATATGCAAAATGTTGTTGTTAGCGTAGAGGCCAACCTAATTGCCAAAAGAAACAGAGCTAGAGTGGAAAGAAGAACCACCTTTAAGGAAGAACCCTCAGCCTTTGATCAAAAGCTTGATGTTATTGTCAGTGGCCTACAAAGGTTGGGAGAAAGAGTAGAAAGCGTTGAGAGGAGATCATCATGGGAAGGACAACAGTCCAATACCATAAGGAACCCAAATTTTAGGAAAACACAGAACACAAATGTTGGTAGGTCAAGCCTAGACCATGACATAAGACCCCCTTTTCAAGATAACTATGTTGAAGGATCTACATCCAATGAGCAAATAGAAGACACTCACATGAATCTGATGGATCTAAAGGGTGAGCATCAGACTTTCCTAAGCCAAGAAGACCAAGATGAGCATAACCTAAGTCAATTTCAGACTAAGTTTGGTGAGCCTTTTGATTTTAAACAAGGTTATGATACTGTTGTGTATGAAGTACACAAACAATACAAGCTGAGAACTAGGACCATTGACATTTCTGAACCTAGCAAAACAAAGGATGGCAAACAGCCCAACAAGATTAAGAGCAAGGCTGTCATAACAAAACCAGCTGATACAACTATCCCAAACCCACATCAAGTGACTGTAGAAGACATTACAGAAGCGCAGCCTTCTGTAGATCAGTTTTGGCCACCTTCTTCCTCTGAGCAAAACTCGAACAACGTTCCAAAAAGCCCTCCTGAAGTTGAAAAACCACAAGCAATAAATTCCCATAACGCTGATAAACAAGAGAAAATAGCAGATAATCCGAATGAAACAGAAAAAACTTCCATTATCAACACCAAGACTCCATTGGAAAAGACATTTAATTTAGAGGCAGAAATAGCTAAGTTGAAGATATCCATCCCCCTTTCAGAACTTGCCAAGCACGATGCATATAGGCAAAAAATTCAAAGATCACTTCAAATACCAGAGAATAAGGATGATGTAAATATTCTGGATGATAACCCTGAACTGTTGTTTGGCCCAGAAGTTAATGGAAAAACAACCTATGGACATATTCTGCCCTTTTATGTTAGTTTGCATATACATGACAAAGTTTTGCACAACGCTATGTTTGATTCAGGAGCATCACACAATTTGATGCCCAAAGTAGTTATGGAAAAGTTGAACCTTGATATTACAAGACCCTACAAATATTTGTACTCATTCGACTCAAGTCAAGTCAAGTGTTTAGGCCTCATTAAAGACTTGTGTGTCTCCTTAGTCCAATATCCCAATAAGACCATCCTCATGGATGTGGTGGTGGCTGACATCCCACCAAATATGGTATGCTCCTGTCCAGATCATGGGGAGAAAAGCTCCAAGGATCCCTTCAACTAGACCTCTCCTATGCTACTATTTCAGTCTTTGGGCAACCAAAGAGATTGTACAGAGAAACACTCATGAAATATGTGGTAAGTAGTGAGAGTAAGCCTGAAAATTTTCCCATTCACTCTATCCATTCTGATATGGATTCCTTTATTTGTTTAATGACAATACAAATTCTCCAACTGATGATGAGCCTTTGGCTCTAGAACAACAAACACAAATCAAAAGAATTGGTTTCACATACCCATGAGACTGTCACAACAATTAATGTAACCAGCATCCTAGAACAACCTCCCCAAACAGAAATTTCAAATCTGCCGCTGCAAGAATGACTGAAACTCTCAGTACTAAACACAAGCAAGAAATCACATGGTATTTAGAGTTTGATGGCTCGGTCAACAAGTTAGGAGCAGGGCAGGTGTATGGATTCACAATACGCATAACAATCATGCGGAAGGACATGCCTACAGACTGAATTTCAAATGCACAAATAACATGGCAGAATATGAGGCTTCTTTTAGGCCTTAAACTGCTCAAAGCTCTAGGAGCTGCAAAAGTTTCTATTTTAGGGGATTCTGACTTAATCATACAACAGATGAAAGGTAATTTTGTAACCAATGACAATAGAATGAGGGCCTATAGGACTGTTGCCACTACTATACTTAATGCGTTCACAGAATTCAAGCCGGCCAAAATTTCAAGAGAGCATAACATTCATGCACACAGCCTAGCCACCTTTGCTAGTACATGTAAGCTTCCTTTTGAGCCAAACCATCACTTTACTGCCGAAATAAAACATAGGCCTGCTATCCAAATAACGTTAAAGACTGGCAAGTTTTTGAAAATGATGCCTAGATCAACAATTTCCTCACCCTTGAGCAGGAGTTTTCGAATATCAACATTGACATGGATGCTATGAATGATGTCCAACAGCAAACAAATGAAAACCAGCAGGCTGTAATAGCTGCAATAGCCAAACAAATCCTAAACCCCACTGCTTTTGACAAAACAAACATAGAACGGCTAAAACAAATGCATTTGGAAGAAATTGCCAAAACAGAGGCAGAGATCATTAACAGAAAGGACAATTTTCTGCCTGCTAGTCTAACCCCATTAGAAGACATGTTTGACGCTAATGATGTTCCCAGAAAATCCAAAATTACAACCATTGAATGTTGCTATAGAAGAACACAACATTGGGACAGCAGAGAATCCCAAAATGATCAAATTGTCCAAAAATTTACCACCCGATCAAAAGCCCAAGTACATTGATTTGTTTAAAGAGTTCCAAGATGTATTTGCTTGGAGTTATGAGGACTTGAAGTCCTATGACACTTCAATAATTCAACACACCATTCCCTTAAAACCAAACCAGAAACCTTTCAAACAGAAACTTAGAAGAATTAACCCTATGCTTCTTCCATGATTGAGAAGGAAGTAAAGAGGATATTTGAAGCAGGCATAATAGCACCCATCAGATTTTCTGAATGGGTATCCAATCTGGTTCCCACAAGAAAGAAGACAGGTGAGATTGGACTCTATGTAGATCTGAGAAATTTAAACCAAGTCTCCTTAAAATACCACTATCCTTTGCCCAAGATGGATCACATCCTACAAAGAGTAGTGGGTTCATCTAGAATATCTTTGCTAGATGGCTTTTCAGGTTTCAATCAAATACTTGTTCACTCGGATGACCAAGACAAGACAACCTTTACCACACCGTGGGGAACATTTAAGTATGTTAAGATGCCATTCGGACTTAAAAACGTTGGTGCTACCTTTCAAAGAGCAATGGATATTTCTTTTGCCAAAGAAATACATGACTTCCTAGTTGTCTATCTGGATGACCTCACCTCTTTTTCCAAACTGATGAAGAACACCTCAAGCACTTGAGGCAAATATTCCTAACATGTAGGAAATATGCCATTTCCTTAAATCTCAAGAAGTCCCTGTTTGGCCTTGAAGAAGGAAAACTACTTGGCCACATCATATAAAAGATGGATTAGAATAGATCCTGAAAGAATCCAAGCCATCCTCCAAATCCCTTATCCCAGAAACATAAAAGAGCTGCAAGCATTCCTTGGAAAAATCAACTTCTTAAGAAGATTCATCCCAAATATAGCTGAACTGATACGACTATTAAAGAATATGTTAAAAAAGGATGCCAAGGTAAAATGGTCTCTTGAAACCAAGCAAGCATTTGAGAGTATCAAAACGGCCTTAACCCAAACACCTGTCCTCACCAGCCCACAATTTGACAAAGATTTTATCATTTTTTCTTTTGCATCTGATCATACTATAGCTGCTATCCTTTTGCAAAAGGATGAACAGGGAGCTGAAAAGAAGATTGCATTTTTCAGTCGAGCCTTAAGAGACGCCACTTTGAAGTACCCAATCATGGAAAAGCAGGCCTATGCGCTCGTTAAGGCCATCAAGGATTTCAGAGTGTACATTTTATATTCACATGTGATTGCCTATGTCCCAAGTGCTGTTGTAAAAGACATACTAACCCAAGAGGGATTAGAAGGCAAACGAGGCAAGCAATAGCAAACATCCTTGAGTATGACATAGAAATAAAACCAACCAAGCTGGTAAAGGGACAAGGTTTAGCCAAACTAATGTCCGAAACAAACTTACAAGCCTTAGATATTAACCAACTGGACAATGAACAGGAGCTGGCGACTCCACAGATCAGTGAGACCTTTTTGCAATCTCCATGGTATGCTGATATATGTTTTGTACTGTTAAACCTGTTTGCTCCCCTAGGATTGTCCAGAACCAAGAAAATATTTTTGAAAATGAAAGCTTTAAAGTTTTGTGTCATAGATGGTGCATTATTTTGGAGAAATCATGAAGGTATATTGCTTAATTGTTTAACCATGAGTGAAACTAACAATGTCATGAAAGAATTCCATGCAGGTGACTGTGGAGGACATCTATATTGGAAGTCCACTGCTGATAAAATCTTAAGAGCTGGTTTCTATTGGCCCTCTCTTTTTGCAGATGTAAAGAAGTTTGCCATGTCATGTCACAAATGCCAAATCTTTGAGGGCAAAAGAAAGTTGTTGCCCCTGCCCCTGAAACCCATCTCAACCGAAAAGCCTTTTCAACAATGGGGTCTTGACTTCATTGGAGAAATCCATCCTTCTTCCTCTGGCCAGCACAAATGGATCCTAACAGCCACCGACTATTTCACTAAATGGGTTGAAGCCGTCCCCTGCAGGCAAGCCAATGACACCATCATCATCCAATTTCTTGAGTGCAATATCCTTTCCAGATTTGGCTGCCCTGAGAAAATTATCACTGACAATGCTGCTGCCTTCAAATCCAAAAAGATGGTTAGTTTTTGCCACAAATTTCATATTACCTTGGGCCACTCTACAGCCTATTACCCTCAAGGCAATGGCTTGGCCGAATCATCTAACAAAATCCTCATCAACATTATAAAGAAAGTGCTAGAAGAGAACAAGAAGAACTGGCACAAAAAGCTGGTAAATGCCCTATGGGCAGACAGACTTTCAAGCAAGAAATCCATTGGAATGAGCCCTTATGAGCTGGTATATGGCATGGAGGCCAGATTTCCATCATCCCTGGGCATTCCTACTATCAGACTGTTACAGGAAATTTAGGCTGAACCAAATGACATTCAAAGAAGGATTAATCAAACCATTCATCTTCAGCAAACCAGAGAAAAAGTTTATGACAGAGCTCAAATTTTGCAAGAAAAACTCAAAAAGATGTTTGATAAGAGAGTTAAAGCTGAGGATTTCTACATTGGTGACAAAGTTCTAAGGTGGGACTCACGAAGAGAAGACAAGGGCAAACATGCCAAGTTTGATTTTTTATGGAAGGGACCATTCGTTATTTCTGTTGTTCAGGGAAATAACACTTATTTTCTCAAGTCTGTAGAGGATAGTTCTACTAAAGAAGGCCTTGTCAATGGTCGTATGCTGAAACATTACCATGATCCCTTTTAAGGGATACAATGCAGCTTTGTATGTATCTTTTGTACAGTCATATTTGTATATATCAACGTTTTGTTTTATTTTTCTGAATGTTAGAGGACCAGCAATAAATCTTGTGAAGCCACAACCAATACAAGTGTTCTAGTTTTAAAAGCTCTGTCTCTATACTAATTTTCGACAAAACAGCAAGAGTGGCACAATCACATAACAACAATTCATGGTAAAGGGGAGTTGTTTACAATCTTCAGTCGAAAATATCAAAACAGAGGAGTATTTTAGTTCATATCAGCACCCTTGGTCAAAGCAAAAGTAAAGCAAACACATCAGTTTTTTATCCATGTTTTGAGAATGTTTCAAAGGCAATACTCAAGAAAAATTATACATAATAGCAAGCACACAAAAGAAAGCAGGTAGTGCTATGCATTTCACAATATTTCAGTTAAGGAGAAGGGTGTTCATATTACAAAGTTTCAATTATCTAACAGCCAGCATAAAGAAGCTCCTTCAATCCACAGCAACCACAGAAGATCAAGGCAGTCTGACCTGCTGTTCTTGGCTTTTCACAAGGAAAAGCCATCCCCAAGTGGAGCCACTGTTAGCCTCCTGTTGCGACAGGTGTTCATTTTTCATGATTGACATTTTACATGCCAAATATGTCATACTTTGCATACTGCAATGTTCCATATTTCCAGAAGAGACCAAAGAAGAAGCCATGAAGTGTGCTAGTCCAAATGCCACTACTGAGTTCCAAATTTTGGTGACTTAACCATTTTTAAAAGAATGTTCTATAAAAGGGAAGGCCAAACAGCTTAATCTTGGCCTCCCTAGGTTTCAATTTCCTATTTTAGAAAATAGAAAATGATATCTGTCCAAACATCTTAATCTTGGCAAATCTGTAGATAGGTAGAGAATCAAAGGAGCCCAACTACTTAATCTGGCCCTTGGCAGAAATAAGTATAGACTTAGATAGGAGAACAGAAAAAAGAAAAAAATTTAAAGCTGGGTCTGCAAGTCTAAGTGCACCCACGAAAATAAGAAAAAATGTTAGGAAAGTAGGCTGGGTAGGCAGTTTTCGAGGTTGCAGAATGATGATCCATGATCAATTTTGTGTTTCTAAGTGTTATATCCTTTTCAGATCACAGTCAAGATGTATTTTTTCATCTGGAGGAACTCAAACTGACATAACTAACTCCCCTCTCTTCTTATTCCCCAAATCACTCACTAATTTTCCCAAAGAGGTCAAGATCCGCTTGAGCCTCTTAGTCTCATCATGTTCCATAACATTGGCCTTGGTGAAGATTTTCCTCACTCAAGGATTTCCATTCTTTTTTTACAAAGTTCTATTTCCCCAAAATAGCCTAAGGTTCCTTACCTTAGAATTTCTCATCATCTTCATATTAACCACTAACTCTATTATGTAAATCCCTATCTGTTTTTCCCTTCCCCTACTAAATCTATGTTAATAACTCCCCTATGTACATACCTCACCTCATAGCACTATAGCTATGTATTTTTTCAGTTCTGGGACATAGTAGTCCACCTGGGACTATTGTGAACCCATCCGTGTCATGAAACTGGGATTGGTCTAAACCTCTGGTTAGACCAAGAACCTTTACCCACCTCGCTATCCTCAAAACCCTATAACTTTACCCCTCCACATTCATTTGCACAAAGATAATGTTTAATGTGTTACTAAATGTTATAGACATTTTTGTGCCTTATAGCATTGAGCATGAAATGTCCATAATCTAAGGGATCCAAAGTCCCTAAACATGTTGTTCCTACCCCTAGAGGAACAAGGCTAACAAACCACAGCAATTCACAGAAGTTCTCCACCTGAAACTGCTCAAAACAAGTCAATTCAGGATCATGTTAACTGCTCCACTGACCATCTGCACTGAATGTCAATGGCTCCACTGGATACCTGCGCTGAATGTCAACTCCAACACTGGCTACCTGCGCTGAGCGAGATTGGACAAGTGGCAGACTCATTCCTCAAGGTGTCAGAGCCCAGGAAGCTTCCAAAATGACACTTGCCTCAGGGAATTCGACTGGTGATGAGTAAGAGGTTCCAAATCTCCAAGTGGAAGCAAGAACCTCCAAGTGGATTCAAGAACTGAGAGAGGGAGAGGACACTAGTCAGATCTCAAGCTGACTCATCCTTTTTCCAAAACATCTATATATAGATCTCTCCTCCATGAGATCTAGAGGCTGGAATTTTGTGATTGCAAAGAATTGCTGTTGGTTTGAGACTGGAATCATTGGGTGCTTAATGCTTTGAAGGGAGGTGAAGATAGGAATTCCATTCTGCTGGGAAGGAGATGCTGGATTGGAGCCCTCTGGGTTGTATCTCTTCCTGAACCTTGTTATTTATCAATAAAGCTATCTTGGTTTTCTCCTATATACTGGTGTATTTGTATGATTGCATTGGTGTATTTGATTTATTTCTAATCCTGAATCATTTATGAATATGAATATCTGCCTTTGTGTTGTGTTCTTCTCTTGTCTCAAGTAGCTATTCTCTTGTTGCAAGTAGATGTTCTCTTGTGATCTCGCAGGAATCAAGTAGTTGTTCTTTGGCGAGCGAGGAGGCAAGTAGCTGTGAACACCCAAAGAGAAGAGGATCTAGATCGAGGGACAAATGGAAGACACCGGTAAGTCTATTGATCTCCCCTCTTTCACATTTCATAAAGGAAGAAAACAGAATAGTTGTCTCTGTTTGTTGCTAAGGCACTGTCACACCTTAGGTGGATAGGATCGTCCTGAATAGGCATTTTTCCCCACAACAAATTGGCGACTCCGCTGGGGACATTTGTTTTAGTCATTTTATTTGTGTTTCTATCATTGTTTGCTTCATAGACTTAACAACAACAATCGAACTGCTTCTGCAAAGTAGACTGTTGCTGCCTTGATCCTTCACTGGATTTTGTCTATGATCTGAACAATGGACTCACAAATGACTTGATGATCCTTTGTGATAGATCTTAGTACCCTCTCAAAGCATCCCTTTGATTGTACCTTGCTTTTGTTTCTGATTTGGCCTGAAACTGTTGATTTTTGAGCATTTTGTGACCCAAAACCCAGGAGAAACAGAGTTTCTCCTTCAGCGCAACTGTTGTGAAGGCAGTCTGCATTTCAACGCAGGTCCCGTGAAGGCTACCTGCGCTGAATGTCAAACCCACAGTGTTGAGGTTGCGCTGAACCAGTTTGGCCTTGTGCAGCTGGGGTTCTCTGCTGTCTGTTGCCTTGTTTTGATCTCTGTTTTTGTAGCCTTTAACCAGCATAGGTACCAGTCTGATAACTCCTTTTCTTTGCTTGAATTCCGCCTCCTTTTGTACAAAAAGACTGTAAGTGTTTTTATGTGTTTGTGGCGTCATTTACAGTTTTCCTTTGCATGAGTGAAATAATCATCCTGTAGCCCTTGATTCAGATCTGTTGATTGTGATCTTAGGAGAGAGTTCATTGGCTGTTTGCAGTTGATTATACATTTGCTTTTGCTTATTGGTTTGAGTTTGTCTCTTTTAAGTGTTGAAACAAGTATTCATTTCGAAAGTTGCAAAGTGTCGTAATCTCTTCTACCCTTGTTGATTTCGAAAAACTAAACTTGTTTGTATCTGTCATTTAAAAGCAAATTCAAAGTTGTACAAAAAGCTTTCTTTGTAGGCATCAACACTAAGAAAGCGGAAAACAAACACCTGCATTGTGCATTTGCATTTTGATAAGTTTGCATGCTTGATTTAGGAAGAGTGCATTAGAGTGTGCTGATTGCTCTTTGAGAAAAGATAGTGTCTTTCTTTTCCCTTAGTAGCTAGGATTTTCAAAGTTGAAAAGATTATAAAGCTTGCTTATCATCTTAGACTGCATTTAGGAATTGTACCATACATCTCGTGGTGATCCTGAAAAGAAAACTTCTAAAAAGATCAACTTAAAATAAACTGAATGAACCTAACAACGCTTTGCAACATAACGCACAACATAGAGGTCTAGGCTAGAGATGTGTTCCGGTGTCGTTAAGCCTAGTGACTGTCGATCTCGTGGAAGGTGGGTGATTCCTCCTGAGGGACGATAGCGCTAGTACGGATTGTGCTCCCACGTACCGTCGCGTATATATTGGGAGACCCCTATAGGCATATATCCTTTATCCTTAGGAAGCCGTGTTGGCCGCCCTACTGATCGCAATGCACTGAACACAGCATTCGGGAAGATCGTCCGCTCGTACCTTAAAAAGTATTCTGCGGTTTTGCGAAAAGTTTGGCACATCCTCTGCCTAGAACTCCAGAGCAGTTTCTTTTGGCCTTTTTCAGACTCTATAACAGAAAAAGTCCATCCGAACATTTGTCACTTCCGGCTCGTTAAAACATCGAAGGTGACTAGAGTCATCTTTAGCTTTTTCGCGACTCTTTAAAAGTGAAAAAGCAAGTTGTGTCTAAAGCGTCGTTAACAATTTATTTTAAACGGAACAATCACCCTTTATTACCGCGTTGATCTTTAGGTTGAAAGGATGGAGCACACGAAACAAGGAATTCCCCTTGGTGGAAATCCTAGTCCCTTCTCCTCTTGGGGAGATGCTGGTGCGCCCCACATGGCCACATTGTCGCTTCCAGGACTGACAATTGGCCTACCAGTCTGGCTCTTTCAACCAATGTCGTTCAGAACACCACAATTCCTGAACAGTCGAGTCAACAGTTAGATCAGACAAGAGTTGCCCACCAACCTTCCACTTCATTTTCCTCTCCTCCTTCCTCTTCGCTTGAGAGAACTGGTCGAACAAAAAACCGGTTTCCTAAGGAAGAAGAAAGAAAAGAAGAAGAAGAGCCTAAGGCGACTGGGGGCAAACAAGTGTCATCTGACAAAAATCCACACACAGCACTCGTAAGGCCTAAATCGCCATGCGTCATATGAAAGGGAGACCACTTCCATAGAGATTGTCCCTGTATCCCCCGGATACTAAGGGACTGGTCCCCCCGTTTTCACAATTCGTTAGCATCGACCTCTGATAGCCATGTCGACTGCTCACCGTCAACTAGTGGGAGTGAAGCCCCAGGACAGAGCGGGAATGCTAAATTTCCCTGCAGACTGTGCGAAGGCGATCACGCCATCCACGTTGTCCCTTCTTAGACGAGGCAAAAAGAGTTCTGGAAGATCGCCCGATTTTACGAGCGCAACTTCCTCCTGGATATCAAAGACTCTTGCCAAGTCCCTCGCTAGTTGAAAACCCAGCTGACCCGCCCAGGTGGTCAGCCGAAGCACCTGTCATTGAAGATGAACCGTCTGAATCCATACCTGACGAAAGTCTAAAGGTTGAAACAGCAGTTGACCCGGTTTTGCCTTCAGAGGCTCTATCTTCGAATGATACCGTCACAGAGGAGAATAAAGATGACACCGTACAAATTCTCTTCATCAGCACTGACTCTGATGAACAAGGGGGCAATGCCACCATTACTTTATCACAAGAAGGAAGTTCGTCAAAGTGATATCCGGCCGTATACTCGGTCCCACCACCAAGCAACCTGGTTGTGTCCTTCGACTGGAACCAACTAGGCAGACCCCGCTTGCCAGCTAGCATACCATTCAGAATTATTGTCCAAATATACAGAATGGTAATGGCTGGCACAGTTATTGATGAAGGGGCATCTGTGAGTATCCTTTCCTCTATTGCTTGGAAAGCGCTTGGTTCGCCTGCACTTTTGCCTGAAATAAGAAATCTATCAGGCTTTGATAAAGGAACCAGTCGACCTTTAGGGATCCCCCCCAATGTGCCCGTAACATTGAAAGGGAAGACCGTTCAAATGAACGTGATGGTCGTTCAAGGACCCTTGGATTATAACCTACTCCTTGGACGAGACTATATATATTGCATGGGAGCCGTCGTCTCCTCACTCTTTAGAGTAATGTGTTTTCCGCATGAAGGAAAAGTGGTCAAGCTCGTGGACCAACTTTCATTTCCCGGATCACGCATCGCAAATAGTCATATACCATCCCTAAATGGTCTATTCATGCAGGAAGTGTCTCAACCCACGGTCCATCCTCCTGATGAGCGCGAGTAATCCGGGAGGATATCACTGGAACCCAGGGGGCATGTGTCCTGGCCTGCTTCGGCAGGGAAACTTTGGGCATAGGGTAGGTTTCCGCGGGAGAATATGACTAGTCCGTACCCCGTCCGTAGAGGAAGAGGGGTTGTTCTAGAATACGATTCTTTTGTCAAAGTTATGTGAGTCGGCGGGCGTCGTCGCTCACCGATGGTAGACAACGCCGAAGAAGTGTTTTTATTCGTAGCCGCGAATGAAACAATCTTTGGGTAACCTGAAAGAGGTAAGCCTCTCTCGTTAAAACAAATGTTTTGACGGAAAAGAAGTAGAGGTAACCTTGAAACTCTGTCTTATGCCTGGGGGCATGCAAACCTTTTGGAGTGTAAGCAAGGGGCGGCTATTTATTTTTTAAATTTTTAGGACCTCTGACCCTTTAAACTCGTAGGATTAGTCGTTTTCGAGCTTGCATAACGAAAGGATCCGGGGCAAAGCTTACGTGAGATGAAGCTCCATAAAAAATAACATCTCCAATGAGACACTCTTATCATATGACTGGTATAAACGAGCAGTTTTAGCACAAAGTTCATGCTCGTTAAAAAATAAACGCAAGATCCGAGCAGTTTTAGCACATAGTTCATGCTCGTTAAAAAATAAACATAAGTTTGAGCAGTGTTTTGGCGCATTCAAGCTCTTTAAAAAATGAACCTATTCCGGTAAACAACCATTGTGTATATGACTTTATCAGCCATTAAAGCCTTGGTCGTGTTTGCACCATCACCTCCACTTTTCATTTCCTGATCGTTCACCTCCATATGATTGTTTACCCATTTTGAGGAACAGCTGCGAAGATTGATCTCACCTAGCCATCCTTGTGACACTGCCGTGATTGGAAAATTCCAACCTGTACCTGGAATCAGCTGCTAACCCTGTTCATCACTCATTCCTCAAAAGACGAGTCTTCTTTAAGCTCTTTTCAACCGACTCGTAAAATATGAAAAGATTGCCGAGTTTTGGCCTTCCAGCTCGTTAAAGCGACCAGAAGTGCTATCCCTCCTCTATATTTTAATCTTTTTGGACCTGAGGGATTATTGCACAAAAAGATCGAGCGCTTGTTTTGTTCGCTCGTTAAAACTATCGAAAACTCATCCCTTCTGTATTGTTTTATACTTTTTCGGACTAAAGGGATTAGATGACGAAAAAGGACTTTCGGAGTTAACTTTATGTACCTTTTCAGACTCTCTAAAAATGAAAAGGACCGAGTTATCTTTGTCGTTAGACTCGTTAAAATCACTAAATAGCGACAAACTTGTCTTTTGACGAGAAGGAGTTTCACTATCGCTAGGCTCGTTAAAACATAACGATGGGCTTGCCCGAAGGGCAGGTTATAGAACAAGCATATGTTATCCTCCTCAAGCTTGACAAAAATAAAGAGGTACTGGTCAGCAATGACTGGGGAAAAATTGGGAGAAAATCAGGAAAACTTTGATGGTAGCAAGTCGCTCTTGAACATGACACTTTTCCTCCGTACCACAATCGGGTTGGGTTGTTTCATTCACCGGTCACATCACCATGGTCTCACCATACCATCCATATTTGGGGTAATGCTACCAATCCATCACATCAGTGTCGCCATATGTTCAAGAGAAGTCGTTCAGAAAGAGTCAACCAGGTCCCATCCACTGCCATACATTATCCTTCATCCATTCATGACCGCCACCCTGAATCATATGTCACAGATCGTTTTCACCTCCATTAAAATCATTAGCTCCGTTCCGTGTCACTGATGTGGGATTCATTAAGGCCCTCCTTTGACGGATCGCTTCTTGTCGACATCAGCTTATTATCCAAGAAGTTGATCTAGGAACAACCCCTTCAGTACTTTGAAGCTTGCATGCCTCAATTGCAGGTTTCTCACTTCCGGCGATAGGTATACATCAATGACCTTCGACCAGAATATTTTGCGTGGTGTTCAACGCCAAGTCCTTTATTCACACCACGTGAATTGTACTGCAGTACCTTGAGGGTCATTATCATTATCGGTGATTCCTCTCGCGCTTGTTAACGGTTTACCTCATTGACCGGTAATCAAGCGATGTCTTTCCATGTTCGACTTCAGCACAATTCTCACATGGATCGACTTGTACTTAGAGTGAAGATCGAACGAGTTTGAAGACCCCGGATCTAGTTTCATCCATCTGGGCTGCGATATATATTCAGGAAAGATAAAGACATTTGACATGTACGTCAGTGCAGCAGATGATCATCCTACTCAAAGGATGATAATTTCACCAAAATTATCAGTCTACCATCAGACGATCGTCTGTTCTTTTTTCAAAAATGAATTTAAAAAGCTGAGCATGGGAATGCTCGCCTCAGCTAGATCATGAAAGTAGTATGAATCATAATGTATTGTATTGTATCTTATTACAGGTCTCCTCCCAGCAAATGGATGAACTTCGGACCCTCCTGGATAAAGCATTTCACCCGATAAACGACCTCATACTTTAGGGGGCAACTGTTATAGACATTTTTGTGCCTTACAACATTGAGCATGAAATGTCCATAATCTAAGGGATCCAAAGTCCCTAAACATGTTGTTCCTACCCCTAGAGGAACAAGGCTAACAAACCACAGTAATTCACAGAAGTTCTCCACCTGAAACTGCTAAAAAACAAGTCAATTTAGGATCATGTCAACTGCTCCACTGACCATCTGCGCTGAATGTCAATGGCTCCACTGGCTACCTGTGCTGAATGTCAACTCCAACACTGGCTACCTGCGCTGAGCGAGATTGGACAAGTGGCAGACTCATTCCTCAAGGTGTCAGAGCCCAGGAAGCTTCCAAAATGACACTTGCCTCAGGGAATTCGACTGGTGATGAGTAAGAGGTTCCAAATCTCCAAGTGGAAGCAAGAACCTCCAAGTGGATTCAAGAACTGAGAGAGGGAGAGGACACTAGTCAGATCTCAAGCTGACTCATCCTCTCTCCAAAACATCTATATATAGATCTCTCCTCCATGAGATCTAGAGGCTGGAATTTTGTGATTGCAAAGAATTGTTGTTGGTTTGAGACTGGAATCATTGGGTGCTTAATGCTTTGAAGGGAGGTGAAGATAGGAATTCCATTCTGCTGGGAAGGAGATGCTGGATTGGAGCCCTCTAGGTTGTATCTCTTCCTGAACCTTGTTATTTATCAATAAAGCTATCTTGGTTTTCTCCTATATACTGGTGTATTTGTATGATTGCATTGGTGTATTTGATTTATTTCTAATCCTGAATATTTATGAATATGAATATCTGCCTTTGTGTTGTGTTCTTCTCTTGTCTCAAGTAGCTGTTCTCTTGTCGCAAGTAGCTGTTCTCTTGTGATCTCGCAGGAATCAAGTAGCTGTTCTCTTGGGCGAGCGAGGAGGCAAGTAGCTGTGAACACCCAAAGAGAAGAGGATCTAGATCGAGGGACAAACGGAAGACACCGGTAAGTCTATTGATCTCCCCTCTTTCACATTTCATAAAGGAAGAAACCAGAATAGCTGTCTCTATTTGTTGCTAAGGCACTGTCACACGCTTAGGTGGATAGGATCGTCCTGCATAGGCATTTTTCCCCACAACACTAAACATTAAATTTTGTTCTCCCCGCTTGTATAAACCCACAAAACCAAAGTATAAACCCTCCCCGCGGCGTTTATGAAGATCTGAATATTCGCGCGCCCGTCCATTATTCCCCCGCCGATTCACCTGTTCCATCCACTGTCGGATTGGGCCCTCCCCATTCGACGACTCTCAGCGATTTCGGAGGCGGTTTCTCGCCGTTGTACTAAAGACACTTGTCCACTTTCTATTGCATCGGAAGGGCTCTGACAGATACCGCCCCCGTGTAGAAATCAGTCCGATGAAACCGCTTTCCGCCTTCTGCATACGCGCCCATGTCACTTATCCAGTTCTACGTGTCTGCCTCGTCATCGCGCCATGCTATCTACACAATATCGGCCTCTTGCCGAGTCACCCCTGCCACGTCATCCACCATACATGCTGACATCACCCTGTTGATGTCATCCTACCACGTCATCCACCGTACCATGGTCCCACCTGCTGACGTCATTATCAATTTTGAGGCGAAAGGCGAAAATTGTGCTTAGGAAGCCCAGATTCAAATTCAGAGGCAGTTTTTCATGCACGATTAGTGCCTAGCACTAATCGCGCATGGCTACGGGAAAAGGGCCGAAGTGGAAAGCCCCTCGTTGCGCACCCCGAGCAAGCCCAAAAGGCGCTGAATGACCTGTTTTTCTTCGCGAGCATGCAGAAAGGATCAAAAGACAGTTCTAAAGGAAACAGAGGGCCGAACAAAGGCCATTAAGTTTTGATTTGACCCACAGCGAAAGAGAGAACCGGCCCGATTCATTCGTCAAAGATATCAGAGGAAGGATGAAGCGGCAAAGAGTATCAGTTAAATTTTTTAATGAAAATCTTCAGTTCCCAAAGCAGGTCAACATTGAATGGCCTCCAACAAAGTCAAATTAGGAGGTGGAAGCCCATCCCAGCTCTCAAATCACAGTTAAAGCACTTAAAGCCACCGAACTACAATGGAGCAGAAGTCCATGCACAGTTATTGCAGAAGCACTGCACCGAGCCACCAAGGACAACGCATTAATTCAGTTTTGATACGGCTACCCTCACGCAGCCCATAGATATTTTCTTGCATTTATTTCTGATAGGTTTAGGTTAAAGTAATCTTTTACTTTCAGACCTATTTAGGTCACAGCTGTAATAAACAATTTGGAGAATTTTCCCTATATATACCACCCTCTGTATTGTTTCAAGGGTTGGTCGATTGATAACTTTTCATGAGAGACTCGCACTGTATGTCTGAGACTTTTTCTTTAATCAAAGATTGCTGAAGAGATTGGAGGAATGACTGTCTGATGTGTTGTTAATGGTCTCTGGAGACTAAATGATGGAATTCTTGTGCTGCAACATGAATCAATAAGTGCTTCTTACCTCTGTTTTCATTTTTCACCATCTAAATAGCAAAAAGAAAGATTAGCTTAGAACTTGTTTAACTGCACTCTAGGCTCAATTTCTGTTGTTTCCTTATGTTTTCATCTAAAATGAATTGAACATGAATATTAATTCCTCGTGGCTCATATTTACCCTAATTCACATCTGTTTGACAGTTATCTAGGATTCTTTACTACCCTTAGATAGAGCTCATCTTCCCTTCTGTGTTAAACTGACTGAGAGATTCTTAATTGCCTCTCCTTCCTTAGCATTCTTTCCATCCTTTAGACTTTGAAAATTGTTCCGTGTGCACCTTGCTCCTTATTCCTCCTGTGACCAAGAAAACGCACCAAAAGTCTTACTCCTTGACTCCATGCCCAATGGTTTGAAACTTTCACACTATACCTGCCTCTTTACCTGAAAACATCAATCTTCCCACCAAAACACAAACGAAACCCCAGAACTCAATAGCTAGCCTAAAATTATCATCAACAGAGCTAAATCAGAAAGAGAGAGCCCTCTCTGATTGCAGGTGGGCTAGAACCTGCAGTCCAAAGTTGGTTTGTGGTTACCTCGGCCGTATCCCTTTACTCCAACCTGAGGGACAGCCTGAGTGCTAACAAGTTATTTTAGCATTTTATAAATACTATATTATTATGAAGATGGCTTGACAATAATAAACTAAAACTCTTATAATTTAAAATCATTAAAATTGGAAAAACCAACTAATAATTATCACTTTCCCTTAAATGGATAATTATGTTGCTAATTATGGATGGTAGAGATTTAACTTCTATGAAATATACTTTTAGTAGTTGTTAAAATAGAGTGTTGAAATTTGTCTCAAAGGTAGTTATGATATTTTGGCTTTTGAATTTAATTTAAAAAATGTTATACCCATGAGGTGTAGATCAGTTGGTTCCCCACTTTGTCTTAGTTTCAGCCACATTTGGGGAATTAAACTATCCCATCTTCATAGAATCCCACTACCATCCAATAGATTCGTTAAGCTTAGCTACAAATGAAAAATAGGAAAAAATTATAAAATTAAAAGAAAATAAATAAAATTGAAAAAGAGAGAAAATTAAAACAAAATAAATATATATAAGATGTTTTCATTGTGAAATGATGTATGGTTTTTTTATTCATGTGGTATTGATAATCAATGGTATTGACCCATGATACTGTAATAAAGCCTATTTACATGTTAATAAAATCCATGATAAAGTACAACGAATCCTCATGGTTAATAAAAGTGTTAATTGTTTTTTTAAATGTATATATGGTTAACTCTTACGTTATTTTCTTTTACAATTATTATTGATCATAATAATTCAAAGTAAAGTTATAATTTACTTCGTTGTTATGATTTCTCCTTTTAGAGCTTGGAAATATGAGATGTATCATGAAGCAAGTATTTTGACACTTATCATGGATCGATTCCTATAGACATTTATCAACCATTTAATTTATGTGGATTTGCTAATATATATATATATATATATATATATATATATAATGAGTTTCATTCATATAAATTCTTTTTAATTTATGAAAGGATCGAGTGAACAATTGAATTTGAGCCTAGAACTAGGAAAAATTGAAAATGGACTTGCCCAAATCATAAAAAATTACAAGTGGGTAACGGTTGGATAAGGAAAATATAATGTCACTATTGTTTTCCATACCACATGTTTTCACTATTATTTCCCCCACCCCGACCACCTACTGTCACAGGGGAAGGGGCTATAAGAAATAATAGAGAATACATACAAACCTTTTAATGTTTTATATATCATTTTTCCCTGCCACTTATTTTCACTATTATTTCCCCCAACTGCCACTTGTACTACCTGACCCTTTCGAGTGTTGGTTGGGGAAATCATAGAAAAAACATGAAAACACCCCACAATATGACCTTGGTGGGGTGAAATAATATAGAAAACATTAAAAATGTTTAAAATGTGTGTATGAGGGTGGATGAGGGCATGACTGAGGAAATAATAGAGAGAGAAAAAAAAACATTTTTATGTTTTCTCTGTTATTCCCACCACCCCAATATGATGGTAGGGGATAAGGGAAAATAAATGATAAAACCTAAAAACTGGGGAGGGGTTGGTTGAAATAATAGAGAAAACATAAAATTCTCTACACTAGTACGAGGGCGAGCAATAGAGGAAATTATAGAGAAACCATAGGTCTGCAACTTTTTTTTTAATTATTTCATTTGCGCCAACCCATTTTATACGATAGTTTTCCTTAGAAACACACACTAGAATATGAGGGTTGAGATAAGAGAATCATATATAAATCATAAAAGCATTGCTAAATACAAAGATAGAAAATAAAATAACATAAAATAAAATAAAATAACATTTTTAAAATAATTTTCATATTATTATTATTATCCAATTTTAAGGTCACCACCAATTGGTGTATGAGACCCTTTTGTTTGTGGGATAAGGGACCCACCTCCACAATGATTTGACTACTAAGTTGAGGAAGACATACAAACTCTACCCCCTCTAGTTTTGAACTTGAGGCCTCTTAGGAGAAAACAAATGCTTTTAACCATTAAGTGAATCAAATATTATGTGTAGCTCAACTTTTTATATTAGATTTATTAAATCCAAAAAAAATAGGACCATTGTTATCATTTTTTTAATAAGTTTTCTATTATTTCGTTCACACATGCCTATAAAATAGAAAAGTGGAAAATAAAAAAAATAATATATAAACAAATATATATGTATCTGTATATGTGTGTGTGTGTGTGTGTGTGTGTGTGTATATATAATATATATATATATATATATATTATATATATAATATATATTCTTCTTAGGTAAGCATCTCACTTAGGTAAGCATCTCACTTCAATCCCACTTCTTCACCCGTATGAAAATCAAAGCATAAAACATCCTCAAAAAACAATACCAAAAACTCTTCCACCAAAAACATAAATATATATTTCCATATAATTTGACCGAACTTTTTATATTACCTTTCTGATGTTAGGTTTTTGGATTATTAGAGTTTTCCATTGTTAGGTTTCTCATCTTCTAGGATTAGGTTTTTGGATGTTTAGGGTTTTCCATTGTTTCTCAACAATAAATAGGCCTTCGAACCTAGAGGAGTTTAGAGGCATGTAGCTACCACATCTCTTCTGAGAGATAAGCTACCATTTCCCTAGCTAGTTTACTTCAATTTCCGTTTGTAAGCATATTTCAGTATTTTACATTAATGAAATGAAGTATTATTCACACTGCATCTCTGTATTCATTGTTATTTCTGTATTATATTTCATTCCTGTATAAATCTGGATCAGTGGTATCAGAGTGGTCTACTCTTTCTCTATCTTTCTTTGCATGTCCCCAATGAGGTCGGGATATAAGGATTTAGGGCTTGAACTGGTCAAACCTTTTCAAGACTAGCCTCGCAAATCGCGACGACCTCCCATGGTGAATGAAAATAAAGATGAGGGGGTAGGAGATCCTATCAAAATCTTGCTCGAAGAAGCCCTCAAGTGGCAAAGGAATGCGATGATGGAAAAATTTTCCCAGATCCTTCAGCTGCTACCCATAGGCGATGCCCAAGATTCTAACAGCTACTCTGGAAATGCCACACCCTTTAAGGTACAAGTTAATTTTGAAATCCCCATCTTTGAGGGTCAAATAGATGCACATGCCGTAGATAAATGGTTAAATCTACTAGAAGGGTATTTTTATATTCATGATTTTTCCAATTGGGAAAAGATTATTTTCGCTCTTCTCAAAGAATCCTACCATGTCAAGGACTGGTGGGAAACCTATTGCGAGTAGAAGGATGAAAGTACAGGCTCACTATTTTCATCCATACCCACTAGGAATTCATTTCGGTATGCCATCAAGAGCAATACTACCCTTTAAAAAGCTATGAGGAAAAATACATAAAGTGGACCATGGTGCAATAGGGAAGGGACCAAGATGTGCCAGATTTCATAAACATTTTTCATACCCTTCGCACACATTTGGGTATTAAGGACTATGAGCTGCATTTGGTACTCAAGTACCGCGGCGACCTACATAGGTACATCCAAGAAGAGATGGAGTTCCTGGACATCTCCTTGCTTGGTAAGGCATATCGATACATTGTTAAGATCGAGCAAAAGTTTAAACAGAAGAAGCGAGACTTTGGATCTATGAATCCGAAGACCAAAGGACAAAGCCAAGGCGGGGTGAACCAAGACAACCCGTCGAAGTTGCAAGAAAAGAACAACACCATGAAGTCGAAGAAGGACACAAGACAGTGGTGTGAGTTCCACAAGAGCCCCACTCACAGCAAAAGTGAGTGTCAGACCAAGCAGTCACTAGTGGCTGAGTTGAAGGCTTCGGAATCGGATGCATGTTCCGACCTTGAGTCAGAACCTAAAAAGGGGAATGGGGAAGGGAAGTAGATCACTAATGAGAATCCCAACACCACTGTTGCCACTACCAAGATCTAGAAGAATGAGCCCAAAGATCTAGAGGAGGGGGAGTTTCTTTTCCACTCATAAATGTGGGTGAAGGGTTCACCGCTGCAATTCATTGTTGATAGTGGGAGCCAAAACAATTTGAGTGAAGGTCATGAAGCGTTTGGGCCTACCGACCACACCACAACCACAACCGTATAGTATAGGGAGGCTTCACTAAGGACGAGATCTCAGAGTGCGCCAGCAGTACCATCTTCCCTACAGTATCAAGCCCATTATAGATGAGGTATTGTGTGATGTTGCACCTCTTGATGTTTGTGATGTACTATTAGGCCAGCAATACTTATGGAGGCGACATGCTGAGTATGAGTCAATGCCTCGTGATGTTATTATTACTTTGGGTAATTCATTATACAGGATACAGGAGATAGCCACACCTACCACCACCTCTTTGATCATTGCTAAGAAAGGTAGCAAGCTCATCTCCCAAACTAAGAAATTTATTTTCTGTCTGGTTCGCTCCAAAAGTAAGGGGAGGATCGTCGCCACATCCATGACCCCCGTGAAGGGTTCCTCCACGCAGCAGTAGCGGTAGAGGGATACGATCATGAAAAAACACAGGAACAACTTCTCCTCACCCACAGGGGTACCACACAAGTTTCAAATGGGCAAAAAAGTTTGGTTGCATCTACAGAAAGAATGCCTTACAAGAACCCATCAAAAGCTCAGATCACTCCGACATGGTCCTTACACCATTACCAAGGTTGTGGGAAACAATGCTTTGGAGCACACCATTCCCTCATTCCTTCATGTGCACTAAGTGTTTAATGTGTACCACCCTTGACCATGCTTCCACCATGACTGGACACATTAGAGATTGCGAAACAGTTCACCAGGGACCAAGTTCAGTAGCAGCTTCCTCATCTCATGGAGGAACTCAACGCAATGGGGACATTGCTTCCTAAGGGGGGAGGAATGATCTAGGTGGATATTGGTGGCCACCCACCTATCCCACATGGACCCCCACAACTGTCTTTTTTAGTTTTTTTAGTTTCCTTATTTGTAGCACAATTTATTATTTTTAGCAGTTTTCGGGTCTTGAACTTCTGGAGCCTGTTTTGAGGCCTTAAACGATGTTTTTTGGGAAATCTCAGAGCAACATGGGTTGATGGGCCCATGTTGGCCTTTCCAAAGATTTATTTCTTGAATAGATATTTCTAACGAGATATTGTGCGCATCAAACGAAAATCGTATGCCAATGTTACGACCTCGGGAAGTTGATGTACCAATTTACCCAAACGGGGCCCACAGTTTGGTGTTTCATCTTCCAGTGTTAGGTTTTTACATGTTTAGGGTTTTCCATTGTTTATAAAAAATAAATAGGCCTTCCAACCTCATTATAATAGAGTTCATAGGAGTTCAGAGGCATGTAGCGTCCACATTGCTTCTTAGAAATAAGCTACCATCGCCCTAGCTGGTTTATTTCCATTTTCGTTTGTAAGCATATTTCAATATTTTACATTAATGAAATGAATTATTATTTCCACTACATCTCTATATTCATGGTTATTTATGTATTTTATTGCGTTCCTGTATAAATCCGAACCAGTCTTAGTGCTCCCTTGGACATACAAGCAACATGAAAATGACCAAGCATTGATATGCCTTCCACATTATCTTCATCTTGTAAATATTGTTGGGTGTCATCCTAAATTTGGCTAACTCCTTTAACCACTTTAAGTTCTTTGATTGTCTGCTAAAGGGGTGCTCCATGGCTGATCAATCATTGCTTCAACATGGCACATCTATTGATAATCTTGTGCCCTGAAGGTAGAAATCTCCATCCGTCATCGTCTCGGGATCAGTGTGCTAGTTCATCTAATGTATCATGTCCGTGCAGAGGGAACCCAGTGAATTCCACATGAAATTTGAAGCAACTTGTGAACATCCACATAGACTTGGAGGTCTTCGAGATCTCCCTAAATGTGCCTAAGAATGCATCATTGACCTCTTGTCATTTCAGGTTGATGTCTTTGTCTACAATCACATTAGGGTACTTTTGAGGTCTAAAATAGGTCTCCTAAGGAAATTATAAAATAATAATAGATATAGTAAAATAAGGTTAGATTACATCATAAAATTTTAGAGGGAATTTTTTTATTTTTCAACTTATTTCTCCCTATGGGTTTACTTAAATTTCAAGCGGAAACACTCGTTGGATGCATAATTTGATTCCTCATCCAAGGAGTACCCATGTTGCATACTCTCGATGGAACATGATACACGAAAAGTTAGAAATAGATGAAAAACATGATTGCAATCACATTTTTTCATGTATTTCTCATTTTTTGTTTTAGGGTCCATCTAAAGTATGCAACATGGATACTCCTTCGATGGGGAATTAATTTTTGCATTCAACAAGTGATACGCCTCAAAATTTGAGTAAAAACTTAGGGAGATAAGTTTAAAATACGAGTTGAAAAAGTAGTTTTGTTATTTTATTATTTTTTAATCATTGTACTTTTTTACTCCAAAAATGGTGAGTCATCCCCCATAGTTGACATCGTCATCTTGAATCCTATGGGTTATTATAAAGTTTATTTTGGTTGTACATTTTTCTTAGGAGGCCCATTTTAGACCTCAAAATTCCCCTAATGAGCTTGGTGTCTTCACAGATCGGAAAATTTATAGACACTCGCTCAACCGCTGCTGGAGTTGCGCTTCCATTGGTGTCCTTTGACCCTGCTCTCTTGGAGGCCATTGATCCTGAACTACTGAGAGATGGATGAACAGCTGCTATATTTGCAGACATGACGACATGCATGGCTAGAAATTTGTCACCCAAAAACAAAGAAAACTTGAGAGATGACATGCTACATACTAGGGGATTGACTGGCAAGGATTGCATAATTTTCACTAAGAGGCAGGGAGACTATCTCTCGGAACTGCGGAAAAGGTATTCTGGGCTATATGGAGGATGGTTGGCTACTAGAATTGTGCAATGATTGGTGATGACATTTCGCGATGTGAAATTTCAACTGGCAAGAGCTTCAGGTCCGAAGACTACATTACGCAATTTTTTGGGCTAGCATTCATTGCCTCTCAGAATTGCGCAAGGCAAGACTAGAGCGTTGTCACTGGCCATAATTGTGCATTTTATTGGAGGAAGGAAGAGCCTTTCCTCCCAGAATTTCACAATGTTGTCTTTATGAGGCAGAGTCTAGGCCAAGGTTGCCCATACCCGCCGATGGGCAAGTGAAATCAAATGAAGATGTGAATGCATGGGGATGCTAAGTGTAAGTAGAGGTGAATGACCATGCATGCAAATAGTGAATGCAAGATTCAGAAAATGGAACAACATGCATGTGTGTGAGACAAGTCGCCGAATCGATGATCGCTCGTTCAAAATAGTGTCATGCATGTGATAGGGGTGAGATGATAACGAAAAATGAAATGGTTCTTGTACAAGCTAATATGCATGTAAACTAGAACAAGTGTTGACATAAAACACGTAGAAAGCACTCACACAAGCCAAAACACAAAAAGCGATAGAAATGTTGCAAAGACAAGTGAAGTAGACTTACATGGAAATAGCTGAGATGGATGTGTTGAGTGATGTCAGAGCTCCAAGATCGATGTGAAGAATGAGCTCTAAAGCATTGAATAAATAAGCTTGAGGCTCATGATACGCGTGCCACAAATCTAGGAAAAAGCAACATCTTGGAGGAAGGTTTCCAAAACAATCTTTACATGTAACCTCCAGCTACTAAAAATAGCTCCCTAAAATCTAGGGATGCTTTTTGCATATTTCTTTTTTCTATTTCAGGAAAAATCAACCCATGCATGCAAGTAAAGTTTTCTCAGTCCCGGGTGGAAATGGTCAACCTAAAGGAACATGCAACAACCTACTTGGATGAGGGGAAGTTTTGTGCAGTTTCTATGAGGAAGTTGGGCTAGCTGTCGAGAGGTTTTGCCAAAATTCTTAGGAGAGCAGTTGACAGCTACCCATAATTACACAATATCTCGACTGAGCTATCTTGCTGGGTTAGATTGCACAATTTTCACTGGGAAGGTTGTTTGACAGGATTTCATAGTTTCTGAGCCTAGTGGGTTGCGAGTCAAATTTGCACAATTTCTAGAGGGAAGACTGTTTCCCCTCTAGAATTGCACAATTTCTTGAGGGAGTTTCTTAGCTAGCAACTGGACCAAGTCCAGAGTAATAGCCTGTGAAGGGAGTGAAGCAAGCTATCATGCACAGGTTGGCAAGCTACTAGAAAACGACTGAAACTCATGTACTTGACAATGCAAAACATGCTGCTAAGGATGGTTGGTAGGGAGGCTCCAAAACGAAGCTAAGGCAAAATATTGGAGGGTGGTTGTAGCCACTACAACAACTTGCTATTATGTGGCTTTTATGGTTGTTTTATGATGGATATTATTGTTATAGACCTGACTTGAAAGTATATGATAATAGAAATAAACCCAAGAAATAACAAGATCTAAACATAGATAGAAATGCTTCTTTATTGATCAAACCTGCAAGGTAGGGCAACACCATACATTCACTCCTTAAGGAAGGAGAACATTGCACAAGCCATATGCTTGTCCATACAATAATTCTTGACCTCTCTCAATGGGGAGTCTCTAGCCTCTATGTAGACCTCATACATACAATACCATGGGTCATTACCATGGTAACCTCAATACCATCTATCTAATACCATGGGATTATTATATTATCGTTAACTACTTGTGGTCCCTTACATGATGCAGGTTAACCACTTTATTTATTACTATGGCCGATCCCATTATTACATTAAACCCTTGGTTACCTCCCTCTATACCCCATACTATCCCCCCTAGGTGTACTACAATTTTTCTAGTTATATGATGGTTATAAGCATGGTTTCATAACATGTTCTAGTTTTGGCTCTTGATACGTTTGGTTTGTTGATGAATTGTTAATGAATGCATAAGCTAATAAATCTTGTTACAAATTTTATGAGAGGGTAGTAGATATTCTTGATGATTCTTCTTAAAGAAGCATCAGACCCCAATGTTCAGATATGCATTCATGACTTATAGATTAGATGTTCTCAACATGTTTGAAGAAATGACTGTCATGGTTAGGTCTTGTTAGGTCAAGTCACTGAGTCAATTTTGAATGATTAACTTTGTCTATATGTTATTTATGCATCTAAGAAGTTACAGAAAGTTATGTGCAGTGGTCTGGAGGCTGAATTAGAATTTAGGCTTAGAATCCGGGACTACATGCTCCTAATTGGAAATTTTAGCTTACAGTCACATGGATGCAAGCTTGTAAATGCGAGTGGAAGCTTCCAACTATATGGAGGTCTTGTTGTGGGTGCAATTGAGGGCACAAGGTAGAGAATGAGGTCCAACTCAAGGTTTAGCCTCCTCAGATGGCTCCTTAGCATCTATGGGTCTTGCAGCACCTGTAGGATGTTGTGGAAGGTCAAAAAAGGTTTTAGTTTGTTGATTCCATTTCCTTCACTATACTTAGGGGTTTGAATCATGTCATGGTAGCCCTTAGCTCATGTTTATCCTGGCAAGTCGGTGAAAGTGGGTAAATGTGGGAGGGGTGGTTACAATGATTATGCAAATCCTTTATAAGCATGTTTCTATTATATGAATTGTAATAAAAAAAATTGAGTTATTTTAGCAATTTATAAATACTATATGATTCTAAATATGACTTGACAATAATAAACTAAAACTCTTATAATTTAAAATCATTCAAATTAGAAAATAAACAAATAATTTTCTCTTTCCCTTGAATGGATAATTATGTTGATAAGTATGGATGGTAGATATTTAACCTCTATGAAATACATTTCTAGTAGTTGTCAAAATAGAGTATTGAAATTTGTCTCAAAGGTAGTTATGATGTTTTTGCTTTTGAATTTAATTTTAAAAATGCTATACCCATGAGGTGTAATGAGTTGGTTCCCCACTTTGTCTTAGTTTTAGCCACATTTGGGGGAATTAAACTATCCCATATTCATAGAATCCCACTACCATCCAATAGATTTGTTAAGCTTAGTTACAAAATAAAAATAGGAAAAAGTTATAAAATTAAAAGAAAAGAAATAAAATTGAAAAAGAGAGAATATATATATATATATATATATATATATATATATATATATATATATATAATGTTTTCATTGTGAAATGATGTATGTTTTTTTATACATGTTGTATTCATATCAATGGTATTGACCCATGATAAAGTATGTGCGAATGAATCTTCATGGTTAATAAAAGTGTTGTTTTTAAAATGTATATATGGTTAACTCTTACATTATTTTCTTTTACAATTATTAATGATCATAATAATTCAAAATAAAGTTATAATTTAATTCATTGTTATGATTTCTCTTTTTAGAGCTTGGTAATGTAGGATGTATCATGAAGCAAGTATTTTGACACCTCTCATGGATCTATTCCTATAGACAAACCTTTTAATGCTTTATCTATCATTTTTCCCTCCCACTCATTTTCACTATTATTTCCCCCACCTGCCACATGTACCACCTGCCCTTTTCGAGTGTTCGTTGGGGAAATCATAGAAAAAGCATAAGAACACCCCCACGATATGACCTTCATGGGGTGAAATAATATAGAAAACATTAAAAATGTTTAAAATGTGTGTATGAGGGAGGATAAGGGCATGATTGAGGAAATGATAGAAAGAGAAAAAAAACATTTTTATGCCATATCCCACCACACAATACGATGGTAGGGATAGGGGAAAGTAAAAGATAAAACCTAAACACTAGGGAGGGTTGGTTGAAATAATAGAGAAAACGTAAAATTCTCTACACTAGTATGAGGGCAGGTGGTAGAGGAAATTAAAGAGATACCATAAGTCTAGAACCTTTTTTGTTAATATTTCCTTTGTGCCCACCCATTTTTTCTACGATAGTTTTCCTTAAAAACACCCTAGAATATGAGGGTTGAGATAAGAGAATCATATATAAATCATAAAAGCATTGCTAAATACAAATATAGAAAATACAATAAAATGAAATGCATTTTAAAAATAATTTTCATATTATTATTATTATCCAATTTTAAGGTCACCACCAATTGGTGTATGAGACCCTCTTGTTTGTGGGACAAGGAACCCCCTCCACAATGATTTGACTACTAAGTTTAGGAAGACATACAAACTCTACCCCTCTAGTTTTGAACTTCCGACCTCTTAAAAGAAAACAAATGCTTTTAACCATTAAATAAATCAAATATTATGTGTACCAAATTTTTAAATTATTTTTCTTATTTTTTACATTTTGGATCTTTTAAATAAAAAAATAAAACCATTATTAACATTTTTTTAATAAATTTTCCATTATTTCATTCACACCGGCTTATAAAATAAAATATAGAAAAATAAAAAAATTAATATATAAACATATATATATATTCTTCTTAGATAAGCATCCCACTTCTTCCCTGCTATTAACATCAAAGCATAAAACATCTTTAAAAACAATATCAAAAAAACTCCTCCACCAAAACATAAATATATATTTCCATATCTGTTTCAACTTTTTATATTACTTTTGGACTAGTTTTACTTTTAATCTCCCATATCCACGGGAGTGAAGAGTATTTCAAATCACTATATTTAATTTAAAATCTGTAAACCGTTATTGCTCGATCACTCAACTAACTTTTCAACCAATAGATTATGAACTTCCCAACCAAGAAATTGATGAATTTCCATTATTACTAAATGACTTTAATAAGTTTTCTATTATTTCATTCACACCTACATATAAAATGGAAAAATAAAAATATATATAGAGATAAATATCCTACTTCAATCCCTCTTCACTAGTATAAACATCAAAACACAAAACATCCTTAAAAAACAATATCAAAAACTCTTCCACCAAAAATATAAATATATATTTCCATGTCATTTGTTTCAACTTTTTATATTATTTTTCTGACCTATATTTCAGGATTAGTTTTATTTTTAAGCTCCCATTTCCACGGGAGTGAAGAATATTCAAATCGCTATATTTAATTTAAAATTTGGAAATTCTGGAACCGTTATTGCTCGACCACTCAACTAACTTTCCCACCAATAAATTATGAATTCTCAAGGAACTTCCAATATTACTAAATGAGAGTGAATGTAAAGCCGACGTGCGTAATATTTCATAACCAGAATTTACTATCAATATATATTGTATAACCAGAATTTACAATAGATGTTCAATTTATATCAATCAACAATCTTCGCCTCTGAATTGATCCGGTTGAGCTGTAAATATGGAAATGCAAAAAGTGGCTCTGCGTCTTGCTTCATTGTTGGAAGAATCGTCAGACGACTTTAAAACCCAGATACTTGCTCGGCTGCCGGTGGAGTCTGTGTTCAGATATCGCATGGTTTGTAAACAATGGAACGATTTCCTCTCTTCAAACCATTTCCTGACAAAGTGGGGTGAGGTTCAGGGTCCTCTCAACACTCAGCAGCCACGGCTAGTTTTGTTGAACGAGAATCCTAAATGGCAAGCGCGTCTTTCTGTTTCCACACACGCACATGGATTAAGTCTTCCTTCACCTTGTCTTTCCTAGAGGACTGTGTATCGCAAAGACTCGGTGGCAGGACTAATATTGGTCAGCAGCGCAGTCCACGCCTGCAACCGGGTATCTACTACAAAGACTCGGTGGCATGACTAATATTTGCAGTCGGGTATCTACTACAAAGACTCGGTGGCAGGACTAATATTGGTCAGCAATCGCAGAATTTATGGGAAGCTCTGTAACCCTTATACACGAACCGTCTTGGACATTCCAGCCCCACAATTAGACCCCTACTCTGATTGCCTCGTTGTCAGTAAGGAGCGATCCTCCTACAAAGTTAAAGTTATAGCCATTGGAAACGCCTTGAATGAAAATGGAGCGTTCGAAAGACATAAAGTGGAAATTTACGAGCCGTCCCAAAAGAGATGGAATATTGGTGGATACTTTCCGGAGGATTTAAGGCTGCGACCATGCTCCGAGCTTCTTTTCCACAACGGTTCATTCTACACTTACCGCCTAAAAGACATTGTGTGTTTCACAATTCCAATGGAGAAAACAGTTCAGCTCTAGCGCTCAACCCCATTCCTATTGCTGTGCATTTTGTTCCATTCCCTGAAATAGTGCAGAATAGGAATGAGTTTGTAGTGTCTTCGCCACAAATGATCAAATGTGGTTCGCGTCTACTATTAGTCGCAGCCAAAGGGATATTACTCCAAAGGGACGGCGATGTGGAGATGGTGATGGAGGGCGATGTGGGATGGAGTTTGAGACTGTGATTATTGTGTGGGAGTTGAAGAAAGAGGAGGGCAACGAATGGGTGGAGATCGCCCGGATGCCTTCTTTCTTATGCAGGGAATGGATGGCACAACAATTCACACCTCATGAATTGGATTTAATTCCTAGGGAATTGAATTTTCTATGGAATTGCTACACCGGAGTGGGAGATCACGTGTGTTTTGTGCCCGAGTTGGTCGTATCATCACCAGTGGTAAAGGTGGTGGTCTATAATTTAATTGATAACACTTGGGATTGGCTTCCTAGCTGTCCCAAAAGTTATTTCTGCAACGGAGACGGAGACGAGACTTACAGTAAATTATACAAAGCTATAGCCTTTGAACCAAGCCCTCACATAGAAGTGGAGTAAAACGATTTATCTGAAATAAGACAGGTTTCGAATTTGGTATAATAGAATTTGGTATAATAGCTACGATAACCATGTCTTTTTAGGGTCTGGATTTTGAAAGAAAATAGGAATATTTAACCTCCGAATTTAATAGTTCTGTTATGCCAAAAAGTAAGACAGGTTTAGAATTTGGTATAATAGCCACGATAACATTGGTGTTTTTAGGGTCTGGATTTGGATAGAAAATGATCTTCTCTTTTACGAATATTTAACCTCTGAATTTAATAAGTCTGTCCTGACAAAAGTTAATTTCTCAGGTAAATTGTTCTTAATTGGTTTCTTATTATTTTATTTGAATGTTAATAGGTTAAACTAAGTTTCTCATTTAGCAATTATGTATCATTTAGAAAGTTTCATGTGGTTGACATTATTGTATTACTGTAAATGTGGTGCAACAACTTTTTATCAGAGTGATATGTTAACATTATGCTTTAGATTGATTATGAGAGTCCTTTTTATAGGTTTATTATTTGAAAAATAAAACTCTTATTACTTTTGATGATGGTGGCACTTAGATATGGAGCTGCAAAACTAATATGAAGTTTGAAAGCTGGCAAGTGCACTAGGTTAATTTAACTGACTCTGCTACAAAGTTATATGCAAAATTGGAATATGCAAGAAGTTGGATAGGGATATTTCTTTATCTAGATCAGTTTGACTTGATTCATAGTTGTTTCAAAATCCTTCTATAAAAAAATTCAAGCTGAACAAGTGGGTTAATATTACATGAGGATGAGCACAAGTCATTTTTTTCTTGTTGGAATTTCAACATTTTTGAGTTGGTTTTTGAAAATGATCTTCAAATCCTATTTGTATTGAATTAATAGTTGAGAGGGTTGACCTTTGCAAGGTTTGGTTGAAGGCTCCTGTCTTCACAAGTCCTTTGGGAGCATGTATCCTAGATTAATTGAATGAACTGTATTTGCACCGTTAACTATTGAATTGAAATGTTTCTCTTGAAATTAGCTATAGACCTATTGGGCTAAGTTATTGGTGGCATAAGAAGGATGATGTTGACTATATGTGTGAGGAGAATGCTTACATAAGTTTAACATGTGTTCCTAATACTATTCATGACATATCTTGGTGGCTTGTACAATGGGAAAAATCCATTTGTGCCATCATCCTTCCATTGGACATTGATAGGACATGTAAGTGGAGTTGTTTCTTGGTTTATATTATTTTAATTGATCTTTCTACTAGGCCAAAGGTGTAAAAGGAGGCATTGATCTTATTCAAAACTATAATATTCGACCATTGTTTTGCATGTTTCCCTATGTATGTGTTAAGTGCATGATTGGTTAGTAACATGAAGTGCTCAGACTCTAGAATCTGTGTGACCTCTATGGCTTGGAGTATAGTTGAAAGCACCCCTTTATTTACATATAGACATTTTCTCTAATATTATAAGACCTTAAGATGCAATTTAAGAAGTTGTGGTTTATGCTTGAGTCTTTGAGTGTTACACATCAATTTATCACCATGGCACTTGATCAGTTTATGGGTCTTTTTACCATCCATGAACATGTCTAATTGAACTCCCTTAGAAGTCAAACAACCAACAATATCTTGAGAAAGATGGGAAAGTTGGGAAAAATAGTTGACACCTTGTCAAGTATCACATGGGTTGATTTTCCTAGCTATTCCCGCTCATTCACGGGAATTAACTTTGAGAAAAGCGTAGAGCCACTATAGACCCCGTAGGTGAACCAAAGAAAGTAAAAATAAAAAGTACATTATAGAAAGCTTCTAGGTGATCACTATTCGAGTTATAACACTTAACTAATCCCTCAATTAGGGGATCCCACCCTCCTCTTTTCTAGTTTACGATTGGAAAACTTATCATCTAAGGAGGAGATTGAAGGAATTTGGGAGGAACCTCACAGCATCAAGGTGAAAGTTGTAAGTATCTTCTTTATCTTTAATTAATATAGTTGTTTAAAGTGTTTATAAAGGAAAATTGAATTCATAATCTCGTTGATCATTAGGTTAAGTTTGTTTGGATTATTATATTGCATATGCTTTTGATCCTTTTCTTGTTTATGATTGCAGATCTTATCAAGTATTGAGGAATTGCATCAAGTTACAACAAGGGATCTTTATTGAGCATTTCATTAAATAGGTAAGTGGCTCATCCATTGACTTTAATACTTATAATTCAAACAAGTCCAACTTAGGGAAATAGTTAGTTCAATTGCCTGCTTGTTTCTAGTTTCCATCAAGTATCTAGGGAAATCCCTCTTGTGAGCCAGAGGGATTTATCCACTATAACAATTTGGTGACTCTATTGTGGCACTTTTCTGTTCTCTTCCTTTTCTTTGGTTTGGCCTGAGTCTATGAATTGATGACATTTTAGATCTATGTGGTTGATTTCTTGATTTTCTATTTTCTCTTGGGTTTATGATATCCGCATTGATTTTTTTCACCCCTTTGAAATTTTTGAACATTTAGCTTTTATTTCAACCTAGACTTGAATTTAATTTTATGGAAGTGTTATTATCATTCTTTGGATTGTCTTATGTCTCTTATGAACTCATTGGAGTACTTTGTTAAGATTTTTTGAGAATTAGGTCTTTTTGTAGAAATTGGTTAGGGTTTGTCTAGTGATCAAAACAAGATAGGTTATCCTTTAGTTTGTGACATCCTTGCATTATTCTATCAAATACACCAATTAGCTTTTTAATCTTGCTTACTTGTGATCAATTCCATATTGAATTGCAAATTAGGGTTTCTTTAGATTTATTGGTTTTGTGAAGGAATTGTTGTCATTTTTTGATAAAAGCGAATTGTTGCTTTTCAATTTTGTAAATTTCTCACAATTTCACTGCTGATATCTTTAAATTAAAGCATTCATAGGCAAAATGTATTTTTCTCAAAATTCTCTTGATTGATTTATGTGTGCTTGGAAGTTTTGAGTGATAAATGATAAAAGAGTATTTTTGGGTTGCTTGATATTTAAGTAAATCTAGAACTTAGCTTAATTCCATATTTTCATTGCATTGAGATGGAATTGGTTGTTTTATGAAAAGTTGGAAAAGTTGTGAGTTTTGTATTTCATTTTGGAAAAAATCTGAGAAACTCTTTCTTTCCACTAATTAGCTTTTCATCGAATTTGAAAAGCACAAATTGTATATTTGAGTGCATTAAGATTTTGAGTTGTGTCATAATATCATTAGTTGCACTTACATCACTTATTGAGTAAAGAACAACTTAATAATACAACATTAATTAAAATTCATCTATAATTTTACATTATTTAGGGCTCTTACCACAAACATCTTCTCAAAATCCAATTTCAGGTTCACCTCTAACTCTCATCCCATGATCATCATAAATAATTGTTCTACTTACTTCGCAAGTTGCGGTGAAACCAATCATTCTTAAAATTGTTCCTACAATTCAGGTGATACCCCAAATACATGTCATATGACCTAATATGCCATACATTCAAGCATCGTTTCAAGGAAAAACTTTACAAGTTTAGCCCCATAGTTAGTTTCTTGAAGGTCAGCTTTTTCAAACCCAATTCCTCCAAGGTCAACCTTTGTAGAGTCAACCATTTCAAGGACAGTTCATTCAAGGTTAAAATGGGTCATTGATCAATCATTCTATTAGGTTACAAATTTTTCAACGAACCTTAACTGGTTCAACAACTATGTGGTATGTAGACTTGCTGCAAGCTTCCTTTAGTACATTTAACGCTATTACCACTTCTATTTTGACACATTTTCAGTCATGCATTCGATATGATAATGGAACTAAACTTTTAACCTCCTTAAAACAATCAGTGTCAACCCATATCTCAGATCAAATTCATGAATGGAGACGAATATGTCATTTGGTTAAAGTTTATATCCCAGACCAAATTTTGGCCGAATGGTTCATAAAATATATTTTACCAATAATTACCAAAGATGTTGCCAGAGGAGGTGTTGTAACTAAGGAGGAAGTAATTTCTCATGCTCAATACATGTATCTTGTTTATAATTAGTTTGGTACTTTGTATGAAAAGATCCCAGATTTACCCCGTCCTTGTCAAAGTAATCCAGCCCTTTAGCTTTTCCTGGTTCACCTGAAGAATATCCTTCTCCTGATATTACTTGTGAAATAGATATCGTGGAATCATCAACTCGTAGAGGTAAGAAATATGGAGGTAAGAAAAAGGGAAAAGGAAAAGCTAAAAATGACACTCTTTGTAAGGAGAAGTTGAACAACAATGAACCATTTGATGAAAATAAGAAACGTCGTTATGCTTGTCTAATTTGTGATGAAGATAATTACACCATGTAGTGTCCTCATCATGCTGAAGTTTTCAAATTTATCAACGGTTCACCCACTCACACTGTTTTGAAGAATCCTTTTCCTCCTCAAGATAGAAAAATGGTTTCTCATAACCAATCCTCCTCCTACACATTGCATAAATCATGATGATGTCTTCAAAAGTTATGGTAGCAATGAGATCTAAAGACTGGATCAAATATTCCTCTTGAAGATGGAGATTATTCCAGTTTACTTGGTCAAACTTTGTTAATTTATTTCAATTTTCACAGTTAGCTCCATATATTTTCTAGATTAGCAATCACATGAGCTGAAATCAGTTGAAGACATGTGAGTTCAATTGATTCTCCAAGGTGACTCCTTCACCTATCATTATGTTGCATTTCGTCACGAGGCTACACCTCATCATGCTGCACCATGCTGCACCCATCATCACTATGATGCATCCCATCATGCTTCATTAATCATGACTATACCCATCATTGTATTGCATTATGTGCCATTGTTGCACCATGTTTCCATCCTGACCTATGTGTTGGCTACACCTTGCTTTCTTGTTGTTCCTTGCTTTCTTATTATCCCTAGGATGATTTTTGTCCTTAGCATGCTTGTTGCATGCTAGTTGTCCTTTGCATGCTAGCTGTAACATTGCATATTTGGTGTATTTGCTGCTAAGTAGCATAAAACTATCCCAGTCTTAGTTATTTGTACCTTGCATGATGCTCTCCTTAGGAGACAAATGCTCTAGCTATTCCGGTTGTTCCGACGGTTCTGGCTCTTCCCGACAGTTCCGGTTGTTCTCGGCAGTTCTGGCAGTTTCTGCAATTCTAGCAGTACTGGCAGTTCCCGCAGTTCCCACAGTTCCTGGTAGTTCTCAGCAATTCCCAATAGTTCTTGGCAGTTCCGACAATTCTCACAATTTTAGTTATTCCCAACACTTTTGGCAGTTCCTAATAGTTACGACAATTTTAGTTGTTTTGGCAGTTCATGTAGTTCTCGGCAGTTCTAGCAGTTGTCTGTTGTTCCCGTCTGTTCCAACAGTTCTCGATAGTTTTGATAGTTTCGATTGTTTTGGCAGTTTCAGCTTCTTCCCTCTAGATTCCCTTAGGATCTATCCTCCTACTAAAACCCAAAGACAAGTAGAGAGAGGAATATATCTCAAGCGTGTTGAAATGACTTGAATGCCACCTCTATTTATACTAAAACGTTGAGCACTGGTGGGGTTTATTTGGTTCCTCGCCGACCTTGACGAGTTGTCCCATAACACAAATAAATTCATAACTCCATGAATACTTATCAGAATTGGATGGTTTGTATATCAATCCTACACCGCTGAATGAGAGGGATCCAAGAAAATTATCAGCTTCCATTAATAATATGACCCACATGGAGTTTGGTCATAGTTTCCAATTTTAACACTCCCTCTCAACTAGGGATAACTCCATCCACTGATCCATATGTTCAACTGTACTATCTCTACCATCAGTGCTCTGATATGCTCTACTCTGATCTACTAAGATCTGCTTTGCTTTGATCTGCTAATCTCTACTTTTCTCTGCTGAACCATAAAGGAGAAGAATTGATCAGGAATGTCTCATACCATCCTGTACTGAACCGAAGTGAGTTTCATATGAAGAGAGAGTGTCACATCACTCTTACTGACTTGAAGTCAGTTTTATTGTTCCTAGATCAATATCACAAGAAAGTGTTGTTTAGTCAACTTAGTGTCCTAAATTGCTACATAAATTATCAATCTAGGTATCATAAAATGATGAAGTGCAGTGCACTATATGTGCTAGATGACCCTTTCTTACCTCACTCTTTTTAAGTTTATGTTTTTTTTGGGGTTTTGTTCTTTTGATTCCTAATGTTCTGCAATGTAATCAAAATCTTAATCTACTACTACTAAGAACCTAGAGAAATGAAGTGAGAGCTGAAAGTTCTTTTAGGCCAAATTTAGAAGTAAATTTTGTAAACAAGAAAATGAAAACAAAGCTTCTCTTCTTGCTATTATGATTGTTCCAAAATATGAACTGAAAGGTCTTTAAAACTACTATCTACTCAATTACAAAACCAAAGCTTAAATGAGAAAATGAGATTGCAGCTATTTATGATAAACCAAAAATGAAATACTAGAAATAAGATTACTTCTACTATCTAATCTACTTGCAAAATTAAAGCTTAATGGACAACTAAAGATGGAACTGCAGCTAAACTAAGTGAAGAACTAAAAATGAAATTGCAAATATTCTATTATGAAAGTAAGGCTAAATGAATTATTGTTGTCACTCTGCTACATAACTTAGGGAGAACTACCTCCTTATGATAGAAATCTTGAGAGATTTCATTCTTCATCATTCTAAGAAAAGTAAACATGAAAATGCAAATAAAGTCTCATTCATAAATAAAGAATTTCACCACTTAGTTTTAGGATTAACCTTCAATTGAAAGGGTTCTTGGAAATATCCATTTATATCATGAGTTACTGAACTGATAAGAAAATGGAATTGAACTACTTAACTCAAAAACTAATTAACAACAATTGTAGTGAAAGACTCTTTCATAAACACAACATTTCACCATTTAGTTTGAGGATTAACCATCAACGAAAAGCTTTTGGAAACATTCGTTTATATCATGAGTGACTACACTAATAAGAAAATGGAATTGAATAGCTTAACTCAAAAACTAATGAACAACAATTGTAATGAAAGACTCATTCATAACTCCAACATTTCACCATTTAGTCTAAGGATTAACCATTAACAAAAGGATTTTGGAAATGTTCATTTATATCATGAGTGACTACACTAATAAGAGAAAGGCATTTAACAACTTAATTTAAAATCTAGAAACTAAGGAACTACAGATGAAATAAATAAAATTATGCTAATGACATCAACTTAAAACTACAGTTAAGAGACTAGAGAGCAATGAAAACCAAAGGACTATTCTACACTGGAGTACAAATACTTTGAGTTAGTGAAAAAAAATGACACAAGCTGCAATATATAGAGATAGAAAACGATTGTGAACATGATGAAAAACACACAATGAAGTTACAACTAAACTAAGAAAAAGACAAACATAAATAAAAACATGTACCTTGACCACACAGGGGCCCTCTACAAGGTCTCGGATTATCAACACGGAATCAACACTTCACAAGAGCTTCAGGTATCCATTGAAAACAAATTTTTTATATTAAAAACAGAGCACTGATTTCTTCAAGCTACAAGCGGAAAACTAAACTATTACATAAGCAAAAACATGAAATTGTTCTGCTTGCTACACGCTGGTATTTATAGGATAAAACTACAACTGTTTTGAAGAGAGAATTCAGCTACAACAAAACATGTAGATAGGTAATATCTTTAGAATTCTAGTCTTCGATTTCCTTGAAACATAAATCTTCTAATAGTGGCTATTGGATTTTGTTTATGCAGGTGGCAGATGAAGTCCTAAGCTTTAGGAGACTGCCTTGGATCCATCACTGAGATTCTGTGAAAACAAAGTTCTACTTGCCATAGGTTTCTTCAGTTGACTTCCTTTTGACTAGAGTCCTCCTCATCGATCTTAGCCAAATGGATAGGATACCATCCATGCTCTAACATTTTCCAAGCTACCCATGTGGTATGTTTCCTCTCTTGACACCTGTAACCTACAAAAGTGTGGATATGGATGTGGAACAACCGGTTAGCTACGGAATGTGGCTGCATTCTGTAGCTGAAAAACAAAAACCTATTCAAATAATGAACATAATGATATAGCTTGTAAATCACTGAAATATACTGTTGAAGAAATGTGCAATGGATTTTGATGATTAAGGATGAATTTTTCGTGTAAAAGTAAAGAAAGAAGGATAAGAAAGTTGCTTAAGAGAGAAGCAGTTTTGGAACTCAACATACCCCCACTGTGAGACTATTGCATGTCCCCATGAAATCAAAATTGTGAGCACTTTTGGCAGCTCGGTTGCTTCAGTAATAAAAGACTCGGTCACTGTAAACTTTATGTCACCAATCTCCATGTCCATCCCATCAAATGATCTAGCAAATGATTTGGTGATTTCTTTATGATGACCATCAAATTTCTCAATGAAACTCCACCAGCTAGCTTTCTTCAACATCCCTTTCAACTGAGGATAACCTTCCATATATTTCACTGTTATGAAACCAGCTCAAGAAAAGATAGAAGAGATAGATCAATGGCTTAGAATTCAGCCTCTTCGAGGGGGAAACCTCCTTTACATTACATAAATGAACAATTATTCGATGATTCAAATGACAAAACCTCCTTTCTATATAAGATTCTAAGGAGTCACAATATAATCCAGCCGACCTAACAATAATAATATAAAGTCACAATAATAACAATAGTGGGCTTCTATGGGGCACAATAGTAACAATATGGGCACTACATGGGTACATCAATATAATAAGTGGGGTATACTAATAACAATAAGGGGTTACACTAGTAGTATAGGGGCCTAACATGCCCCTCTCCTTCAGAAATTGTTGTCCTCAACGCTTGAGTAGTTCTTGATGCTTCTGTATAAAATTCTTGTCCTCCCATGTGGAATCTTCAGCGGGTAAGTTCTTCCACTTGATGAGATACTCTGAAATTGATCGATTTCGTAGCTATCAGATTCTTTTTTCTGTGACTCCTCCAAGTTCTAATATGATTTTTCCTTCCTCTTCAATTTCTGGCAATATTGTTTGAATTGGGATCTTTTGCAACTTTTGAATAAGTGGCCATACTTCTTCATCCTTCTTCCATTCTTCCTTTGCTTCGTTTATCCAATCTGGTTGGATAATATAAATAGCCCAAAACAATGCTTCCACATCCTCATCCTTGAAGAGTCTTCCCATTCGGTAAGGTCGCCATTTTTTAAGAGCATGTAGTATTGCCAACATTTCCTTCTCATAAATAGCTTGCTTGAGATGTAGCAGTAAAAATACCAAATCACCTACATCAAAACGTTTTTCACTAAGATGTTGATCTACCTGTTGTTTCGTTTGATTTTTCACCGAAGTGGCGTTATCCTTTAAAAGTTGGAGAACTTGTTGTTGATGCTCGGTGTGATCTTTCATTGCTTGAACCTTTTTCTTCTTCATATGTCATTCTATCTCTAGAGTTTGAGGAGTGGTAATTTATTCCAATCCTTTACAAGATATGGTAGGATTCATTTCTTGATGCTCGATGTGATCTTTCACTTCTTGAACATTTTTCTTCTTGACATGTCCTTCTATCTTGATAGTTTGAGGAGTGGTAATTTCAAACAATGAATTACAAGATACGGTTGGATTCATTTCTTCTTTCTCGATGTGATCCTTCACTTCTCGCACCTTTTTCTTCTTGATATGTCCTTCTATCTTGAGAGTTTGAGGAGTGGTAATGCTTGCCAATGCTTTACAAGATATGGTCTGATTCATTTCTTCTTTCTCTCGGGTGGGGTCCTGGTGTATATCTTCTTCTTTTGATGTTTCTTGATCCATTTCTTCCTCCTCTTCATACTCTATGTAAAATAATTTCTTCTCAACACACTTATGACCTTTAGTGCATTTGCTATCACAATTGTAACAAATCCCCTTCTCTATTTTTTCTTCCAATTGTTCTGGTGTAACCATTGTAGGTTGTGAAAGGCTAGGGGAAACAACACTTTCATCTTTATAGTTGTGAGGGGTACGCTTCCTGGTTTCCATAATTTTACTTTCCACTGTGTCACAAAGCCCTTTTACTCTTTCCAATTGTTTTGGTGTTGCTCTAAAGAAGGTGTTGCTCTTTGTATCCTCATAATGTGCTATCATTTCCTCCGTGAAAATTGACCACGTAACAAGTTGTTTACGAGAACAAAGCCCTTCGTACCATCAAAATTGATCTAGTTCTAAATATGAATATGTAATACATACCTTTTGTAATAGTTGTACACCATGTAGATCAAAATATTGCTCCATCTGAAGTATCCAATTTACCGAATCCTTGCCATCAAACTTCCTCATCTTGCTTTTTCTTGATTTTAGGAGCTCGACCTTGAAACGACTGTAATTATGTACTTTTGGATCTTTAAGTTCTTAAATTGTGAGTTGTAGTAGCCCTCTATGTCCTCTTTCCAATGCCACCAGTCCGATCGAAATTGGATTCTCTAAAAAAAGGTTATGCACAATCTCCCAAGATGACCTGATTATAGACTTTTCCGAAAGAGCGAACTTGTATGAAGTGCCACGTGTCACTATTTCGACCTTTGGATCTAAAAAAGATATACAAAAAAATGCAGCCTGTCCTATTTCTGTACCGTCTTACAAAATTTCAATCCGATCTCTAGATAGAATGTTATGACGATTTTCCCCAGGTCACCTGTTTTGAATGTAATTCAGGAGTCTGCAAAAAGACCAACTTCCTCAGATCATATCTCCGAAAATATCGCGCGAAAAGCTCTAAAGTTAGGACCCAAGGTTCAGCGCGATTTATTCTCAAATGGATTTTTTTGCAACTTCTGAAACATCACAGAAAGAAAGTTATAGCGAAAATTCCACAATGACCTGTTTGGAGCAGCGAAACCCTAGAATCAAAAGCTTTAATACCAAATGTTATGGAACCAGCTCAAGAAAAGATAGAAACGATAGATCAACGCCTTAGAATTCAGCCTCTTCGAGGGGGAAACCTCCTTTACATTACATAAATGAACAATTATTCGATGATTCAAATGAAAAAACCTCCTTTCTATATATAAGAGTCTAAGGAGTCACAATATAATCCAGCCGACCTAACAATAATAATATAAAGCCACAATAATAACAATAGTGGGCTTCTATGGGGCACAATAGTAACAATATGGGCACTACATGGGTACATCAATATAATAAGTGGGTTATACTAATAACAATAAGGGGTTACACTAGTAGTATAGGGGCCTAACATTCACTCCCATAGGTTTTGTTCTGACGATGAGACCCATCACTCCTTTTCTCTGCTTTTCTTCAAATTTCCTTCACTGTTTGCATGTAGAAGACTATGTATATGGCAGTGGTATATGGAAGCAAAAATGGTTATAGATATGGGGATGAAATAACAGATTATGTGGAAGGAAAACGGTAGATATAGGGATAAAACATATAGGGTGTATGAAACAGGGAAATTGTATGCATGAAATAGTGTAGAAGATGTATGGAATGGAGTGGCAGCACATGTAAACTATGTGGAAAATGGAGTATTGCTAAACACAGAGAGAATTGAAAATAAAACGAATGATTGTGTGCTCACTGTATGTGAGTGCTTGTATACATAAGAAAGTTGCGGAAGTAAAAGTGAGGAAATCAGTGTAATAAAGGAACAATAGGTTTGTGAAGAGCCATATCCAATTGGGTTATTTCATGTAATTAGCCATTAAACAGGTATGATGGAGAAGTACAGTGAAGTAAGAGTTAGAAAGGGAGATCAAATCATGAGACCGTTAGGCATTAAAGTTGGAAGGCATGGTGGAATAATCACTGCAATCAGATCACATGATGACAAGTCAAGGAGTAGTGTGATTATATGAGTTATACAACTTATGATTTATATTGCTATTTGAAATAGGTTTTTATTATTACCTTTAGAACCCTACCTTTCCACTTGCTAACCTTTTATTGTTTGGTTTTTTAGGTGCTTAGATGTTGATATGTCTTCAAAAGTTATTTTCTCCTCCAATACCTGCATATGAAATTTATTATGAACTGGACTTTTTTATTTTTTGAGCTAGTGATCAAACTGTTACTGCAGTGTCAGGTTGGCTGCAGAACAGGATTAGTTGCGAAACTAGAACAACTGTGGAACATAACAACTGAAAAATGGAAAACGGAGAATAAAATGTGACTTTATGAATGAATGAAAATGGAGATGACTATGTGGACGGAAATATGGTAGTGTTGACACCTAATCCTTATGATTGGGTAAATATATGTAAATAAATAAATGAGAAATGTGAACAATCATTAGGAGATGAACTGAATAGTCTCTCCTTCATGTATATAATAGACCTACCTGATTGAATGAATAATACGAATAAGTTTTTGCTTTGTGGAGTTACTACCTGGCCTGACATGGTATCAGAACCAGCTCCTTTTTTAGCTCTTGTGCCTTGTAACTCCCTTGTCTACTCCTCTACTCTCCATATAATTCAGTGATTGAGTGCTGTAATCCTATCTGATGTTGCCTGCGTTCTGCCATATTCTATTTATAAGACCTACGCCCTGTTCATCTGAATACGTTTAGAATCCATACATTTCATAATTTTTGAACACTATCTATCAGTCACATAAATTTTCCATAATTTTTTAGTGTTTGCCATTACCTGTGCTCTACTCCATACATTTGTTGTGATTAGCACTATTGGTTTGCTATAATTATGTTGCGTTTGTTGTAATTATGAATGGTCCATGAAAAGTGTATGCGTTGGTTCCGTTGATTGCTGGAGGAAAAATCACTGTCACATTGAATGCTGGAGGAAAAGAACGATGTCACATTGAGCGTGGTCCTGTTTGGAGTCTGGTGAAAACACTGCTCCATTTTTTCAATGAAAATGGAATTCAATTGAACGATGCTCCTGATTTGAAGGCTGCTCCATATAGTTGAACGCTGGTTACAATTAATACGCAAATAGTTGAACGCTGCTCCTGAGTTGAATGGTAACCCTGTATTAAATGCTGCTCCGTTATGAAGAACACTGGTATATTTATGTTGAATATGTTTTGGCTATACGCTGTCTTTTTTTGGCATATGTGTTAAATACACCGCCCATTCTACCTACAGATCTTGGTATTTGTTGTTATTACCTGCGGTTTTGGTATTAATACAGTCACAATTTTGTTAATATGCATATAGTGTTCTCATCTGCCCTGAAAGCTTCCATATGTTCTGCCGCTCATGCGCGTGAATATTTAGGGAGACAACATGGCTATGCGTGGATATGGACAAGATACACGCTTTGCTTTGGCCAAAGATGAATTCACCACCATTTTCGCTCCTAAGAGCCTTCACCTTCTTCCCTGATTCCTTCTCAACTAGCACTTTGAACTCACAGAACTTTGAGTATGTCTCGCTCTTCTTCTACATGAAGAAGATCCAACACTTTCAATAGAAACCATCAACAAAGATCACATAGTACTTGTGCTTTGTTGTCAAAGCTACTGAGAAAGGTCCACACACATCTGTGTGAATTCTCTCAACAATCGTCGTGGCACGACTATCCTTCTCGTGAAAGGTGGCTTTCACAAATTTTCCCAAAGTACACCCCTTGCACTGATCTGATTGTGCAAGAGTGCCTTAGGAAGCCCAGTAGAAATTTGTTGTAGTATCTTCAAAGCTCCATGATGAAGGTGGCCTAATCTCCGGTGCCACAGATCACCATCATCCCGGCTCACCACTCCTTCTGCCTTGCATGTCTTACTGCGCAGGAAAGCCTTTCCCTCACTGAAAACAACATCATATCCCTTATCTTCTAACATTGCCATAGAGATAAGATTCTTCTTCAATCCTAGAACATGCATCACTTCCTTCAATATGAAGGGTTTACCAGACTCCCTCTCAAAGGAAATGGTACCGATACCGGTCGCACTGTATCTACCATCATCGCCCATCTCGATGTGCACTCCAAGATCTTTCTCATCCAGATCAGAAAACAAATCTCGATCTCCTGTCATGTGAAAAGATGCACCACTGTCCAAGAACCATACTGATCCCATCACACTTGATACCAAGCATGTGATCAGTGAAAAATCTAGCTCAAACTGCAAGGCTAAGGCCTCTCCCACTGCAGATCCAGCAGCTTGCTTATTTTTCTTCTTCTACGGACAATTTGTGGCATAATGTCCATGCTGGTGACAATGAAAGCACTTCACCTTGGACATGTCCTACTTCTTGCCTTTCACACCGGAATGAGAAGCTTTATTGTTCTTCCCCTTCTTTTCTTTGGCAACCAAAGCACAATTTTCTTCATCAGATGCCTTTGATGAAGATCTGTCCCTGGTATTCTACCTGATCTCCTCTTGCACAAGATCCGACCAAAGTCTCTCCCATCCTAGCAATTTCTCCCGACCATTGACATAGTCCTGATAGGAATTCCAACTCTTTGGAAGACCAAGGAGAGCCAAGCTCAACAAGTCCTCATCATCGACAGTCACCCCCACACTTCCCAGCTCATCCCGGCATTGGGTGAACTTCGTGAGATACTTGGGTATACTATCTCCATTCTCACACTTAATGTTTCTGAGTTTATCCTTGAGCGCCAACTTTCTCTGGTCGCTCTTGCTTTGGAATAAATCTTTCAACACTTTCCACATCAAGTATAGAGAAGCCTTTCCATGTAGGCTAGATACAATGTGATCCTTCATGCCCTCCAATAGAATCCTTCGACACTTTGTTGTCTTCTTTTGCCAAGCCTCAGCTTCAGCAGCATCAGTAGGCTTTGGGACTTCAACATCTATGAACTCCTTCAACCAATTTTCATTTAACACTACCTCCATCCTATCTTTCCATGCAATATAATTCGAGCTACCTTCAAGGGCATACTCCAATCGCAATTTGTTGAAAGACATTTCAACTTTGACACCAAGAAAACACTACTGCAAATTTGAATTCCACCAGCTCAAAACTCAACTGCTTTTGATCTACAATTCGTGAGAACAAAGTATTTCTCGTACAGAGATTGACTATATGGGCATTCACCGGATATCTCACCTTCCAAAAGAAGGATGAATCTAGAGGCTACCTAGCCCGATTACAGACTCTTCCTGAGGAAATAAAACGTAATCACTTTCTGAATAATAGATCTGATCATCAATCCTCGCTCTGATATCATGTAGAACTTTTTCTACAAATCAACCAACTCTGATACCATGCAGAAATTTTGAATAATATGACATTTATTCATAGAGATTATCCTGATTATACACTATTTGCAGAATCATGCATAATACATAACCTCCTCTACGTTGATCATCAATTTGCGGAATTAAAGAAACAATCGCATGCGCACATTGAAACATCAATAACACATATCAACACAGTATGTACTGGGGAAAGCATACAACTAAAAACCCCTCAACTATCTGTATATTATGATGATAGAGAACATGTAACAATACATAGTACAATACTCCTCGCAAGTACTCAGTACTATCTCCACTTGTTACACACAAACTAGCTCAGATATGAACAAGTCATAGGTTCAAATCTCCTCCGCTGTTTGCCTGCCTCCACTGTGCAATCCCTGCTGAGAATAGAACCGAATGTGTGATCCAAATTCGAGTTCCCTTGGTTTGTACTGCACAATCCTCATTGGCAATCTCAATCCATTGATTGTGCAAATCTCATGCACAACTATAGTCACAACTGGTAGTAGACTCGCCCTTTCACCCACCTCTAACACTTGTCTCCACTGAACTGTCCATGCACTGAGTTAACTGATGTATTCTTTAGTTGATTTATGAGTTAATAATGAGTTAATAGTTAGACTAAATACAACTAGTTCAACTAAGTCAAACTGAACACAACTCCATCAACTCCTCAATCAACTCCACCAAACTCAATCACTTGAGTTCTAACTGAAGTCCATCATGCAATAGCTCAACTAACCTATAGGAAAAGCGTATTTCCTTCTGACAGTTGCATGTGCCACATCCGTAGCTTGAACTGAAGTGTTGCAAGAGGATAAGATAATGTTTATAGTCCAAATATTATTAAGAGCTAATAATGTTCAACTGTTCTATTTTTAGACTGGCAGTCTAAAAATAGACTCTGCCCATATGTCCAAAAATAGAGGTCCATATCTTTTTACCAACATGACCAATCATCCACAAATAGCATCCTGCAACTCATAGACCATGATCCATATGTCTAAAAATAGACTTTGCGCCAAAAATAGCCTGCTGGCCCACTTAGTGAAGGCGACTTATTTTCAATAAGCTCCATCATCTTGTTCCATTTTCAACAATAATAACGAGAAAATCCTAGAAAACTGTGTACCTTTGTCTGTGTGGTAGGAGTAAGCATTAACAAGATTATTTGAATTTTGGTTGGATCTACCTATATTCTGGCCGCTGAGATATAATGACCTAGGATGAGCCCTTTGGTCATCATCATATAGAACTTTTCATGGCTCAAGCAGAGCCTGGTGACAATACATCGTTGCAGCACCTTTTCCAATGTGTCTAATGTTGGCTCAAAATCATCTCCGTATGGTGTGAAATCATCCATGTATACTTCGATCCCTTCATTTATTAAATCTGTAAAGATGCTGAGGATGGCCCTCTGAAATGTGGTAGGGGCATTGCATAGGCCAAAGGGCACGACTCTGTAGGCAAATGTTCCCCAAGGATAGGTAAAAGTAGCTTTTTCCTGGTCTTCAGGAACAATTTAAATATGAGTGTATCCACTGAAGCCATCCAAGAAAGAAAAGAATTCATTTCCTGCTAATGCGCCTAATACCTTATCAATGAATGGAAGGGGAAAGGGGTCTTTCTGGGTTTCTTTGTTTAATTCTCTGTAATCTACACAAATCCTCCACTTTCCATTCTTCTTTGGCACCACTACTAGTGGAGAGACCCACTTTCTCTGAAAAATTGGATAAATAAATTTTACATCCAAAAGTTTTTGTAATTCAACTTTCACAATATCTTTCGGGTGAGAGTTGAGTCTCCGTTAGGGTTGGTGAATATGTCTAACATCCTTTTTTGTATAAATTTGGTACGTACACAGCTGGGGATCAATTCCCTTCATGTCCATATAATCCCATGCAAAAGCTTCATTATATTTTCACAGTAGTTGGACCATATTTTCTTCTTGTTCAGGAGTCAGGTTATTGTTAATGTTCAAGGTTTTTCTTGGCTCAATCTCTATAGTTTTGCTGTTTGAAATAGAGATAGTGGGTATTGTTTGATCATGAGTGTCTTTGAGAGGATCTTCTTCTAGTTCATTGTCAAATTATGCCTCTATCATGTGACATTGTACATGGGATCTAGATTTGGATTGGTTAATGAAGTTGTTAATAACATCATCCTCTATTTGATATTTAAAATTGAGGGCATCTTCTATGGTTAATGGGGACCTAATGTTTTCTGTGAGGTAAGATATAAGTTGTTTGTTAGTTTTTATTATTGTTACACTTGGCTGGGCTGGAGGGTATAGAGCCAGATTCTTGATATTACTCCGTCTAGTTATATTCATACTGCCTTGTCGGCAACCAATGTAAGCATCATCAGTCACAAGCCAAGGTTTACCTAAAATTAACGGGAGTCCATCAAGTCCGTTTTTGGGGTTGATTATCAAAAATTCGGCAATATATTCCCAGGAATCTATGGATACCATTACATTATGTAGTGTACCTTCCAGCCTAACTATTGATCGGTCAACCAGTTCTAATAAGGTGGAGGTTGGTTCCACTGATGTAATGCCTAGCTTTTGACAAGTGGTGGTTGTTAAAATATTAATTGCAGCACCTAAATCAACTAAGGCATTTGAAAAGGTTTGTCCATTGATTTGCATCGTCACTATAGGATTCCTTGGGTCTTCATATTTGATAGGTGCTTCTCTTCCTGATAACAGATCAGATAGGGTGCCAACTACTTGGATAGTTGGGTTAGTTGTTATTCTCCTCTTTGGCTTCCTTATACATAACACTTTGATGGTTTTTGCATATATTTGGATATCTTGGATAGCTTGGAGGAGTGGGATTTTTATACACAAATTTCTTAGTTCTCCTAGAAGATGTGGTATGATTAATCATTTTGGGAATGGGAGAGAAGACGTGGTTGCTTGCTCGTGAGTTTGTTTTCTGACCACATCTTCTTGTAATGGTTGTTCTATGGGTAACTGATTTTCAACTTGAGCATTTTTATCTCCCTCAGTTTTTATAATGCACCTAGACCTTAATTGAACGTCGTTGCACTCCCTTAGATCGGTTTCTATTTCTAGTGTTTCGATTATTTGAATGGATTGAACCGGTCTATTATTTGGGTTAGGGTTGGGTTGGGATGGGAGTTGTGGTCTTAAGTTGCACTCGGGGTTTTTTTGTATTGTATATGGCACTGGCAGTGTAGGTTAAGGGAGTGGAATGGTTCCTTCTGGCTGATTCATCGATCTTTGCTAGTTTGTCTGCTAGGCTTGACTCTGCGAAGTGGGAGGGGACCATTGCATTGGATATGCATTGTTTTGCCAATATGGTGGAGATTAGGGAAAATTTGTCCAATTATATTGGCTTTTTTGATTTGGCCATGGTGATGAAGGAAATGGTTGTTGTGACCAGTTTGAAAAGGGAGGCTGATTTTGCCACATTGTATTATATTACTGAGCATGATATTGCGGGGGATGGAAAGAAGAAGATGGATCGAAGGACATACCTAGTTGTCGTGGTTGCCATTGACAATGTTGATTGAGTAGATACAATGGTTTTGATTCTTTTCACTGGAAATTTTTGGAAATTTTCACTGGAAATTTTTGGACAGAATTATTTTCTTGTCTCTGTACTCAATTAGCTCATAGATCATCTTATCATCCTCAATCTGATGGGCAAACAAAGATAGTAAACAAATGTTTGGAAGGATATCTTCGTTGCTTTGTATCTGATAAACAGACATAATGGGTCAAATGGTTGCCTCTGGCTGAATGGTGGTATAACACTTCCTTCCATACAACAACAAAAATGACCCCATTTATGGCACTTTATGGGTATCAAACACCATCCATCACATCATATTTAAGAGAAAATTCTAAGGTTCAGGCAGTGGAACATCACATCGAACATCAGCAACAAGTCCTCCAACTCTTAAAGGATAACCTCGTGTTGGCACAAAATAGAATGAAACAACAGGCAGATCAACATCGCAGTGAAAGAAGTTTTGATGTAGGTGATTGGGTATTCCTATGGCTACAACCATATAAGCACATGTCCCTAAAGCAAGCTAAGAAGGATAATAAATTATCACCAAAGTATTATGGTCCGTACAAGGTGTTGGAAAAGATTGGTAGTATGGCATACAAATTGGAGCTTACTGCAGCTTCTCGATTGCACCTAGTTTTCCATGTTTCATGTTTAAAGAAGGTTATAGGTGACAAGCTCCCAATTCAAACAATATTGCCAGAACTTGACGAGGAAGGAAAAATTATATTGGAACCGGAAGCAATCACAGAAACAAGAACTCGACAGCTACGAAATCGATCAATTTCAGAGTATCTTATCAAGTGGAAGAACTTATCCGCTGAAGATTCCACATGGGAGGATGAGAATTTTATGCAGAAGTATCCAGAACTGCTCAAGCGTTGAGGACAACACTTTTTTGAAGGAGAGGGGCATGTTGGGTCCCTATAATACTAGTGGTTACCCCATTACTATTATAGTTATACCCCCTATTTATATTGTTGTGCCTTATTACTCCCATATTGTTATTTCTGTGCCCCATAGAATCCCTCTATTGTTATTTTTGTGGCTTTATATTATTATTGTTAGGTTGGCTGGATTATATTGTGACTCCTTAGACTCCTATATATAGAAAGGAGCTTTTGTCATTTGTATCATCCAATAATTGTTCATTTATGTAATGTAAAGGAGGTTTCCCCCTCGAAGAGGCTGAATTCTAAGGCGTGGATCTCTCTTTCTATCTTTTTGTGAGCTGGCTTCATAACATACAGGGACTTCACAAGTTTGCATACTTTATGTTCATGTCCTTTCAAAACAAATCCTTCAGGCTGGGACATAAAAACATTCTCTTTTAGATCTCCATTCAAGAAAGCAGTTTTTACATCCATTTTATGGACTTTCCAACCGTTCTGAGCTGTTAGTGGAAAGAGTGTCCAGATGGTAGCCCATTTTGCTGTGGGGGAAAAATTATCCTCATAATTGACCCCTTCCTTCTGTGCAAAACCTTTTTCCACAAGCCTAGCTTTGTGCTTGTTAAGTGAGCCATCAGCTTTATGCTTGTTTTTGGAGACCCACTTGCAGCCAATTAGTTTGGTTCCTAATGGAGGATCAACCAGCTTCCAAGTGTCGTTATTTATGAGGGCATCATACTCCTTTTTCATCACTTCTTTCCATTCATCATGAGAAGCAGCTTCTTTGAAGGAAGTTGGTTCAAAATCTGTAAACAAGTTCAATTCACAATCATAAGAAACATCCATATCAATAGGTGAATTAGTCATCTACATCACCTCCATTTCACCGGTTTGAATTTCTGGTACCTGTCTTTCCAACTTCATCAGGATGAACACTTTCAAGTGTCTTTGTCAACCACTTTGGGGGACCTTTCTTAGATGGTCCAGGCTACTCCGTTGATTGAGTTGGGACTGAATCAAGATTGAGTCTCCCAATTCTATCAATTACATCACTTAAAGCATCATCCGTCATTGGAGTTTCATGCGGGGGAGAGTGTTCTTCAGAAGAAGACTCCACATGTTGATCTAGTATAGAAATCCCCCTTTCAAGATGTGGAATCTGAACCTGAGGTGTGGGCACTTATTCAAAAGCTACAACAAGATTCCAGTACTTCTGATACATTTAGCTGGCAAAATGATTCGTTATGGTACAAAGATCGCTTAGACCTCTGTAAGAATTCCCAGCTAAAACAAAATATTCTTATGGAATTGCACACTTCTCCCTTAGGAGGGCACTCAGGATTTTTAAAAACTTACCACAGGGTTAAGAAGGAATTTTTTTGGGATGGCCTTAAATCAGATATTCAAAAGTTTGTGGCGGAATGTTTGGTTTGCCAGCAAAATAAAGTTGAAACAATTAAGACACCAGGTCTATTACAACCTTTATCCATTCCAAGCCAACATTGGGAGGAGGTTTCAATGGATTTTATCATAGGTTTACCCAAGTCTGAGGGAAAGAGTGTCATCATGGTGGTAGTTGACAGACTTACCAAGTATGCACACTTTTGTGCATTATCACATCCATTTAAAGCCAATACAGTTTCTACTGCATTTATGGAAACAGTTCAAAAGCTACATGGAAACCCAAAGATTATTGTAAGTGATAGAGATCCCATTTTCACTAGAAATTTTTGGACAGAATTATTTTCTTGTCTCGGGACTCAGTTAGCTCATAGCTCATCTTATCATCCTCAATCTGATGGGAAAACTGAGATAGTAAACAAATGTTTGGAAGGATATCTTCGTTGCTTTGTAGCTGGTAAACAGAAACAATGGGTCAAATGGTTGCCTCTGGCTGAATGGTGGTATAACACTTCCTTCCATACAGAAACAAAAATGACCCCATTTATGGAACTTTATGGATATCAGCCACCATCTATCACATCATATTTAAGAGAAAATTCGAAGGTTCAAGTAGTGGAACACCACATCGAGCATCAACAACAAGTTCTCTAACTCTTAAAGGATAACCTCATGTTGGCGCGAATAGAGTGAAACAATAGGTAGATCAACATCGCAACAAAAGAAGTTTTTTTGTAGGTGATTGGGTATTCCTACGGCTACAACCATATAAACAAATGTCCCTCAAGCAAGCTTAGAAGGATAATAAATTATCACCAAAGTATTATGGTCCATACAAGGTGTTGCAAAATATTGGTACTATGGCATACAAATTGGAGCTTCCTGCAGCTTCTTGAGTGCACCCAGTTTTCCATGCTTCATGTTTAAAGAAGGTTATAGGTGACAAGCTCCCAGTTCAAACGATATTTCCAGAACTTGATGAGGAAGGAAAAATTATATTAGAACTGGAAGTAGTCACAGAAACAAGAACTCGACAGCTATGAAACTGATCAATTTTGGAGTATCCCATCAAGTGGAAGAACTTATCCATTGAAGATTCCACATGGGAGGATGAGAATTTTATGCAGAAGCATCGAGAACTACTCAAGCATTGTGGACAACACTTTTTTGAAGGAGAGGGGCATGTTAGGTCCCTATAATACTAGTGATTACCCCATTACTATTGTAGTTGTATCCCTTATTAATATTGTTGTGCCCCTATTGTCCCCATATTGTTATTACTATGCCCCATAGAATCCCTCTATTGTTATTTTTGTGCCTTTATATTATTATTGTTAGGTCGATTGGGTTATATTGTGACTCCTTAGACTCCTATATATAGAAGGGAGGTTTTGTCATTTGAATCATCAAAGAATCATTCATTTGTGTAATGTAAAGGAGGTTTCCCCCTCGAAGAGGCTGAATTATAAGGTGTTGATCTATCTTTTCTATCTTTCTGTGAGCTAGTTTCATAACATCTCATCACGAGCTGACCTGCCCACCTTTCACTCCTTCCTGGTGAATGGCATTGTGACTCATCTAGTTGTCAAGCGAGCACAATGGCCTCCATTCTGACATCGCACAATACTTTCCTAGGCATACACAAAGGATTATGGTTCCAAGGATGCAATAAGCAACTTTGTCAAGGTTATGGACACCTGTGGGCAACAGAGCTCTGCTGATGGTATTGAAGTCATTTTTTTCATACACCAATAGTCATTATAAACCCTTCTTCTTATATCTTTATATTGATTTCAAATGAGATTATGTTATATAACCCTTTCGAACCTTTTATACATGAAAATAATTTATAAATCAATCATAATGGTTAAAGTGGATAATGACCGCATAAGAACTTTTACTTACGTCAAGATGTCTTGTCCTCTATTTTTTGCATCATTTCACAGCATTTCCATATTTATTTGTGATTTCCATCATAACCCGGTAATCCGCTGATTTTTGTAAACATGTCATGGATCTATATGTCGTTCTTTTATTTTACTGTACAACTGCAGTACAACATGCTTCTCCTTTATTTTCCAGCTGAGGATGGCCTATCACATTTCAGGGGGGCGCGGGTGACCTCCATAATACACTGGCATACATGTCAACTCCTTATTTGGAGGCACTATGACTCCATCATAACTCGGGAATAACAAGCTTAACAGTATTGTATTTCCCAATATGCACAGCTTATTGTTCCATCACCATTTCTGTGTTTCTGCTTTGTAAAAATTAACAATGAGCTAAAGCTTGAGCTAAAGGAAATGGCTAATTGTATGCTACAATCTAAAGGACTTGGTCTTAGTTTTTGGGCAGAAGCAATTAACTGTGCAAATTACATAATAAATCGCACTCCTACTAAGGTTCTAAAGATTATCACTCCAGAAGAAGCATGGAGTTCAATTAAACCAGATGTAAGTCACTTTCGTGTTTTTGGAAGTGAAGCGTGGGCCCATATTCCAGATGAAAAGCATAAAGCTTTAGAACCTAAGAGTGAAAAATGTACTTTTGTTGGATATTTTGAAGATGTAAAAGGCTATAGACTTATTCCATTTAAGTCCAAAAATGTTATCATTAGAAGTGATGTAAAATTTGATGAAAATATATCGGCCTGCGAGCCTAGTCCGGCGGATGTGCCACCTCTCCCTATCTCTTCTACCTTTGAAAACATTTCTTCTTCAGATGATGAAAGTGAGGATGAAAATCCTCCCCCACCATCTCAGGATCCTCCTTCAGCTCCTGAGCTTCCAAAATGGGTTCGTGCTACTCGAGATGCAGCTGGTGATCTTGTCGGTGATCCTACAGATCAGCGGCACACACGTTCTCAGTTCGAGAGAACCGCTTCTTTACTGGCTCAAGATCGAGTAAATTATGATCCTGACACCTTTACAGAAGCTTCAGGCCATCCAGATTGGGAAGCAGCTATGAATGAATAATATCGTTCATTATTGGCAAATGATACATGGGATCTTGTTCCTTTCCCAAAGGGACGAAAACTTGTTATATGCAAATGGGTTTACAGAACCAAGTATGGACCAGATGGAAAAGTTGATAAACATAAAGCTCGTCTTGTTGCTAAGGGCTTTTCAAAGGTTGAAGGCATTGACTACACTGAAACCTTCTCCCCTGTTGCCAAAATGAACTCTATCCGCCTCGTTCTTTCCCTTGCTGCCTCTTTCAAATGGGAAGTTCATCAGATGGATGTTAAATCTGCCTTCTTGCATGGGGACTTGCATGATGAAAACTATATGGAACAACCCATTGGCTTCATACAAACAGAATCCAGCCTTGTTTGTCGACTTAAGAAATCCCTTTATGGTCTCAAGCAAGCTCCTCGGGCTTGGTATGCCAAAATGGATAGCTTTCTTTTAGAATCTGGATTTTCTAGGTGTCATTCTGACAACACTGTCTACACCAAGAAAGTGGGCAACTCTCTTATCATCCTTGTTCTTTATGTTGATGATCTTATCCTTACTGGTAGTGATCCCAACCTTATAAACCATGTGAAGTCTAGCCTCAAAAGGAAATTTGAAATGACAGACTTAGGACACTTACACTATTTTCTCGGTCTTCAAGTCTTGCAATCCAAGGAGGGTATTTCCCTTTCCCAGTCCAAGTATGCTTGTGATATTCTACGTCATTTTCACATGGAAGACTGTAAGCCAACCCCTTCTCCCTTTCAGTCTAGAGTCAAACTCTCAGTCACTTGTACTTCCCCTGAAGTTGATGCTACCTTATACCATCAACTTGTAGGAAAACTTTTGTATCTAACCCATACTCGTCCTGATCTTTCCTTTGTTGTTGGCCTTGTTGCTCGGTTCATGCAAAACCCCCGTGAAAGTCATTGGAAAGTAGCTAAAAGAATACTTCGTTATGTTCGAGGTACAGTTCAGTTTGGGATTCATTACAGTGCCGAAGCAGCTCCTCTATTGGTTGGTTTCACTGATTCTGATTGGGCTGGTGACCCTGATGATCGGAAGTCTACTGCCGTTTATGTGTTCACTCTTGGTTCAGGACCTATTACATGGGCTTGTAAGAAACAGGGTGCCATTTCTCTTTCGTCAATAGAAGCAGAGTATCATGGTGTCGTGGAAGCTAGTAAGGAAGCCTTGTGGCTTCGTCAGATCCTATCATAGTTTGGCTTTGAGCAGCAACATATGACTACACTTTGGTGTGATAATCAAAGTGCCATTCAGCTATGCAAAGATCCAGTTCAACATCAGCGCAGCAAACACATTGAACTGCACATGCACTTCATCCGAAAGCTCATTCACGACCATGTTCTTGAAGTGCAATATTGTTCAACAGATGATCAAGTTGCAGACATCTTCACAAAGGCTCTCACAGAGGCGAAGTTCACTAAACTTCGATTTATGGTTGGAGTTCAGGAAGTTGTCACTAAGGGGGGATAGGCTCTAGTGCCTCCTTCCTTCTCCTATTGTGTCATGTTTGTAAATCCTTCAATCCTATCCCAAGTTGTTCTTAAGGGGGGATGTTAGGATATTCCGACACATAGGAAATAGTTAAGTACAACTTGGTCTAGTATAGAGTTAGGTAAAGTGTGTTTCTTTACCGTTGTACATTTTGTAGCTTACAATCCGACAGTCACAATATGTAGTGATCCGACGGTTCATTCTCTCCTCAGTATTACCAACACTTGATCCGTGGCTTGACACCTTATTGTTCCATGAATTCTATTTAAAGCGCATGGAGGGTCATCTGTAGGGTAATTCGTGCATGAGAGAAGCTTATGTAAATTTTCATTGTTTGATTAATAAATTGCCTGAAGTGGCCACGTTGGCTCAGGCCGTGGACTGTTTCCCTCTTTGAGGTTTTTAACCACGTCAAAAATATTGGTGTATTGATATGTGATCTGGTTGTGAGCGGTGTCCTTTTGGTGTTCTTTCTGAGGAACTTACCCTGTAAATTCCTACACTTATTACATTATTGCTAACTACTTGTGGTCCCTTACATGATGTGGGTTAACCACTTTATTTATTAGCATGGCCCATCCCATTATTGCATTATTCCCTTGGGTACCTTCCTTTGTACCCCATACTATCCCCCATAGGTATACTACAATTATTCTAGTTATATGATGGTTATAAGCATGGTTTCATAACATGTTCTAGTTTTGGCTCTTGATACATTTGGTTTTTTGATGAATTGTTAATGAATGCATAGGCTAATAAATGTTGTTACAAATTTTATGAGAGGGAAGTAGACCTTCTTGATGATTCTTCTTAGATAAGCGTCAGACCCTAATGTTCAGATATGCATTCATGACTTGTAGATTAGATGTTCTCAACATGTTTGACAAAATGACTATCATGGTTAGGCCTTGTTGGTTCAAGCCTCTGACTCAATTTTGAATGATTAACTTTTTCTATATGTTATTTATGCATCTAAGAAGTTACATGAAGTTTGGGCAGTGGTCTGGAGGCTGAACTGGAATTTAAGCTCAGAATCCGGGGCTACATGCTCCTAATTGGAAATTTTACTTGCGGTCACGTGGATGCAAGATTATACATGCGAGTGGAGGTTTCCAACTGCATGGAGGCCTTGTTGTGGGTGCAATTGAGGGCCCAAGGTAGAGAATGAGGTCCAACTCAAGGTTTGGCCTCCTCGGATGGTTCCTCATCATCTGTGGGTCTTATAGCACCTGTAGGATGTTGTGGAGGGTTAGAAAAAGTTTTGGTTTGTCGATTCTACTTCCTTCACTATAATTATGAGTTTGAATCATGTCATGGTAGCCCTCATCTCATGTTTATCCTCACAGGTCGGTGAAAGTGGGTAAATGTGGGATGGGTGTTTACAATGATTATGCAAATCCTTTATAACCATGTGTCTATTATATGAATTGTCATAAAAAATTTGTGAGTTACTTTATTTCTTTATAAATACTATATGATTTTGAAGATGGCTTGACAATAATAAACTAAAAATCTTATGGTTTAAAATCATTAAAATTGATAAAATAAACAAATATTTATCTCTTTCCCATAAATGGATAATTATGTTGATAAGTATGGATGGTAGAGATTTAACCTCTATGAAATATATTTTTAGTAGTTGTCAAAATAGAGTGTTGAAATATGTCTCAAAGGTAGTTATGATGTTTTTGTTTTTGAATTTAATTTAAAAAATGATATACCCATGAGGTGTAGATCAATTGGTTCCCCACTTTGTCTTAGTTTCAGCCACATTTGGGGGAATTAAACTATCCCATATTCATAGAATCCCACTACCATCCAATAGATTCGTTAAGCTTTACAAAAGAAAAGATAGGTAAAAGTTATAAAATTAAAAGAAAATAAATAAAATTGAAAAAAAGAGAAAATTAAAACAAAATAAATATATATTAAATGTTTTCATTGTGAAATGACGTATGATTTTTTTATGCATGTGGTATTCATAATCAATGGTATTGACCCATGATAAAGTATGGGCGAATGAATCTTCATGGTTAATAAAAGTGTTGTTTTTTTAAATGTATATATGGTTAACTCTTACATTATTTTCTTTTACAATTATTAATGATCATAATAATTCAAAATAAAGTTATAATTTAATTCATTGTTATGATTTCTCTTTTTAGAGCTTGGCAATGTGAGATGTATCGTGAAGCAAGTATTTTGACACTTATCATGGATCTATTCCTATGGACATTTATCAAACATTTAATTTATGTGGATTTGCTCTCTCTCTCTCTCTCTCTCTCTCTCTCTCTCTCTCTCTCTCTATATATATATATATAATGAGTTTGGCTCATATAAAGTATTTTTTAACTGATGAAAGGATCGATTGAATTTGAGACTAGAACTAGGCAAACTTGAAAATGGACATATCCAAACAATAGAAAAGTACTAGGGGGTAGGGGTGGGATAAGGAAAATATAATTTTGCTATTGTTTTCCCTACCACATGTTCTCACTATTATTTCCGCCACCCTTACCACCTACCCTCATAGGTGAAGGGGCTATGGGAAATAATAGAGAATACATACAAACCTTTTAATGTTTTATCTATCATTTTTCCCCTACCTGCCACTTGTACCACTTGCCCCTTTCGAGTGTTGGTTGGGGAAATCATAGGAAAAACATGAAAACACCCCACAATATCACTTTGGTGGGGTGAAATAATATAGAAGACATTAAAAATGTTTAAAATGTGTGTATGAGGGTGGATGAGGGCATGACTCAGGAAATAATAGAGAATTTTTTTTATTATTTTTTTTTATATATGTTTTCTCTGTTATTCCCACCACCCCAATACGATGGTAGGGGATAGGGGAAAATAAAAGATAAAACCTAAAAACTAGGGAGGGGTTGGTTGAAATAATAGAGAAAACATAAATTCTCTACACCAGTATGAGGCCGGGTGGTAGAGGAAATTATAGAGAAACCATAGGTGTGCAACCTTTTTTTAATTATTTCCTTTGTGCCCACCCATTTTTTTTATGGTAGCTTTCCTTAAAAACACCCTAGAATATGAGGGTTGAGATAAGAAAATCATATATAAATCATAAAAGCATTGCTAAATACAAAGATAGAAAATAAAATAGCATTTTTAAAATAATTTTCATATTAATATTACTATCCAATTTTAAAGTCACCACCAATTGGTGTATGAGACCCTTTTGTTGATGGGACAAGGGACCCACCTCGAGAATGATTTGACTACTAAGTCTAGGAAGACATACAAACTCTACCCCCTCCGGTTTTGAACTTATGGCCTCTTAGGAAAAAACACATGCTTTTAACCATTAAGTGAATCAACTATTATGTCTACTAACTTTTTAAATTATTTTTCTTATTTTTTACATTTTAGATTTATTAAATCCAAAAAAAATCACGATTATCATTTTTTTAATAAGGTTTCTATTATTTCATTCACACCTACATATAATATAAAATGGAAAAATAAAAATATATATAAAGATAAATATCCCACTTCAATCCTGCTATAAACATCAAAACATAAAACATCCTTAAAAAACAATATCAAAAACTCTTCCACCAAAAATATAAATATATATTTCCATGTCATTTGTTTCAACTTTTTATATTATTTTTCTGACCTATATTTCAGGATTAGTTTTATTTTTAAGCTCCCATTTCCACGGGAGTGAAGAATATTCAAATCGCTATATTTAATTTAAAATTTGGAAATTCTGGAACCGTTATTGCTCGACCACTCAACTAACTTTCCCACCAATAAATTATGAATTCTCAAGGCTTCCCAACCAAGAAATTGATGAACTTCCAATATTACTAAATGAGAGTGAATGTAAAGCCGACGTGCGTAATATTTCATAACCAGAATTTACTATCAATATATGTATTATAAATTTGTTACAATAGATGTTCAATTTATATCAATCAACAATCTTCGCCTCTGAATTGATCCGGTTGAACTGTAAATATGGAAATGCAAAAAGTGGCTCTGCGTCTTGCTTCATTGTTGGAAGAATCGTCAGACGACTTTAAAACCCAGATACTTGCTCGGCTGCCGGTGGAGTCTGTGTTCAGATATCGCATGGTTTGTAAGCAATGGAACGATTTCCTCTCTTCAAACCATTTCCTGACAAAGTGGGGTGAGGTTCAGGGTCCTCTCAACACTCAGCAGCCACGGCTAGTTTTGTTGAACGAGAATCCTAAATTGGCAAGCGCGTCTTTCTGTTTCCACACACGCACATGGATTAAGTCTTCCTTCACCTTGTCTTTCCTAGAGGACTGTGTATCGCAAAGCTGTAGAATATGCAGTCAGGGTATCTACTACAAAGACTCGGTGGCAGGACTAATATTGGTCAACAGCGCATTCCACGCCTGCAATCGCAGAATTTATGGGAAGCTCTGTAACCCTTATACACGAACCGTCTTGGACATTCCAGCCCCACAATCAAACCCCTACTCTGATTGCCTCGTTGTCAATAAGGAGCGATCCTCCTACAAAGTTAAAGTTATAGCCGTTGGACACGCCTTGAATGCAAATGGAGTGTTCGAAAGATATAAAGTGGAAATTTACGAGCCGTCCCAAAAGAGATGGAATATTGGTGGATACTTTCCGGAGGATTTAAGGCTGCGACCATGCTCCGAGCTTGTTTTCCACAACGGTTCATTCTACACTTACCGCCAAAAAGACATTGTGTGTTTCACAATTCCATTGGAGGAAAACAGTTCAGCTCTAGCGCTCAACCCCATTTATATTGCTGTGCATTTTGTTCCATTCCCTGAAATAGTGCAGAATAGGAATGAGTTTGTAGTGTCTTCGCCACAAATGATCAAATGTGGTTCGCGTCTACTATTAGTCGCAGCCAAAGGGATATTACTCCAAAGGGACGGCGATGTGGAGATGGAAATGGAGATGGTGATGGAGGGCGATGTGGGGATGGAGTTTGAGATTGTGATTATTGTGTGGGAGTTGAAGAAAGAGGAGGGCAACGAATGGGTGGAGATCGCCCGGATGCCTTCTTTCTTATGCAGGGAATGGATGGCACAACAATTCGCACCTCATGAATTGGATTTAATTCCTAGGGAATTGAATTGTCTATGGAATTGCTACACCGGAGTGGGAGATCACGTGTGTTTTGTGCCCGAGTTGGTCGTATCATCACCAGTGGTAAAGGTGGTGGTCTACAATTTAATTGATAACACTTGGGATTGGCTTCCTCGCTGTCCCAAAAGTTATTTCTGCAACGGAGACGAGACTTACAGTAAATTATACAAAGCTATAGCCTTTGAACCAAGCCCTCACATAGAAGCGAAGTAAAACAATTTATCTGAAATAAGACAGGTTTCGAATTTGGTATAATAGAATTTGGTATAATAGCTACGATAACCATGTCTGGATTTTGAAAGAAAATAGGAATATTTAACCTCCGAATTTAATAGTTCTGTCATGCCAAAAAGTAAGACAGGTTTAGAATTTGGTATAATAGCCACGATAATATTGGTGTTTTTAGGGTCTGGATTTGGATAGAAAATGATTTCCTCTTTTACGAATATTTAAACCTCTGAATTTAATAAGTCTGTCGTGGCAAAAGTTAATTTCTTAGGTTAATTGTTCTTAATTGGTTTCTTATTATTTTATTTGAATGTTAATAGGTTAAACTAAGTTTCTCATTTAGCAATTATGTATCATTTAGAAAGTTTCATATGGTTGACATTATTGTATTACTGTAAATGTGGTGCAACAACTTTTTTTCAGAGTAATATGTTAACATTATGCTTTAGATTGATTATGAGAGTCCTCTTTATAGGTTTATTATTTGAAAAATATAACTCTTATTACTTTTGATGATGGTGGCACTTAGATATGGAGCTGCAAAACTAATATGAAGTTTGAAGGTTGGCAAGTGCACTAGGTTAATTTAACTGACTCTACTACAAAGTTATATGCAAAATTGGAATATGCAAGAAGTTGGATAGGGATATTTATTTATCTAGATCATTTTGACTTGATTCATAGTTGTTTCAAAATCCTTCTATAAAAATATTCAAGCTCAACAAGTGGGTTAATGTTACATGAGGATGAGCACAAGTCATTTTTTTTCTTGTTGGAATTTCAACATTTTTGAGTTGGTTTTTGAAAATGATCTTCGCAAGGTTAGGTTGAAGGCTCGTGTCTTCACAAGTCCTTTGGGAGCATGTATCCTAGATTAATTGAATGAATTGTATTTGCACCGTTAACTATTGAATTGAAATGTTTCTCTTGATATTAGCTATAGACCTATTGGGCTAAGTTATTGGTGGCATAAGAAGGATGATGTTGACTATATGTGTGAGGAGAATTCTTACATAAGTTTAACATGTGTTCCTAATACTATTCATGACATATCTTGGTGGCTTGTAGAATGGGAAAAATCCATTTGTGCCATCATCCTTCCATTGGACATTGATAGGACATGTAAGTGGAGTTGTTTCTTGGTTTATATTATTTTAATTGATCTTTCTACTAGGACAAAGGTGTAAAAGGAGGCATTGATCTTATTCAGAACTACAATATTCGACCATTGTTTTGCATGTTTCCCTATGTATGTGTTAAGTGCATGATTGATTAGTAACATGAAGTGCTCAGACTCTAGAATTTGTGTAACCTCTATGGCTTGGAGTATAGTTGAAAGCACCCCTTTATTTACATATAAACATTTTCTCTAAGATTATAAGACCTTAAGATGCAATTTAAGAAGTTGTGGTTTATACTTGAGTCTGAGTGTTACACATCAATTTATCACCATGGCACTTGATCAGTTTATGGGTCTTTTTACCATCCATGAACATGTCTAATTGAACTCCCTTAGAAGTCAAACAACCAACAATATCTTGAGAAAGATGGGAAAGTTGGGAAAAATAGTTGACACCTTGTCAAGTATCACATGCGTTGATTTTCCTAGCTCTTCCCGCTCATTCACGGGAATTAACTTTGAGAAAACTGTAGAGCCATTATAGACCCCGTAGGTGAATCAAAGAAAGTAAAAATAAAAAGAACATTCTAGAAACATAGTTGGTTAAATATTTCGTAATTGAAAGCTTCTAGGCGATCACTATTCGAGTTATAACACTTAACTAATCCCTCAATTAGGGGATCCCACCCTCCTCTTTTCTACTTTACGATTGGAAAACTTATCATCTAAGGAGGAGATTGAAGGCATTTGGGAGGAACCTCACAGCATCAAGGTGAAAGTTGTAAGGATCTTCTTTATCTTTAATTAATATAGTTGTTTAAAGTGTTTATAAAGGAAAATTGAATTCATAATCTCGTTGATCATTAGGTTAAGTTTGTTTGGATTATTATATTGCATATGCTTTTGATCCTTTTCTTGTTTATGATTGCAGATCTTATCAAGTATTGATGAATTGCATCAAGTTACAACAAGGGATCTTTATTGAGCATTTCATTAAATAGGTAAGTGGCTCATCCATTGACTTTAATACTTATAATTCAAACAAGTCCAACTTAGTGAAATAGATAGTTCAATTGCGTGCTTGTTTCTAGTTTCCATCATGTATCTAGGGAAATCCCTCTTGTGAGCCAGAGGGATTTATCCACTATAACAATTTGGTGACTCTGTTGTGGCACTTTTCTGTTCTCTTCCTTTTCTTTGGTTTGGCCTGAGTCTATGAATTGATGACATTTTAGATCTGTGTGGTTGATTTCTTGATTTTCTATTTTCTCTTGGGTTTATGATATCTGCATTGATTTTTTTCACCAAGATAGCACATATTTGTGCACGCGCTTTGTTTTGTATTTCTAACCTATGCACCCCTTTGAAATTTTTGAACATTTAGCTTTTATTTCAACCCAGACTTGAATTTAATTTTATGGAAGTGTTATTATCATTCTTTGGATTGTCTTATGTCTCTTATGAACTCATTGGAGTGCTTTGTTAAGATTTTTTGAGAATTAGGTCTTTTTGTAGAAATTGGTTAGGGTTTGTCTACTGATCAAAAAAAGATAGGTTATCCTTTAGTTTGTGACATCCTTGTATTATTCTATCAAATACACCAATTAACGTTTTAATATTGCTTACTTGTGATCAATTCCATATTGAATTGAAAATTAGGGTTTCTTTAGATTTATTGGTTTTGTGAAGGAATTGTTGTCATTTTTTGATAAAAGCGAATTTTTGCTTTTCAATTTTGTAAATTTCTCACAATTTCACTGCTGATATCTTTAAATTAAAGCATTCATAGGGAAAATGTATTTTTCTCAAAATTCTCTTGATTGATTTATGTGTGCTTGGAAGTTTTGAGTGATAAATGATAAAAGAGTATTTTTGGGTTGCTTGATATTTAAGTAAATCTGGAACTTAGCTTAATTCCATATTTTCATTGCATTAAGATGGAATTGGTTGTTTTATGAAAAGTTGGAAAAGTTGTGAGTTTTGTATTTCATTTTGGAAAAAATCTGAGAAACTCTTTCTTTCCTCTAATTAGCTTTTCATCGAATTTGAAAAGCACAAATTGTATATTTGAGTGCATTAAGATTTTGAGTTGTGTCATAATATCATTAGTTGCACTTACAATTTTAGCCGTTTTGGCAGTTCGGACAATTCTGGCAGTTCATGCAGTTCTCGGTAGTTCTAGCAGTTGTCTGTTGTTCCCGTCTGTTCCAACAGTTCTCGATAGTTCTGGCAGTTTCGATTGTTTTGGCAGTTTTAGCTTCTTCCCTCTAGATTCCCTTAGGATCTCTCCTCCTACTAAAACCCAAAGACAAGTAGAGAGAGGAAGATATCTCAAGTGTGTTGAAATGACTTGAAGGCCACCTCTATTTATACTAAAACGTTGGGCACTGGTGGGGTTTATTTGGTTGCTGGCCGACCTTGACGAGTTGTCCCATAACACAAATAAATTCATATCTCCATGAATACTTATCAGAATTGGATGATTTGTATATCAATCCTACACCTCTGAATGAGAGGGATCCAAGAAAATTATCAGCTTCCATTAATAATATGACCCACATGGACTTTGTTCATAGTTGCCAATTTTAACACTCCCTCTCAACTAGGGATAACTCCATCCACTGATCCATATGTTCAACTATACTATCTCTACCATCAATGCTCTGATCTGCTCTACTATGATCTACTAAGCTCTGCTTTTCTTTGATCTGCTAATCTCTACGTTGCTCTGCTGAACCATGAAGGAGAAGAATTGATCGGGAATGTCTCATACCATCCTGTACTGAACCGAAGTGAGTTTCATATGAAGAGAGAGTGTCACATCACTCTTACTGACTTGAAGTCAGTTTTATTGATCCTAGATCAATATCACAAGAAAGTGTTGTTCAGTCAACTTAGTGTCCTAAATTGCTACATAAATTATCAATCTAGGTATCATAAAATGATGAAGTGAAGTGCACTATATGTGCTAGATGACCCTTTCTTACCTCACTCTTTTTAAGTTTATGTTTGTTTTGGGGTTTTTGTCTTTTGATTCCTAATGTTCTGCAATGTAATCAAAATCTTAATCTACTACTACTAAGAACCTAGAGAAATGAAGTGAGAGCTGAAAGTGCTTTTAGGCCAAATTTAGAAGTAAAGTTTGTAAACAAGAAAATGAAAACAAAGCTTCTCTTCTTGCTATTATGATTGTTCCAAAATATGAACTGAAAGGACTTTAAAACTACTATCTACTCAATTACAAAACCAAAGCTTAAATGAGAAAATGAGATTGCAGCTATCTATGATAAACCAAAAATGAAATACTGGAAATAAGATTACTTATACTATCTAATCTACTTGCAAAATTAAAGCTTAATGGACAGCTAAAGATGGAATTGCAGCTAAACTAAGTGAAGAACTAAAAATGAAATTGCAAATATTCTATTATGAAAGTAAGGCTAAATGAAGTATTGTTGTCACTCTGCTACATAACTTAGGGAGAACTACCTCCTTATGATAGCAATCTTGAGAGATTTCATTCTTCATCATTCTAAGAAAAGTAAACATGAAAATGCAAATAAAGTCTCATTCATAAATAAAGCATTTCACCACTTAGTTTTAGGATTAACCTTCAACTGAAAGGGTTCTTGGAAATATCCATTTACATCATGAGTTACTGAACTGATAAGAAAATGGCATTGAACTGCTTAACTCAAAAACTAATTAACAACAATTGTAGTGAAAGACTCTTTCATAAACACAACATTTCACCATTTAGTTTGAGGATTAACCATCAACGAAAAGCTTTTGGAAACATTCGTTTATATCATGAGTGACTACACTAATAAGAAAATGGCATTGAATAACTTAACTCAAAAACTAATGAACAACAATTGTAATGAAAGACTCATTCATAACTCCAACATTTCACCATTTAGTCTAAGGATTAACCATTAACAAAAGGATTTTGGAAAGATTCATTTATATCATGAGTGACTACACTAATAAGAAAAAGACATTTAACCACTTAATTTAAAATCTAGAAACTAAGGAACTACAGATGAAATAAATAAAATTATGCTACTGACATCAACTTAAAACTACAGTTAAGAGACTAGAGAGCAATGAAAACCAAAGGACTATTCTACACTGGAGTACAAATACTTTGAGTTAGTGAAAACAAATGACACAAGCTGCAATATATAGAGATAGAAAACGATTGTGAACATGATGAAAAACACACAGTGAAGTTACAACTAAACTAAGAAAAAGACAAACATAAATAAAAACATGTACCTTGACCACACAGGGGCCCTCTGCAAAGGTCTCGGATTATCAACACGGAATCAACACTTCACAAGAGCTTCAGGTATCCATTGAAAACAAAGTTTTTATATTAAAAACAGAGCACTGAGTTCTTCAAGCTACAAGCGGAAACCTAAACTATTACATAAGAAAAAACATGAACTTGTTCTGCTTGCTACACGCTGGTATTTATAGGATAAAACTACAACTGTTTTGAAGAGAGAATTCAACTACAACAAAACATGTAGATAGGTAATATCTCTAGAATTCTAGTCTTCAGTTTCCTCAAAACATAAATCTTCTAATAGTGGCTATTGGATTTTGTTTATGCATGTGGCAGATGAAGTCCTAAGCTTTAGGAGACTGCCTTGGATCCATCACTGAGATTCTGTGAAAACAAAGTTCTACTTGCCATAGGTTTCTTTAGTTGACTTCCTTTTGACCGAAGTCCTCCTCATCAATCTTAGCCAAATGGATATGATACCATCCATGCTCTAACATTTTCCAAGCTACCCATGTGGTCTGTTTCCTCTCTTGACACTTGTAACCTACAAAAGTGTGGATATGGCTGTGGAACAACCGGTTAGCTACAGAATGTGGCTGCATTCTGTAGCTGAAAAACAAAAACCTATTCAAATAATGAACATAATGATATAGCTTGTAAATCACTGAAATATACTCTTGAAGCAATGTGCAATGGATTTTGATGATTAAGGATGCATTTTTTGTGTAAAAGCAAAGAAAGAAGGATAAGAAAGTTGCTTAAGAGAGAAGCAGTTTTGGAACTCAACATACCCCCACTGTGAGACTATTGCATGTCCCCATGAAATCAAAATTGTAAGCACCTTTGGCAGCTCGGTTGCTTCAGTAATAAAAGACTCGGTCACTGTAAACTTTATGTCACCAATCTCCATGTCCATCCCATCAAACGATCTAGCAAATGATTTGGTGATTTCTTTATGATGACCATCAAATTTCTCAATGAAACTCCACCAGCTAGCTTTCTTCAACATCCCTTTCAACTGAGGATAACCTTCCATATATTTCACTGTTATGAAACCAGCTCAAGAAAATATAGAAAAGATAGATCAATGGCTTAGAAGTCAGCCTCTTTGAGGGGGAAACCTCCTTTACATTACATAAATGAATAATTATTCGATGATTCAAATGACAAAACCTCCTTTCTATATAGAAGTCTAAGGAGTCAAAATATAATCCGGCCGACCTAACAATAATAATATAAAGTCACAATAATAACAATAGTGGGCTTCTATGGGGCACAATAGTAACAATATGGGCACTACATGGGTACATCAATATAATAAGTGGGGTATACTAATAACAATAAGGGGTTACACTAGTAGTATAGGGGCCTAACATGCCCCTCTCCTTCAGAAAGTGTTGTCCTCAATGCTTGAGTAGTTCTTGATGCTTCTGTATAAAATTCTTGTCCTCCCATGTGGAATCTTCAGCAGGTAAGTTCTTCCACTTGATGAGATACTCTGAAATTGATCGATTTCGTAGCTATCAGGTTCTTTTTTCTGTGACTCCTCCAAGTTCTAATATGATTTTTCCTTCCTCTTCAATTTCTGGCAATATTGTTTGAATTGGGATCTTTTGCAACTTTTGAATAAGTGGCCATACTTCTTCATCCTTCTTCCATTCTTCCTTTGCTTCGTTTATCCAATCTGGTTGGATAATATAAATAGCCCAAAACAATGCTTCCACATCCTCATCCTTGAAGAGTCTTCCCATTCAGTAAGGTCGCCATTTTTTAAGAGCATGTAGTATTGCCAACATTTCCTTCTCATAAATAGCTTGCTTGAGATGTAGCAGTAAAAATACCCAATCACCTACATCAAAACGTTTTTCACTAAGATGTTGATCTACCTGTTGTTTCGTTTGATTTTTCACCGAAGTGGCATTATCCTTTAAAAGTTGGAGAACTTGTTGTTGATGCTCGATGTGATCTTTCATTGATTGAACCTTTTTCTTCTTCATATGTCCTTCTATCTCTAGAGTTTGAGGAGTGGTAATTTATTCCAATCCTTTACAAGATATGGTAGGATTCATTTCTTGATGCTCGATGTGATCTTTCACTTCTTGAACATTTTTCTTCTTGATATGTCCTTCTATCTTGATAGTTTGAGGAGTGGTAATTTCAAACAATGAATTACAAGATATGGTTGGATTCATTTTTTCTTTCTCGATGTGATCCTTCACTTCTTGCACCTTTTTCTTCTTGATATGTCCTTCTATCTTGAGAGTTTGAGGAGTGGTAATGCTTGCCAATGCTTTACAAGATATGGTCTGATTCATTTCTTCTTTCTCTCGGGTGAGGTCCTGGTGTATATCTTCTTCTTTTGATGTTTCTTGATCCTTTTCTTCCTCCTCTTCATACTCTATGTAAAATAATTTCTTCTCAGCACACTTATGACCTTTCGTGCATTTGCTATCACAATTGTAACAAATCCCCTTTTCTATTTTTTCTTCCAATTGTTGTGGTGTAACCATTGTACGTTGTGAAAGGCTAGGGGAAACAACACTTCCATCTTTATAGTTGTGAGGGGTACGCTTCCTGGTTTCCATAATTTTACTTTCCACTATGTCACAAAGCCCTTTTACTCTTTCCAATTGTTTTGGTGTTGCTCTAAAGAAGGTGTTGCTCTTTGTATCCTCATAATGTGCTATCATTTCCTCCGTGAAATTTGACCACGTAACAAGTTGTTTACGAGAACAAAGCCCTTCGTACCATCAAAATAGATCTAGTTCTAAATATGAAGATGTAACACATACCTTTTGTAATAGTTGTACACCATGTAGATCAAAATATTGCTCCATCTGAAGTATCCAATTTACCAAATCCTTGCCATCAAACTTCCTCGTCTTGCTTTTTCTTGATTTTAGGAGCTCGACCTTGAAACGACTGTAATTATGTACTTTTGGATCTTTAAGTTCTTAAATTGTGAGTTGTAGTAGCCCTCTATGTCCTCTTTCCAATGCCACCAGTCCGATCGAAATTGGATTCTCTAAAAAACGGTTATGCACAATCTCCCAAGATGACCTGATTATAGACTTTTCCGAAAGAGTGAACTTGTATGAAGTGCCACGTGTCACTATTTCGACCTTTGGATCTAAAAAAGATATACAAAAAAAAAACAGCCCGTCCTATTTCTGTACCTTCTTACTAAATTTCAATCCGATCTCTAGACAGAAAGTTATGACGATTTTCCCCATGTCACCTGTTTTGAATGTAATTCAGGAGTCTGCAAAAAGACCAACTTCCTCAGATCATATCTCCAAAAATATCACGCGAAAAGCTCTGAAATTAGGACCCAAGGTTCAGCGCGATTTCTTCTCAAATGGATTTTTTTGCAACTTATGAAACGTCACAAAAAAAAAGTTATAGCGAAAATTCCACAATGACCTGTTTGGAGCAGCGAAACCCTAGAATCAAAAGCTTTAATACCAAATCTTATGGAACCAGCTCAAGAAAAGATAGAAAAGATAGATCAACACCTTAGAATTCAGCCTCTTCGAGGGGGAAGCCTCCTTTACATTACATAAATGAACAATTATTCGATGATTCAAATGAAAAAACCTCCTTTCTATATATAGGAGTCTAAGGAGTCACAATATAATCCAGCCGACCTAACAATAATAATATAAAGCCACAATAATAACAATAGTGGGCTTCTATGGGGCACAATAGTAACAATATGGGCACTACATGGGTACATCAATATAATAATTGGGTTATACTAATAACAATAAGGGGTTACACTAGTAGTATAGGGGCCTAACATTCACTCCCATAGGTTTTGTTCTGATGATGAGACCCATCACTCCTTTTCTCTTCTTTTCTTCAAATTTCCTTCACTGTCTGCATGTAGAAGACTATGTATATGGCAATGGTATATGGAAGCAAAAATGGTTATAGATATGGGGATGAAATAACAGATTATGTGGAAGGAAAACGGTAGATATAGGGATAAAACATATAGTGTATATGAAACAGGGAAATTGTATGCATGAAATAGTGTAGAAGATGTATGGAATGGAGTGGCAGCACATGTAAACTATGTGGAAAATGGAGTATTGCTAAACACAGAGAGAATTGAAAATAAAACTATGTGTGCTCACTGTATGTGAGTGCTTGTATACATAAGAAAGCTGCGAAAGTAAAAGTGAGGAAATCAGTGTAATAAAGGAACAATAGGTTTGTGAAGAGCCATATCCAATTGGGTTATTTCATGTAATTAGCCATTAAATAGGTATGATGGAGAAGTAAACTGAAGTAAGAGTTAGAAAGGGAGATCAAATCATGAGACCGTTAGGCATTAAAGTTGGAAGGCATGGTGGAATAATCACTGCAATCAGATCACATGATGACAAGTCAAGGAGTAGTGTGATTATATGAGTTATACAACTTATGATTTATATTGCTATTTGAAATAGGTTTTTATTATTACCTTTAGAACCCTACCTTTCCACTTGCTAACCTTTTGTTGTTTGCTTTTTTAGGTGCTTAGATGTTGATATGTCTTCAAAAGTTGTTTTCTCCTCCAATACCTGCATATGAAATTTATTATGAACTGGACTTTTTTATTTTTTGAGCTAGTGATCAAACTGTTACTGCAGAGTCAGGTTGGCTACAGAATAGGATTAGTTGCGAAACTAGAACAACTGTGGAACATAACAACTGAAAAATGGAAAACAGAGAATAAAATGTGACTTTATGAATGAATGAAAATGGAGATGACTATGTGGACGGAAATATGGTAGTGTTGACACCTATTCCTTATGATTGGGTAAATATATGTAAATAAATAAATGAGAAATGTGAACAATCATTAGGAGATGAACTGATCAGTCTCTCCTTCATGTATATAACAGACCTACCTGATTGAATGAATAATACGAATCAGTTTTTGCTTTGTGGAGTTACTACCTGGCCTGACATGGTATCAGAACCAACTCCTTTTTTAGCTCTAGTGCCTTGTAACTCCCTTGTCTACTCCTCTACTCTCCATATAATTCAGTGATTGAGTGCTGTAATCCTATCTGATGCTGCCTGTGTTTTGCCATATTCTATTTATAAGACCTACGCCCTGTTCATCTGAATACATTTAGAATCCATACGTTTCATAGTCTTTGAATGCTATCTATCAGTCACATAAATTTTCCATAATTTTTTAGTGTTTGCCATTACCTGCGCTCTACTCCATAATTTTTATATTAAAAACAGAGCACTGAGTTCTTCAAGCTACAGGCGGAAACCTAAACTATTACATAAGAAAAAACATGAACTTGTTCTGCTTGCTACACGCTGGTATTTATAGGATAAAACTACAACTATTTTGAAGAGAGAATTCAACTACAACAAAACATGTAGATAGGTAATATCTCTAGAATTCTAGTCTTCGGTTTCCTTGAAACATAAATCTTCTAATAGTGGCTATTGGATTTTGTTTATGCATGTGGCAGATGAAGTCCTAAGCTTTAGGAGACTGCCTTGGATCCATCACTGAGATTCTGTGAAAACAAAGTTCTACTTGCCATAGGTTTCTTTAGTTGACTTCCTTTTGACCGAAGTCCTCCTCATCAATCTTAGCCAAATGGATAGGATACCATCCATGCTCTAACATTTTCAAAGCTACCCATGTGGTCTGTTTCCTCTCTTGACACCTGTAACCTACAAAAGTGTGGATATGGCTGTGGAACAACCGGTTAGCTACAGAATGTGGCTGCATTCTGTAGCTGAAAAACAAAAACCTATTCAAATAATGAACATAATGATATAGCTTGTAAATCACTGAAATATACTCTTGAAGCAATGTGCAATGGATTTTGATGATTAAGGATGCATTTTTTGTGTAAAAGCAAAGAAAGAAGGATAAGAAAGTTTCTTAAGAGAGAAGCAGTTTTGGAACTCAACATACCCCCACTATGAGACTATTGCATGTCCCCATGAAATCAAAATTGTAAGCACCTTTGGCAGCTCGGTTGCTTCAGTAATAAAAGACTCGGTCACTGTAAACTTTATGTCACCAATCTCCATGTCCATCCCATCAAAAGATCTAGCAAATGATTTGGTGATTTCATTATGATGACCATCAAATTTCTCAATGAAACTCCACCAACTAGCTTTCTTCAACATCCCTTTCAACTAAGGATAACCTTCCATATATTTCACTGTTATGAAACCAGCTCAAGAAAAGATAGAAAAGATAGATCAATGGCTTAGAATTCAGCCTCTTCGAGGGGGAAACCTCCTTTACATTACATAAATGAACAATTATTCGATGATTCAAATGACAAAACCTCCTTTCTATATAGGAGTCTAAGGAGTCACAATATAATCCGGCCGACCTAACAAAAATAATATAAAGTCACAATAATAACAATAGTGGGCTTCTATGGGGCACAATAGTAACAATATGGGCACTACATGGGTACATCAATATAATAAGTGGGGTATACTAATAACAATAAGGGGTTACACTAGTAGTATAGGGGCCTAACATGCCCCTCTCCTTCAGAAAGTGTTGTCCTCAATGCTTGAGTAGTTCTTGATGCTTCTGTATAAAATTATTGTCCTCCCATGTGGAATCTTCAGCAGGTAAGTTCTTCCACTTGATGATATACTCTGAAATTGATCGATTTCGTAGCTATCAGGTTCTTTTTTCTGTGACTCCTCCAAGTTCTAATATGATTTTTCCTTCCTCTTCAATTTCTGGCAATATTGTTTGAATTGGGATCTTTTGCAACTTTTGAATAAGTGGCCATACTTCTTCATCCTTCTTCCATTCTTCCTTTTCTTCGTTTATCCAATCTAGTTGGATAATATAAATAGCCCAAAACAATGCTTCCACATCCTCATCCTTGAAGAGTCTTCCCATTCGGTAAGGTCGCCATTTTTTAAGAGCATGTAGTATTGCCAACATTTCCTTCTCATAAATAGCTTGCTTGAGATGTAGCAGTAAAAATACCCAATCACCTACATCAAAACGTTTTTCACTAAGATGTTGATCTACCTATTGTTTCGTTTGATTTTTCACCGAAGTGGCATTATCCTTTAAAAGTTGGAGAACTTGTTGTTGATGCTCGATGTGATCTTTCGTTGCTTGAACCTTTTTCTTCTTCATATGTCCTTCTATCTCTAGAGTTTGAGGAGTGGTAATTTATTCCAATCCTTTACAAGATATGGTAGGATTCATTTCTTGATGCTCGATGTGATCTTTCACTTCTTGAACATTTTTCTTCTTGATATGTCCTTCTATCTTGATAGTTTGAGGAGTGGTAATTTCAAACAATGAATTACAAGATATGGTTGGATTCATTTCTTCTTTCTCGATGTGATCCTTCACTTCTTGCACCTTTTTCTTCTTGATATGTCCTTCTATCTTGAGAGTTTGAAGAGTGGTAATGCTTGCCAATGCTTTACAAGATATGGTCTAATTCATTTCTTCTTTCTCTCGGGTGGGGTCCTGGTGTATATCTTCTTCTTTTGATGTTTCTTGATCCTTTTCTTCCTCCTCTTCATACTCTATGTAAAATAATTTCTTCTCAGCACACTTATGACCTTTAGTGCATTTGCTATCACAATTGTAACAAATCCCCTTTTCTATTTTTTCTTCCAATTGCTGTGGTGTAACCATTGTAGGTTGTGAAAGGCTAGGGGAAACAACACTTCCATCTTTATAGTTGTGAGGGGTACGCTTCCTGGTTTCCATAATTTTACTTTCCACTATGTCACAAAGCCCTTTTACTCTTTCCAATTGTTTTGGTGTTGCTCTAAAGAAGGTGTTGCTCTTTGTATCCTCATAATGTGCTATCATTTCCTCCGTGAAATTTGACCACGTAACAAGTTGTTTACTAGAACAAAGCCCTTCGTACCATCAAAATTGATCTAGTTCTAAATATGAAGATGTAATGCATACCTTTTGTAATAGTTGTACACCATGTAGATGAAAATATTGCTCCATCTGAAGTATCCAATTTACCGAATCCTTGCCATCAAACTTTCTCGTCTTGCTTTTTCTTGATTTTAGGAGCTCGACCTTGAAACGACTGTAATTATGTACTTTTGGATCTTTAAGTTCTTAAATTGTGAGTTGTAGTAGCCCTCTATGTCCTCTTTCCAATGCCACCAGTCCGATCGAAATTGGATTCTCTAAAAAACGGTTATGCACAATCTCCCAAGATGACCTGCTTATAGACTTTTCCGAAAGAGTGAACTTGTATGAAGTGCCACGTGTCACTATTTCGACCTTTGGATCTAAAAAAGATATACAAAAAAAATACAGCCCGTCCTATTTCTGTACCTTCTTACGAAATTTCAAATCGATCTCTAGACAGAAAGTTATGACGATTTTCCCCATGTCACCTGTTTTGAATGTAATTCAGGAGTCTGCAAAAAGACCAACTTCCTCAGATCATATCTCCGAAAATATCACGCGAAAAGCTCTAAAATTAGGACCCAAGGTTCAACGCGATTTCTTCTCAAATGGATTTTTTTGCAACTTATGAAACGTCACAAAAAAAAAGTTATAGCGAAAATTCCACAATGACCTGTTTGGAGCAGCGAAACCCTAGAATCAAAAGCTTTAATACCAAATCTTATGGAACCAGCTCAAGAAAAGATAGAAAATATAGATCAACACCTTAGAATTCAGCCTCTTCGAGGGGGAAACCTCCTTTACATTACATAAATGAACAATTATTCGATGATTCAAATGAAAAAACCTCCTTTCTATATATAGGAGTCTAAGGAGTCACAATATAATCCAGCCGACCTAACAATAATAATATAAAGCCACAATAATAACAATAGTGGGCTTCTATGGGGCACAATAGTAACAATATGGGCACTACATGGGTACATCAATATAATAAGTGGGTTATACTAATAACAATAAGGGGTTACACTAGTAGTATAGGGGCCTAACATTCACTCCCATAGGTTTTGTTCTGATGATGAGACCCATCACTCCTTTTCTCTTCTTTTCTTCAAATTTCCTTCACTGTCTGCATGTAGAAGACTATGTATATGGCAATGGTATATGGAAGCAAAAATGGTTATAGATATGGGGATGAAATAACAGATTATGTGGAAGGAAAACGGTAGATATATGGATAAAACATATAGTGTATATGAAACAGGGAAATTGTATGCATGAAATAGTGTAGAAGATGTATGGAATGGAGTGGCAGCACATGTAAACTATGTGGAAAATGGAGTATTGCTAAACACAGAGAGAATTGAAAATAAAACTATGTGTGCTCACTGTATGTGAGTGCTTGTATACATAAGAAAGCTGCGAAAGTAAAAGTGAGGAAATCAGTGTAATAAAGGAACAATAGGTTTGTGAAGAGCCATATCCAATTGGGTTATTTCATGTAATTAGCCATTAAATAGGTATGATGGAGAAGTACACTGAAGTAAGAGTTAGAAAGGGAGATCAAATCATGAGACCGTTAGGCATTAAAGTTGGAAGGCATGGTGGAATAATCACTGCAATCAGATCACATGATGACAAGTCAAGGAGTAGTGTGATTATATGAGTTATACAACTTATGATTTATATTGCTATTTGAAATAGGTTTTTATTATTACCTTTAGAACCCTACCTTTCCACTTGCTAACCTTTTGTTGTTTGCTTTTTTAGGTGCTTAGATGTTGATATGTCTTCAAAAGTTGTTTTCTCCTCCAATACCTGCATATGAAATTTATTATGAACTGGACTTTTTTATTTTTTGAGCTAGTGATCAAACTGTTACTGCAGAGTCAGGTTGGCTACAGAACAGGATTAGTTGTGAAACTAGAACAACTGTGGAACATAACAACTGAAAAATGGAAAACAGAGAATAAAATGTGACTTTATGAATGAATGAAAATGGAGATGACTATGTGGACGGAAATATGGTAGTGTTGACACCTAATCCTTATGATTGGATAAATATATGTAAATAAATAAATGAGAAATGTGAACAATCATTAGGAGATGAACTGATCAGTCTCTTCTTCATGTATATAACAGACCTACCTGATTGAATGAATAATACGAATCAGTTTTTGCTTTGTGGAGTTACTACCTGGCCTGACATGGTATCAGAACCAGCTCCTTTTTTAGCTCTAGTGCCTTGTAACTCCCTTGTCTACTCCTCTACTCTCCATATAATTCAGTGATTGAGTGCGGTAATCCTATCTGATGCTGCCTGTGTTCTGCCATATTCTATTTATAAGACCTACGCCCTGTTCATCTGAATACATTTAGAATCCATACGTTTCATAATTTTTGAATGCTATCTATCAGTCACATAAATTTTCCATAATTTTTTAGTGTTTGCCATTACCTGCGCTCTACTCCATAATTTTTATATTAAAAACAGAGCACTGAGTTCTTCAAGCTACAAGCGGAAACCTAAACTATTACATAAGAAAAAACATGAACTTGTTCTGCTTGCTACACGCTGGTATTTATAGGATAAAACTACAACTGTTTTGAAGAGAGAATTCAACTACAACAAAACATGTAGATAGGTAATATCTCTAGAATTCTAGTCTTCGGTTTCCTTGAAACATAAATCTTCTAATAGTGGCTATTGGATTTTGTTTATGCATGTGGGAGATGAAGTCCTAAGCTTTAAGAGACTGCCTTGGATCCATCACTGAGATTCTGTGAAAACAAAGTTCTACTTGCCATAGGTTTCTTTAGTTGACTTCCTTTTGACCGAAGTCCTCCTCATCAATCTTAGCCAAATGGATAGGATACCATCCATGCTCTAACATTTTCCAAGCTACCCATGTGGTCTGTTTCCTCTCTTGACACCTGTAACCTACAAAAGTGTGGATATGGTTGTGGAACAACCGGTTAGCTACAGAATGTGGCTGCATTCTGTAGCTGAAAAACAAAAACCTATTCAAATAATGAACATAATGATTTAGCTTGTAAATCACTGAAATATACTCTTGAAGCAATGTGCAATGGATTTTGATGATTAAGGATGCATTTTTTGTGTAAAAGCAAAGAAAGAAGGATAAGAAAGTTGCTTAAGAGAGAAGCAGTTTTGGAACTCAACATACCCCCACTATGAGACTATTGCATGTCCCCATGAAATCAAAATTGTAAGCACCTTTGGCAGCTCGGTTGCTTCAGTAATAAAAGACTCGGTCACTGTAAACTTTATGTCACCAAACTCCATGTCCATCCCATCAAACGATCTAGCAAATGATTTGGTGATTTCTTTATGATGACCATCAAATTTCTCAATGAAACTCCACGAGCTAGCTTTCTTCAACATCCCTTTCAACTGAGGATAACCTTCCATATATTTCACTGTTATGAAACCAGCTCAAGAAAAGATAGAAAAGATAGATCAATGGCTTAGAATTTAGCCTCTTCAAGGGGGAAACCTCCTTTACATTACATAAATGAACAATTATTTGATGATTCAAATGACAAAACCTCCTTTCTATATAGGAGTCTAAGGAGTCACAATATAATCCGGCCGACCTAACAATAATAATATAAAGTCACAATAATAACAATAGTGGGCTTCTATGGGGCACAATAGTAACAATATGGGCACTACATGGGTACATCAATATAATAAGTGGGGTATACTAATAACAATAAGGGGTTACACTAGTAGTATAGGGGCCTAACATGCCCCTCTCCTTCAAAAAGTGTTGTCCTCAATGCTTGAGTAGTTCTTGATGCTTCTGTATAAAATTCTTGTCCTCCCATGTGGAATCTTCAGCAGGTAAGTTCTTCCACTTGATGAGATACTCTGAAATTGATCGATTTCGTAGCTATCGGGTTCTTTTTTCTGTGACTCCTCCAAGTTCTAATATGATTTTTCCTTCCTCTTCAATTTCTGGCAATATTGTTTGAATTGGGATCTTTTGCAACTTTTGAATAAGTGGCCATACTTCTTCATCCTTCTTCCATTCTTCCTTTGCTTCGTTTATCCAATCTGGTTGGATAATATAAATAGCCCAAAACAATGCTTCCACATCCTCATCCTTGAAGAGTCTTCCCATTTGGTAAGGTCGCCATTTTTTAAGAGCAGGTAGTATTGCCAACATTTCCTTCTCATAAATAGCTTGCTTGAGATGTAGCAGTAAAAATACCCAATCACCTACATCAAAACGTTTTTCACTAAGATGTTGATCTACCTGTTGTTTCGTTTGATTTTTCACCGAAGTGGCATTATCCTTTAAAAGTTGGAGAACTTGTTGTTGATGCTCGATGTGATCTTTCATTGCTTGAACCTTTTTCTTCTTCATATGTCCTTCTATCTCTAGAGTTTGAGGAGTGGTAATTTATTCCAATCCTTTACAAGATATGGTAGGATTCATTTCTTGATGCTCGATGTGATCTTTCACTTCTTGAACATTTTTCTTCTTGATATGTCCTTCTATCTTGATAGTTTTAGGAGTGGTAATTTCAAACAATGAATTACAAGATATGGTTGGATTCATTTCTTCTTTCTCGATGTGATCCTTCACATCTTGCACCTTTTTCTTCTTGATATGTCCTTCTATCTTGAGAGTTTGAGGATTGGTAATGCTTGCCAATGCTTTACAAGATATGGTCTGATTCATTTCTTCTTTCTCTCGGGTGGGGTCCTGGTGTATATCTTCTTCTTTTGATGTTTCTTGATCCTTTTCTTCCTCCTCTTCATACTCTATGTAAAATAATTTCTTCTCAGCACACTTATGACCTTTAGTGCATTTGCTATCACAATTGTAACAAATCCCCTTTTCTATTTTTTCTTCCAATTGTTGTGGTGTAACCATTGTAGGTTGTGAAAGGCTAGGGGAAACAACACTTCCATCTTTATAGTTGTGAGGGGTACGCTTCATGGTTTCCATAATTTTACTTTCCACTATGTCACAAAGCCCTTTTACTCTTTCCAATTGTTTTGGTGTTGCTCTAAAGAAGGTGTTTCTCTTTGTATCCTCATAATGTGCTATCATTTCCTCCGTGAAATTTGACCACGTAACAAGTTGTTTACGAGAACAAAGCCCTTCGTACCATCAAAATTGATCTAGTTATAAATATGAAGATGTAATACATACCTTTTGTAATAGTTGTACACCATGTAGATCAAAATATTGCTCCATCTGAAGTATCCAATTTACCAAATCCTTGCCATCAAACTTCCTCGTCTTGCTTTTTCTTGATTTTAGGAGCTCGACCTTGAAACGACTGTAATTATGTACTTTTGGATCTTTAAGTTCTTAAATTGTGAGTTGTATTAGCCCTCTATGTCCTCTTTCCAATGCCACCAGTCCGATCGAAATTGGATTCTCTAAAAAAAGGTTATGCACAATCTCCCAAGATGACCTGATTATAGACTTTTCCGAAAGAGAGAACTTGTATGAAGTGCCACGTGTCACTATTTCGACCTTTGGATCTAAAAAAGATATACAAAAAAAACACAGTCCGTCCTCTTTCCGTACCTTCTTATGAAATTTCAATCCGATCTCTAGACAGAAAGTTATGACGATTTTCCCCAGGTCACCTGTTTTGAATGTAATTCAGGAGTCTGCAAAAAGACCAACTTCCTCAGATCATATCTTCGAAAATATCACGCGAAAATCTCTGAAATTAGGACCCAAGGTTCAGCGCGATTTCTTCTCAAATGGATTTTTTTGCAACTTATGAAACGTCACAAAAAAAAAGTTATAGCGAAAATTCCACAATGACATGTTTGGAGCAGCGAAACCTTAGAATCAAAAGCTTTAATACCAAATGTTATGGAACCAGCTCAAGAAAATATAGAAAAGATAGATCAACGCCTTAGAATTCAGCCTCTTCGAGGGGGAAACCTCATTTACATTACATAAATGAACAATTATTCGATGATTCAAATGAAAAAACCTCCTTTCTATATACAGGAGTCTAAGGAGTCACAATATAATCCAGCCGACCTAACAATAATAATATAAAGCCACAATAATAACAATAGTGGGCTTCTATGGGGCACAATAGTAACAATATGGGCACTACATGCGTACATCAATATAATAAGTGGGTTATACTAATAACAATAAGGGGTTACACTAGTAGTATAGGGGCCTAACATTCACTCCCATAGGTTTTGTTCTGATGATGAGACCCATCACTCCTTTTCTCTGCTTTTCTTCAAATTTCCTTCACTGTCTGCATGTAGAAGACTATGTATATGGCAGTGGTATATGGAAGCAAAAATGGTTATAGATATGGGGATGAAATAACAGATTATGTGGAAGGAAAACGGTAGATATAGGGATAAAACATATAGGGTATATGAAACAGGGAAATTGTATGCATGAAATAGTGTAGAAGATGTATGGAATGGAGTGGAAGCACATGTAAACTATGTGGAAAATGGAGTATTGCTAAACACAGAGAGAATTGAAAATAAAACTATGTGTGCTCACTGTATGTGAGTGCTTGTATACATAAGAAAGCTGCAAAAGTAAAAGTGAGGAAATCAGTGTAATAAAGGAACAATAGGTTTGTGAAGAGCCATATCCAATTGGGTTATTTCATGTAATTAGCCATTAAATAGGTATGATGGAGAAGTACACTGAAGTAAGAGTTAGAAATGGAGATCAAATCATGAGACCGTTAGGCATTAAAGTTGGAAGGCATGGTGGAATAATCACTGCAATCAAATCACATGATGACAAGTCAAGGAGTAGTGTGATTATATGAGTTATACAACTTATGATTTATATTGCTATTTGAAATAGGTTTTTATTATTACCTTTAGAACCCTACCTTTCCACTTGCTAACCTTTTGTTGTTTGCTTTTTTAGGTGCTTAGATGTTGATATGTCTTCAAAAGTTGTTTTATCCTCCAATACCTGCATATGAAATCTATTATGAACTGGACTTTTTTATTTTTTGAGCTAGTGATCAAACTGTTACTGCAAAGTCAGGTTGGCTGCAGAACAGGATTAGTTGCGAAACTAGAACAACTGTGGAACATAACAACTGAAAAATGGAAAACAGAGAATAAAATGTGACTTTATGAATGAATGAAAATGGAGATGACTATGTGGACGGAAATATGGTAGTGTTGACACCTAATCCTTATGATTGGGTAAATATATGTAAATAAATAAATGAGAAATGTGAACAATCATTAGGAGATGAACTGAACAGTCTCTCCTTCATGTATTTAACAGACCTACCTGATTGAATGAATAATACGAATCAGTTTTTGCTTTGTGGAGTTACTACCTGGCCTGACATGGTATCAGAACCAGCTCCTTTTTTAGCTCTAGTGCCTTGTAACTCCCTTGTCTACTCCTCTACTCTCCATATAATTCAGTGATTGAGTGTCGTAATCCTATCTGATGCTGCCTGTGTTCTGCCATATTCTATTTATAAGACCTACGCCCTGTTCATCTGAATACATTTAGAATCCATACGTTTCATAATTTTTGAATGCTATCTATCAGTCACATAAATTTTCCATAATTTTTTAGTGTTTGCCATTACCTGCGCTCTACTCAATAATTTTTTAGTGTTTTCCATAATTTTTGAATGGTCCATGAAAAGTGTATGCGTTGGTTCCATTGATTGCTGGAGGAAAAATCACTGTCACATTGATCGTTGGAGGAAAAGAACGATGTCACATTGAGAGTGGTCCTGTTTGGAGTCTGGTGAAAACACTGCTCCATTTTTTCAATGAAAATGCCATTCAATTGAACGATGCTCCTAATTTGAATGCTGCTCCATATAGTTGAACGCTGGTTACAGTTAATACGCATATAGTTGAACGCTGCTCCTGAGTTGAATGGTAACCCTTTATTAAATGCTGCTCCATTATGAAGAACACTGGTATATTTATGTTGAGTATGTTTTGGCTATACGCTGTCTTTTTTTGGCATATGCGTTAAATAAATCGCCCATTCTACCTACAGATCTTGGTATTTGTTGTTATTACCTGTGGTTTTGGTATTAATACAGTCACAATTTTTTTAATATGCATATAGTGTTCTCATCTGCCCTGAAAGCTTCCATATGTTCTGCCGCTCATGCGCGTGAATATTTAGGGAGACAACATGGCTATGCGTGGATATGGACAGGATAAACGCTTTGCTTTGGCCATATTTCCATAATTTTTCACCACAATTTTTATGATTGTATCAGCGCAGAAGGTTAAAGGAGTAATAGTTATTTTTGTGTGGTAGATGTTAAGACTGTGAAGGTGTTTGCAGTATCTTGGTAAATGCTTATATATATGCCGTTGACATAACGCTGGTCTATTGTTTTATGAGGATGAGTTGTGCCAAGCCGTAGCTCAAAATACACTCCGCTGAACAGAAACGTATTTTGTTTCAAGGGCCTTAGTGCTTCTCACTTCTTGTGAGAGTTTCTTTTGCATATTTACAAGCATAGAGAACAAATTCTCTTTGTTAGCATTTTATACATAGATTGTATTCTATGGTAAGCCGATATTTTGCTATAACTATAGTTTTTGGTTGCTAAAGTAATAAGAATGCTCTTTATATTGACTTACTAGATTGCGCATTTTCTGACGGCCTGAGCTAGAATGTGGCGAACAAAAAGGTCTTTTCATCTGATCAATCTATTGTCCGAACTTTAAATGAAGACATGAATCATTCCTTCATCGAAAAAAAGAGGCTTTTAATTTAGTCAATTTGTTGGTCAAACTGCAAAAGAAGCCATGACTCATTCCTACATCGTAGTTTTGAATGGATGAAGTTGCATGAAATGATGGCATTAGGGATTATGTTGTTTGTTGGTGACATGAGATATATTGCAGTTGATTCCATTTTTTAGAAAGTCATAGCAAATTATTGTTAGTGTTTTGCTACGAATACTGTAATTATTTTTGGGCTCAGTTCAAATCTTTATAATGGAGAAGTTTGTTGAAAAAGTGAAGGGTTTGGAAAAGAAGACAACTCTTCTTGCACACAGAGAGGATAATCTTGCTCAAGATTCTTCCAGAGCAAGAGGTAGAAGAGATTTCAGAGGCAGGGAGGGAAGACACTCTCAAGGAGAAAAGGCAGATTTGCATTGCATACGCTGCAAAAGAAATGGATCACATGATGCCTCTACATGCAAGCTACCATGGGACAAAATTGAGCAGAAAAGAAACCAACAGAAAGGTAAAACTGATGATACAGACAAAGTTAAAGCACCTGAATCCGCTCACTATGTTGTGGCACAATGTAACATTGGAGTAAATGGAGATCTATTTAATGCTTCACTTGATTCTTGGAAAAATGATTGGTTGCTTGATTCAGGAGCAACCTACCACATGACTCATAGAAAAGATTTTTTTGAAGATTTCACTGACAATGTTGATGGAGTAGTATACTTTGCAGATCAATCAAAAATCAAGCCATCAGGGCTTGGCACAATCTGGCTTAAACTACCTAGTCTTCTAGACTTTCTTCTGATCATGTTCTATATCTCCCAAAACTTAAGAGAAACTTGTTGTCCTTGGTCCATATCCGTCAACAAGGTCATTCCATTCATATGTTTGATGGCAAGCTTGAGGTAAGAAAAGCATCTGACCACTCACTTGTCATGAGGGGAATAGAAGAAGAATGACTTCTCAAACTGCAAGGAACCTCTGCTCATGCACAACATTTCTCATACAATGATCATCATGACGAAGGTACACTTCCATCAATTTTATTATGGCATGCTAGATTTGGACATTTGAACTATGACAGTCTCCACCTGTTGAAGAAAAATGGTGTTGCTGGTTTTCCTACAATTCCTAGGAAACTTAAGCAATGTGATGCTTGCATTCTAGGGAAGCATAGAAAACAGTCTTTTCATGATTCACATTCAAGAGCACAAAGGAAACTTGAACTCATTCATTCAGATTTATGTGGTCAAATGCTTGTTCCTTCTGCAAATGGAAATAAATATATCATGAAATTTATTGATGACTACACCAGAATGTGTTGGGTTTATTTATTGAATAACAATTTGATGCTTTTTAAACATTCAAGAATTTTCATAAATGGATTGAAAATGATGCACAATCTCATATTGGGTCTATTCGCACTAATAATGGAAAAGAATACACATCAAATGAATTTGAAAACTATCTTCGCCAACATGGGATCAAACATCAAACAACTGTGCCTTATAATCCCCAACAGAATGGTGTAGCTGAAAGAATGAATAGAACAATCTTAAACATGGTACGATCCATGCTCTTCTTCAAAAATGTAAAGATAATGTTTTGGGCTGATGTTGTTCTATGTGCTGCATATATAAAGAATAGATGTCCATCTAATGTTATAAGAAACAAGACTCCATATGAAATGTGGTATGGACATGTTCCTTCGGTAAAGCATCTCAGGGTCAGATTCCACATCTTGAAAGGGGGATTCCTATACTAGATCAACATGTGGAATCTTCTTCTGAAGAACACTCTCCCCCGCATGAAACTCCAACGACGGATGATGCTTTAAGTGATGTAATTGATAGAATTGGGAGACTCAATCTTGATTCAGTCCCAACTCAATCAATGGAGTAGCCTGGACCATCTAAGAAAGGTCCCCCAAAGTGGTTGACAAAGACACTTGAAAGTGTTCATCCTGATGAGGTTGGAAAGACAGGAACCAGAAATTCAAACCGGCGAAATGGAGGTGATGTAGATGACTAATTCACCTGTTGATATGGATGTTTCTTATGATTCTGAATTGAACTTGTCTACAGATTTTGAACCAACTTATTTCAAAGAAGCTGCTTCTCATGATGAATGGAAAGAAGTGATGTAAAAGGAGTATGATGCCCTCATAAATAACGACACTTGGAAGCTGGTTGATCCTCCATTAGGAACCAAACCAATTGGCTGCAAGTGGGTCTACAAAAACAAGCATAAAGTTGATGGCTCACTTAACAAGCACAAAGCTAGGCTTGTGGAAAAAGGTTTTGCACAGAAGGAAGGGGTCAATTATGAGGATAATTTTTCCCCCACAGCAAAATGGGCTACCATCTGGACACTCTTTCCACTAGCAGCTCAGAACGGTTGGAAAGTCCATAAAATGGATGTAAAAACTGCTTTCTTGAAAGGAGATCTAAAAGAGAATGTTTTTATGTCCCAGCCTGAAGGATTTGTTGTGAAAGGACATGAACATAAAGTATGCAAACTTGTGAAGTCCCTGTATGTTATGAAGCCAGCTCACAAAAAGATAGAAAAGAGAGATCCACGCCTTAGAATTCAGCCTCTTCGAGGGGGCAACCTCCTTTACATTACATAAATGAACAATTCTTGGATGATACAAATGAAAAAACCTCCTTTCTATATATAGGAGTCTAAGGAGTCACAATATAATCCAGCCGACCTAACAATAATAATATAAAGCCACAAAAATAACAATAGAGGGATTCTATGGGGCACAGAAATAACAATATGGGGGTAATAGGGGCACAACAATATAAATAGGGGGTATAACTACAATAGTAATGGGGTAATCACTAGTATTATAGGGACCCAACATGCCCCTCTCCTTCAAAAAAGTGTTGTCCTCAACGCTTGAGTAGTTCTGGATACTTCTGCATAAATTCTCATCCTCCCATGTGGAATCTTCAGCGGATAAGTTCTTCCACTTGATAAGATACTCTGAAATTGATCGATTTCGTAGCTGTCGAGTTCTTGTTTCTGTGATTGCTTCCGGTTCCAATATAATTTTTCCTTCCTCGTCAAGTTCTGGCAATATTGTTTGAATTGGGAGCTTGTCACCTATAACCTTCTTTAAACATGAAACATGGAAAACTGGGTGCAATCGAGAAGCTGCAGGAAGCTCCAATTTGTATGCCATAGTACCAATCTTTTCCAACACCTTGTACGGACCATAATACTTTGGTGATAATTTATTATCCTTCTTAGCTTGCTTTAGGGACATTTGCTTATATGGTTGTAGCCGTAGGAATACCCAATCACCTACATCAAAACTTCTTTCACTGCGATGTTGATCTGCCTGTTGTTTCATTCTATTTTGTGCCAACACGAGGTTATCCTTTAAGAGTTGGAGGACTTGTTGTTGATGTTCGATGTGATGTTCCACTGCCTGAACCTTAGAATTTTCTCTTAAATATGATGTGATGGATGGTGGTTGATACCCATAAAGTGCCATAAATGGGGTCATTTTTGTTGTTGTATGGAAGGAAGTGTTATACCACCATTCAGCCAGAGGCAACCATTTGACCCATTGTGTCTGTTTATCAGATACAAAGCAACGAAGATATCCTTCCAAACATTTTTTTACTATCTCAGTTTGCCCATCAGATTGAGGATGATAAGATGAGCTATGAGCTAACTGAGTACCAAGACAAGAAAATAATTCTGTCCAAAAATTTCCAGTGAAAATGGGATCTCTACACTTACAATAATCTTTGGTTTCCATGTAGCTTTTGAACTGTTTCCATAAATGCAATAGAAACTGTACTGGCTTTAAATGGATGTGATAATGCACAAAAGTGTGCATACTTGGTAAGTCTGTCAACTACCACCATGATGACACTCTTTCCCTCAGACTTGGGTAAACCTGTGATAAAATCCATTGAAACCTCCTCCCAACGTTGGCTTGGAATGGATAAAGGTTGTAATAGACCTGGTGTCTTAATTGTTTCAACTTTATTTTGCTGGCAAACCAAACATTCCGCCACAAATTTTGAATATCTGATTTAAGGCCATCCCAAAAAAATTCCTTCTTAACCCTGTGGTAAGTTTTTAAAAATCCTGAGTGCCCTCCTAAGGGAGAAGTGTGCAATTCCATAAGAATCTTTTGTTTTAGCTGGGAATTCTTACAGAGGTATAAGCGATCTTTGTACCATAACGAATCATTTTGCCAGCTAAATGTATCAGAAGTACTGGAATCTTGTTGTAGCTTTTGAATAAGTGCCCACACTTCTTCGTCATTCTTCCATTCCTCCCTTGCTTCGTTTATCCAATCTGGTTGGATAATAGAAATGGCACACAACAATGCTTCCACATCCTCATCCTTTCTTGAGAGTGCATCTGCCACCACATTTTGCTTCCCTTTTTTGTAGATGATTTCAAAGTCATAACCCAACATCTTTGTGACCCACTTTTGTTGCTCTTCAGAGGATAATCTTTGTTCTAAAAAGTATTTAAGGCTATCATGATCCGTTTTTACCTTGAAGTGTCTTCCCATTAGGTAGGGTCACCATTTCTTAAGTGCATGGAGTATTGCCAACATTTCCTTCTCATAAATAGCTTTTCTTAAAAACCTTCCCTTGATTGGACGACTTTCAAAAGCAATGGGTCTTTCATCTTGCATTAGAACAGCACCAATTCCATTTCCTGAAGCATCACATTCCACAATAAAGGTTTTTGTGAAGTCCGGCGTAGCTAAGACCGGTGCTTGGCACATTGCCTCTTTAAGATTTTCAAAGGCCTTTGTTGCTTCCGAAGTCCATGAAAATGAATCTTTCTTCAATAATGTTGTTAGAGGTGCTGCTATTCTCCCATAATTCTTAACAAACTTGCGATAATACCCTGTCAACCCAAGAAATCCTTGCAGATGCTTTATGGATGTGGGGATTTTCCATTCCTTAATGGCTTTAATTTTGCTAGGGTCTACCTTAACTCCTTCATGAGATACAATATGACCCAAATATTCCACCTCCTGGACTCCAAAGAAACATTTGGATCTTTTTGCATATAATTGTTTCTCCTCCAATAGTTGTAGCACCCTGTCAACATGTTCAACATGATCCTTCCAAGACTTGCTGTAGATTAGTATATCATCAAAAAATACTAACACAAATTTTCTAAGGAATGGTTTGAAAATTGAATTCATCAAACCTTGAAATGTTGAAGGTGCATTGGTAAGGCCAAAAGGCATGACCAAAAATTCATAATGACCCTCATGAGTTCTAAATGCCGTTTTCGGAATGTCTTCAATCTTCATTCTAATTTGATGATATCCCGAACGAAGATCCAACTTGGTGAAGTAAATTGATCCATGCAATTCATCCAGTAATTCATCAATAACAGGAATGGGGAACTTATCTTTAATAGTGAGCTTGTTGAGCTCCCTATAATCTGGACACATGCGCCATGATCCATCCTTCTTGTGCACCAATACTACTGGAGCTGAGAAAGAACTTTGACTTGGTTGAATTATACTAGCCTCTAGCATTTCTGCAACCATAAGTTCAATTTCACTTTTTTGGACATATGGATATCTGTACGGCCTGATGTTTGGAGGAACACTTCCTGGAATCAGATGAATAGCATGATCATGATCACGCATAGGTGGGAGACCTTTGGGAGTCTCAAATACCTTGGAATGATTGTCCAGGACTTTTTAGAGATCTGGAGAAATAGATGATTCCAATGTGGAAACATCTAGCGAACATAATTGTGCAATTACACCTCTTTGCTCCTTTTTTAGAAGCTTTGTCATGCCATTAGAGCTGATTATCTTTCCTGGTTTCCCTGCAATACCCCTTAATTCAACTTCCTTTCCTTCCACAAAAAATTTCATGAAAAGTTCTTGAAAATTAAAAGCTATTGTACCCAAGGATTGTAGCCATTGGACTCCTAGTACAACATCAACACCTCCCATTGGAATGGAAAGCATTGGGCTAGTCAATACATATTCTCCCATGGATAGCTTGATATTATGGCACTTTCCAGAACAATTTATCGTTCCTCCATTTGCAATCATCACTTGACACTCTGGTGCTGGATATAGGAAGCAATTCAATTCTTTTGCTACCCTACAATGAATAAAATTGTGGGTGCTTCCTGAATCAATCAACACTATTACCTTTTTCTTCTTGATTTGTCCTTCTATCTTGATGGTTTGAGGAGTGGTAATTCCCGCCAATGCATTACAAGATATGGTTGGATTTATTTGTTCTTCATCTATGCTTTTTTCTTGGAATATATCCTCTTCTTTTGACCTTTCTTGCTCCTTTTCTTCTTCCTCTTCACAATCTATGTAGAATAATTTCTTCTCAGCACACTTATGACCTTTTGTGTATTTGCTATCACAATTGTAACAAAGCCCTTTTGCTCTTTTTTCTTCCAATTTTTGTGGTGTCAACCTTGTAGGTTGTGGAAGACTATGGGCAACAACACTTCCGTCTTTATAGTTGTGAATGGTATGCTTCCTACTTGCCATAATTTTGCTTTCCATTTTTCTTGCTAACCTGAATGCCTTCTCTAATGAATCAGGTTCCCAAAGGTGCACATCATGTTGGATATTATCCTTTAAAGACCCTATGAACACATCAATCCTATGCTCCTCTGGAATATCTTTTACCCTTATGTTCAATTTTTGGAACTCCTCAATGTGCTCCATTATTGAACCCTTTTGTTTGAGACTTATCAATTGGCTAAAAAAAGTGTTGCTTTTTGTATCCTCATAATGTGTTATCAATTCTTCCATAAAAATTTCCCAAGCGATAAATTGTTTACGAGAAAAAAGCCATTGATACCATACAAACTGATTTGGTTCCAAATATAAAGTTGTCATACGTACCTTTTGTGTGTTTTGCAGATTATTGAGATCAAAGAATTGTTCCATCTGTAATATCCATGTGGCGGGATCCTTTCCATCAAACTTCCTCATATGGATTTTTGGAACATGGTGAGTCTTCGATCCAACATTAGAGTCTATGGAATCATGATTAACATTTCTTTTGTTCTCATCATGAGTTTCCTTTACTACCTTTTCACCATTAGTGACCCTTTCTTGTAGCAACTTCTTCAATTCTTCCATGTCTGTCTTCAAATCTATCTTCAAATTTTCCATCGAATCCTCCATCTTAGCTTCCATGCCCTTTATCTTAGATTCCATGCCATTTACCTTAGCTTCTGTTAGCTTTTGTGAGCATGACATTTGTTGCACTTGTTATTGTAATTTTGATATATCATGTAGCATTTCTTCCTCTTCTTCATGAGTCATGCTAGAGATTTCAGGTTCCTTACTAGGTGTTTTCATTTTCTTTCCTCAGGGCATCAGTTACCGATAATAATGCTTTACTATGCCCTTTGAATTCCATTAAACCAAGCTTACACAAAAATTTAAAAAAAAACTACACACCTTTTTTCACTTTATAGAAGCCTGATATTGATTATGATGTATCTCTGTAATTTCGGATCATCCAATTCTGAAATTGCTACCTGTAGTATCCTTCTGCATCCTCTTTCCAATGCCACAAGTCTGAGCCAAATTGGATTCTCCAAGGAAGAGTTATGTGAAATCTCCCACACTGACTTGCTTTTAGACTGGTTCAGTAGAGCGAACTTGTACGACGTGCCACGAGTCCCTATTTCAACCTTGAATCTGAAACACACATACAAGAAACTACAGTCCGTCCTCTTTCTGTACCTTCTTACTAAATTTCAATCTGATCCCCAGAGAGAAAGTTATGACGATTTTCCCCAGGTCACCTGTTTTGAATGTGATTCAGGAGTCTGCCAAAAGACCAACTTCCTCAGATCATATCTCCGCAAATATCGCGCCAAACGCTCTGAAATTCGGACCCAAGGTTTAGCGCAATTTCTTCTCAAATGGGTTTTTTTTGTGACTTCTGAAACGTCACAGAAAAAAAGGTATAGCGAAAATGCCACGATGACCTGTTTGGAGCAGCGAAACCCTAGAATCCAAAGCTCTGATACCAAATGTTATGAAGCGAGCTCACAAAAAGATAGAAAAGAGATATCCACGCCTTAGAATTCAGCCTCTTCGAGGGGGAAACCTCCTTTACATTACATAAATGAACAATTCTTGGATGATACAAATGAAAAACCCTCCTTTCTATATATAGGAGTCTAAGGAGTCACAATATAATCCAGCCGACCTAACAATAATAATATAAAGCCGCAAAAATAACAATAGAGGGATTCTATGGGGCACATAAATAAAAATATGGGGGTAATAGGGGCACAACAATATAAATAGGGGGTATAACTACAATAGTAATGGGGTAATCACTAGTATTATAGGGACCCAACACTGTATGGCCTCAAAGAAGCACTGGGAGCCTGGTATGAAAAACTAACTGAGCATCTTCTGAAACTCACTTTCAAACATTTTGATCTTGATGATGCAACTTTATTTGTCAAGAAAGTTGGCAAAACAGTTGTATATCTTGTGGTATATGTAGATGATCTTTTAATGACAGGGAATAATGAAAGCTACATTGCATCCATAAAGAAGGAATTGGGGAAAAGTTTTGAAATGACTAATTTGGGCTATGTTCATTACTATCTTGGCATTGAAGTAACCCAACATCCAAAGTCCATATTTATTTCTCAAAAGAAATACATTGGAGATTTGTTGAACAGGTTTGGCGTGGCAGAGTGCAATCCTCTTACTACTCCAATGGAACAAAACTTAAAGCTCACATCTATTGAAGGAAAAGAATTTGAGGATGCAACAAAGTATAGATAGCTTGTAGGAAGTCTCAACTACCTAACTACTACCAGACCAGACATTTCATTTGCTGTTGGAATCCTCTCCAGGTTTATGCAAAATCCTTGTGAGGGACATTGGTCTACTGCAAAAAAAGTTCTAAGGTACTTGAAGGGAACTCAAGACTTTGGAATCAAGTATACACAGGTGGACGACTTCAGCTTGATTGGATACTCTGATTCAGATTTTGATGGAGACAAAGAAACTAGAGTATCTACTTCAGGATATGCTATGAGTCTTGGATCAGGAGCTTTCTCCTGGAGATCACGCAAACAATCAGTTCTAGCAGATTCCACAACAGAAGCAGAATACGTGGCAGCAGCTGAAGCAACAAAAGAAATTGTGTGGCTTAGGAAAATTCTTGAAGATTTGCAGGTAAAATAAGTACAATCAACTCCACTCATGATTGACAATACCTCTACAATAAATTTTGCCTAGAACCCAAAGTTCTATGATCGAACGAAGCACATCAATACTAAATATCATCTGATTCAACATCATGTTGAGGCCAAAACAATCCATCTTCTCCATTGATCCGGATTTAAACAGGAATGCAACAAATTACAGAGATAACCATATACACAAAGATGCAGCGGAAATAATACTTCATTTCATTAATGGAAAATACTGAAATATGCTTACAAACAGAAATGGCAATAAACTAGCTAGGGCGATGGTAGCTTATCTCTGAGAAGCGATGTGATGGCTACATGCCTCTGAATTGTGTTACAACGAGGCTCGAAGGCTTATTTATTGTTGAGAAACAATGGAAAAACCCTTAACATTCCAAAACCTAACCCTAGGAGATGAAACGCCAAACTGTGGACCCCGTTTGGGGTTAAGTTCGTACATCAACTTCCCGGGGTCGTAACTTTGGCATATGATCTCCGTTTGACGCGTACAATAGCTCATTAGAAAGATCTATCCGAGCACTATCATTGTTGGAACGGGAAACACCAGTCCATTCCATGGAATCGTGTTGCCCCCAGATTCCCCAAAAAACGTCGTTTAGGGCCTCAAAACGGCTCCGGAAGTTCAGGACCCGAAAAACTACTAAAAATAGTAAGTTGTGCTACAATTAAGGAAACTGAAAATGCTGAGAAAGACAATGGTGGGGGTCCAGGTGGACTTGGCAGGTGGCCACCAATATCCACCTGGATCATTCCTCCCCCCTTAGGAAGCAATGGTCCCCATTGCGTTGAGCTCCTCCATGAGATGAGGAAACTTCTGCTGAACTTGTTCCCTGGTGAGCCACTTGCCCTGCTGAAGGGGTTGGCCCGCTTTGACAACTCGATACAGTTGGATATTCTGTTGGCGAGTGTCCTTGATTTGTGTGTCCATGATCCGATCAGTTGCAGCTTGTTCCATGCAATCTGGATTTAATTCTGTGGGTTTGAGTTGTTCTGCAATGTCGGATGTGTCTAGCAATGGTGGAAAGTATGGCCGAAGGCGGTCCACATTTAATACTAGGTGCAGGCCAAGGAATGGGGGAATGATGAGCTCAAATGCATTGTCTCTCATAGCCTTAGTAATGGTGTAAGGACCATATTGGAGTGGTCTCAATTTCCGATAGGCTTCAGTAAGGTGTTCCTTTTGCAAATGCAACCAGACTTTGTCGCCCACCTGAAACTTGTGTGGAACCCGATGTTGATCATGTCGCTGCATTTACTTGGCATTTGATTTCTCAAGAATGTCATGGACCTGCTGGCGAATATGTTGGATGCGCTCAATGAAGCTGGTGGCCTTACCTGTTTCGGACTGGACATGAGCTGAATTCATGTGAGTAGCTGCAAGTGGCATGGCCACATCAATGGGGCATAGTGGCTGGAATCCCAAACCCACCTGAAAAGGGCTATGGCCAGTGGAGCTGTGAAGAGCTCGGTTGTAGCTGTGCTGAACGTAGGGGAGGCTCTCGTCCCATGTGCGTGGATGCTTTGAGTTATACATGCGCAGAATGTGCACAATCATCCTATTGACAACCTCTGTCTGGCCATCAGTTTGAGGATGGAAGGCTGTGGACTTCGTGAGTTTGGTGTCCAGCATTGACCAGAGACTGGACCAAAAGGTGCTGAGAAACCGACTGTCCTGATCTGAGATGATAGACTGTGGGATCCCAAAGTGCACCCACACTCGTTCAAAGAAGAGTTTAGCAGTGGCTTCTACTGTGATATTCTTCTTGCAGGACATCATAATGGCCATCTTTGAGAACTTGTCGACGACCACAAAAACACAGTCATTTCCATGCTTAGTGGAAGGAAGGCCTGACATTTAATCCATGGAGATGGATTCCCAAGGTCGACTAGGGGTAGGCAACGGGGTATAGAGGCCTTGCTTCTTAATGGTCGGTTTGGCAATGGCACAGGCAGTACATGATCGGATGTACTTCCCAACATCCTGTCGAAAATTCGGCCAATAGAAATATTTTTGCAGTACTGCCACTGTTTTCTCGACCCCGAAATGCCCAGCAGCCCAACTGTAGTGTGTTTCCCAAATCATCTTGGCACGCTCGCTTGAAGGAACACAGAGGTGACCGAGGTGGCATAATAGGGCATCCTGGAGGTGAAAATCTGCAACCTGCCGACCCTCCAAGAGTGTCTGGTATGTGTGGCCGAATTCTGGGTCACTTTTGTAGAGAAGTGGCCAATCAGAAGTCTCGTGCCCGCAAGAGTTGAGCACGGTGGTTAGCGCCATGATCGGTGGTCGACTGAGGCAATCTGCAACATTATTAGTGCTGCCCTTTTTATACTTGATATTCAAGTGAAACTGTTGCAGGTATGTAGACCACTTCTGATGGTGATCATTCTGCAATTTCTCTTGGGTCTGTATGAACTGCAGAGGTCGGTGGTCTATGTGGATGACCGTTTCCTTCCCCAAAATGTAATGCTTCCATTGTCGGTAGGCCTGTACAATGGAATACATCTCTTTATCATAAGTGGGGTACTTCCGGACTGTGTCTGAAAGTGTTTCACTGTGATATGCCACTGGATGTCCATGTTGAGTAAGGATTGCCCCAATAGCATAGTCAGAGGCATCTGTCTCGACCTCAAATGGTTGTTGTAAATCTGGTAACGTGAGCACTGGTGCCGTGCAGAGGCGATCCTTCAACTCCCTGAATGCCTTCTGTTGAGATTCAGACCAAAAGAATTTTGCTTTCGCCCCGCCCTTGGTGACTTGACTCAAGGGCCAAGAAATATGAGAAAATCCCAACACAAACCTGTGGTAGAAGTTGGCAAGACCTAGAAAGCTGCGGAGCTCTGTTAGAGTGGTTGGAGAGGGACAATCCCGAATGACTTGGACCTTGGCTGGATCGACATGCACCCCTGTTCATCAATGATGTATCCCAGATACTGAACCTCGGTCATGCCAAAAGTGCATTTCTCCAAATTGGCACATAGCTTGTGTTGCCGCAGTGTTTGGAGAACCTGTCGGATGTGGTGGAGGTGCTCTTCCCAACTCTGGCTGAAGATCAGAATGTCATCCAAGTATACTACTACAAAGGAGTTGGTGAATGGCCGCAAGATGTCATCCATTAGCCTCATAAAGGTTGCAGGAGCATTCGTCAATCCGAAAGACATGACCAACCATTCGAAGAGGCCCTCCTTGGATTTGAAGGCAGTCTTCCACACATCTGAGGGTTCAATTGGTACCTGGTGATATCCTGACTTCATATCGATCTTGCTGAAATATTTCGCCCCCTTTAGTTGGTCTAGGAGGTCATCAATCCACGGGATCGGGTACCTATTACGGACAGTGATCTTGTTCAGCGCCCGATAGTCAGTACAGAGTCTCCACATCCCATCCTTCTTCTGTACCAACACTATCGGGCTCCCACAGGGCGAAGAACTCGGATGGATGTGACCTTTTTGCAGGAGCTCCTGAATCTGCCTCTTGATTTCATTGTTCTCCACAACGGAGTGCCGATAAATTGGTCCATTGGGTAGCGGCGCACCTGGGGTCAGATCGATGGAGTGCTTGACTTGACAGTGCAGAGGAACCCCTGCCGGGGAGGTGAAGATGTCTTCATACTCCTCCACAATCTTGTCCATCTGTAGCTGCCGTGCAGAGGGACCCCGTTTGGAGGCCGCGGCCACTATCTTCTTCTTCCCTTGAGGGCGTATCATCAGGAAAACAAATTTCCTGGTTTTGGAAATGATCTTACTGCATTGTTTTGCAGTAATCAAAGAGATGGCGGCAGGTGGTGCTACCTCTGGTATCCTGAACAACTTATTTCCCAATGTAATAATAACAGTGCGGGGCCTTGATTCATACACAGCATGTCGCTTCCACAAGTATGGTTGTCCTAGTAATACATCACAAACTTCAAGGGGAGCAATGTCACACAATACCTCATCCGTGAAGGGCTTGATGTTGTATGGAAGGCGACACTGCTGGCTCACGCGAAGATCTCGCCCTTGGTGAAGCCACCCAATGGTGTATGGTTGTGGATGTGCTGTGGTCGGTAAGCCCAACTGCTTCACGACCTCTGCCGAAATGAGGTTCTTTTGACTCCCGCTATCAACAATGAACTGTATCGGGGAGCCCTTTACCCACATCTGGGAGTGGAAGAGATGCTCCTCCTCCTCCTCTGGATCTTCAGGTTCATTTTTCTGGATCTTTGCGGTAGCAATAGTGGCGCTGGGATCCGCATCAATGATCTGCTTCCCTTTTTCATACCCCTTATCGGGTTCTAACTCAGAGTCGGAACATGCATCTGATTCTGAAACCTTTAGCTCAGCCACCAGTGACTGCTTGGCCCGACACTCACTTGTGTTGTGAGTGGAGCTCTTATGGAACTTGCACCATTTTCCAGTGTCCTTTCTCGGCTTCGCGGCGTTGCTCTTTGCTTGCAGCTTTGGCTGGTTGTCTTGGGCTGTCCTGCCTTGGCTTTGTCCTTTGTTCTGTGGTTTAGGGGCACCTTTCCCCTGCTTTGGATTCGCAGATCCAAAGTCTCGCTTCTTTTGTTTAAACTTTTGCTCGACCTTGATGGCATACCGGTATGCTGTGCCGAGCGAGGGGATGTTTAGGAACTGTATTTCTTCCTGGATGTACTTGTGCAGGCAGCCACGGTATTTGAGTATCAAATGTTGCTCTGAATCCTTGATACCCAACTTTGTGCGAAGGGTATGGAAAAGATTGGTGAACTCCGACACGTCTTGGTCCCTTCCCTGCCGCAGCGTGGTCCACTTTATGTATTCATCCTCATAGCTTCCGACAGGGTAGTACTGCTCCTTGATGGCATCCCGGAACGAATCCCAGGTGGGTGCGGTTGAAAATAGTGAGCCGGTACTTTCATCCTTTTGCTCGCAGTAGGTTTCCCACCAGTCCTTGACGTGGGGGGCTGCTTTGAGAAGAGCAAAAACAATATTTTCCCGACTCGAAAATTCATGAACAGAAAAATAACCCTCTAGCAGATTTAACCATTTATCTACGGCATCGGCGTCTATCTGACCCTTGAATATGGGGATTTCAAAATTAACTTGTACCTTAAAGGGTGTGGCATTTCCAGAGGAGCTGCTGGAAGCCGATGCGCCGCTTCTGGGTAGCCGCTGAAGGATCTGCGCAAAGTTGTCCATCATCGCATTCCGTTGTCGCTCGAGCGCTTCTTCGAGCAAGATTTTGATGGGATCTCTTGCCCCCTCATCTTTCTTCTCATCCGCCATGGGAGGCCGTCAGGATTTGCGAGGCTGGTCTTGCAAAGGTTCAACCAGTTCAAGCCCTAACTCCTTATATCCCGACCTTGTTGGGGACATGCAAAGAAAAACAGAGAAAAAGCAGACCGCTCTGATACCACTGATCCAGATTTAAACAGGAACGCAACAAATTACAGAGATAACCATATACACAAAGATTCAGCGGAAATAATACTTCATTTCATTAATGGAAAATACTGAAATATGCTTACAAACAGAAATGGCAATAAACTAGCTAGGGCGATGGTAGCTTATCTCTGAGAAGAGATGTGATGGCTACATGCCTCTGAACTGTGTTACAATGAGGCTCGAAGGCCTATTTATTGTTGAGAAACAATGGAAAAACCCTTAACATTCCAAAACCTAACCCTAGGAGATGAAACGCGAAACTGTGGGCCCTGTTTCGGGGTAAGTTGGTACATCAACTTCTCGGGATCGTAACTTTGGCATATGATCTCCGTTTGACGCGTACAATAGCTCATTAGAAAGATCTATCCGAGCAATATCATTGTTGGAACGGGAAACACCAGTCCATTCCACGGACTCGTGTTGCCCCCGGATTCCCCAAAACACGTCGTTTAGGGCCTCAAAATGGCTCCGGAAGTTCAGGACCCGAAAAACTGCTAAAAATAGTAAGTTGTGCTACAATTAAGGAAACTGAAAATGCTGAGAAAGACAATGGTGGGGGTCCAGGTGGACTTGGCAGGTGGCCACCAATATCCACCTGGATCATCCATTGTTCCACAAATGAGAAAATTGCAGACATCTTCACCAAAGCGCTTGGAAGAGAAAAGCTTGAACGATTCAAAACGATGCTTGGACTCACCAACATCCCTTCAGATTAAGGGGGGGAATTTTTACACCTAATCCTTGTGATTGGGTAAATATATGTAAATAAATAAATGAGAAATGTGAACAGTCATCGGGAGATGAACTGAACAATCTCTCCCTCATGTATATAACAGACCTACCTGATTGAATGAATAATACGAATCAGTTTTTTCTTTATGGAGTTACTACCTGGCCTTACAGGTAGAATGAAAATGTAAAATGGAGATGGAAGAAATGTTGAAGTAGAAAAATTTATTAGTGAAATATGGTGGTGGAGTGGAGTGAAACTTGCAGAAGTAAAATAGAATGAAATGAAGTAAAACAATGAATTTTCAGAATGCACAATGAGTCACTATTTTTTTGGAAAATATAGGGTGTCAGAGCCTTTTGATTTTCATCCTGTATTTTTGTATAAGCATGCCAATCAGTGATTGGTTTTCAACCTATCACCATTCACAAGGAGAGGATTTTGATTCTCATCTATTGTTTCTGATTCTTATTGCTCCATTACTGAAAACTTTTTCAATCTCATATGGCCCAAGCCAATGAGTTTGAAACTTTCCTTGAAAATCCGTAAACTTTGAATCAAATAATAGTGCCCAATCTCCCTCTTGAAACATTTTCTTCTTGATGTACTTGTCATGCCACTTAGCCCTCTGTTGCTGAACTAAACCAGTCCTTTGAACAACCTCTTGTCTAATTTCATCAAGTTCATTTAACTGTTCCAATCTATGCTTTTGAGCTTCTAATAAATCCATCACCAACTGGATTGCCATCTTGAAAGTTTTGACTTGGAACTCAATGGAGAACAAGACTTGCTTTCCATAAACAAGTTCATAAGGTGTATGTCTTCTTGTGTTCCTCCATGTAGTTCTATAGGCCCACTATTGAGCATTGGAAGAGGCATGTATTTACCATTTAATTCTTTATCTTTTCCTTTAAATCATAACTTCTTTACATTCTAAGATGGTAATATTCTAAAGAATGATGATTGAATTAAGGAGATTTGTGATTAATGAAAAATGACTAATTATTTCCTTTTTCTACACAGAAAGTGAAGAAAATGGAAAATCACTATTTCGAAGGCAAAGACAAAGCAGAAGCAACTGTTATCCCTTTGACAAGAAGTCATATCCAAATGAGGAAATCAAGATCGGATCACATGATCCAGGAAAAGGAAGAGGAAACGTGGCATCAGCGCAAGAGGACAAAATGATAACTAAAGATTAAAGATATGGTGAATCCCTCAGGATCCTTTGATCCTGAGGGATCATTGCTTCAAGACTTATCTGTGTTTTTTATACTTTTGCCTGGCCATTATAAGGGGCGAATATTATTGTCGATTTGCAGAACTTATTGTTGTAATCCTAACTTTGATCATCGACTCTCTTTAAAGAGCGATAGATGTAACTTTGCCATTTATGATTAATATATAACTCAGTTGCTGTTCCATTATTTGATCCTAGAGTAAACGCAGAAGTGCTTCCCTGGTGGCTAAGGGCCCGACCCTAGTGGATTAGTTGCTTCCTATATCATTATTTTATGATTACAGTTGTGTGTGGTTTGATTTCCTTTGTATTTCTTTAAATTCACTTCAATCAATAATATTTAGTTTTGAACGATGCCCTGAATTTCTCTGCTATATCGAGATCATAATTGGATAGCAAGATTATTACTCATAACGTGAATTGTCATGCTATTCATTCTGTGATAATATTGCACTGTCTAATTCGGATTCTGCTGTTCATTTACATATTGATATTGTTGTTCATTTACAGTTGTGATTGTTGTTCATTCGATTACTATTCCATTATAGCTGCAATTGTCATTCCTTTATAACTGTGGTTAATGTCCATTATGTTAGAATAAGATTACTAATTCTACAGTCACTGTGTGTTTACACTTAATTAAGTTTGTTGTCCCATTTCTGTAGATTTACTTCGGTTTGTTGTTCCTTTCTCAAATTATTTTTCAATTCCTTTATTAGTTAAAGTTTGTTCAATTCCTTTCGGTTAAGATTGTTGCTTAATATACTTTTGTAGAATAAGCTTTGTTATTTGATCTTTTCAATAGAATTAGTTGATGTTCCTTTTCTGTTAACTGAATTTTTATTTCCAGTATTTGCTTTGGTGTGGATAGAGAGATCTACAACTATAAAAAACATTGATGACTGTTGTCTAAGTTCTCAGATTGGAGTTCTTGTCTATGATTGATTTCCATTTACATTAGTTTATAGGGGAAAGAGTTATCATTACTACATCCTTGATTGATGATTGTTTTAGTTTCTTAAGTGAATGATTTAGTTACAAATCATTTAAGTTTCTTGCCATTACAATTAAGTTTTGTTTCTAGCATTCATTGCTTTTGTAAGCACTATATTGCAAGCATTACTCTTGAACAAGTGACCGCCTCAGACTGAGTACACTCTTGAGATAAACAATCATACCTGGATTGATAATTAATGTAGTGTAAATGGGGGTTAAAAGACACCTTTTTATCGCTCAACATTTTGACGCCATTGCCGGGGAGAGTGTAGCCATTTTTTTCTTTTGAAAAGAGTAGTGTAAGTACCTACTAGGAGAAAGCTGGGTTTTAAAAATGGAAGGTAAGAACTCGCATACGGAGCATGTAACAACCTTGCTCCCCTGCTCACTTTCCTGTAGATTTGTTGATTATTTTGGGTAGAAATCAGTATTTGATTTGTGTGCATGACTAAGTAGAAAAAGCCTGAAAGGAATCCAAAACCACTGCCCTAGAAAAGCTGCTTCTAAACAACCTACTAGTTCCCTTCGGGCCACATAATCACCATCTATAGCCTTTGCTGAGGTGCACAGCCAAACGGAGGAGCAAGATTTTCAAGAAATTGAGAATTCTAGCCCAAAATCGTTACAAGAAGGGAACCTTAGTAATCTCTGCGAAGGAAGAGGAGAAACAGGGGAAACCGAAGAAGCAAAATCTCCTCTCGGAATAGTTCAGCCATTGAGCAGTCCAGATAAGGGAAGTGTTGTCAAAATCATCTAGAACAAAGCTAAAGACCCTGAAGATCTAAGACCCTGAAGAGCTAAGACCCCCCCAAACATTAGTTTAGCAAGGAACTCACATCATCCCAAACAAAGGAAGTGTTGTTAAGGCCATTTCTGCTCCTTCTAAGTAGCCTAGGAATACACCCAAAGAAATCCCAGAAGGATATTGGCACATATTCGACCAAATGGCCCAGAACTAGCAAACACCTCAAACCTCCACACTGCAATATTGCATTGTAGATATTGCAGTTAATGCACCTATGAAAGCCATTCCTCTTCAACATATTCCTACATTCCATGGCCTAACATTGGAAGATCTAGACGCATTTTTATTTGAATTCGATGTACTATGCCGGGGGTATGACTATACCACCGATCCCAAAAAGCTAAAATTATTTCCCTCTACATTAAAATGGGTTGCTTTATGATGGTTTATGGGATTAGGTGGAGGTGTTATAAACAACTGGGATCAGATGAAAGGTGCTTTTCTACAGAAATATCAGGATTATTGTAGGTCTAGAGAGTTAAAGGATGAAATATTTTAGATGGTAGCCAGACCTAATGAGACACTAGAAGAACATGTTGAATGTTTTCAGTAAATCTTCAGAGATTTTCTTATGAATCATTACCCTTACCTATCAATATATTAAAAATGACGTTAATTAAAGGGATGAAGGAGAATTGGGTTGAAACACTAAATATTATGGGAAAAGGTGACATATATCAAGAAAATTTTGCTGACATTATTGATTTATGTATCAGGAGTTCACGAGGCAGCACAAGGCTAAAACCAGTGGAACATGACAGGTTCACAAGGGACAACAAGATCTCTGGTGAAGGAGTAACCTGCGCAGAAATTGGAAATTTACCAGAGAATTTCAAAATTGATATATTGGGGACTCTAACAACACAGCTCGATATTATGCAAGCTAAACATAAACAAGCAAAAGCAGAGAAAAATCTAGTAATATTCTACCCTAGATGCAGAAAGAAACACAACCATAAAGAGTACCCACTGGATGCAGTTCAAGTCTGCACTATTTGTACAAAAGATCGCTCCACAGAGAACTGCCCCTCACTTCTGGGTCTGAAAGAAGTATACAAGGAAGCGGAGGAAGAATCAAAACCATTGTATCTACTCAATCAACATTGTCAATGGCAACCACGACAACTAGGTATGTCCTTCGATCCATCTTCTTCTTTCCATCCCCCGCAATATCATGCTCAGCAATATAATACAATGTGGCAAAATCAGCCTCCCTTTTCAAACTGGTCACAACAACCATTTCCTTCATCACCATGGCCAAATCAAAAAAGCCAATCTAATTGGACAAATTTTCCCTACTCTCCACCATATTGGCAAAACAATGCATATCCAATGCAATGGTCCCCTCCCACTTCGCAGAGTCAAGCCTGGCAGACAAACTAGCAAAGATTGATGAATCAACCAGAAGGAACCATTCCACTCCCTTAACCTACACTGCCAGTGCCATATACAATACAAAAAAACCCCGAGTGCAACTTAAGACCACAACTCCCAGCCCAACCCAACCATAACCCAAATAATAGACCGGTTCAATCCATTCAAATAATCGAAACACTAGAAATAGAAACCGATCTAAGGGAGTGCAACGACCTTCAATCAAGGTCTGGGTGCATTATAAAAACTGAGGGAGATAAAAATGCTCAAGTTGAAAATCAGTTACCCATAGAACAACCATTACAAGAAGATGTGGTCAGAAAACAAACTCACGAGCAAGCAACCACGTCTTCTCCCCCATTCCCAAAATGATTAATCATACCACACCCTATAGAACATCCTGACATTGATATTCTAGGAGAACTAAGAAATTTGTGTATAAAAATCCCACTCCTCCAAGCTATCCAAGATATCCAAATATATGCAAAAACCATCAAAGTGTTGTGTATAACGAAACCAAAGAGGAGAATAACAACTAACCCAACTATCCAAGTAGTTGGCACCCTATCTGATCTATTATTAGGAAGAGAAGCACCTATCAAATATGAAGACCCAAGGAATCCTATAGTGACGATGCAAATCAATGGACAAACCTTTTTCAAATGCCTTAGTTGATTTAGGTGCTGCAATTAATATTTTAACAACCACCACTTGTCAAAAGCTGGGCATTACATCAGTGGAACCAACCTCCACCTTATTAGAACTGGTTGACCGATCAATAGTTAGGCCAGAAGGTACACTACATACTGTAATGGTATCCATAGATTCCTGGGAATATATTGCCGACTTTTTGATAATCAACCCCAAAAACTGACTCGATGGACTCCCGTTAATTTTAGGTAAACCTTGGCTTGTGACTGATGATGCTTACATTGGTTGTCGACAAGGCAGTATGAATATAACTAGACGGAGTAATATCAAGAATCTGGCTCTATAACCTCCAGCCCAGCCAAGTGTAACAATAATAAAAACTAACAAACAACTTATATCTTACCTCACAGAAAACATTAGGTCCCCATTAACCATAGAAGATGCCCTCGATTTTAAATATCAAATAGAGGATGATGTTATTAACAACTTCATTAACCAATCCAAATCTAGATCCCATGTACAATGTCACATGATAGAGGCATAATTTGACAATGAACTAGAAGAGGATCCTCTCAAAGACACTCATGATCAAACAATACCCACTATCTCTATTTCAAACAACAAAACTATAGAGATTGAGCCAAGAAAAACCTTGAACATTAACAATAACCTGACTCCTGAACAAGAAGAAAAGATGGTCCAACTACTGTGAAAATATAATGAAGCTTTTGCATGGGATTATCTGGACATGAAGGGAATTGATCCCCAGCTGTGTACGTACCACATTTATACAAAAAAGGATGTTAGACATATTCACCAACCCTAACGGAGACTCAACTCTCACCTGAAAGATATTGTGAAAGTTGAATTACAAAAGCTTTTGGATGTAAAATTTATTTATCCAATTTTTGAGAGAAAGTGGGTCTCTCCACTAGTAGTGGTGCCAAAGAAGAATGGAAAGTGGAGGATTTGTGTAGATTACAGAGAATTAAACAAAACAACCCAGAAAGACCCCTTTCCCCTTCCATTCATTGATAAGGTATTAGGCACATTAGCAGGAAGTGAATTCTTTTCTTTCTTGGATGGCTTCAGTGGATACAGTCATATTTAAATTGTTCCTGAAGACCAGGAAAAAGCTACTTTTACCTATCCTTGGGGAACATTTTCCTACAGAGTCGTGCCCTTTGGCCTATGCAATGCCCCTACCACATTTCAGAGGGCCATCCTCAGCATCTTTACAGATTTAATAAATGAAGGGATCGAAGTATACATGGATGATTTCACACCATACGGAGATGATTTTGAGCCAACATTAGACACATTGGAAAAGGTGTTGCAACGATGTATTGTCACCAGGCTCTGCTTGAGCCATGAAAATTTCTATATGATGATGACCGAAGGGATCATCCTATGTCATTATATCTCAGCGGCCAGAATATAGGTAGATCCAACCAAAATTCAAATAATCTTGTTAATGCCTACTCCTACCACACAGACAAAGGTACACAGTTTTCTAGGATTTTCTCGTTATTATTGTTGAAAATGGAACAAGATGATGGAGCTTATTGAAAATAAGTCGCCTTCACTAAGTGGGCCAGCAGGCTATTTTTGGTGCAAAGTCTATTTTTAGACATATGGATCATGGTCTATGAGTTGCAGGATGCTATTTGTGGATGATTGGTCATGTTGGTAAAAATAGATGGACCTCTATTTTTAGACATATGGGCAGAGTCTATTTTTAGACTGCCAGTCTAAAAATAGAACAGTCGAACATTATTAGATCTTAATGATATTTGGACTATAAAAATTATCTTATCCTCTTGCAACACTTCAGTTCAAGCTACGGATGTGGCACATGCAACTGTCAGAAGGAAATACGCTTTTCATATGGGTTAGTTGAGCTATTGCATGATGGACTTCAGTTAGAACTCAAGTGATTGAGTTTGGTGGAGTTGATTGAGGAGTTGATGGAGTTGTGTTCAGTTTGACTTAGTTGAACTAGTTGTATTTAGTCTAACTAACAAATACACTAGTGATGAGTGGTGTGAATTAATTATTAATTAATTCACTAATTATTAACTCATAAATCAACTAAAGAATACATCAGTTAACTCAGTGCATGGACAGTTCAGTGGAGACAAGTGTTAGAGGTGGGTGAAAGGGCGAGTCTACTACCAGTTGTGACTATAGCTGTGCATGAGATTTGCACAATCAATGGATTGAGATTTCCAATGAGGATTGTGCAGTACAAACCAAGGGAACTCGAATTTGGATCACACATTTGGTTCTCAGCAGGGATTGCGTAGTGGAGGCAGGCAAACAGCGGAGGAGATTTGAACCTATGACTTGTTCATATCTGAGCTAGTTTGTGTGTAACAAGTGGAGATACTACTGAGTACTTGCGAGGAGTATTGTACTATGTATTGTTACATGTTCTCTATCATCATAATATACAGATAGTTGAGGGGTTTTTAGCTGTATTCTTTCCCCAGTACATACTTTGTTGATATGTGTTATTGATGTTTCAATGTGCGCATGCGATTGTTTCTTTAATTCCGCAAATTTTTTATCAACGTAGAGGAGGTTATGTATTATGCATGATTCTGCAAATAGTGTATAATCAGGATAATCTCTATGAATAAATGTCATATTATTCAAAATTTCTGCATGGTATCAGAGTTGGTTGATTTGTAGAAAAAGTTCTACATGATATCGGAGCGAGGATTGATGATCAGATCTATTATTCAGAAAGTGATTACGTTTTATTTCCTCAAGAAGAGTCTGTAATTGGGCCAGGTAGCCTCTAGATTCATCCTTCTTTTGGAAGGTGGGATATCTGGTGAATGCCCATATAGTCAATCTCCGTACGAGAAATACTTTGTTCTCATGAATTGTAGATCAAAAGCGGTTGAGTTTTGAGCTGGTGGAATTCAAATTTGCAGTAGTGTTTTCTTGGTGTCAGAGTTGAAATGTCTTTCAACAGATTGCGATTGGAGTATGCCCTTGAAGGTAGCTCGAATTTTATTGCATGGAAAGACAGTATGGAGGTAGTGTTAAATGAAAATTGGTTGAAGGAGTTCATAGATGTTGAAGTCCCAAAGCCTACTGATGCTGCTGAAGATGAGGCTTGGAAAAAGAAGACAACAAAGTGTCGAAGGATTCTATTGGAGGGCATGAAGGATCACATTGTATCTAGCCTACATGGAAAGGCTTCTCTATACTTGATGTGGAAAGTGTTGACAGATTTATTCCAAAGCAAGAGCGACCAGAGAAAGTTGGCGCTCAAGGATAAACTCAGAAACATTAAGTGTGAGAATGGAGATAATATACCCAAGTATCTCACGAAGTTCACCCAATGCCGGGATGAGCTGGGAAGTGTGGGGGTGACTGTCGATGATGAGGACTTGTTGAGCTTGGCTCTCCTTGGTCTTCCAAAGAGTTGGCATTCCTATCGGGACTCTGTCAATGGTCGGGAGAAATTGCCAGGATGGGAGAGACTTTGGTCGGATCTTGTGCAAGAGGAGATCAGGCAGAATACCAGGGACAGATCTTCATCAAAGGCATCTGATGAAGAAAATTGTGCTTTGGTTGCCAAAGCAAAGAAGGGGAAGAACAATAAAGCTTCTCATTCCGGTGTGAAAGGCAAGAAGTAGGACATTTCATTGTCACCAGCATGGACATTATGCCACAAATTTTCCGTACAAGAAGAAAAATAAGCAAGTTGCTGGATCTGCAGTGGGAGAGGCCTTAGCCTTGTAGTTTGAGCTAGATTTTTCACTGATCACATGCTTGGTATCAAGTGTGATGGGATCAGTATGGTTCTTGGACAGTGGTGCATCTTTTCACATGACAAGAGATCGAGATTTGTTTTCTGATCTGGATGAGAAAGATCTTGGAGTGCACATCGAGTTGGGCGATGATGGTAGATACAGTGCGACCGGTATCGGTACCGTTTCCTTTGAGAGGGAGTTTGGTAAACCCTTCATATTGAAGGAAGTGATGCATGTTCTGGGATTGAAGAAGAATCTTATCTCTGTGGCAATGTTATAAGATAAGGGATATGATGTTGTTTTCAGTGAGGGAAAGGCTTTCCTGCGTAGTAAGACATGCAAGGCAGAAGGAGTGGTGAGCCGGGATGATGGTGATCTATGGCACCGGAGATTAGGCCACCTTCACCATGGAGATTTGAAGATACTGCAACAAATTTCTACTGGGCCTCCTAAAGGCACTCTTGCATAGTCAGATCAGTGCAAGGGGTGTACTTTGGGAAAATTTGTGAAAGCCACCTTTCACGAGAAGGATAGTCGCGCCACGACGATTGTTGAGAGAATTCACACAGATGTGTGTGGACCTTTCTCAGTAGCTTTGACAACAAAGCACAAGTACTATGTGAGCTTTGTTGATGATTTCTCTCGAAAGTGTTGGATCTTCTTCATGTAGAAGAAGAGCGAGACATACTCAAAGTTCTGTGAGTTCAAAGTGCTAGTTGAGAAGGAATCAGGGAAGAAGGTGAAGGCTCTTAGGAGCGAAAATGGTGGTGAATTCATCTTTGGCTAGTTCAAGGACTTCTGCAGCGCAGAAGGGATTCGAAGAGAGCTCATAGCTCCCCATAACCCACAGCAGAACGGGGTTGCTGAGCGGAAGAACAAAACAATCGTGGGTGCTGCATGGGCGATGTTGCATGATCAGGGCCTACCCCTTCACTTGTGGGTGGAAGCATGCAATACTACAGTATATGTGCAGAACCATTATCCTGACAAGATACTTGGTATGGGTACACCCAAGGAGGCTTATTCTGGTAAGAGGCCTGATATTTCCCATTTGAGGATTTTTGGTTCTCTTGTTTACATGCATGTGACGAAGGATGCCAGGAAGAAGCTGGAGCCAGCCGTAGAGTTTGAGATGTTTTTGGGGTACACTGATATGCCCCACAACTATCATATGTATTTTCCAGACAGTGGCAAGACTGTTGTGTGACGAGATATCAAATTTCGGGAGGAGAAAGCCATGAAGTGTTTGCTTGAGAGGGAGCCACACTTTCATGTAGATGAGGAGCTATTAGTTCTTAAGGATGATCTTCAGGATGTGGATCAGCCACAAGATGAAGTTCATGGAGTGGAAGAGACCACTCATGCAGCGCCAACCATCAAAGGGCAAAAGCGCACTACAGAAGCTGAGCGACTGGCTCAAGATGCAGAGAAGGTTGTAGGACCACCTACAGCACAGCGTAGACAGAGACAATCACCTGATCAGTATACTGGATACATGGCTCTTGTGAGAAAATGTGTCGTGACTGAGCCATCCTCTTTTGAGGAAGCTGTGGAGGATCCCACATGGGTAGATGCCATGGTGGAAGAGTATGATTCGATTGTCAGAAACAGTGCATGGGATATTGTCCCAAGACTGGAGGGGAAATCAGTGGTGGGTTCGAGATGGATCTACAAAGTGAAGCAGGTAGCTGACGGAGTGTGGAGAAGTACAAGGCAAGATTTGTTGCCTGAGGCTTCTCACAGATAGAGGCGATCGATTATGAGGAGACCTTTGCACCTGTCGCAAGGTATTCTTCCATACAAGCGATTCTTGCTCTCTCAGCGCAGATGGGGTGGCACATTCATCAGATGGATGTGAAGACCGTGTTCCTCAATGGAGTCATTGAGGAGGAGGTGTACATAGAGCAGACTGAAGGTTTCGAGATCTTCAGCAGCGATTCGCATGTGTGCAGGCTCAAGAGAGCACTGTATGGGTTGAAATAAACACCTCGTGCTTGGTGCACATCGGGATATGGATTGTGGTATAGACAGGAGGATGAGGTGAAGCTATGTGGCTTCACGGATGCAGATTGGGCAAGGAGCCCAATGGTCGACATCAGGTACCATCATATCAGAGATTGTGTGCAGCGGAGAATCATGTTACTTTCATATATTCCCACGGAGGATCAGGATGTTGATATCTTGATGAAGGAGCTCACCAGGAGAAAATTTGAATACCACATAGGTAGGATAGGGGTTGTAGATAATCCATATCTGGTTGAGAGGGAGTGTTGAAAATGAAACAAGATGATGGAGCTTAGTGAAAAGAAGTCGCCTTCACTAAGTGGCCCCGCAGGCCATTTTTGGCACAAAGTCTATTTTTAGACATATGGATCATGGTCTATGAGTTGCAGGATGATATTTGTGAATGATTGGTCATGTTGGTAAAAATAGATGGACCTCTATTTTTAGGCATATGGGCGGAGTCTATTTTTATACTGCCAGTCTAAAAATAGAACAGTCGAATATTATTAGCTCTTAATAATATTTGGACTATAAACATTATCTTATCCTCTTGCAGCACTTCAGTTCGAGCTACGGATGTGGCACATGCAACTATCAGAAGGAAATACGATTTTCCTATGGGTTAGTTGAGCTATTGCATGGTGGACTTCATTTAGAACTCAAGTGATTGAGTTTGGTGGAGTTGATTGAGGAGTTGATGGAGTTGTGTTCAGTTTGACTTAGTTGAACTAGTTGTATTTAGTCTAACTGACAAATACACTAGTGATGAGTGGTGTGAATTAATTGTTAACTAATTCACTAATTATTAACTCATAAATCAACAAAAGAATACATCAGTTAACTCAGTGCATGGACAGTTCAGTGGAGACAAGTGTTAGAGGTGGGTGAAAGGGTGAGTCTACTATTAGTTGTGACTATAGCTGTGCCTGAGATTTTCACAATCAATGGATTGAGATTGCCAATGAGGATTGCACAGTACAAACCAAGGGAATTCAAATTTGGATCACACATTCAGTTCTATTCTCAACAGGGATTTTGCAATGGAGGCAGGCAAACAGCGGAGGAGATTTGAACCTGTCACTTGTTCAGATCTAAGCTAGTTTGTGTGTAGCAAGTGGAGATAGTACTGAGTACTTGTGAGGAGTATTATACTATGTATTGTTACATGTTCTCTATCATCATAATATACAGATAGTTGAGGTGTTTTCAGCTGTATGCTTTCCCCAGTACATATTGTGTTGATATGTGTTATTGATGTTTCAATGTGCGCATGCTATTGTTTCTTTAATTCCGCAAATTGATGATCAACGTAGAGGAGGTTATGTATTATGCATGATTCCACAAATAGTGTATAATCAGGATAATCTCTGTGAATAAGTGTCATATTATTAAAAATTTCTACAATTATAGGATATTTATAGAACATTTTTCTCAAATAGCTGCACCTCTATACGCATTGATAGGGAATGTTGATTTTGTTTGGACAGATAAATGCGACCGTGCTTTTGAGGATCTAAAAAAGCTTGTGTCAACAGCCCCAGTGCTCAGATGCCCAAATTGGGACCTGCCATTTCAAATTTCATCAGATGCTTCAGACACAGCTATTGGTGCAGTCCTTGGATAGGAAGAAGACAAAAAACCATATGCAATCCATTATATTAGCAAGAATTTGTCTCCTACTGAGCTAAACTATACCGTAACTGAAAAAGAGTTTTTAGCTGTAATACATGCTATAAATAAATTTATGGATTATATCACTGTATATCCTGTTGTTTTATATACAGATCACTCTGCCATAAAATATTTAGCAAATAAACCTATTACAAATGGTAGAGTAACAAGATGGTTGATTTTATTGCAGGAATTTGACATCACAATAAACGATCGACCTGGGAAAGAGAATCATGTAGCTGATTTTCTCTCCTGAATGTCGAAGCCAGTGGACACAGCAGCAGTTGAAGATCAATTCTGAGATGAACATTTATTTGTTGTTATTGTCAAGACACCCTGGTATGCTGATGTTGCAAATTATTTAGCAGTAGGCAAATTACCAAAGCATCTGACCCTCGATGAACGAAAACAAATTATACAACGTAGTACCCAATTTTCTTGGATTGGGGGCTACCTATTTCATACAGTGGCAGATATGCACATTAGAAGATGCATTCGTGAAGACGAAAGCCTGTCATGATGGACTGTGTGGTGGACATTTCGCAGATCGAAGGATTGGTCACAAGGTTTTGAAAACAGGTTATTACTGGCCCACAATCTTTAAAGACGCTAAGAAATTTGTTCAAGCCTGTGATAGTTATCAAAGAGCAGGATGCCCTAGATAGTCCCACAGGTAGTAATCGAACCATTTGAGCATTGGGTGCTCAATTTTGTTGGTCCAATCAGCCTATCATCAAATCAGAAAACATATATTCTAGTAGCAATAGAGTATGTTACCAAATGGGTTGAAGAAAAGGCACTTCCAAGAGCTACAGAAGACTCTGTGATTCATTTCATGTTCCAAATATTTGTGTGATATGGCCTCCCAAGGGACATAATCACGGACGATGGACCACAGTTTGTAGGTAATAAAATCGCTGCAACATTAAAAAATTATCACATTCAGCACAAAATTACCACTTCATATCACCCACAGGAAAATGGCCATGTAGAAAGCACGAATAAGGTGATAGAGGCAATATTGACAAAAATCGTTGCATCACACAGGCGTGATTGGGCTTCAAGATTACCAGAGGCCTTGTGGGCATACCGAACAATGTGGAGAAACACCACTAGTTATTCACCATATCAGGGAGTATTTGGAAAGGAACCCATCTTTCCAATAGAGTTTGAAATACAAACATTAAGAATAGCATAGGAGGTTAGTCTAAATTTAAATGAGGCCCAGACTAATAGATTACAGCAAATTAATGAGCTAGATGAAATTAGACTCTCGGCTCTTCAACACACTACATTAGTCCAACAACAGAGAGAAAAAGGGCACAATGCCCTGATCAAAAAGAAAATCTTCCATGAAGGAGATTAGGCACTCCTATATGACTCCAGGTTTCAGGATTTTCCTGGAAAACTTCAGACTCGATGGCTTGGACCATATGAAATCCAGAAAGTGCATGAAAATGGCACCATCACTTTGACTACTGTTGACGAATCTGGACATATCTTTAAAGAAAATGGCCACTAAGTGTGAATGTACCATAAACTGCTTATCCGGGAATCATTTTATCAGCAACTTCGGGATGTTTGAATAGATGTGACTGTTGGGCTTCTGAGCCTACATGAGTTGTAGGTTGGCTTGATAATAATTCCATAATCAAAATAAATTCATATCTCCATTAATACTTATCGGAATCGGATGATCTTTATATCAATCCTACACCTCGCGATGAGAGGAATCTAACAAAAATATTATCAACCATGAATAAGATGACCCACATGAAGTTTTGCCCTGGTTGCTCATTTTAACACTCCCTTTCAACCAGAGGAGAACTCCATCTACAATATGTCTATCGGTCGTTACTATTCATCCATCAAATGCACTACCCTGTACAACCTGGCCCTTGCCCTGCTCTGCTCTATTTTTCCTGTTCTGCCCTTTATTGATCGGTACTGTTTTGCTCTATTCTGCTCTGCTCTTGCATTGTTCTGTTCTGCTCTGCTTTTGTCCGAATTATGAAGAAGAAGAAATGATTGACGATGTATCATACTGAGTCAAAGTTAGTCTCAGAGTATGTACCACTAGTCCCAGACCAGTCTCAACCAACCCGAAGTTAGCGTCATAGTGAGTACAACTCCACTGATCCTAGACTAGTATCATCCTCCATTGACTCAAAGTCAGTCTCACAGCGCGTACCCCATTGGTCCCAGACCAGTCTCAGCTGACCCAAAGTCAGCTTCATAGTAAGTACCACTCCTACCACTGGTCCCACACCAGTATCGCAGTCTCAGAGAGTGTACCACTGGTCCCAGACCAGTCTCAACCGACTTGAAGTCAGCGTCATAGTATGTACCACTCTCACTGGTCCCAGACCAGTACTGCACTGACATGAAGTCAGTCTCGGAGTATGTACCACTGGTCCCAGACTAGTCTCAACTGACCTGAAGTCAGCTTCATAGTATGCTATAAATCCTACCACTGGTCCCAGACCAGTATCGCAGTCATACACAGACATTAGGCTTAAAGTGACTGAGGATTATTTTTTCCTCTTTAATGTCATACACAGACATTAGCCTTTCTTGCTGGGCTGGTGTTGCATCTATAAATTTCTTGTAGACCTTAGCCCTCAGCAGATCATTCTGAGCTTTTATTTGTTTGAAAGAAGCCTTAGTGCTCTTAGGCTTCTTGCTCTGCTAGGAGGAGGAAGACACCTCCAAACCAAGTTGTAATCCCTGCTCCTGCTGAAAGGAGCTTGTCCCTGTATGCTGGCTACCCTCCCTGTTTTTCCTTGAGCTGTCAAGGAATTCTTCAGTGATGTCTTCTACCTCTGGGGAGTCTAGCCTTTGCCTTTTGGCTCCTGGTTGTTGGGAGGATCCACTAATTGGAGTGGACTCTTCTCTATCTCTTTTCATACCCCTTTCCTCATGTGCTGGGGTCTGCAAACTTGGAGCAGTCAATGGCTCAGTCTGTGGAGGTGCAGTTTGCATTACTGGAGCTGCTGGTAGCTCCGTTTGTTGAGGGGCAGTCTGCTCTTGCTGCTATTCTGTTTGCTGCCCTTGTTGGGTCTCTTGATGCTGCTCATTTGAAGGGGCAGGCCTTTCTTTCACTGTTTCCTCCTCTGCACCAATTATCCCTTTGCCTTTGTCTGCAGCTGGTGCTGCTGTGGAAGGTGCTTGTGTGACTGGTGCAGTCCTGGAGGCCGAGGTCCCTTCTCCTGTTGAATAAGGCCGCTTGAAAGGTACCTGCTGCACAGAGTCTAGGTCAATGGTTTTTTCAAGCTCCTTTATATTCTTTAGCATTATCTCTTCTTCAGTTAGCTTTTCAACTAGGGTACCCTGCTGCCATCCTTGCTGGTTGGCATATCTTTCAATATGTGGGTATTGACAATGCCTATAACCTAGAAGCTTGTATTTGTTTCTCCTGGCAGTAATAAAGCCCTCAGGGTCATAAGGGACCCACCAGAAACTATATGATAGTTTATATTTGTCTTTGAGGATGAGCTCAGCATCTTCCCATCCTTCTTTCTGATTCATGATGAAGGGGCCCAACTGATGTTTGAATTTGAGGTGGGCCTTCTTTTTGGCGTTGTGGAAGTGGGTGAGGTCGGACTGAATCAGCTGCCTGTAATACTCCAAGGCAAACAACCTCATAGGCACATATTTTGGGAGCTTGTATGGACAGAGCTCACAGCCATAGACTCTGATGACTGTATGATCCTCATATAGGTACCAATCACCTATTTTATATTTTTTGGAAAGCTGCAGAGCCTTCCGTATCTCAGTTGATATTCTGGGAGGAGGGGACCTCATCAATAGGCAAGAGACTGGATACACAAATTGGTCAACAAACTCACAATAGGAATAGGGTGAGTTTGTGACTTTGTGATAGACAGAGGTCCAGAAGATCACAGATCTTCTTTCCCCTCTATAATCCAACTTTTTGATATAGCATGGAAAAGCCTCAGACTGATAGTACATAAAGAGGTGATAGATATAGGCTGAGTACTTGAAAACCCCCTGCCTATCCACTGCACCCAACTGATCATGGATTTTGTTAGCTATAAACTTAGCAAAGTTGTATTTGCGGGCAGGGGGTTGGCCTGGGCTGTACACAGCTAGTAATACCAGCATTGTCTCATCCACATGTTCGCTGGTTCTGTATCCCAACACATAAGCAATCATGTCCAGGAGTAATCTTCCTACTTCAGTGAAGTAGACATCTAAATAAGGAGGTGGCCCTGCAGGCTGGCACTCAGGTCTCATGAATGTTCTGGTGACCTTTCGAATCTCCTCACTGGTCATATTGGCACCAGTGTCCAGCAGATAGTTCATGGAGAATGGGATTAGCATCTCTGTCTGATCAAAATGTAGCATTTTGTTGATGGATTCAGGATTAATGTAGAAGAGGATCCTCCCAGATGGAGTGGTAATAGCTCTGTGCTGCACATCATAGTTTTCAGCACATAGGCGGATAATTTCAGGAAAGACATTTACAGATGGGAGGCAATAGTATGGCAGGTTTGACTCCCATATCCCATAAGTATCATGACCATTCAAGTAGTCCTCTCTCAACTGCCTGAAGGTCTGCAGAAAGTCCCTGTTTCCCACACAGTCTTCAATAAGGTAGTCCTTGTCAGCAAGAGGCAAGGACTGCAGGTCTTTCTTGGGTGGATTTAATGGTGCAACACTGAGAGCTGTGGGTGCAGGGGCAGCCATTGTATGATTTGATGTTGAATAAGATGAGTGCAATGGTTTGCAAAGCTTTTAAGAGTTTGAATAATAGGCCAACTATACACAATGTCTGAAGTGTTTTTTACAATGGAAAGGCAGGTTTGCTTCTGCAGTTTTTTGTAAATTCACAGGGTTTGTGAATTGCTAGAGGTAAATTGCAGAGGGTATGTGAGGTTTTCTTTGGTAACAAACTGCAGCTGGTCTACACCCGGAAAAAGGGAACAATGTTGGGCACCCTGGGGAAGAATTTACAATTTTGGTGCGCGAATTCGACTGTTTCAATGTTGAATTACAGGGTTGTGGCAGTACAGGTTCCTTTAGCTCTTATTTAACTATCAGACAAGGATTAATTGTGGCACTTAATAGGTATTCTAATGGTGAATTTGCAGAGAAATGGTATGCATGGGCGAAACGGGGGAATTATGGAGAATACCTGTAAAAATCGCTTAGAAAGCCTGCGGGCCAAACTGTGAAGGCTGAATGAAGCTTGGTTAATGAGTTGGCATGGCCGCAAGTTCGAATTTGGAGGTCCAGAGGCGATTTGGCAGTGAACCAGCGGCAACGGCTATGTCCTTTTCTCTCAAAAATGACATAAAACGGCCCAAACCACGACTTTTAACGATAAATTCGGGAAAATAGAGTAATTGGCGCCTTTCCACCGATGACGTCAGCATGACGTCATGGCGGGCTCGGGTACAGAGGTGACGTGGGCGCTGAGCTGGCGGCCAGAGTGGACTGACACGGTGGCAGGTGAATAGGGTGGCAGGGCTACATAGAGGGCCACACGGCACGGGGGCGGGGAAGGTTGCTACGTCATGATGATGTACGCATGACGTAAAGGGGAGGTGGTAACGGGGACGGTGGTAAGGGGTTTCCCCGCACCACCTTTGGGCAAAGGCGGTATCGAGAAGGGGGGCTCCGAACAACCCCGTCGCCTGCCACGCGTCCCGGGTACGGCGCCCGATACCGCCTTTCCCCGGATGTTAAAGGGAGGCAGGTCGGGGAGCGAAAATGATCGCCCACCGTTAGATCTGGGTGGTGGAGATCGGACGGCTGGCGGGCGATGCCGACGGTCGTGCAGCTTCCGGGTTGGGTCCTGCCCATTTAAATATTCCATTTAATTTTTAAATGCGCGGAACCTTAGAAAAAAGGGTTTTAGTGGGTTTTTAGGGATTTTTGGGTTTTTTAAGGGTTTTTTATTAGGAAAAGGAGGTTAAGAGTGGGTTTAGCAGGGGGAAGGGGGTTTTCTATGGTATTTTTGAGCAGCGGGAAGGTGAGGGCTTGGGAGGAGGTTATCACTCCAACCAGAGGTTGAAGCAATCCCTTCACAGGGCTGACCATAGTCCCTGTTGGACTAAAGTTCCCCAAGACTTATTTATTCAGCTATAGTGCTAAAGAGGGAGGATATTTATATAATGCTGGGATTTATACACCATAGTGTTATAATAGTAGGGAAAGGGTGACATAGGGGATTTAGATAATATAAGTAAAGGTTAATATGGATGAAAAGGTGAATGAGGAGTGAAATCACTGAGTCTATTTGAAAACCACTTAGCTTTAAGAGTAGATCAAAATGAAAAGATTTTTACACAAGAAATGTGGCTTTTAAAGGCATAAAAACCAGCATACGACCTCAAATTCCTCCATGAATCTTAGTTGATTAAGGGATGTTAGTAAGTGAATGCAAAGGGGGAAAATGGGAAGTTATACATGCTCCTTTGCTTTGTTGCACATGATGTAGAAGAGGAGCCTCTCCATCCACTGATTTGCCTTTGTGACCAGGTTATCAAACCCTCCATTGAAAGGAATTATATTTCTGCAACCCCATCTGCTTACCCATCTATTTCCTAGCATTTTTTGTTACTTCCTGGAGGGTGCACTTAGACATGCAGACCCTCATATGCCTTTTCTTTTCCTTGGCTTTTTCCTTTTGATTTTCTAGCTAATACTGCCCTTATTGCTTCCAAGGTCCCAAATTAAATAGTTGGGAACCTTACTTCTCTACCTAGCTACTAGTCTGCCAAGTTTAGACAGACTTCTTTCTCTATTCTACAACATAAAATTGAAACATGGAATGATCCAGATTAGGCTGTTGGAACATCCATCAAATTGGGACAACATCAAGATATATACACACATTGTCTTCTCTTATAAATATGGGATCTTTGCATCACCAAAGCAGAGCATATTTGGAACTTTCTTTGCCAATCATGAAATATGAAACCTATTGGTATAGGTGGCTAACAGTGGCTCCACATGGGGATGGTTTTTCGATTTGAAAAATCAAGATCAGCAGGTCAGAATGCCTTGGCCCTTGACTGCTTTTACCCAAACTTGAAGTATGCTGCTTTTGACATGCCAAATTGTACTCTTCCCATCTTGGTAGCTCTCTGCACTCATTAGCTTTTGCTGAGAACCAATAAAACTTGAGAAACTGCATTTTTACATTCTAACAGAAGGTAATATATACATCTGATTATGTACAAGGGCAACTCGGGCTGCACTTATGGATAGTAGTCAAAATAGTGCTTCAACATCCTGCCATTTACAGGACCTTCATCTAAACCAGCTTCATCAAGTCCTTTAAGGAAGTAAGTATTGTTTCCTTGGACTGCTTGAACAGCAAATGGTCCTTTCCAAAGGGAATCAAACTTTCCATGTTTTCCTTTATCTTCCCTTCTGGAATCCCACTTAAGGACTTTGTCACCAACTTTGAAATCTTCTGCCTTAGTCCTTCTATCAAAAGCTTTCTTTAAATTTTCTTGTAAAACTTGCACTCTGTTGTATACTTGATCTCTGGTTTGCTGCAAACATATTATTTGATTTACCCTCCTCTGCATGTTATTTGGTTCAGCTTGACTTTCTTGCAGTAGTTTCATAACAGGAACCCCTAGTGATGAAGGGAATTTGGCCTCTAGTCCATAGACTAACTCATATGGGCTGACCCCAATTGATCTCTTGGTTGTTAGTCTATCTGCCCATAAGGCATTCACAAGCTTCTTGTGCCAATTCTTTTTATTTTCCTCCAATACTTTCTTTATGATGTTTACCAGGCTTTTATTTGATGATTCAGCAAGGCCATTTCCTTGAGGATAGTATGCAGTTGAATGGCCTAAGGTAATGTGAAACTTGTCGCAGAAATTCACCATCTTCTTAGATCTGAAAGCAGCAACATTGTCTGTTATTATTTTATCAGGACAGCCGAATCTAGAAAGAATATTGGTCTCAAGGAACTGTATGATAGTGGAATCATTTGCTTGTCTGCATGGAACAGCTTCAATCCATTTAGTAAAATAGTCTGTAGTTGTGAGAATCCATCTATGTTGGCCTGAAGATGAGGGATGAATTTCCCCAATGAAGTCCAAGCCCCATTGTTGAAAAGGTCTCTCAGTTGCAATTGGCCTCAAGGGAAGTGGCAGTAACTTTCTCTTTCCCTCAAATACTTGACATTTATGACATGAGGTGGTGAATTTCTTGACATCAGGGAACATGGTGGGCCAATAGAAGCCAGCCCTCAGTATCTTATCCACAGTGGACTTCCAATATAAGTGTCCAGCACAGTCACCTGCATGAAATTCTTTGGTGACATTGTTAGTCTCATCTTCAATCAGGCAGTTTAACAATATACCCTCATGGTTTTTCCAAAGCAAATTACCATCCATAACACAGAATTTAGAGGCTTTCATTTTTAGGAACCTACACTTAGTTCTGGACAACCCTGGTCGAGCACACAGGTTTTGTAACACATAACATATATCAGAGTACCAAGGGGATTGTTCAAAGGCTACATTGATCTTTGGAGTCGCTAGCCCCGGTTCATTGTCCAGCTGGTTTATGTCTAAGGCTTGGAAATTGGCTTCTGTCATTAGTTTGGCCAAACCTTGCCCTTTTATCAGTTTAGTAGGTTTAATCTCAATATCAAATTCCAAAATGTTGGCAATCCATTTTCCTCTTCTGCCTTCTAAATTTTCTTGAGTGAGTATGTCTTTTACAATATGACTTGGCACATAAGCTATAACATGAGAATAAAGGATGTAAATCCTAAAATCTTTAATGGCCTTGACCAAAGCATAAGCTTGTTTTTCCATGATCTGATATTTCAGAGGTGCATCTCTAAGAGCTCTACTGAAGAAAGCAATTGGTTTCTCATTTCCTTGGTCATCTTTTTGTAATAGAACAGCAGCAATAGTATGTTGAGAGGCAAAAGAGAAAATGATAAACTCTCTATCAAATTGAGGATTTGTTAAGACTGGGGTTTGGGTAAGGGCCAATTTTATACCCTCAAAGGCTTGGTTTGCTTCCACTGTCCATTTCACCTTTGAATCCTTTTTTAGCATGTTGTTCAGTAATCTGATTAGTTCTGCTAAGTTTGGGATAAACCTTCTTAAGAAATTAATCTTCCCTAAAAAGGCTTGCAATTCTTTAATGTTTCTAGGGTGGGGCATTTGCAGGATAGCTTGTATCCTATCTGGGTCAATTCTGATGCCATCCTTTGAAATGATATGCCCTAAGAGCTTTCCTTCTTCCATGCCAAACAGGGATTTCTTTGGATTCAATGAAATTCCATATTTCCTGCATGTTAGGAAGATCTGCCTTAAGTGCTTCAAGTGTTCTTGGTCTGATTTTGAGAAAGGTGTAAGGTAATCTAAGTAAATGACAAGAAAGTCATGAATCTCTTTGGCAAAAGCAATGTCCATTGCTCTTTGAAATGTTGCCCCTGCATTTTTCAATCCGAAAGGCATTTTCACATATTTGAAAGTTCCCCAGGGTGTTGTGAATGCAGTTTTGTCTTGATCATTAGGGTGCACTAGGATTTGATTGAAACCTGAGAATCCATCAAGCAATGAGATCCTTGATGCTCCTACCACTCTTTGGAGAATGTGATCCATCTTAGGTAGGGGGTAGTTGTCTTTGAGGGATACTTGGTTTAAGTTTCTAAGATCAACACAAAGTCTTATTTCACCAGTTTTCTTTCTTGTAGGCACCAAGTTTGAAATCCAATCAGAAAACCTGATTGGTGCTATGATACCAGCTTTAAACATTTTTTGTACCTCTTTTTCAATTGCAGGGAGGAGCATGGGGTTTATTCTTCTCAATTTTTGTTTAAATGGCTTTTGATTTGGCTTGAGAGGGATTGTGTGTTGAATGACAGAAGTGTCATAGGATTTTAAGTCCTCATAACCCCATGCAAAGACATCTTGGAATTCTTTGAAGAGGTCAATGTATTTGGGCTTCTGATCAGGAGGTAGGGATGCAGATAATTTTATTATCTTGGGCTTTTCCATGGTTCCAATGTTGCATTCTTCAATGGCAGAGTTAAGGGGCTGCATTTTTGGTTTTCTAGGGACATCATTTGAATCAAAAATATCCTCAAGTGGGGCTAGGCCTGTTGGTAGAAAGTTATCTTTCAATTGTATAACTTCAGCCTCAGCATCAGCCATTTCTTCACAACCAACTTGTTGAATTTGTAGTATATTGTCTTTGTTGAAAATTGTTGGATGTAGGATTTGGTTGGCTGTTTTGGGTGATATTGGCTTATGATTCTGTTGATTAGGTATTTGTGATTGACTTGCTCTGTCAAGTATTTGTGATTGACTTGCTCTATCAGTGTCAATATTTAGTCCTACAAATTCTTGTTGCAAGGTCAAGAAATTATTTATTTGTGCATCATCTTCAAATACTTGCCAGTCCTTGACATTGTTTGGGACAGAAGGTCTGTGTTTTACCTCAGCTGTGAAGCAATGGTGGGGCCCAAAAGGTAGCTTGCAGGTACTTGCAAATGTGGCCAAGCTATGGGCATGCAGATTATGGGTTATAGGAATTTTGGTAATCTGAAATTCAGTGAAGGAGTTTAGTATTTCAACAACAGCAGTCCTATAGGACCTCAATCTTTTGTCATTAGTGACAAAATTTCCCTTTACTTGTTGGATGACTAAATCTGAATCTCCCATAATTGAGATCTTTATGGCTTGTAAGGACTTTACTAGTTTAAGGCCTAGTAAGAGAGCTTCATATTCTGCCATGTTATTAGTGCATCTGAAATTTAGTCTATAGGCTCTGCCTTCTGCATGACTGTTTTGTTTATTATGTATCCAAACTCCAGCCCCTGCCCCTAATTTGTTTACTGACCCATCAAATTCAAGGAACCACAGGATATTTTGTTCTAGGGAAAAGTTGATGACCTCTTCATGAGCTGGAATTGTAAGTTGAAGTTCTGGTTTGTCTTTTAGGACTGTCTCATCTCTTGATTGGATCAATTTGACTTCTAGAGCAGCAACTTTGTTTGATGATTGACCAGCCATTATTTCTAGAGTAACATTTGGTTGATTGATGTCTTGCTCCTGTTTGAGTACCTTGGTTTCATCATTGTTTGAAGAACCTGTGTTATCATTGAAAAGAATGTATGAATCTATATCAGAGTGAACAACATATATGGGAAAATTTTGAGGTTTTTCTTCACTGCTGACCATGTATTTCATAAGTGTTTCTCTGTATAGTCTTTTTGGTTGCCCAAAGACAGAGATAGTGGCATATGACATGTCTAACTGTAAAGAGCCTTGGAGTTTAGCCCCCCATGATCTTGATAACAGCATCCCATATTTGGGTGGGATATCAGCAACTACAACATCCATCAGGATTGTCTTATTGGGGTATTGGACAAGTGAGACACAGAGAACTTTTATGAGACCTAAACACTTAACTTGGCTGGAGTCAAATGAGAATAGGTCCTTATATGGCCTTTTTATGTCTAGATTTAATCTTTCCATGACTGATTTAGGCATCAAATTGTGAGAGGCACCTAAGTCAAACATTGCATTGTGTAATATCTTATCATGAATATGTAAACTAACATAAAAGGGTAAGATACCTGCAACAGCTGCTTTTCCATCAACTTCTGGACCGAAAAGCAATTCTGGGGTGTCATCTAACACATTCACATTATCTTTATTGCGAGTTAGCTGAAGGGACTTCTTGATTTGTTGCCTATAAATGTCATGTTTGGCCAGTTCTGAGAGGGGAACAACTACCTTCAATTTTCCAATTTCAGCTTCTAAGTCAAAGGGTCTATCAGATTGGATCTTGGTGTTGTGGGTGGCAGCCTTTTCCTTGTTTCCCAGGTCTTCCTCTTGTTTCTTGTCTTGACCTGGAAGCTTGTCCTTCTTACTCCTTTCTTGAGAAGTGTTACTTAGATTGGGCTGCAAGGGTGATGTAGCCATAGGCTGCTGTTCAGTTATTTCCTCAACTATCACCTCATCTGTAATTGGATCAGTTTTGTTACTTGGTTCTGTGTCAATGGCTTTCTTAGGCTGGTGGCTATCCTTTGTTTTTTTAGGCTGTGTTACATTTATAGTTCTACTCCTTAGCTTATATTGTTTATGAACTTCATAAACAGCTGTGTCATAGCCTTGTTTAAAGTCAAATGACTCACCTGACCTAGTTTGGAATTGTTGAATATCATCATCTTCATGATCTTCTTGACTTAGAAAGACTTGCTGCTCATCATTCAGGCCCATCAAGTTGATGTGGGTATCATCTGTTTGTTCATCTGAAGTGGATGCCTCAGTATAGTTTTCCTGGAAAGGAGGTCTTATGTCTGGGTCAAAACCGGTCTTACCAACATTTGGGTTTTGATTTCTCCTAAAATTTGGGTTCCTGTTAGGGTTGTTAGGTGGTGCTTCCCATGATGATTTTCTCTCCACTGATTCTACTCTATCTCCCAACCTCTTCATACCAGTGAGTATTGCATCCAATTTTTGATCAAAGGCTGAGGGTTCATCTTTGAAGGTGGTTCTCTTTTCCAAACTTGCCCTGTTTCTCTTGGCAATTAGGTTAGCCTCCACTGTGACAGCAACCTTCTGGGCTTCTTCAAGGGTTTCAGGTGCTCTTTCCTTTAACTGATATGCCATATCGGGGTCAAAACCATCAGGGAATTTGTACAAGGCTAAATTAGGAGGAGGTCTTAAATTTTGTGGTATTGCATTATACACATTGTTGAATCTCGCACAATACTCTAAGACAGTCTCTTGGGGACCTCTTTTGATTGTATCATATTCACCAAGTATGTGCAAGGGATCTTTCTTCTTCTCCCATCTGTTAGTAAAGGCTTGATAAAGTTCATCAGGGGTTGTGATGGAATTTGCAGCCAGAGATCGAAACCAGGTCCTTACATCCCCTGTCAAGCTCTGAACAAAGATTCTCATTCTCACACTATCATTGTCTATTTCATAGCTCTCAAAATGGTCTTGCATCCTCTTGGCATGCTGAGTTGCTGAAAAAGGGCCAGTGGAGTCAAAATATGTGATCTTGGATTGGTACTCATGAGGCAGAGCTGCAGCATTAGCAGGCAACTGCAGGGGTGCATATCTATTAGCCATGTTTATAGGATTTATATGATTTATTGGGACAACTGGGATAGTACGAATAACTGGTACTACAGGGGTGATGGGGACATTGGAAACCAAATTGTTGGTCAAGGGGATATGTGCAGTGGATGGAGGAGTGAAAGAAGGACTTTGAGAGGTAGATGGTGAACTGGGGGAATCAAGGGTAGATCGAAACAGAACCTTGATTGGAGTTGGGACTGGTTCAGGATTAGCTATCTCAGGGCTTAAATCAGTAGGATCTCCCTGCCTTTGTTTCTGCCTGATGATTTTTGGGATTGTATTGGGGTTTTCAAAAATAGCTGGTGGATTAGGGTCAGGATTTGACCTAGTGTGCCTGATTTCCTTTTTAGGAGCCAGCTTCTGAACTTCTTTTTGGTATTTTTAAGATATTTTTTAGTACCGTTTTAAGGGACTGCTCAAACTTTTAAAACCACTGTCTTAGCAGACAACAGTTTGAAAAACAATATGCTCAGAGTCCCCAGCGGAGTCGCCATTTATGTTATCACCCAGGTTGTTCCCTATGACTCCCAAGGGAATACGGCCGGGGTAACCACTAACCAGTCTTTGGATTGCAGCTCCTAGCCAAGCTGTAATCAGAGAGGGCTCTCTCTTTAAGGTTTAGCTCGGTTTTAATAGTATTTTTAGGCTAGCTATGATATTCAGGTTTTTGTTTTCAGAAAGTGTTTGGTGGTGACTTTAGTCAGTATGTATATGTTCTCACTAGTATGTCCTATTTCATTGGGCATGGAGTCAATGGTCCTTTAGTTTGTCTGAGATGCTGTGTGATACCTTAGTGATGCTGCAGAGCCAGATTTGTGTCTGAGGAAAAAACGTTCATAATAGTTATTAAGTGGGGTGTATCCAGTTTATGTAAGGCAATTAAGAATCTCACAGAAAACTGCTAAAGAAAAGACAGTAAGAATATCAATCTAGAAGCAATGAAGAGTTTCTAGTTAACATTGACACATATAGAATTAATAGACACATGAGCAGTCAAGAATTCATGTATATCGTTAATCCTGAAGACAAACATTCACAGCAGTAAAAATTGAGCACAAGGTGTAATAAAACAAATCCTGTACTATTCTTTTTCTTCACTGCTAGCTTAGTACAACATGAGTATGGTTTGATAAACATAAGAAAGACAAGGAACAGAGATTGAAGAAAACTTGTTATTTCATCAGACAGCACAGGAATTCTGCATCAGCACACCTAGCATCATCCAAACATCAAATATTTCAGGAAATCACTGAGCTGGTCCAGCCCTTTGTATTAGATAAACTGAAAGTATACAGTAGATTCTCCTTAGAGTCAAAAATCACCAACCCCTTATGCGTTACTAAGGGGAGTATTTATACAAAATTTACATGTAAAAATATCAAGAAAAGGAGTTAATGGCTCATAATGTTATGCCAACTCCTGGAGCTTGGTAGCTGAGAAAGTAAAAGCTGCAGTAACTTTTTATTGCTTTAGCTGTCAAAAATAGTCAGGAATTGATGACTTGGTGGGTGTCGAAGTCGGCTGAGGCTAAGCTGTCCAAATATGCGCATTTGCTTATCCTTTAGGCTAGCTGTCATTGTCTTTGTGCTGAGTCACCCTTTCAGCTGCCTTTATTACTCACTTTGTCATGCTGTTTGTTTTGTAGTGACCTGGAGCTGGCAGTGGCCGAACAACGAAGGCTATCGTGGCAAAATCTGAAGCATCGCTTGCCACCAATCCTCCTTAGGCATTTGATGTCTCCGAATTTTAATCAAGGTTTCATCGGCCTCCGTATACCTATAAAAGTTAGGAGGAGTTTCAAACAGATGATTTACCTCATTTTCAATGAAGAACAGGCCTTCAAGTTTATCATACAAGCTCTGTCCTGTGGGGGGCCCTGTTTGCTCAGATGTACTGCCAGATGCAATAATTTGATTTTCAATGGTGGTTGCCATTCTGTTGGCAAATTGATCTCGAGAGATCAATTTTCCTGCACCACTTAGGAGGCTGGGCAGTCCCTTTGCTTGCAGTACTGCCATCTTAACTTTATATTCCTCCACCTCAGCTTGGATCTCATAGCACTTCCTCTCCATAGTTTGTACATAATTTCTGAGAGTTAGTACCTTCTTAGCAGTGAGGACATCCTCAGTTCTGTTGGCAATGCCTATGGCTGCCAGTTCCTCCTTTTCTTGCCTGTTCAAGAAGTCTATCATCCTGTTGCCCTGTTCTGGCTTTTCTCCCAGTGTTGTCTTGGCCTTATGGATTTCTGCTTGTGCTTGGCCCATTAAGTCCATCTGTTCATGTATTGTTTTGATTGACCTCCATTTTTGACTGATGGATTGGCCAATTTTGGCCCATAGAATCCTCTTTATGTCGGCCATGGCAGTCTCTAGATTCAGCTCCTTCTCTAAGGCCTTTATCTTGTCTTTTAGGGCCTTTATTTCTCTGCCCTGCTCTGCTACAGTTATTTTTGATTTGTCATATTTGGCATCCAGTTCTGCCAATTTTTCCTTGGCCTTCTTTATTTCATTTTCCAGGAGCTCCATTTCCTTGATGGCCTTAGTCAATTATTCTACACTTGCGCTGGCATCTGGAGCTGTTGTTGTTCCTGCTGCTTTTGTTGTGGGGGCCACTACTGCCCCTGAAGTTGTTTCTATTGTTGAAGTAGTGGGATGCGCTTGGGAAGTGGATTTACCTTGTTTATCTTGTAATGCTCCTTCCAGCTCTTTCTCCAAATCCATGATCCTCTGGTCTAGCTGCATTATGAGGTCCAATTGGTCATCAACCTGTTTTTGCTTTTGAAGCTCTGCTGTTTGAGGGTGCTCTGTGGGCAGCAGCTTCAACCTCTTCTTTAATGCATTCAGGTCATCCTCTTTCTTCTTCATAAGGGCCTTCACACCCTTTGGATCACTGGGATCATGTCCTAGATCAATGATGATGTCCTCGAGAGACTTTATTCTATTGTCTTTGGCCAAGGAGGACATTCTTTCAAAATCCAACTGTGTGTTGGTGTTTTTCAAGGACTCTTTTAGCTCATGGGCCATGGTTGCCCTCTCCACCAAGGTTGCATAAACCATTTCTCCAGTTTTCTTGTGGAGTTCGATTTGGTCCATGGGATGGATGTCTTTGGCCATGACCTCTACCCTTGTCTTCACAAAATCTGCAGCTGACTTAGGCTGCGGTATTGTAGGCTTAAAGTGACTGAGGATTATTTTTTCCTCTTTAATGTCATACACAGACATTAGCCTTTCTTGCTGGGCTGGTGTTGCATCTATAAATTGCTTGTAGACCTCAGCCCTCAGCAGATCATTCTGAGCTTTTATTTGTTTGAAAGAAGCCTTAGTGCTCTTAGGCTTCTTGCTCTGCTGGGAGGAGGAAGACACCTCCAAACCAAGTTGTAATCCCTGCTCCTGCTGAAAGGAGCTTGTCCCTGTATGCTGGCTGCCCTCCCTGTTTTTCCTTGAGCTGTCAAGGAATTCTTCAGTGATGTCTTCTACCTCTGGGGAGTCTAGCCTTTGCCTTTTGGCTCCTGATTTTTGGGAGGATCCACTAATTGGAGTGGACTCTTCTCTATCTCTTTTCATACCCCTTTCCTCATGTGCTGGGGTCTGCAAACTTGGAGCAGTCAATGGCTCAGTCTGTGGAGATGGAGTTTGCATTACTGGAGCTGCTGGTAGCTCCGTTTGTTGAGGGGCAGTTTGCTCTTGCTGCTGTTCTGTTTGCTGCCCTTGTTGGGGCTCTTGATGCTGCTCATTTGAAGGGGTAGGACTTTCTTTCACTGTTTCCTCCTCTGAACCCATTATCCCTTTGCCTTTGTCTGCAGCTGGTGCTGCTGTGGAAGGTGCTTGTGTGACTGGTGCAGTCCTGGAGGCCGAGGTCCCTTCTCCTGTTGAATAAGGCCGCTTGAAAGGTACCTGCTGCACAGAGTCTAGGTCAATGGTTTTTTCAAGCTCCTTTATATTCTTTAGCATTATCTCTTCTTCAGTTAGCTTTTCAACTAGGGTACCCTGCTGCCATTCTTGCTGGTTGGCATATCTTTCAATATGTGGGTATTGACAATGCCTATAACCTAGAAGCCTGTATTTGTTTCTCCTAGCAGTAATAAAGCCCTCAGGGTCATAAGGGACCCACCGGAAACTATATGATAGTTTATATTTGTCTTTTAGGATGAGGTCAGCATCTTCCCATCCTTCTTTCTGATTCATGATGAAGGGGCCCAACTGATGTTTGAATTTGAGGTGGGCCTTCTTTTTGGTGCTGTGGAAGTGGGTGAGGTCGGACTGAATCAGCTGCCTGTAATAATCTAAGGCAAACAACCTCATAGGCACATATTTTGGGAGCCTGTATGGACAGAGCTCACAGCCATAAACTCTGATGACTATATGATCCTCATATAGGTACCAATCACCTATTTTATATTTTTTGGAAAGCTGCAGAGCCTTCTGTATCTCAGTTGATATTCTGGGAGGAGGGGACCTCATCAATAGGCAAGAGACTGGATACACAAATTGGTCAACAAACTCACAATAGGAATAGGGTGAGTTTGTGACTTTGTGATAGACAGAGGTCCAGAAGATCACAGATCTTCTTTCCCCTCTATAATCCAGCTTTTTGATATAGCATGGAAAAGCCTCAGACTGATAGTACATAAAGAGGTGATAGATATAGGCTGAGTACTTGAAAACCCCCTGCCTATCCACTACACCCAACTGATCATGGATTTTGTTAGCTATAAACTTGGCAAAGTTGTATTTGCGGGCAGGGGGTTGGCCTGGGCTGTACACAGCTAGTAATACCAGCATTGTCTCATCCACATGTTCGCTGGTTCTGTATCCCAGCACATAAGCAATCATGTCCAGGAGTAATCTGCCTACTTCAGTGAAGTAGACATCTAAATAAGGAGGTGGCCCTGCAGGCTGGCACTCAGGTCTCATGAATGTCCTGGTGACCTTTTGAATCTCCTCACTGGTCATCTTGGCACCAGTGTCTAGCAGATAGTTCATGGAGAATGGGATTAGCAGCTCTGTCTGATCAAAATGTAGCATTTTGTTGATGGATTCAGGATTAATGTAGAAGAGGATCCTCCCAGATGGAGTGGTAATAGCTCTGTGCTACACATCATAGTTTTCAGCACATAGGCGGATAATTTCAGGAAAGACATTTACAGATGGGAGGCAATAGTATGGCAGGTTTGACTCCCATATCCCATAAGTATCATGACCATTCAAGTAGTCCTCTCTCAACTGCCTGAAGGTCTGCAGAAAGTCCCTGTTTCCCACACAGTCTTCAATAAGGTAGTCCTTGTCAGCAAGAGGCAGCCATTGTATGATTTGATGTTGAATAAGATGAGTGCAATGGTTTGCAAAGCTTTTAAGAGTTTGAATAATAGGCCAACTATACACAATGTCTAAAGTGTTTTTTACAATGGAAAGGCAGGTTTGCTTCTGCAGTTTTTGGTAAATTCACAGGGTTTGTGAATTGCTAGAGGTAAATTGCAGAGGGTATGTGAGGCTTTCTTTGGTAAGAAACTGCAGCTGGTCTACACCCGGCAAAAGGGAACAATGCTGGGCACCCTGGGGAAGAATTTACAATTTTGGTGCGCGAATTCGACTGTTTCAATGTTGAATTACAGGGTTGTGGCAGTACAGGTTCCTTTAGCTCTTATTTAACTATCAGACAGTGATTAATTGTGGCACTTAATAGGTATTCTAATGGTGAATTTGCAGAGAAATGGTATGCATGGGCGAAACGGGGGAATTATGGTGAATACCTGTAAAAATCGCTTAGAAAGCCTGTGGGCCGAACTGTGAAGGCTGAATGCAGCTTGGTTGATGAGTTGGCATGGCCGCAAGTTCGAATTTGGAGGTCCGGAGGTGATTTGGCAGTGAACCAGCGGCAACGGCTATGTCCTTTTCGCTCGAAAATGACATAAAACGGCCCAAACCGCGACTTTTAACGATAAATTCGGAAAAATAGAGTAATTGGCGCCTTTCCACCGATGACGTCAGCATGATGTCATGGCAGGCCCGGGTACGGAGGTGACATGGGCACTGAGCTGGCGGCCAGAGTGGACTGACACGGTGGCAGGTGAATAGGGTGGCAGGGCTACGTGGAGGGCCACACGGCACGGGGGCGGGGGAAGGTTGCTACGTCATGATGACGTACGCATGACGTAAAGGGGAGGTGGTAACGGGGACGGTGGTAAGCGGTTTCCCCGCACCACCTTTGGGCAAAGGCGGTATCGGGGAGGGGGGCTCCGAACAACCCCGCCGCCTGCCACGCGTCCCGGGTACGGCGCCCGATACCGCCTTTCCCCGGACGTTAAAGGGAGGCAGGTCGGGGAGCGAAAATGACCACCCACCGTTAGATCTGGGCGGCGGAGATCGGACGGCTGGCGGGCGATGCCGACGGTCGTGCAGCTTCCGGGTTGGGTCCCGCCCATTTAAATATTCTATTTAATTTTTAAATGCGCGGAACCTTAGAAAAAAGGGTTTTAGTGGGTTTTTAGGGATTTTTGGGTTTTTTAAGGGTTTTTTATTAGGAAAAGGAGGTTAAGAGTGGGTTTAGCAGGGGGAAGGGGGTTTTCTATGGTATTTTTGAGCAGCGGGAAGGTGAGGGCTTAGGAGGAGGTTATCACTCCAACCAGAGGTTGAAGCAATCCCTTCACAGGGCAGACCATAGTCCCTGTTGGACTAAAGTTCCCCAAGACTTATTTATTCAGCTATAGTGCTAAAGAGGGAGGATATTTATATAATGCTGGGATTTATACACCATAGTGTTATAATAGTAGGGAAAGGGTGACGTAGGGGATTTAGATAATAAAAGTAAAGGTTAATATGGATGAAAAGGTGAATGAGGAGTGAAATCACTGAGTCTATTTGAAAACCACTTAGCTTTAAGAGTAGATCAAAATGAAAAGATTTTTACACAGGAAATGTGGCTTTTAAAGGCATAAAAACCAGCATACAACCTCAAATTCCTCCATGAATCTTAGCTGATTAAGGGATGTTAGTAAGTGAATGCAAAGGGGGAAAATGGGAAGTTAGACATGCTCCTTTGCTTTGCTGCACATGATGTAGAAGAGGAGCCTCTCCATCCACTGATTTGCCTTTGTGACCAGGTTATCAAACCCTCCATTGAAAGGAATTATATTTCTGCAACCCCATCTGCTTACCCATCTATTTCCTAGCATTTTTTGTTACTTCCTGGAGGGTGCACTTAGACTTGCAGACCCTCATATGCCTTTTCTTTTCCTTGGCTTTTTCCTTTTGATTTTCTAGCTAATACTGCCCTTATTGCTTCCAAGGTCCCAGATTAAACAGTTGGGAACCTTACTTCTCTACCTAGCTACTGGTCTGCCAAGTTTAGACAGTTTGGACAGACTTCTTTCTCTATTCTACAACAGAAAATTGAAACATGGAATGATCCAGATTAGGCTGTTGGAACATCCATCAAATTGGGACAACATCAAGCTATATACACACATTGTCTTCTCTTATAAATATGGGATCTTTGCATCACCAAAGCAGAGCATATTTGGAACTTTCTTTGCCAATCATGAAATATGAAACCTATTGGTATAGGTGGCTAACATCTAGAACAATAGTTTAAATTATTTTAGTCTTTTCCTATAAGCAATAGATAATATGAGAAGATGATAAGACCTACTTGTAGTTCCGCTTTCCTTCCATCTCCTTTGTATCAATCCTATCACTCCTTCCTGTACTTAATATGCTTGAGAAGTACCTGTAAACACAAACAAAAAACAAAGAATCAGTTAAAAAAAAAACATCTACTTAATATAAGTGAATGGAATTAGATACATTTCACACATATAAGCATTATAAAACAATACAAACATATGGGAGAAAGGTTCAAACACTTTATTGAATAGAAGAAGGAATTACAACAATTTTGTCTGATTCACATCAAAAGAATGACAAACTTGTAGCATTACAATACTTACTTCAAAGCAAATTCCCATAGCAACGTTATCTCCTTACAATTCAACATAATCTAGCCCCTGATCACTTAGATGAGTGGTCAATTTACAGGGAGATGGAGGAGGTTTTGTCATAAATGGTGGTATTGAATAGCCTTCCATACTTAGAATTAGTTGCATGGAGGAAGGGATGAGATGATAGGATGTATCTTAACTCATTCGTCATCCCTTTTCGAGATCATAGGAGTTGACAAGTGAGAGAACCTTCTAGATGACTCCACAAGATAAGAATATTCCCCAAACCCTATGTGAATTTCACTCAAACTCGCCCAGTGCAGGTGAAAGGAAGCCTATTTTCTCTACAAAGCACCCCAGCATGGACTTAACTGCTCTGTAGCTCACCCTTACATGGGCCTACCTACGGTGGTACCTCTAGAGATCATTTCTGGATGTCTTCAAGTCATGAAACTATATGGGAAGGAGGCATTCAAAGGGGTGACTTGTTTAGGGCATGTAGCTACTGGAACTAGGGTCTGATAAGCCCTGAAAAACTGATCTAGATGATGGGAATGATGTGCCCAAATGGATATATAACATCTGCCCCCTAAAACATGAAGTCAAAAAAATGAAAATGTCGAAATAAATGCTTTATGATGTGATGAGGAGGTATTGAAGTGGAAGGTGACCTGCATCAATTAAAATACATATATCATGATATATTTATCTTTACATGAAACTCTGAGGGAAGGCATACCCATGCCTATCTTATAAACTTTCATTACATGTACATGAACAATCATCTACAGATATAGACCCATGATCAGAATGACTCTCAATGTAAATTCATTATACATATGATTTAGTACACCTGAAATAGCAGCCCGGATGGATGCAACTAGATCTGGGGTCTTCTATCTCGTTCAATTGTTTGTTGAGTACGAGTCTAACCATGTGAATATATGATCTAAATTCAAACATGGGAAGACATCGTCTGATTACCAGTCGATGATGTAAGTTGTTAACAGAGCGAGAGAAATCACCGATAATGATAATGATCCTCAAGGTACTGCAATACATTCTGAATGGTGTGAATGGATGATTTGATGTTGAACACCATACAAAGTCCTTCAGTCAAAGGAAATTGATGTCAACCTATCGCTGGAAGTGAGAAACCTGCCATTGATGCATGCAAGCCTCAAGGTACTAGAAGGGTGTTTCTAAGTCAACTTCTTGGATAATGTTTTGATGTCGACAAGAAGAAACTCATTGTAGGAGGGCCTTGATGTATCCCACATCAACGACATGAAACAACTGTAGTGATTTTAGAGATGGAATTTGATTGATGACACAAGATTTAGGAATGGCGGTCATGAAAATGAAGGTTTATGGTATTGCAAAGGATGAATTTTGACTCAATGACTTCTCTTGAACATGTCGGCGACAATGAAACGAATTGGTAGCATTGACCCAAAAAAAAGTGATGGATGGTATGATAGACTAACAATATGATAACCATCAAGATGATAACCCAAATAGTCAAGGTGATGGAGTGAAAGTGTCATGTTCAACAACGACCTACTACCATAAAGTGGTTTTCCCCTTCTTCTGATTTTCCCCAGTCATTACTAACTAGTACCTCTTTATTTTTTATCAAGCTTAAGGAGGATAACATATGATTATTGTATAATTCCACCCTTCGGGTGAATCCATCACTATTTGATGTTTTAATGAGTCTAGCGAGGGTGAAACTTAGTCTTGTCTAGATGGACAAGTTTGTCGCTATTTGATGTTTTAACGAGTTTAACAACAAAGATAACTCGATACTTTTCATATTTAAGGAGTTTTAAAAGGGACAAAAAGAAAAATCCACAAGTTCTTTTTCATAGATTAATCTCTCAAGCCCGAAAAGGAGTAAAACAATACGAGAGAGATGTCATTCCAATCTGTTAACGAGCTAAAAAGGACAAGCACTCAGCAATCTTTTCATGTTTAGAGGGTCTGAAAAGAGCTTAAAGAGGACTCCAAGGGGGTTCCTTTTTCATTTTTAACAGACCTCAAAAAAGAGATAAAAGTATGCTCTGTGGTCAAAGGTATAATTTACAATTGAGTACGTCGAATTCTGTAGGAAAACACCACCAAATCGATTAAAAATACATGTTTCATAGGCAAAAATAGGAAAATACTAATGTTTGATCGATTAATGAACATGAAATAAACATAAAACAAGTTTTTACCATGACATTTTTACCATTTGGAACTTACCATTCAGTTTTGTGCTCTAGGCTATTTTTTTAACTCGAACTTCATCAACTGATTGCGAGATATTCTACGGAGCACTTCTCGTTCTGTCCAGACCAGGTACAAGATCTACCCTTCCTCTTTATTTTTAGGTCATTATTTTGTCATTTCATGCAAGTTTTAGGGTTTTTTTGGGCCTCTCGAGTTTCATTTTTTTTCCCTAGGATCAGAACGGGTTTTCACATCGAGAACTACAAAAAAGAGCACCTAGATAGAAGGTTGCCTAGTCTGCAGTGCATTGTCTCTATGCCTGGGCTGCGCTGGGCAAGTTTCCAAAGTCTGATTTAGCTGTTTGCTCCAAAATTTGACATGTTTTTTGCATGGAAAGGATCCTAACTAAGATTATGATTGTGTTGCAGGCTTTCATGGTATCAAAATGTCAATTACATGGCAAGAAAGGGAGCATGAAGAACAAGACATGGTTTCCCTAAAAAATCTGGGTACATTTGAGGCCCTCAAGAATTATGGGTTACTAAAATACTTCAAGTTGTCCAGAATGAGGAACAAATAGAACTGTTGTAGTTCCTTGTTCATGCATGGGATCAAACATTTCACATAAGGGACAAGATGGTCCCCATTACTTTCTTACCAAATTGTCAAGGCGAGGTGCCCCCATCTCACTTTCTGGATTTTCCCGTGGAGGTGAATCGGTGAGAGATTACATTTGATAGTTTTGTCGGCTGGGTACACAACCTAGCAAGGATGGGGAAATAAACATCAGGGATGTAGGTGATTTTCCTTTGAGAATGATCATCTTCACAATCGCAAAATTGGCTGGCAGTGTGACACTACATCTGGTGAACAGATCATATGTGCAGTATGCACTAGAGAGTCTAGAGCCAAAAGTTTTCAACTAGTGCGAGGCCGAGCTTTCTTCACTGAAAGAATAACCAACCAAGGTAAAAAGTTGTAAGATGAAGAATTTATGCTATGGATCGATCTTAATTTCTTTTACCTTAGAGCAAATTCTATCGATGCAACCACAACATGTATCACTGGGTGTAGCTAGTCCTAGAGATCCACGTATGTAGAGGTGGGTCGAATTGATGGCTTGACATGTGGTTCAATCAACAATTATTTTTTCCACTGCATTCTTTAGTTGGCTTGATCGACAACATCTCATCATCGAGGAGCATCCATACTCAGGGATGGATTTCTATGGAGATCTATATTTGATTCTACCAGTTGGAGCACAATGTGGTGCTATAGGTAAATTGTTTGACCAATGTGTTTTTTGATTTTTGAAGTTCGTACATGTTTCTATGCTTTTAATGTTTCCAATACTAAACTAAAACCATTTTCATGCATGAATATGTGGGTATTGTTCAACCTATGAGGCATGAATAGGGTGCAGGCGGGTTGGTGCGGAGAAATATTTGGAGAGAAGTTCTCTAGGACTTAGATTTGACTGAGACCTTGCCAGAGTTGTAGGATCACATAGAGGGATTAACCCTTGGCATTATGAATTCCTGGATCGAGGAGTTAGCTATGAGGTTGCAACACCACACTATTGTTGTTCCTAGTCACTGAGCGAGGCTTTTGCACATGATAGTACAGGTTGTGACCTGTTATCATGAGCACCACTAGATCTACTTAGGATGTTTCGCATGCATTTTTAATTTTTTGGGTTAGATGACCAAACGTGTCTTGGACACAAAGTTTGTAAAAACTTTTAAAACACCTATCTATTTTACTTTCAGAATTTTCTATGGTTATGTGCAATCCTATTCAACTGGTGATGTGAATTGAAAATATTGCTTTTACATATGTCGCAAATGTCTATTTAGCACATAATTTGCTAGAGAATCAGTTAATGTGTTAAAGTTTATGGAAATATGTTGATATTGAATGTATTCAAAATTCCTTTTCAAAATACGAACTCTAAGGAACATATGCAAAATTTTTGGATTTCAGATAGTATAAATGTTTGTTAATTGTAGTACAACGAGTTGTGAGTAACAATGATTCGACGAATACCAAGTAAAATGGAATTGCAGAGAAGTTAAATCAATGCACTATACTCAACGATGTCGTTCGTCGATCGATTGATACAAATCCCTTGAAAACTCACTAACTCGCCGCTTGGAGTGAAAATATCCCATGCTACAGAAGATAGGTTCTGCATACTATGACTAGCAGCATCGGGTAACCAACAAATGGTTTTGAAGACTCCGACATATACAACAAATGCAAAGCAGATTACTAACCAGATAAAAAACTCCAAAATACACACAGTGAAACACACACACAATGAAATCATATATACAATGAATTTTACTACACTCAATTAAGCATAGTAACATTTCATGTACAGCCCGTTCGGGGCTGCGACAATAGAATCCTGCCATAATCTACTAACTCATAGGCACATTTTGTGAAAACATAAATGAAAATATAAGGACCCATCCACATTGGTTCAAATTTCCCGACTCCAAGTTTATCAGCTTCTTGATCGTAAAGCAAGACTAGCTCTCCTTCTGAGAATATGCGAGGCTTAACATTTCTATCATATTGCACCTTCTTTCATTCCTTATGCGCTTTGTTAGCTAATGCGGCATCATGACAAGTTTCATCCAGATGGATTAGTTTTCAAACTTACCTTAACTATTTACCTACTCATTCATGAAAGAAGACTGATCACCCGCAACATTTCAGAGCAATATTTTTACGGTGCCGATGCTACAAGATACGACTCAATCTGCACAAATGTGTGTTTTGTGTTGGTTCTGGTCGATTGCTTGGATTTTTAGTGTCAAAATATGGAATTCGACTCGATCCATTAAAGTTTCAGGTGATTCTTGACTTGCCTCCACCTTCAAATTGTTTACAGTTACAGAGACTCCAAAGGAAGGCTAACTTTCTGAGGAGGTTCACTCCTAATTATGTTGAGATGGATACAGGTTTTACACATCTTTTGAAAAAGGGGATACCCTTCCATTTGGATCAGGTGGCGTAAGCTTCCTTTGATGCTCTTAAAGATACCTTGATTGGAGCATCATTAATGCATTCTCTAAATTATCAAAATGACTATTACCTATATCTCGCCGTTGTAGATACAACCATTGGCATGGTTTTAGTCCAAGGGGAAAATGGGATTGAACATTCGATTTATTATTTGAGCCACAATCTCAATGATACAAAAAGTAAGTACCTTATGGCGAGAAACTAGCTTTGGTAGCTGTTCAAGCTATTCAGAGATTTCGCCATTACATCCTGCTTTGAAAGACCATTGTCATTTGGGATTGCAACCATATGACATACATTTTTTCACGTCAATTGCTGGGGGAAAAATACTCAAAATGGATAGTCATTTGCTAGAGTTTGAAATGGAATTCATCAAATCGAAATCAATGAAATCTCTCATTTTCACTGAGTTACTTTGTGACCTTTCCTTGACCTCCATTGATTGAACATTTGAACCATCAATCTTGGATGAGTCTCTATTTCTAATATCATCAACTAACTCGTGGTATGGAGATATACTGATCTATCTCGAGACCTAAAATTTCTAGCCTGATACCTCTCGCTCACAGTAGCGATGTATTCGATACCAGGTCAAATATTATCTGATCATTGGGGATAGTCTTTACCATCGTTGTATCCATATGATTTTATGGAGGTGCCTCACACATGAGGAAACCAAGAAAGCATTGAATGATTTCCATTTAGGTGTTTGTGGTGGACACTTGTCTGGATATGCTATTGCACAGAAAATTCTCTGTGCCGATTACTTCTGGCCAACTATATTCAAAGATTGTATTATTGTCATCAGAAGTTGTCATGCATGCTAGATATATGACCGAAAAAATAGATTACCACCTGCACCATTGCATCCAGTCATTGCTATTGGACCATTCGCCAAATGGGGCATTGACTTCATGACATGTAACCCCATCTCAGCTTGGGGGCATGGGTATATTTTAGTCGTCGTTGACTATTTTACCAAATGGGCCAAGGAGATGCTAACATTAACAACAATGGCGAAACAACTACTCTTTTATTTTTTAACCATGTCATTGCTTGGTTTGGTGTAACACAAGCCATAGTTATAGATCATGGGTTGCATTTTCTCAATCACAAGATGGCTAAGTTGAGTGCTAAGTTAGGACTGTCACATGATAGTTCTACCCCTTATTACCTGCAAGTGAATGGATAAGTTGAGGCCATCAACAAAGTCCTGAAGTGGATGTTGCAAAGAATGATAGGGTTTCATAAATGAAAATGGCATTTAATCCTATACTCTGCCTTCTAGGCATATCGAACCTTGGTGAGAAAGTCAACTGGATTCACACCCTTTCAGTTGGTTTATGGTTTGGAAGAAATCTTACTAATATAATGCAAAATTTCATCTCTCAAACTCGCGATTGACCTATTACCTAACACTTATGAAAAAGAAGTGTGTTTCCTGGAACAAATACGTCTGGATGAAACCCACCGTGATGCTGCATTTGCTATTGAGGCACATAAGAAATGAATCAAGGTGCAATATGATAGAAATTTCAAGCCTTGCATCTTCTCAGAAGGAGACCTGGTCTTGCTTTATGAACAGGAAGCTGATAAAATTGGAGCAGGGAAATTTGAACCAATGTGGATGGGTCCTTATATTGTTAAGCGTGTTTTGGAAAAAGGTTCCTACGAGTTAATAGATTATGATGGGATTCCATTGTCGCAACCCAAAAATGAGTTGTACCTAAAATGTTACTATGCTTAATTGAGAGTAGTAAAACTCCTGTATATATGCTTTCATTTCATGTGCGTGTGTCAGTGTGTTTCTTTTGGAGTCTTTTATCTGGTTAGTAATACACTTTGCATTTGTTGTAGATGTCAAAGTCTTCGTAACCATTTGTTGGTTACGCTAATGGTGCTATTCATAGTGCGCAAAACCTATCTTCTGCAGCATGGACTATTTTTGCTCCAAGCGACAATTTAGTGAGTTTTCAAGGGATTTGTATCAGTCAATCGATGCACAACATCGCTAAGTATAGTGCGTTGATTGAACTTATCTCTGATGTCATTTCACTTGGCATTCGTCGATTCATCATTAGTTTGGATTCAAAACTCATTGTACTACAACTAATAAACATTTATACTATCTGAAATCCAACAATTTTCGTATGTTCCTTAGAGTTCGTATTTTGGAAAAGCATTTTGAATACATTGAATATCAACATATTTCCAGAAACTTTAACACATTAACTGATTCTCTAACAAATTGTGTTAAATAGACATTTGCAACATATGTAAAAGTAATATTTTCAATTCACATCACCAGTTGAATAGGATTGCACATAACCATAGAAAACTCTGAAAGTAAAATAGATAGGTGTTTTAAAACTTTTTACAAAATTTGTGTCCAAGACACGTTTGGTCATCTAACCCAAAAAACTCAAAATCCATGCGAAACATCCTAACTGATCGATAACTTTGATTCCACGCTTATGACGGAATGCAACAATATGAAAGTACATGGAAACGACAGTAGCCATAGCATATACCCATGGCCTTCCGAGTAAAATGTTGTAGTCGAGGGGTCCGTCAACTACCTCAACCTCAACAGTAATTGTTTTGCCCGCTAGTTTAATTTGCAGGTTACTTAAAATCCCATAAGTAGTATATGTTCATCCATAAAAAGATTTTAACATGGTTGGTGATCATGACAATGATGGTGAACCAAGTGTTTTCCAGCAGCTCATTGACATAATGCAGGTAGATGCCCCCTCATCAATAATAGTTTGGTGAACATTCTTATTGAGAGCTTTTACATGTATAAGGAAATCTAATTGTGTCAGTAACTATGGTGTATATCACGCATGGTTAAAAACCAAAAGATTGGAATCTGTAGGGTCTATTCCACCAATTGCTGACAGTAAAGCCTGCTTCTGGGAGGGACAATTTTGTAACACCTTGAGTGTCGACATAACAAAAGGTGATCGAGAAACATCTTCCACTATGTTATAGTTCTGAGCTGCTCGAACTTGATGGTTAATTGTCGATTTATGCACAACTCCCTTTGGTGGTTTTATTGTCAATTTTGGCGCAATAGGTGGTGGAATATTTTCATATGAAGTTGAAGTCTAAGGATTAGGTTTATTAGTGGCCTGATTATTCGATGATGATGGTGGATTTCCATAATCTTTATTTCTCGTTGACACCAAAACTTCGTTTTGTGGCTTTGTGATGGATAACATAAGTACTTGGGATGTGGAAGCATGGTTCGTCGCAACGAAATGTGTCTCTGGGTATGGAAATAGATCAGTCAACAGTGCAGATGTGTTAGAAGTCTTTAGAAATTTAGAGACTTCTGAGTGGTGTGGACAATCTCTTGTAAAATGCTCATCATTACAGATTAGACATGCATAATGAGGCTTCCTTGCCAAGGTAGAGGAATCATATGATTTCTCTTGAGGGGAATTATCCTATTTCTTCCTACTTTTCCCCTTTTTCTTTCCTCCTGGTTGCTTTTGAATTTTTCCTTTGTCAGATGACATGGAATTGACTTCAGAAGCAAGAGTGTTTTCTAATGTATTGGTAGTTTTATTGGTTATGGAAGGAGTTTGACCACATGGTCTTCCTAATGTTTATGTGCTTGAAGAACCAATCACACCATCACCACCATGAAAGTCCTTACTCGATTATGGAGGAGGAGGAACAATGAAAGATGGTCGGGGTGCATTGGGACTCTTGTCATAGAGCATGCTAGATTATGTATATGTCAAATCCAAATATTGGGCATGAGAAATTACTTGCTCTTCTGTGACAAATCCGCCTTTTTCCACATCCTCAGTGATTAATGGCGACAAGGATTTTATGAACCACTTAGCCAAAATTTGATCAGGAACATATGTCTTAACCATTCGACGATGATGCCTCCACTCATGAATATGATCTAATATTAGCAGTAGTCTATATAAAGTTGCTTATGAGTTCCATTCCAGTCTCGTATCTGATAGGTAACTAGAAGTGGGTCAAAAATATGGTGGCTAAAGATGTAAAGTTGTCGAAAGAAGAAAATGGTAATTCAATGTACCACTTCGTAGCCAAACTAGTAAGCGTTCTTTGGAAAAGACGGAGTCTAACTGAATCATCATTTAATGAGTTTGATGAACACCACAAATGAAAGGTCATGACATCATTTGATGGGTCTTCTCTGGGATTTCCATTGAATTTCAGAATGTCAGAAGGTAACTTATGTGGCCACAAACCATGATCGTGTGGCCACATTAGCGTGAGAACCCATCATGAAAACATTTGATGACTTGTCCCCTTCCTGGTTGTCCCCTGCGGAGGTTCCAGGATTTGAACTCGTGCCAACAAGAAGTTGTTGCCCTTGGGGAAACGGGTTAGTTAACACAGCTTGAGAACTAGAAGTCCCTTGCCGTCCTAACAAGTGCTGAGCGTCTTCAATCTTATGGCAGAGATGAGTTAGATGGTCTCCACTACACAACTTGCATGGAAACTTGACTTTCTTTCTCGACTCATTTCTAACCCCATCAACGTTGTTGCCTGATTTATTTGCATCAGGCTTCCCATCATGGTTCTTTTTCTTACCTTGTCCTTTCGTTTCCCATTGGAATTTTTATTTCCTTTGGCGTTATCAGATTGGACGGCATTAATTGAAGAAGTTTGGGAAGCGGGGGGATTAGACAATGTGACTTGGTTGTTAGAAGCAGTTTGCAGGGACAACTGCTGCAATTGATTTAACAAGTTCACTGTAGTTGTGTCTACTAACCCAACGATACCATCCGCGTGCGGACCTGGCTTCGACTTAGCTACGTCAACATTAGATCCAGGAGCATCTGGCAAGTACTTTTGTAGGATCCCAGACTGAGAGTAGATCAATTCTAATTGCTGGGCCCTAAAAATGGCTTGCTCCTCAGAATAGACCCTAGACATGGAGACATCCTTGGAGATCTTGGGTTGTAAAGACTTCAAAAACCACTCGAGACGGTACTCCGGAGGGATTTCAGCTTTAATGAGCCTCTTTCTCCATCTCCATTCCTGAATATGGTCAAAAATGTGGGTTGCCTTATCCTGACGAAAGGTGGCTAGAAGTTCAGTTACGGCATCATAACGGACAGGCAACTGGAAATGATTTAAGAAAATATTGGCTAAGTTAGTGAAAGATGTAAATCTGCCCCCTGCCAACTCTATGTACCATTTGGTCGCATTACCAGTCAAGGTGCGTTGAAAGAGTCTCAACCTAATCGAGTCATCAATAAGGGAGTTAGATGAGCACCACAAATGGAATGTGGTTACATGATCGCCTGGGTCTTCACCACTCTTCCCTTCGAATTTTGGAATGTCCGAAGGGAGTTTGGTTGGGACCGGAGGCCAGGCCGGATTGTACTTGATTGGGTCATTTGTTAACTTAGTGAGATCTGGCAAGTTCAACGTTGCCAGAAACAGAAGCCTAGGAGGACCGTGGGGATTCCACCCAGACTGGGCAGAACTCCCAAAGTTCTGAAAAGATTGTCCTGGAATTTGGGAGGCACTAGGCTGCCCGAAGTAACCAGTAGAATTGGCTGAACCAAAAGGCAAGCCTTGTGATCCAGCAAAATTCGATGTTTGACCAACTCCGACCATATAGCCTCCATAACCAGCAAAGTTTCTTCCTAAAGGATGGTAAGGAGTTGATAACCCCTGATACGGATTCCAAGCCGAAGCTAGGGGAGGAATACTTTGAAACGAACTAACCGTGGAGTACGGCCTATTCCCTTGTTGGCCAATAAACGGATTCCCAGTTCCCGCGGTACTAACCCTAGGGTTAGTCCAACCTTGGAAAGGATTACTGCTTTTTCCTATAGAAGAAAAAGGCATGGATCCTATCATTGGGTTGGAATGTGGTATATGACCACTTCCGAAAGGAAAACCCTGGAATGAAGTTGATTCGCCCATCATGGACGTAGCAGCACTAAACGGGACCGATGGAATACCCTGTGAGTGGGTGCCAAATGGGAAGAATCCAGTACCAAAAGCATTGGTTTGGGCGTTTCCACTCGTGGACGGAATGGAGGTAGACCCAACTAAAGATGTGCTAGCAAAAGATCCGAACAAGGAAGCAGAGGAGATGGAAAACGTTCCTCCCCCTTGCACCGATGTTGGAGTTTGCATAGTCGTAGCACTTGTAGAAGCCATGCTTCCAGTAGTGGTCATCGATGGTAAGCGCGTAGCGTAACCTGGACTTGACGGTCTATGAGTCGGAGTTCCAACGTATTGCAATACGTCTGGATGACTAGATGGTAGAGGAGAATTTGGAGCCGCTAACGACTATGAGAGTTCTTCTACCTCTATGTTATCCTTCGCTTGAAAGAGAACTCGAGAAAGGACTGGAGTGTCCCTCTCTTGTTTAGAAGTGTCAGGCCTTGCTTGGCAACTAATGCCCCCGAGAAGAGGATCAATCCCTGATGCGTCAACTGGCGTGGGACGGAACCCACTGGTAGTATTGCCTCTGCACCTTCTAGGAGAAGGCTCTAAACTTGGTGGCGAAAGACCACGAAGTCTTCGTGTTATGAAACCAGCTCAAGAAAAGATAGAAAAGATAGATCAACGCCTTAGAATTCAGCCTCTTCGAGGGGGCAACCTCCTTTACATTACATAAATGAACAATTCTTGGATGATTCAAATGACAAAACCTCCTTTCTATATATAGGAGTCTAAGGAGTCAAAATATAATCCAGCCGACCTAACAATAATAATATAAAGCCACAAAAATAACAATAGAGGGATTCTATGGGCACATTAATAACAATATGGGGGCAATGGGGGCACAACAATATAAATAAGGGGTATAACTACAATAGTAATGGGGTAATCACTAGTATTATAGGGACCCAACATGCCCCTCTCCTTCAAAAAGTGTTGTCCTCAATGCTTGAGTAGTTCTGGATACTTTTTCATAAAATTCTCATCCTCCCATGTGGAATCTTCAGCGGATAAGTTGTTCCACTTGATACGGTACTCTGAAATTGATCGATTTCGTAGCTGTCGAGTTCTTGTTTCTATAACTGCTTCCGGTTCCAATATAATTTTTCCTTCCTTGTCAAGTTCTGGCAATATTGTTTGAACTGGGAGCTTGTCGCCTATAACCTTCTTTAAGCATGAAACATGGAAAACTGGGTGTAATCGAGAAGCTGCAGGAAGCTCCAATTTGTATGCCATAGTACCAATCTTTTGCAACACCTTGTACGGACCATAATACTTTGGTGATAATTTATTATCCTTCTTAGCTTGCCTGAGGGACATTTTATTATATGGTTGTAGCCGTAGGAATACCCAATCACCTACATCAAAACTTCTTTCACTGCGATGTTGATCTGCCTGTTGTTTCATTCTATTCTGTGCCAACACGAGGTTATCCTTTAAGAGTTGGAGGACTTGTTGTTGATGTTTGATGTGATGTTCCACTACCTGAACCTTAGAAATTTCTCTTAAATATGATGTGATGGATGGTGGTTGATACCCATAAAGTTCCATAAATGGGGTCATTTTTGTTGTTGTATGAAAGGAAGTGTTATACCACCATTCAGTGAGAGGCAACCATTTGACCCATTGTGTCTGTTTATCAGATACAAAGCAACGAAGATATCCTTCCAAAAATTTGTTTACTATCTCAGTTTGCCCATCAGATTGAGGATGATAAGATGAGCTATGAGCTAACTGAGTACCAAGACAAGAAAATAATTCTGTCCAAAAATTTCCAGTGAAAATGGGATCTCTGTCACTTACAATAATCTTTGGGTTTCCATGTAGCTTTTGAATTGTTTCCATAAATGTAGTAGAAACTGTACTGGCTTTAAATTAATGTGATAATGCACAAAAGTGTGCATACTTGGTAAGTTTGTCAACTACCACCATGATGACACTCTTTCCCTCAGGCTTGGGTAAACCTGTGATAAAATCCATTGATACCTCCTCCCAACGTTGGCTTGGAATGGATAAAGGTTGTAATAGACCCGGTATCTTAATTGTTTCAACTTTATTTTGTTGGCAAACCAAACATTCTGCCACAAAATTTTGAATATCTCATTTAAGGCCATCCCAAAAAAATTCCTTCTTAACCCTGTGGTAAGTTTTTAAAAATCCTGAGTGCCCTCCTAAGGGAGAAGTGTGCAATTCCATAAGAATCTTTTGTTTTAACTGGGAATTCTTACAGAGGTATAAGCGATCTTTGTACCATAACGAATCATTTTTCCATCTAAATGTATCAGACGTACTGGAATCTTGTTGTAGCTTTTGAATAAGTGCTCACACTTCTTCGTCATTCTTCCATTCCTCCCTTGCTTCATTTATCCAATCTGGTTGGATGATAGAAATAGCGCACGACAATGCTTCCACATCCTCATCCTTCCTTGAGAGTGCATGTTAGGCCCCTATACTACTAGTGTAACCCCTTATTGTTATTAGTATAACCCACTTATTATATTGATGTACCCATGTAGTGCCCATATTGTTACTATTATGCCACATAGAAGCCCACCATTGTTACTGTTGTGCCCTACAATATTATTGTTATGTAGGCTTTGATTGTATTGGGACCACTTAGACTCCTATATATAGAAAGGAGGTATTTTCATTTGTATCATCCAAGAATTGTTCATTTATGTAATGTAAAGGAGGTTGCCCCCTCGAAGAGGCTGAATTCTAAGTCGTGGATCTCTCTTTTCTATCTTTTTGTGAGCTGGTTTCATAACATTTGGTATCAGAGCTTTGGATTCTAGGGTTTCGCTGCTCCAAACAGGTCATCGTGGAATTTTCGCTATAACTTTTTTTATGTGACGTTTCAGAAGTCACAAAAAAAACCCATTTGAGAATAATTTGCGCTGAACCTTGGGTCCGAATTGCAGATCGTTTCGCGCGATATTTTCGGAGATATGATCTACGGAAGTTGGTCTTTTTGCAGACTCCTGAATTACACTCAAAACAGGTGACCTGGGGAAAATCGTCGTAACTTTCTTTCTGAAAATCGGATTAAAATTTCGTAAGAATTTACTTAAAGAGGACGGACTGTAGTTTCTGTTTATATATTTTTCAGAGTCAAAGGTTGAAACAGTGACAAGTGGCACTTCATACAAGTTAGCTCTACTGAACTAGTCTATAATCAGGTCACTGCGGGAGATTGTGCATAACTTTTCTTGGAGAATCCAATTTGGATCAGACTTGTGGCATTGGAAAGAGGACACAGAGGGCTACTATAGGTCACAATTTCAGAACTTAAAGATCCGAAAGTACAGAGTTACAGTCATTTCAAGGTAGAGCTCCTAAAATCAAGAAAAAACAAGATGAGGAAGTTTGATGGCAAGGATCCGGTAAATTGGATACTTCAGATGGAGCAATATTTTGATATACATGGTGTACAACTGTTACAAAAGGTATGTATTGCATCTTCATATTTAGAACCAGATCAATTTTTATGGTACAAAGGGCTTTGTTCTCGTAAAAAACTTGTTACATGGTCAATTTTTCACGGAGGAAATGATAGCACATTATGAGGATATAAAGAGAAACACCTTCTTTAGGGTTACACCACAACAATTGGAAGAAAAAAGAGAAAAAGGGCTTTGTTACAATTGTGATAGCAAATTCACTAAAGGTCATAGGTGTGCTGAGAAGAAATTATTTTACATAGAATATGCAGAGGAGGAAGAAAAGGATCAAGAAACATCAAAGGAAGAGGATATACGTCAGGACACCACCCCAGAGAAAGAAGAAATGAATCAGACCATATCTTGTAAAGAATTGGCAAGAATTACCACTCCTCAAACTCTCAAGATAGAAGGACATATCAAGAAGAAAAAGGTGCAAGAAGTGAAAGATCACATCGAGAAAGAAGAAATGAATCCAACCATATCTTGTAATTCAATGGATGAAATTACCACTCCTCAAACTATCAAGATAGAAGGACACATCAAGAAGAAAAATGTTCAAGAAGTGAAAGATCACATCGAGCATCAAGAAATGAATCCGACCATATCTTGTAAAGGACTGGAAGAAATTACCACTCTTCAAAAGATAGAAGGACATATCAAGAAGAAAAAGGTTCGAGTAGAGAAAGATCATATCGAGCATCAACAGCAAGTTCTCCAACTTTTAAAGGATAACGCCACTTCGGTGCAAAATCAAATGAAACAACAGGTAGATCAACATCGTAAAGAAAAATGTTTTGATGTGAGTGATTGGGTATTTTTACTGCTACATCTCAAGCAAGCTATTTATGAGAAGGAAATGTTGGCAATACTACATGCACTTAAAAAATGGCAACCTTACCGAATGGGAAGACACTTCAAGGATGAGGATGTGGAAGCATTATTTTGTGCTATTTATATTATCCAACCAAATTGGATAAACGAAGCAACGGATGAATGGAAGAAGAACGAAGAAGTATGGCCACTTATTCAAAAGTTGCAAAAGATCCCAATTCAAGCAATATTGCCAGAAATTGAAGAGGAAGGAAAAATCATATTGGAACCTGGAGCAGTCACAGAAACAAGAACCCAACAGCTACGAAATCGATCAATTTCAGAGTATCTCATCAAGTGGAAGAACTTACCCGCTGAATATTCCACATGGGAGGAAAAGAATTTTATATAGAAGCATCAAGAACTACTCAAGCGTTGAGGACAACGCTTTTTGAAGGAGAGGGGCATGTTAGGCCCCTATACTACTAGTGTAACCCCTTATTGTTATTAGTATAACCCACTTATTATATTGATGTACCCATGCAGTGCCCATATTGTTACTATTATGCCACATAGAAGCCCACCATTGTTACTGTTGTGCCCTACAATATTATTGTTATGTAGGCTTTGATTGTATTGGGACCACTTAGACTCCTATATATAGAAAGGAGGTATTTTCATTTGTATCATCCAAGAATTGTTCATTTATGTAATGTAAAGGAGGTTGCCCCCTCGAAGAGGATTAATTCTAAGGCGTGGATCTCTCTTTTCTATCTTTTTGTGAGCTGGTTTCATAACAGTGCATCTGCCACCACATTTTGCTTCCCTTTTTTGTAGATGATTTCAAAGTCATAACCCAACATCTTTGTGACCCACTTTTGTTGCTCTTCAGAGGATAATCTTTGTCCTAAAAAGTATTTAAGGTTATCATGATCCGTGTTTACCTTGAAGTGTCTTCCCATTAGGTAGGGTCACCATTTCTTAAGTGCATGGAGTATTGCCAACATTTCCTTCTCATAAATAGCTTTGCTTTGAAACTTTCCCTTGATTGGACGACTTTCAAAAGCAATGGGTGTTTCATCTTGCATTAGAACAACACCAATTCCATTTCCTGAAGCATCACATTCCACAATAAAGGTTTTTGTGAAGTCTGGTGTAGCTAAGACCGGTGCTTGGCACATTGCCTCTTTAAGATGTTCAAAGGCCTTTGTTTCTTCCGGAGTCCATGAAAATGCATCTTTCTTCAATAATGTCGTTAGAGGTGCTGCTATTCTCCCATAATTCTTAAAAAACTTGCAATAATACCCTGTCAACCCAAGAAATCCGCGCAAATGCTTTATGGATGTGGGGATTTTCCATTCCTTAATGGCTTTAATTTTGGTAGGGTCTACCTTAACTCCTTCATGAGATACAATATGACCCAAATATTCCACCTCCTGGACTCCAAAGAAACATTTGGATCTTTTGGCATATAATTGTTTCTCCTCCAATAGTTGTAGCACCCTGTCAACATGTTCAACATGATCCTTCCAAGACTTGTTGTAGATAAGTATATCATCAAAAAATACTAACACAAATTTTCTAAGGAATGGTTTGAAAATTGAATTCATCAAACCTTGAAATGTTGAAGGTGCATTGGTAAGGCCAAAAGGCATGACCAAAAATTCATAATGACCTTCATGAGTTCTAAATGCCGTTTTCGAAATGTCTTCAATCTTCATTCTGATTTGATGATATCCTGAACGAAGATCCAACTTGGTGAAGTAAATTGATCCATGCAATTCATCCAGTAATTCATCAATGACAGGAATGGGGAACTTATCTTTAATAGTGAGCTTGTTGAGCTCCCTATAATCCGGACACATGCGCCATGATCCATCCTTCTTGTGCACCAATACTACTGGAGCAGAGAAAGAACTTTGACTCGGTTGAATTATACCAGCCTCTAGCATTTCTGCAACCATACATTCAATTTCACTTTTTTGGACATAGGGATATCTGTACAGCCTGATGTTTGGAGGAACACTTCCTGGAATCAGATGAATAGCATGATCATGATCACGCATAGGTGGGAGACCTTTGGGAGTCTCAAATACCTTGGAATGATTATCCAGGACTTTTTGGAGATCTGGAGAAATAGATGATTCTAATGTGGAAACATCTAGCGAACATAATTGTGCAATTACACCCCTTTGCTCCTTTTTTAGAAGCTTTGTCATACCATTAGAGTTGATTATCTTTCTTGGTTTCCCTACAATACCCCTTAATTCAACTTCCTTTCCTTCCGTAGAAAATTTGATGAAAAGTTCTTGAAAATTAAAAGCTATTGTACCCAAGGATTGTAGCCATTGGACTCCTAGTACAACATCAGCACCTCCCTTGGAATGGAAAGCATTGGGCTAGTCAATACATATTCTCCCATGGATAGCTTGATATTATGGCACTTTCCAGAGCAATTTATTGTTCCTCCATTTGCAATCATCACTTGACACTCTGGTGTTGGATATAGGAAGCAATTCAATTCTTTTGCTACCCTACAATAAATAAAATTGTGGTTGCTTCCTGAATCAATCAACACTATCACCTTTTTCTTCTTGATTTGTCCTTCTATCTTGATGGTTTGAGGAGTGGTAATTCCCGCCAATGCATTACAAGATATGGTCGGATTTATTTGTTCTTCATCTAGGCTTTGTTCCTGGAGCATATCCTGTTCTTTTGACCTTTCTTTCTCCTTTTCTTATTCCTCTTCACAATCTATGTAGAATAATTTCTTCTCAGCACACTTATGACCTTTAGTGTATTTGCTATCACAACTATAACAAAGCCCTTTTGCTCTTTTTTCTTCTAATTGTTGTGGTGTCAACCTTATAGGTTGTGGAAGACTAGGGGGAACTGCACTTCCATCTTTATAGTTGTGAGTGGTATGCTTCCTGTTGGAAATAATACTGAGAGGGGGGGGGTGAATAAGTATTATCAGATCAAAGAAAACTTTTCAATTTCATACTCAGATTCATACATGCAGCTTCAGTTAAGGATATCAGCGTATACATGTGACTTTGTTAAGGGAAACTAGCGTACATGCAGTAATCTTATGATTCAGTTAGCTTATCTTCAGTAAATGCATCAGAACATTATTACCCATATTAACAGTAAACAGGTGCAGTATAACAGAACAGATCATCACACATAAGGCACACACATGAACACCATGATATAAGGTGGAAACCCAATGTGGGTGAAAACCACCTGCTGCAATTTGTTTCTATCTTCCTTTAATAAGAAGCTTCTTTTACAATGTACTAGTGCAGTCCTTTACCAGCACGCAGGCTACAACCTGCAGAGGGCTACAACCCTCTTAGCTCTTGTACTAGCCGATCCATTTACTAGTACGTAGTTGCCTGCCTACAGAATGCTCCAACCTTTACTCGTTCTTCAGCTGCTCCTGGAAGGGAGCTACAACTCCTTTGCTCTTGTACTGGCTAATATGTTTACCACTACGTAGGTGCCGGCCTACGATCTACCCAGGACCACGTTTCATATATTTTCATACTGGATCCATAAGACAATCACCATTGTAGTACAACCTGCATCATCAATTACTGAAGCACTGAAACACTGAAACTCTGTCAACAACACAGTCACCAGAGCACAGAGCAGACACAGAACTCTGCAATAACCATCAGACCCATCTGCAACTTCAAATATCAAGCTTTACAGTGTACACGCTACTTGGATGAACCCAACCTGTGTGTATACGCACTTTTTCCAAGGCCAACCCGCATACAGATCTAAAATTATTTCTTATAACTTTGCAGTTGTACCAGACATCAATCATACTATAACACTTATAGAATATTATTTGTGTCAGTATGGAGATCTAGAATAAGCATAATCAACCATAGAAAGATAGTTCATTTCAAACCATTTGATCCCGATCTCTCCTTAGATCTTGTTCTCCATCAACCGGTGAGATCTCTCCTTAGCTCAGATCAAGCAATGCATCATCAACCCATAACCTGCATAATGGATCTAATACTTCATCAGATATTCAAGACTTTTCAGATACCTTTGCCTAATGATCTTCTTCTCCTTACAGCCTTAGGCCTTGCTCAATACCACGGGCCAAAACCATAGAAATCCAATACCATCAACTTCAAAACTAGGGATCAACACGTCTGTCGAGACACCATGGTCCAAAACCATAGGCACAACTTCCAAGGAATAACCGCCACGGACCAAAGATAAGTTTTCCACATACACGCTCTTTTACTGAAGCCAACCTGCATGTACACGCGACTTGGTAGATAGCGAACCTACCTATACGCGACTTGGTATATAGTGAACCTGCTTGTATACACAACTTGGTATATAGTGAACCAGCGTGTATATATTTTCTCTTCATACTTGTAGTCTGATCATCAATTCCTTGCTGCTATCCTTCTGCACTATGATTTGTCATCAGTGTGATTTGCCATCAAGGACAACACTTGTCTCATAATGCCAACAATCTCCCCCTTTGGACTTGATGGCAAAGCTAACTTGTTACACTTAGAACTATCATCTGATTCCTTTGAGTTGTCCTCCATCAGTCACATCTGACATCTTTTCTGAAGATTCATCCAGTTATACATAGGTGAGTCTGATTCCGTTGAGCTGTCCTCCATCAGTCACATCTGACATCTCTTCTGAAGATTCATCCAGTTATACATAGGTGAGTTGTTCTTCTATGAGAGGGTTGCCATCAAGTACAACACATGCATCATAATGCCAACAATCTCCCCCTTTGGACTTGATGGCAACAACACCAAATCACTCTCCCCCTTTGACATCAAGGGCAAAAGGTGGACCAAGATATTCTCTTCCTTTGTTGAATCATTCCACTGTCCATACTCCCCCTCAGTACCTGCTGAAATCTCTGAATAATCTCCCCCTTTGTATATGCCAAGGTGTACCAATCTATCCATGCTCCCTCTGAGTACATGCTGAATCTCTGTTCTTGCTGAAGTGTGCTGATCATGCTCTCCCTGACTGTAAGCAAGGTCTACAAAAAAATGTTCTACAAGAAAGAACACGACTCTATACATCATAAGTGACCTTCCTAGCACCAAATACTCATACATAAATCCATATCCCAATCAAGTGGGGATATACCAAAAGTTTAGACATGATAATTCAAGAGTATAACATCATTCATCCCAGGCATAGTGGGGAAACCAACATAGGCCGTTACATGACCTTGATGAAAATACATGACTGAAATATTTCAACATTCATCAAATGACCAGAAGAGATTTCATCAACTGATTACAATAGATAGAGACACTCAATTACTTCATGAGTCAAGAGACCAGACATCTAAGTAAGACCACGATAGTCATCAGCAGCTATCATACACAATGTATGATTTGTTCCATAAGCATCTAGTCCAGCAATTATATTTTCTTTTTGTTCTCCCTCTGCATCTAAGGTAATGCCAACACTGCATCATTATCTGATCCCTCTAACTGTACCAGATGGTCTCTGTTAGACCCATTTCAGAATCTTTTCATTCAGAGTTTTCCCTTGCTGTTCAGAACTCCATATACGCGACTTCACCTGCATCAATCAGCGTATATACGCGGATATCCTTTAAACAACACGCGTACACCAATTTCCATATCAGCAACCTGTAAATGTCCTGTAGAGAATAATTCATCAACCTATAACAAGGTATGTCTGCATCAATTCATCCCTTTGAACAGAATTCAGAGTCATTCACATTATATCATGTGTGAAACCACCATAGCCATTTCATCAAGCTCTACATGATCCAAGTATCATTACTTGGGAACATCTGCATCAACCAACATATGTAAGTATAAACCTATCATCATATAGATACGAACTCATCATCATGTCTCCAAAAACGTGACTTTGAGGAGTCATCCATGTATCAGCACTATGTATCTTGAGCTCAAACTCTTTTGACAAAGCTTCTTGATATCAACATCAGCAACAATCCTTATCCACATGAGTGCCTACATCATAACTGTATGATCTTTATGCATATGACAAAAGCAGTATATAAGTGACTCATCATCAAGTGAGGAAGATGTGTATTCAAGCTTTGTACTTCTCCTTGTCCTTATGAAGATCACCATGTAAGCACCATATATGCATCATCAAAGAATCAACCATAAATCTGATCTGAACATCTTCTATGTAACTTCAAGAATCATATGAGAGTTTATCACAACCACATCATAGCAAGATATATCATTTAGCCATATAAGAATCATCACCAAGGATTATTAACCATAATGCCAACAATGAATTACTAAAGGCATATGCTCCCCCTCAACCAGTGCCATCTGTTAGATCTGATCATGCATATATCAGCAATAAGCATCAAAACATCATCATCCTCAAGTTAGGATCAAAACACTTCTAGACATCATACAAGTAACAAAACATTTCCACACATCCTCAGCAGACTGTAACCAATAGAGCAAATAATAGACTGAATCATATCAGATCCTTTTTTTGATCCTGTCCCCACTGCTTTTCCTCAGACTGACATATACGCGACTTTGCAGTGTCTAACTCACATATATACGGGACTTCCCTTTAAGGAACTTGCGTATGAGATTCAGAACACTGAAGTTTTACACTTTCAGCTCCCCCTGAGTCTGATATGTCTTTGTTGTGCTGTGTCTCAGTACATTGTGCTGATTGTACTTCCTTCTTCCTCCATATCTTCAAGTGCGATGAGGTTTTCTCCTTTTGGTGTGATGTCCATCCTTTGTTCCTGAATTCCTTTGATATATTTCCAAGCTTGTTACATGCATAACATCTTACATGTTTCATATTCCTCCTGTAGCAATCAGCAGCTTTGTGACCAAACATATTGCAAGAAAAACAATATCCATTAAAGTACCTTGAATGTGATGATCTTTCTACATGATGGTCTTGAACCCTTCTTCGTCCACATCTAGCTGCAACATGTCCAAGATTATGACATACATAACATTCAACATTATTCATAGGAGGAGTAAAATATTTTCTTTGAGGAGTCTTTTTCCTTGATTGTTGATGGGGTTGACCTTTCATCTCCTTGTTGATCATTTTAGTTTTCTCTTTAGAGTTCCTTGCCTCACCTTGTGAGCTAGATTCACCTTCAATAGATTCATGAAAACCAAGACCAGTCTTGATAGCAGGAGACCTTTGACTACTAAGAATATCATCCAAGGCTTTAGTACTATCTTGAAATCTCAAAAGTTTATCCTTTTCTTCTAATTTACCTTTCAAGATATTTACCTCAACTTGAATTTGTTCCTCCTTTTCTAGACATTGCTTCTTCATGTCTTCTCCATCTTTCCTTCCTTCTTCCAACTGATGCCTTAGTTTGAGAATCTCCTTTTCTTGTTCTTCATTCAGATCCTGCTACATTTGACGAATTCTGAGAGCACATTCCAGTTGAGATTTTAAGCTGATATCTTCATTTACCTGTTTTTCAATAGCTTGGAGTAGATCTTTATTCTGCTTCTTTGATTCTTCAAGATCTTTCTTTAGCGAGCGGATCGTGGCTTCAAGACTTTCATAGTAACTGGATCTATCTCTGAGTTTCTTGATGGTTGTGCTTCTTTCATTGACTTCATCTCTTAATGATGTCACTTCACCCTGTAACTTTTGACATTGATTTTCCTTGTCCTTGAGTAACTTTCTTACCTTGTTTCCTTCCTCTGATTGATCTTTTAGTTTGGTAACTTCTTCTTTGAAAGCACATTCCCTTTTGTTCAATAGATCTTGTTCATCTTTAACTTTGTCTGTAAGCCTTCTAAATACTGCCTCTATTTGATACTTTTCTTGCTCGCCCATAAAAGCATGTTCAGTAGTTTCACTATCACTTCCATCACTTTCACAAGGAAATATAGCAGGAACATCAGAGGATAACACATTCATACCTGATAATGATTCTTAATCTGATTCTGAATCTGAAGAACTTCTTATACCTAATCCCCAATCGACTCTCCCACTGTCATAGATCTTCTGAGATGTCTTCTTCTTCTTATGAGCTCTCTTCTTAAGCTTCTTTCCCATTGTTCCACGGATCTCCTTCAAGCGATCAAGCTTCTATCAAAGGACCTGCTCTGATACCAATTGTTGGAAATAATACTGAGAGGGGGGGTGAATCAGTATTATCAGATCAGATAAAACTTTTCAATTTCATACTCAGATTCATACACGCAGCTTCAGTTAAGGATATCAGCGTATACACACGACTTTGTTAAGGGCAACTAGCGTACATGCAGTAATCTTATGATTCAGTTATCTTATCTTCAGTAAATGCATTAGAACATTATTACCCATATTAACAGTAAACAGGTGCAGTATAACAGAACAGATCATCACACATAAGGCACACACATGAACACCATGATATAAGGTGGAAACCCAATGTGGGTGAAAACCACCTGCTGCAATTTGTTTCTATCTTCCTTTAACAAGAAACTTCTTTTACAATGTACTGGTGCAGTCCTTTACCAGCACGCAGGCTACAACCTGCAGAGGGCTACAACCCTCTTAGCTCTTGTACTAGCCGATCCATTTACTAGTACGTAGGTGCCTGCCTACAGAATGCTCCAACCTTTACTCGTTCTTCAGCTGCTCCTGGAAGGGAGCTACAACTCCTTTGCTCTTGTACTGGCTGATATGTTTACCACTACGTAGGTGTCGGCCTACGATCTACCTGGGACCACGTTTCATACATTTTCATACTGGATCCATAAGACAATCACCTTTGTAGTACAACCTGCATCATCAATTACTGAAGCACTAAAACACTGAAACTCTGTCAACAACACAGTCACCAGAGCACAGAGCAGACACAGAACTCTGCAATAACCATCAGACCCATCTGCAACTTCAAATATCAAGCTTTACAGTGTACACGCTACTTGGATGAACCCAACCTGCGTGTATACGCACTTTTTCCAAGGCCAACCCACGTACAGATCTAAAATTATTTCTTATAACTTTGCAGTTGTACCAGACATCAATCATACTATAACACTTATAGAATATTATTTGCGTCAGTATGCAGATCTAGAATAAGCATAATCAACCATAGAAAGATAGTTCATTTCAAACCATTTGATCCTGATCTCTCCTTAGATCTTGTTCTCCATCAACCGGTGAGATCTCTCCTTAGCTCAGATCAAGCAATGCATCATCAACCCATAACCTGCATAATGGATCTAATACTTCATCAGATATTCAAGACTTTTCAGATACCTTTGCCTAATTATCTTCTTCTCCTTATATAGCCTTAGGCCTTGCTCAATACCACGGGCCAAAACCATAGAAATCCAATACCATCAACTTCAAAACTAGGGATCAACACGTCCGTCGAGACACCATGGTCCAAAACCATAGGCACAACTTCCAAGGAATAACCGCCACGGACCAAAGACAAGTTTTCCACATACATGCTCTTTTACTGAAGCCAACCTGCGTGTACACGTGACTTGGTATATAGCGAACCTGCGTATATGCGACTTGGTATATAGTGAACCTGCTTGTATACGCGACTTGGTATATAGTGAACCAGAGTGTATATATTTTCTCTTCATACTTGTAGTCTGATCATCAATTCCTTGTTGATATCCTTCTGCACTATGATTGGTCATCAGTGTGATTTGCCATCAAGGACAACACTTGTATCATAATGCCAACAATCTCCCCCTTTGGACTTGATGGCAAAGCTAACTTGTTACACTTAGAACTATCATCTGATTCCTTTGAGCTGTCCTCCATCAGTCACATCTGACATCTTTTCTGAAGATTCATCCAGTTATACATAGGTGAGTCTGATTCCGTTGAGCTGTCCTCCATCAGTCACATCTGACATCTCTTCTGAAGATTCATCCATTTATACATAGGTGAGTTGTTCTTCTATGAGAGGGTTGCCATCAAGTACAACACATGCATCATAATGCCAACACTTCCTGGTTGCCATAATTTTGCTTTCCATTTTTCTTGCTAACCTGAATGCCTTCTCTAATGAATCAGGTTCCCAAAGTCAAACATCATATTGGATATTATCCTTTAAAGACCCTATGAACACATCAATCCTATTGTTGGTAAGGTAAATCCCCTCTGCGGACAGAGGCGATCCCACTAGCCTATCACAGAACTAGCCACAAACAAACCACGCTGCTACGCAAGTTCCTAGTTATGCATCAAAGGTGGATCAAGAAGACTAACCTGGAGTCCAATGCTATGATTGAAGCAGAGTTGATATCCTCGCTCCCTTGCTCCAACAGATCATAAACGAACACCTGCACATGCAAAGGAAGAGACAAATACCAACATAGAAACTACCAAGGCACAACTATATTTCAGTCAGAAAGGAAATAAATCAACATATCACCATGACAGATAATGAGATTGGAACTATAATAACAGTTGCTCATCAATTAATAAACAGGAAAAGTTACAACCATTGTTCTGACGTCGACCCTTCTCCTGGCTGGGTGAGTAACTATATGTGTCTTGACATGCATCTCCTCTCCGGCAGCATAACCTCTCTAACACTCATTAGCATTCTCTCCATGACCAATAATCATCACTACTATAACTCAATCATCAAATCACTAGCATAACACTAACACCAACACTCTCTCTTTCACTTAGCACTAGCTTGTCCAATGCATAATGACAAGCTTATATAGATGGAGAAGGGAGGAGGATGCGATGAACCGGGACACCTTTCGTGGAATTAGCAAAAGCCATAAAGATGGATAAAGCTCGACAAAAACTGATTTTCTATCCTCAGAAAAGCTCCATGTAATGAAGGAAACAACAGTCGGACGTGCATTAAGGCAAAAAGCATGACTAAATTTGGTTGGCGCGACCGTTGCTCTGAGACAGAGCGCCAATGGTCGCGCCCCCTTTTGAGGATCTCCATCACTGGCGCGGGTAAGATATTGTGGACTTGCGCCAATGGAAAAAGAGCACTTTTTAGGGATGATTTGCAGAAGGTGTCTTCAGGGAACATGGAGTACATACTCAGGGGAACATAATGCAAGTGTTTTTAGACTTTGTCACTTCTTATAACTCCCGGAATGGGTCCTCCAAGGTACGACAAGAGGAGTAACAGGGATGGTGACAAATTACTGTGTAACAGATGCCCCCTAAAGCATGAAGTCCGAGAGGTGGAGAGGGGTGAAATTCTTTACAAGAACACACACATAAGAGCACACAAGAGCACATATAGTTACTGCCGCCGAGGAGCTGTATTAAGAGACATGACTGATAGTTCAATTACAAGATGTACGTGGTATGGTCGCAGCCATCTATAAGAGAGTACATAAATAATCTAGATCCATAGTATGGACGCAACCATCTAGTTAGGATCAATGAACTGACTCAGGTATGGTCGCAGCCATCCAGTGAATGAGTCAAGTATCAAGAATCACGCCTGGATTACAACAGACACAATCCAGGGTCTTGCGCTCCATCTCGACCCGAACAAGAGTACAAGTCCAAGCATGTGAATATATGAGCTGAAGTCGAACATGCATGAACATCGCCTGATTACCAGTCAATAATGGAAACTGTTAACAGACGCGAGAGGTACCACCAATAATGACAATGGCCCTCAAGGTACTATAGGTACAATCTACGACGTGTGAATCAATGTGCTAAAGTCGAACACCCGTAGAATCATTCGATCGGAGGCCAATGATGAAAACCTCACGTCGAACACGAAGAACCTGCCATTGAGGCATGCAGGCTCCAAGGCACTGGAAGGGAGTCTCTAGGTCAACTTCCTGGATAATGAGCTGAAGTCGACAGGGAGTGACCTTGATCGAAGGTGGGCCATAATGTTTCCCACATCATCGACACAAGACAAAGAGATAATATCGTGAATCAAGATTGTGCGAACTATCAGAGGGAGGTTGTTTATTTGCAGAGGTCAACTTCTCTTGAACATATCGGCGGCACATTAACGGAATTGGCAGTATTTGACATCAATGTATCAAAGGTCATTATGACGAGGCAATGAGTGAATGAGAGGTCAAATAGGGTACCCAAATCCATGGAAGCGAGTGAAAGATATGAGATGAAATACCCCCACCCTAGACACGAAAGCAAAAAGTGCCATGTTCAAGAGCGACATACTGTCGTTACGGTAATAATTATGGTTCAAAAATTTTATTTTCCCCCACCATTTCTGGTGAGTACCCTAGTTATTTTTAACAAGCTTGATGGGGATAGCATATGCTTGTGTTGTGATAGAATCCGATGTCATTAAGTTTTAACGAGTCTGACAAAGGGAGAACTCGACATCTTTTCTTGTTTAGAGAGTTTGAAAAGACAGCAGAAAAGGAAACTCCAGGGATGTCCTTTTTCGTAAAGTTGTGTCTCTCGGGCCCAAAAAAGTATAAAATAATACCCGAAAGAACCGCCCGATCATTACGATCGAGGAGTACTTTTCATGACTAGTGACTTCGACCTGAAAAAGTAAAAAAGCGGTCAAAACCACGTCGTTTCGTAACCACTAACGAGTTTGAAATGACAAAAACCCGGTAATCTTTTTATGTTTTAACGGTCGACAAAAAGAACTTAAAATGACCGCCCCTTATCACCATTTAATGAGTCAAGAGGAGCGACTCGGCAATCTTTTCCTCTTTAAATGGTCAGAAAAGAGCTGAAAGCGGACCTCCATTTTTATTTTCTTTAACGAGTTAAAAAGGGAAAAATACTCGGCAATCTTTTCATATTTTACGAGTCAGAAAAGAGCGTAAAGGCGACTCGTCCTGAAGGAACGAGTGCTATAAAGGATAGCAACTGGTTCCGGTAATGGTGGAACTTTACTTGAAACACGTAAAGGTTAAGAGGCTGGCTAACAAGACCACTCATCGCTGCGGTTCCTCAAGAAAGGAGAAACAACCAAGTGAAAGCATATGATCGGCAAAAAAGATGGTAGCGATGGAATGAAACAACCAGGGCTCATCTAGCAGAATTTTAGCGGATAAAAGGCAATCACGGGATGTAAATGGGTTCATTTTTACACAAGCTTGAACCATGGAGAACTTTGCTTGTAAATGGGTTCATTTTTACACAAGCTTGAACCATGAAGAACTTTGCTTGTTAAAAAAATTTTGTTACATGCCCCCAGCATGATTATACCAATCGAGGTACATGCCCCCCAAGCTTCATGGCATTCACGGAGTGGATGGAATGAAGGTTTACTTGGAAAGACTCGATTGGAGGATGCCCCCGGGCTTCAGTCACGCGCACGGGCGAGCTGCCGTCATCAGAATGACGGTGTGGGTGCTGGGGCATTTCCTGTGGAAATAAGACCATTTAGGAATGGAAAATGGCTATATGTGAAGTGTGAACCGGGGAATGAAAGTTGGTCTACGACTTTGATCGTTCTTCCTTCATGCGGAAAACACATCACTCTGAAGAGTGAGGACACAATAGCACGTATGCGATAAATATAGTCTCGTCCAAGGAGTAAATTGTAATCTAACGGACCTTGGACTACCATGAGACCCATTTGGATAGTCTTCCCTTCTAATGTGATAGGTACATTGGGAAGAATTCCTAAAGGTCGAGTGATTTCTCAATGGAAACCTACAAGGCTTCTCATCTCAGGCAGAAGCACTGGGGAACCAAGTGCTTCCCAAGCTGTTGAAGAAAGGATACTCACAGGAGATCCTTCATCAATAATTGTACCAGCCATAACCATGCGATAGACTTGAACTATAATCCGAAATGGTATGGAGGCTGGTAACCGAGGATTGACTAGGTGATCCCAATTAAAGGAAATAACTAGGTTGCTCGGAGGTGGGACTGGATAGACAGCCGGATATGCCTCTAATGGACTTTCTTCCTGTTGTGAAGAAATGAGAGGGATGCTCACTTGATCATTAATGTCTATGTCAATGAATAGAATTTGGACGGTGGGTTCGTCATTCTTGGCAATGATAACATCATCTGAGGAGGTAACTTCTGAAGGAGAAACCGGGTCACTTGTAATCCAGAATGTTTGACTGTTGTCTGGTTTGGATTCAGATGTAGGATCATCTAGGGGTGGAAGTTATGAAAGCAAAACCGGGTCACTTGTAATCCGAACCGTTTGACTGTTGTCTGGTTTGGATTCAGATGTAGGAACAACTAAAGATGGAACTTCTGTAGGCAAAACCAGGTCACTTGTAAGCTGGACCTTTTGAAAGACCGGGTTACTTGTAAGTTGGAACTGTGGACTTTCGGTTGGTTTGGACTCAGGGGGTTCATCTTTGATGATCAAGTAGTGCGTAGATGATGAATATGAATCACTTTTTCCGACCAGGGACTGGTCTGGAGCAGGCGGAGCACAGGTAGGTTCAGGAAGAGAAAGCTGGACCAAAGAGGAATCATGTTTGATCACTTGGTTAGTGGAGAGACGCTCTGCAGGTGTAACAAGACGCTGATATCCAGCGGGTAGTTGGGGTAAGGAATCCAACAGGCTTGCCAAAAGACGGGAAGCCTCATCCATAAATGGGCAAAGGCGAAGGAGATGATTACCTTCACAAAGTCGACAAGGGAAACAAACCTTCCCTTTTTTGTTACCAACTAGTAAGGTATCGTCAATTTGCGACAGCAAGGGGCGAGTCAGGTCACGGGACCATATATCTAGGACCCTGGGAATGCCAGGACAATCAGAAAGAAAATGGTCCCCTTTGCATAATCGACAAGGAGACCGGAGCTTCCGCGGAGGAGCAGAAGGTGGTTCCACTTCTGATAGCTTCGTGGTAGATACGACCTTTCCCTTAGGAGACTTCTTCTTTTTGATCTTCTTCTTCTTCTCAGTCACCTGGTTAGTGAAATCCAAGGTTTCACCAGGCGAAGTAGAAGATGAGGACGCAGCAATAGGCGAAGAAGGGAAGGGGTCCACCTTAGAATCAACATGGTGTTGTTCGGGTGGAGGAGGTGCTGGTGGGACAGGATTCATCACACTTGAGACCACCGAGTTTGAAAACAACCATACAGGTAAACCAATGGTCAACCCAGGCAAAGACAATGTTGCGATATACTGAACACCAACATTTCCAACAGAAGGAAATGGGCGAGGGTACCCATCAGGAGGAACACCATGGCCAGTGGGCACCGGAAAGGCTGCCATTGAACGAGAATTAACCCTACTCAAGCTAACGCACGCAAAATCTAATTGGGTAATGTTATCGTGGCCAATAAATTTTAAGACACTGAACTTAACCTCTTCATTTTTTAAGAGTCGAGAAAAGGGTAAAAGATGACTCTAGTCTCCTTCGAATATTTAATGAGCACGAAGTGACAAGACGCTCACAGGCACCTTTTCATTTAGGGAGTCCGAAAAGGATCAAAAGTGACTGCTATGGAATTCTAGGTAGAGGGTGTGCCAAACTTTTCGCAAAACACAGAATACTTTTTAGGGTACGGGTGGTCGATCTTCGTGAATGCTGTGTTCACTGCATTGCGAATCGTAGGGCGGCTGACACGGCTTCCTATGGATAAAGGCTTTATTCCTATAGGGGTCTCCCAATATATACTCGACGGTACGTGGGAGCAAAGTACGTATTGGCAGCTACCGTTTCACCGTGGAGGAATCACCCAACCACTCGACGATAAACTACCAGGTTTAACGACGCCGGAACACGTCTCTAAACTAGACCTCTAGAGTGTTTGCGTTATGTTCCAATGCGTTGTTATGTTCATTGAGTTCGTTTTAAAGTTTATCTTTGATTATGTTTCAGTTTTATGATCCTACTGTATGTGATATCTCGAAAACTTCTTACATGCAAACTATATGCCGAAATTAAATCATTTGATTCGATGAATTCTATCTACAGGAGGGTTGAGATATTTTTCACAAATGAAATGATCACTTCAACAAAGATCCTAATGCAGCTAATAACAAGAAATGAAATTTTGTCTTTTTTCTTTTCAGTAGAAACAAATAACAATAAATGCTAACTACTATAATGCAAGAGATTTTTTGTTTTTCTTTCCTTTAAGATGGCATGATGCATGTAAACAAATTCTAAGAGATATGCACAATCCGGGTTCAGTCAATGAAATAGAACCAATTCTAAAACACAAAATGAACCATGCAAGCAAGGAAAAACACAAAAACTAGTGAACTTCAAAGAGGCTAGAAGTGAAGTATTCAGAGTATAGAAGGTCAAGCTTTAACAAAGCACTGGATAGGTGTAGAACAATCAACAAGCTGACTGGATGATCAAGAGACTGAAACCTCCCACAGAAGGCTAGACATGCAAAGTCACTGGAAATAAGCAAACAGCTAAGGGATACAGGCTAAGACCAGTCAAGCAGATGTTCAACACAGTTCCAGAGGCTGAAAGAGATATATAAAGAGACTGAATGAGCTTTCCACCCACACACAGGCAAAATTTATAGACCTGGCACGACTGTCAGCCTGCAACTTGCGCTACCACAGAATTGGCGCGAGTTGCTTTTGAGCAACGTGCGCCAACTGGCGCGACTGTCAGAGAAATAACCGCTCCAATTAAGCTTGCCAACTAAAAAGATAAAAGATACGACCTCAGGTCGGGTTGACAGTGCTCAGATGGGTCAAACAGTAAAGAATCAACTCAAAACTGACTCAGGAAGCTCATGCACTCAAGCAAGCAGAAGAAAATTAACATGCAAGACAGAAATCAAAGAGTTACTCCCCAGCGGAGTCGCCAATTTGTTGGTAAGGTAAATCCCCTCTGCGGACAGAGGCAATCCCACTAGCCTATCACAGAAGTAGCCACAAACAAACCATGCTGCTACGCAAGTTCCTAGTTATGCATCAAAGGTGGATCAAGAAGACTAACCTGGAGTCCAACGCTATGATTGAAGCAGAGTTGATATCCTCGCTCCCTTGCTCCAATAGATCATAAACGAACACCTGCACATGTAAAGGAAGAGACAAATACCAACATAGAAACTACCAAGGCACAACTATATTTCAGTCAGAAAGGAAATAAATCAACATATCACCATGACAGATAATGAGATTGGAACTATAATAACAGTCGCTCATCAATTAATAAACAGGAAAAGTTACAACCATTGTTCTGACGTCGACCCTTCTCCTGGCTGGGTGAGTAACTATATGTGTCTTGACATGCATCTCCTCTCTGGCAGCATAACCTCTCTAACACTCATTAGCATTCTCTCCATGACCAATAATCATCACTACTATAACTCAATCATCAAATCACTAGCATAACACTAACACCTGTTATAGACATTTTTGTGCCTCGCGTCATGGAGCATGGAATGTCAATAATTACAGGGATCCTCAGTCCCTAAACATGTTGTTCTTACCCCTAAAAGAACAAGGTCATCAAACAACAGCACTTCCAATCAGTTCTCCACCCGAAAACACTTCAAAACAGGCTTATTTTGGATCATGTCAGCTGCTCCACTGAGCTTCTGCGCTGGAATGCAACTGTCCCTCCTTGTACCTGCGTTGGAAGTCAAAACTAATGAAGGCTACCTGCGCTGGGCGAGATTGGCCAAGTGGCACAGTCATTCTGCAAGGTGTCAACTGCCCAGGAAGCTTCCAAACTGACACTTGGTTCATGAGATTCGCCTTGTGATGAGTAAGAGGTACTTGATCACCATGTGTAAGCAAGGATCTCCAAGTGGACACAAGAACTGAAGTTTAACTGAAGAGGGAGAGGACACAAGGCAGCTTCATGTCAGTCTCAAGCTGACTCATCTTCTCATCTTCTATCCTATATATAGAGCTCTTCTATGAGGTCTAAGGAGGCTGGAATTTTGTGTAAAGCAAGGAAGTGTTGGTGGTTTGCAGTCAGAGCTATTGGGTGATTGTTTTACTAGAGGTGAAGAGGAGATTTCTTGCTGCTGGGGAGGTGCTGCTGGATTGGAGCCATCTATGGTTGTAACCTTCTCAGAACCCTGTTACTTCTATTAATAAAGTTTTGCATGTTCTCCTATATACTTGTATTGCATTGATGTATTGCATTTATATGTATATTTGATGTACTCTAATCCATGCATCAGTTATGAGTACTTGTATCTTGTAGTTTCCTCTCTTCTTTTGTGCAGGATCTGTGTGTAGCTGGACCGGCAAAGAGAGCTAGGAGCTGGGAACAAGAGACAAGGAGAGAGGATAAGAATCGACTAAGCGAAAGACACCAAGTTGGTTAATCTATTTGTCTATCTCTCTGTACTTTCATAAAGTGAAACATCAGAACTTTACTTTCAGTTGTTGCTAAAGACTGTCACCTTTAGAGTAGGGATAGGGTCATCCGCATCGGATACTTTTCCCCACAACAAACTAGCGAATCCGCTGGGGAGCCTAGTATCTTTTTGGTGTTTGTAGTATTTTGCTATTCATTTCTTGAAGAAAAGAGTACCAAATCGAAAAGCTTTTGACTATATCAAAAGCGAAGTAGAGGGTTTGTTACTCTTGCTCATTTGCTGAACAAATTCAAGATTTGAAGAGCTCATATACAAAAGACTCTTTACTCTTTGTGATAGATCTTCATCCTCTTGATCATCCCTTAGCCTGTACTTGAGCTATAGCTTTTTATTTCAGCAAAAACAGTGCATTTTTGAGCTTTTTATGACCCGGAATTCTTTACAGACGCAACTCTCGTGTGTCAGTGCAGGCTGTCCACAGGCAGTTTGCATTACAGCACAGGTGCTCCCTTCGGGAACTGCGCTGAGAGTCAAACTGGCAGACTAGAACCTGCGCTGGTCCAGTTAGCCATTGTCTTGCTCAGTTTTCCCATTGTGCCTTGGCCCTCTTTTCACTGTTTTTTGGCTGATTGCTTGCTGGTCATTGTACTTGTTGTAAACCACTTTCCTTGACATTATTCCGCCTCAGTTGTGTGATGAAACTGTGAATGTTCTTTCAGTATTTCTTGTTTCAGTTACAGTTTCCCATTGTGAAAAGCGAACCAGTATAGCTGTGGCCTCTTAGATCCTGAACTGTAAAAGTGTCTTTGTGATCTTATGAACTAGTTTTATTACTGTTCATGGCTGTTTGAGTTTGTTTGCTTTTCATTTTATGGTTTGAATCTATACATTTCCTATGTTTAAACAAGTCGATCATAAGGTGTCTTTTTGATTATTGGACAAGCTTGTTTATTTATGCTTGAAATTAGATTCAAAATCATACAACAGTTTCCTTTCTGTCTTACATCAACATTAAGGATAATGAAAAGAAATACATGCATTGTGCATTTTGCATTTGACTGTGTGCTTGACGATTTAGGAAAATGTGCATTTTAGTGTGTTTTCTTTGATCTGTGAGAAACGTTGTGTCTTTCTTTTCCCTCAGTAGATTAAGGTTTTCAAAGTTGAAAGATTGAAAAGATTTGCTTCTCATTCTTAGATTGCATATAGGAAGTTGTATATATACATCTCGTGGCAAACCTGAAAGGCAATCTGTTAAGAAAGATCAACATTAAAATAAACTCAATTTACATAACAACGCTTTGGAATCTAACGCAAACATCTAGAGGTCTAGGTAGAGACGTGTTCCGGCGTCGTTAAACATAGTGACTGTCGATCTCTACGAAGGTGGGTGATTCCTCCTGAGAGTCGGTGGCACTAACACGGACTTGAGCTCCCGCGTACCGTCGAGTATATTGGGAGACCCCTATAGGCTTTTATCCTTTATCCTTAGGAAACCGTGTCGGCTGCCCTACTGATCGCGATGCAGTGAACACAGCATTCACGAAGATCGACCACCCGTACCGTAAAACGTATTCTGTGGTTTCGCGAAAGGTTTGGCACACCCTCTGCCTAGATCTCCAGAGCAGTTTCTTTTGGCCCTTTTCAAACTCTATAACTGAAAAGGTCCAACCGAGCATTTGTCACTTCGGGCTCGTTAATACATCGAAGGCGACTAGAGTCATCTTTAGCTTTTTCTCGACTCTTAAAACATGAAAAAGCAAGTTTGTGTCTAAAAGCGTCGTTAATAAAATTTATTTTAAGCGGAACATAATCACCTATTATTCTCACGTTGATCTTTCAGTTGAAGAGTATCGAGCCCACCAGCCAAGGAAGTAACCTTGGCGGAAGTCCAAATCCCTTCTCCTCTTGGGGAGATGTTGGTGCGCCTCATATGGCTACATTGTCGCTTCCAGGATTGACAATCGGCCTCCCTGTTTGGCTCTTTTCAACTAATGTAGTCCAGATCGCCACTAATCCTGAGCAGTCGAATCAACAGTCAGAACAATCTAGAACTACCCACCAGCCTTCCACTTCTTATGATACTTCCTCTGATCCTTCATCTTCGCAAGGTAGAGCCGGCAAAAGTCAGCCTCCCAAGGAGAAGGAAAAGAAGAAGAGAGAAAGGAAGCAGAAGGAGCCTCTGGCGAAGGCCACTGGGGGCAAGCAGAAGAAAGCTGACAAAAACCCACACACTGCACCGACCGGGCCTAAATCGCCATGTGTCATTTGCAAAGGGATCCATTTCCATCGTGATTGTCCTTGTATTCCCCGGATACTAAGGGACTGGTCCCCAAGGTTGCACAATCCGGTAGCATCAACCTCTGGTTGTCATGTTGATTGCATTCCGTCAACTAGCGAGAGTGAAGGACAAAGAAGGGGACCAAGATCGCCCTGTCTATTGTGTGAAGGTAATCATGCCATCCACAAATGTCCATTCTTAGATGAGGCAAAGAGAGTTTTGGAAGATTGCCCGGTTTCACCGTTGCGACTTCCTCCTGGATATCAAAAACTCGTGCCTAATCCCTCGATAGTTGAAAATCCAGTTGACCCGCTCAAGTGGTCAGCTGAAGTGTCAGTCATTGAGAATGAACCCACTGAATCCAGACCAGACGAAAGTCTAAAGGTCGAAACAGCAGTTGACCCGGTTCTTCCTTCAGAGGTTCTATCGTCCAATGACTCCGTCATTGAAGATCCGTCTTCAAATGACACCGTCGCTGAAGAGTCATCTTCATGCGACACCCTAGCTGAAGAGAATAAGGATGACACCATCCAGGTTTTTTATATCAGCGCCGACTCTGATGAGCGTCAGGGCAATGCGCCCATTCCTTTATCGCAGGAAGGAACATCGTCAGAGTCATACCCGGCCGTATATACGGTCCCACCACCAAGCAACCTGGTTGTATCCTTTGATTGGAATCAACTAGGCAGACCCCGGTTACCAGCCAGTATACCATTCAGAATCATTGTCCAGATCTATAGAATGATTATGGCTGGTACTATCATTGATGAAGGGGCGTCTGTGAGTATCCTTTCCTCTATTTCTTGGAAAGCACTGGGTTCCCCAACGCTTTTACCTGAGTTGAGAAATCTCTCAGGTTTTGATAAAGGAACCAGTCGACCATTAGAGATCCTCCCCAATGTACCTGTTACATTGAAAGGGAAGACCGTCGAGATAAACGTGTTGGTCGTCCAAGGACCCTTAGATTATAACCTACTCCTGGGACGCGACTATATTTATTGCATGTGAGCGATAGTCTCCTCACTCTTTAGAGTAATGTGTTTTCCACACGAAGGAAGGATGGTCAAGCTCGTAGACCAACTTTCATTTCCAGGATCTCGCATCGCAAATAGTCAAATACCAATCCTAAATGGTCTGTTCACTCAAGATACGCCTCCACCCCCAGTCCTCCTTCCCGATGAATGCGAGTGATTCAGAAAGAAAGACTAGGACCCAGGGGGCATGCACCCTGGTCTGCTTCGGGCAGAAGAAACTCCGGGTATAAGGAAGAATTTCCGCAGAAGAATATGACTAGTCCGTACCCCGTCTGTAGGAAGTGGGGTTGTTCTGGAATAATAATCTTTTGTTAAAGTTATGTGTCTGGGAATCATTCACCTTTGTCTAAAAAGTGGGCAATGCCCGAGTAGGAATTCCCTTATTGCGACAAGTAGTGAACATCTTTGAATTCAAGCCTCGCCCATCGAAACATGTGTTTTGAAGGATAAGCAGGGGCAGCCTACAAAGAAGGGGACTATATTGTTGTGACAGAGGGTAACCATCTTTGGACAACCCAATGATAGACATCGCCGAAGGAAGGGATTGATTTGCGGCAGCAAAATTGAACCCTCTTCGAATAATAAGAAAGAGACAAACCTCGTTGATAAAGAGGCAGTCTCGAAATTCTACCCTATACCTGGGGGCATGCAAACCTTCTGGAGTGCAAGCTAGGGGCGGTTATTTATCTGGTTTTAAGATTAGCCGTTTCCAAACTTGCATGAAGGAAGCCTGTGGGGCAAAAGTAAAATTTGCCAAAATTGGAGCATAGCTGTGGTAAGGCATAAGCTCTATAAAAATTGGTCCTTACGGGAGGCGTTCTTTTTATGACTGGTATATCGAGCAGTTTTAGCATATAGTTCATGCTCGTTAAAAAATAAACGCAAGTTCGAGCAGTTTTATGACTGAATTCATGCTCGTTAAAAAATAGAAAAGTGTGAGCAAAAGTTTCCCCCAGAGTTCAAGCTCATGGAAAAAATGAACCGGTAAATAACCTTTTGAGATCGTAAATTCATCAGCCATAAGAACCTTGATCGTGTTTTCATCCATCACCTCCACCGTTCATTTGGCCGATCATTCACTTCCATTTGTGTGTTTACCTCTTTTGAGAAACAGCTGCGAAGAGTGATTTCACCTAGCCATCCTTGTGACACTGCCGTGATTGGAAAATTCCAACCTGTACCTGGAATCTGTAGCTATCCCTGTTTATCACTCGTTCCTCAAAAGACGAGTCTTCTTTCAGCTCTTTTCACTGACTCCTAAAATATGAAAAGTTTGCCGAGTTTTGGCCTTCCAGCTCGTTAAATAACCGGAACGCTATCCCTCTTCTAAATTTTAATCTTTTTGGACCCGAGGGATTATTGCACAAAAGGATCGAGCACTTGTCTTGTTCGGCTCGTTAAAAGTACCGAACAACCATCCCTTCTGTATTGTTTTATACTTTTTCGGACTTAAGGGATTTGCTGACGAAAAAGGAATTATGGAGTTTACTTTCTGTACCTTTTCAGACTCTCTAAAAATGAAAAGGACCGAGTTTTCTTTGTCGTTAGACTCGTTAAAATGATTAAATAGCGACAAACTTGTCTTTAGACGAGAACGAGTTTCCCTATCGCTAGGCTCGTTAAATCTTAGCGATGGGCTTGCCCGAAGGGTAGGTTATAGAACAAGCATATGTTATCCTCCTCAAGCTTGACAAAAATAAAGAGGTACTGGTCAGAAATGACTGGGGAAAAATTGGGAGAACATCAAAGTTTAATGGTAGCAAGTCACTCTTGAACATGACACTTTTCCTCCGTACCACATCGGGTTGGGTTGTTTCATTCACCGGTCTCATCACCATGGTCCTCGCCAAACCATCCACATTTGGGGTAATGTTACCGATCCATCGCATCAGTGTCGTTATATGTTCAAGAGGGGTCATTCTGAAAGTGTCAACCGTGTCCCATCCACTGCCATACATTATCCTTCATCCATTCATGATCGCCACCCTGAATCATATGTCACAGTTTGTTTTCACCTCCACTAAAGTCATTAGCTCCGTTCCGTGTCATTGATGTGGGATTCATTAAGGCCCTCCTTTGACGGATCGCTTCTTGACGACTTCAGCTCATTATCCGAGAAGTTGATCTAGGAACACCCCCATCAGTACTTTGAAGCTTGCATGCCTCAATGGCAAGTTTCTCACTTCCGGCGACAGGTATACATCAATGACCTTCGACCAAAAGATTTTGCGTGGCGTTCGACGCCAAGTCCTTTATTCACGCCACGTGAATTGTACTGCAGTACCTTGAGGGTCATCGTCATTATTGGTGATTCCTCTCACGCTTGTTAACGGTTTTCATTATTGACCGGTAATCAAGCGATGTCTTTCCATGTTCGACTTCAGCGCAATTCTCACATGGATTGACTTGTACTTAGAGTGAAGATCGAACGAGTTTGAAGACCCCGGATCTAGTTTCATCCATCCAAGCTGCGATATATATTCAGGAAATATAAAAGCATTTGCCATGTACATCATTGCAGCAGATGATCATCCTATTCAAAGGATGATAATTTCAGCAGAAAATTATCAGTCTACCTTCAGACGATCGTCTGCTATATGTACCAAAATGTATTTATAAAGCCGAGCATGGGAATGCCCGCCTTAGCTAGATCATGAAAATTGAATGAAAAATAATGTATTGTATTGTATTGTATTACAGGGCATCTCCTCAACACTGGAATGAACTTCGGACCCTCTAGCTAAAGCATTTCACCCGATAAACGGCCTCATACTTTAGGGGGCAACTGTTATAGACATTTTTGTGCCTCGCGTCATGGAGCATGGAATGTCAATAATTACAGGGATCCTCAGTCCCTAAACATGTTGTTCTTACCCCTAAAAGAACAAGGTCATCAAACAACAGCACTTCCAATCAGTTCTCCACCTGAAAACACTTCAAAACAGGCTTATTTTGGATCATGTCAGCTGCTCCACTGAGCTTCTGCGCTGGAATGCAACTGTCCCTCCTTGTACCTGCGCTGGAAGTCAAAACTAATGAAGGCTACCTGCGTTGGGCGAGATTGGCCAAGTGGCACAGTCATTCTGCAAGGTGTCAACTGCCCAGGAAGCTTCCAAACTGACACTTGGTTCATGAGATTCGCCCTGTGATGAGTAAGAGGTACTTGATCACCATGTGTAAGCAAGGATCTCCAAGTGGACACAAGAACTGAAGTTTAACTGAAGAGGGAGAGGACACAAGGCAGCTTCATGTCAGTCTCAAGCTGACTCATCCTCTCATCTTCTATCCTATATATAGAGCTCTTCTATGAGGTCTAAGGAGGCTGGAATTTTGTGTAAAGCAAGGAAGTGCTGGTGGTTTGCAGTCAGAGCTATTGGGTGATTGTTTTACTAGAGGTGAAGAGGAGAGTTCTTGCTGCTGGGGAGGTGCTGCTGGATTGGAGCCATCTATGGTTGTAACCTTCTCAGAAACCTGTTACTTCTATTAATAAAGTTTTGCATGTTCTCCTATATACTTGTATTGCATTGATGTATTGCATTTATATGTATATTTGATGTACTCTAATCCATGCATCAGTTAAGAGTACTTGTATCTTGTAGTTTCCTCTCTTGTTTTGTGCAGGATCTGTGTGTAGCTGGACCGGCAAAGAGAGCTAGGAGCTGGGAACAAGAGACAAGGAGAGAGGATAAGAATCGACTAAGCGAAAGACACCAGGTTGGTAAATCTATTTGTCTATCTCTCTGTACTTTCATAAAGTGAAACATCAGAACTTTACTTTCAGTTGTTGCTAAAGACTGTCACCTTTAGAGTAGGGATAGGGTCATCCGCATCGGATACTTTTCCCCACAACAACACCAACAATCTCTCTTTCACTTAGCACTAGCTTGTCTAATGCATAATGACAAGCTTATATAGATGGAGAAGGGAGGAGGATGCGATGAACCGGGACACCTTTCGTGGAATTAGCAAAAGCCATAAAGATGGATAAAGCTCGACAAAAACTGATTTTCTATCCTCAGAAAAGCTCCATGTAATGAAGGAAACAACAGTCGGACGTGCATTAAGGCAAAAAGCATGACTAAATTTGGTTGGCACGACCGTTGCTCTGAGACAGAGTGCCAATGGTCGCGCCCCCTTTTGAGGATCTCCATCACTGGCGCGGGTAAGATATTGTGGACTTGCGCCAATGGAAAAAGAGCACTTTTTAGGGATGATCTGCAGAAGGTGTCTTCAGGGAACATGGAGTACATACTCAGGGGAACATAATGCAAGTGTTTTTAGACTTTGTCACTTCTTATAACTCCCGGAATGGGTCCTCCAAGGTACGAAAAGAGGAGTAACAGGGATGGTGACAAATTACTGTGTAACACCTATGCTTCTCTGGAATATCTTTTACCCTTATGTTCAATTTTTGGAACTCCTCAATGTGCTCCATTATTGAACCCTTTTGTTTGAGACTTATCAATTGGCTAAAAAAAGTGTTGCTTTTTGTATCCTCATAATGTGCTATCAATTCTTCCGTAAAAATTGCCCAAGTGATAAATTGTTTACGAGAGCAAAGCCATTGATACCATACAAACTGATTTGGTTCGAAATATAAAGTTGCCATATGTACCTTTTGTGTGTTTTGCACATTATTGAGATCAAAGAACTGCTCCATCTGTAATATCCATGTGGTGGGATCCTTTCCATCAAACTTCCTCATATCGATTTTTGGAATATGGTGGGTCTTCGATCCAACATTAGAGTCTATGGAATCATGATTAACATTTCTTTTTTTCACATCATGAGTTTCGTTTACAACCTTTTCACCATTAGTAAGTATTTCTTGTAGAAAATTTGTCAAATCTGTCTTCAAATCTGCCATGTCTGTCTTCAAATCTATCCTCAAATCTATCTTCAGATCATCCATCTTAGCTTCCATGCCCTTTATCTTAGATTTCACGCCATTTATCTTAGCATCTGTTAGCTTTTGTGAGTGTGACATTTGTTGTACTTGTTCTTGTAATTTTGATATATCATGTAGCATTTCTTCCTCTTCTTCATGAGTCATGCTAGAGCTTTCAGGTTCCTTACTAGGTGTTTGCATTTTATTTCCTTGGGGCATCATTTACCGATAATAATGCTTTACTATGCCCTTTGAATTCCTTCAAACCAAGCTTATGCAAAAATTATAGAAAAAAACTACACACCTTTTTTTACTTTGTAGAAGCCTGATATTGAATCTGATGTATCTCTGTAATTTCGAATCCTCTAGTTCTGAAATTGTGACCTGTAGTAGCCTTCTATGTCCTCTTTCCAATGCCACTAGTCTGATCCAAATTGGATTCTCCAAGAAAGAGTTATGCACAATCTCCCGCAGTGACCGGATTATAGACTAGTTCAGTAGAGCGAACTTGTATGAAGTGCCACGTGTCACTGTCTCAACCTTTGACTTTGAAAAATATATAAAAGAAAACTACAGTCCGTCCTATTTTTGTACCTTCTTACGAAATTTCAATCTGATGCTCAGAAAGAAAGTTATGACGATTTTCCCCAAGTAACATGTTTTGAGTGTAATTCAGGAGTCTGCAAAAAGACCAAATTCCTCAGATTATATCTCCGAAAATATAACGCAAAAAGCTCTGAAATTCGGACCTAAGGTTCAGTGCGATTTCTTATCAAATGGGTTTTTTTTGCAACTTCTGAAACGTCACAGAAAAACATTTATAGCGAAAATGCCACGATGACCTGTTTGGAGCAGCGAAACCCTAGAATCAAAAGCTCTGATACCAAATGTTATGAAACCAGCTCAAGAAAAGATAGAAAAGATAGATCAACGCCTTAGAATTCAGTCTCTTCGAGGGAGAAACCTCCTTTACATTACATAAATGAACAATTCTTGGATGATTCAAATGACAAAACCTCCTTCTATATATAGGAGTCTAAGGAGTCACAATATAATCTAGCCGACCTAACAATAATAATATAAAGCCACAAAAATAACAATAGAGGGATTCTATGGGCACATTAATAACAATATGGGGGCAATGGGGGCACAACAATATAAATAAGGGGTATAACTACAATAGTAATGGGGTAATCACTAGTATTATAGGGACCCAACACCTCGAGACCATCTAGGAGATCGGTCAGCCACTTTGAATTTTTTGTTATGATCTAACTAAAGACTCCAAAAATTGAAAGCTAGGCCAACTAAGAGCACAGAGCACACACTATAAAGTTCCTAAAGATACAACCAATCAAACAACTTCCAAGTATTTCCGCTCCGGGTGATTAAGACCGGACACTAAAATACGAGAAAGTAAATTAAGGGGCCTTCCGAAGATAGTCTGGGATGATGAGGGCCCAGTCCTATCAGCGAAGGTATCAGAGGAAGTTACGCTGACCTCCTAACAATAGCCTGCGCCGGTGCAAGCCCCCAAGCTTTGCAAGGGTGCCCTCCAGTAGTATTGTCGAGAGTGGTGCAACGTCAACCTCAGGTGCCACGGGATTCCCCTCCGCAGCCACCTATGTAGTTCCCTAGGAGTAGCAACTATGGATACCAACTTGTCGCAGAAGCCAGGTGGAACAATCATGAGGTAAGTTTGGACAAGTAGGAGAGGGGGTATCTCTCTTCCCTGTCTTCACAGACCCTCGTGCTTAACTACCAGATCTGGAGCTTTCCTGGTCTTCCTAACGCTATTGGATTTTCTCTCGTTATTCAAACTCCTACGTTTGACGTTTATATGGCCTTGGAGAGTTAACTCTCCACTCGCCTAATCCAAGGCCCTAAAATCCTAATCTTGTTGGTGTAACTGACATAACAAAAAGTTCTAGTGAATTTTAGTTAGCGCTTGATTTTAAATTAGGTTGTTCTTTAAGTCACAAGGTAACGAAAGTGAAATTAGTGGTGTTTTTTGACGCAAAAGAAATTAATAAAAACTTAACTACATGCACATGCACTTTTTTGTTTTTCGATGAAGAGCAATTTCTATAGGGTTCAAAGGTACTTCTAATAAAACAAATTTTTCTTTTCTTTTCGTTAATTCACACTTCACACTCACAAAAGCTAACAAAGCTATGTATGCCTAAAAAGGGGATGCAAATCTATCCTAATGCAACAACTATATGTGGATGCAAGATTTAAAACTACTCTAAAAAAAAAAAAAAAGTTGCTTGCTTATCAAACTTTATCTTGCCACTTACAATGTCTAGATGGAATATGAGATGCTACCATTCATTTTGTCTAAACACTAAAAACAAGTTCTAAGACAAACATAAAGCACTTTCACTCACTAAAAGGAAACCAAATGAAAAGCAAGTTCAAGAAAGCAAAACTAAGATTTTCAAAATATTTTCTTCAAAAGTGATAAGCAAAAAATTCTTTTCAAAAATGCTCTCAAAAACACTGAAACCTGTGATTGAAGAATAGGCAATTAAACACTTTTGCGAATCGACACCACTCAATGGATGAAAACCCAACAAAAATAAATGTGTTTAAAATCGCTCTTAACAATCAAAAGTAGCAATGAAAGCTTTGGCAATGAAAACCAAAAAGATCAAAAAGACAAATTCCAAGAAAGTGTGAATCAACAACTTTCATGAAACAAAGAAGTGGATGGTCACAAAAAGTGATTTTGTCAAGCAAACAAAAAGTCACCAAAAGTGAGATTAACACAAAGATTGTGATCAATCTCGCTACTCTGATGAATTAGAGCAGCCAAGATTCCTAGCAATAAATCTTGTGTGCTTTAGCAAAAAATGATGGCGCTTGCAATCAACAAAAAACAAGACCAATACTCCTTATAATTAGAGAGAATTCAGAACAAGATGCTCGCTGTAAAACAAATAACTGATACTGGACAATGACTATTTCAGACCAAATCAAACCACCAGACAAACCTCCAGAGACAAAAATATTTATAAATCTTGAAAATGAAATATATACGCGACTGTACTGATGTACAGATTGCGTGTATATGCGACTGTATCTGAGGAAACCTACATATACGCGGGTTTACTCAAAGAAACAAGCGTATATATGCCTCTGTAACTAAGAAAAACAGCGTATATGAAAAGCTTCACGAAAAAAAAAAAAAAAAAAAACAAACAAACTGAAGAAACTGGCAAGGCTTAAAGTTCAAGAACAGACCAGACAATAACAACAAGCAGACAAGGCAGCTGAGCCCTGATTGGCTTGAAAAACACCCAAACTAAGAACAACAAGAGTGTTGTCCCCAGTGGAGTCACCAATTCTGATAGAGGGAAATGTTCCCCTAGGGATTTTTGGGTTGAAACCCTAGCAGACTGAAAGTTATCTATTCAAAGAAACATGCATTCACACAGCCATTATGCTATTATAAGAAAATTCTATGATAAGGGTACGTACCTTTGGTCCTACGTCTGAGAAGGCCCATAGGGTCCAAACCCTTGTTGGAGTTCCCTTCTTCTCTTTTGTCCTGCAAAACAACCAATTCAAAGAACACAGTAGTACATGGACAAAAACTTATAAGGAAACCATCTTCATGTTATAAAGAAAGGTAGTTAGTTATGAAACCCAAACAACCATTTACATATGAATTCTAAACATGAATATAATTAACATAAAGAAGATTTATTTCGGGAACCAAGACATGTGTTTCTTTTATTATAGACAAATAAAGTACATAAAAAGGAATATTTTCACCTGAGACACCTTCAGCAGGCTCCAAGCAAAGCTTCCTTCTGGATCCGTTCCAGCCTCAAGCCTCTAACGAACTCCTTCCATGACTCTCTCCATGATGTCATAAATGGTGGATGAACATCAACACACAAGGAAAGGTTTCCTGTACAAAATGGGGGAAGTGCAGAAGGCAGAAGGGACTTCAGACCTAGTCAAGGGAAAAATCTCAGCATAATAACCTTTCTCTCTCTTCTCTCCTCCCTTAGGCCTTCCCTTTGAGGTCTTTTTATACCACTCCCAAAGTAGTTTTTTAGTTAGGAGTTGGTTGGGAACAGTTGGGCCACGGGCACTAACAGGTGATCAGCAGGTAAAACCCGCGATCTCCGCTCGAAAATAAGGAGTTTTATATTTTTTTAAGTGTTTTAATACATACACGCGGGTTGGATATACACAGACCCGCTTTTACACGCGTTTAACTCAGGGCAATGTCGCGTATAAGGGATAAAACACTGTTTTTTAAATTTTAGGACTAGGTCTGGAAGGAGGGGTTGCCCTAGGCCATGAGTACAACATCACAAACCATAAGAGTGAGATTTGGAGCTATAACAGATGCCCCCTAATATATGAGGTCAGAAGGGGTACATGATGGCCGAAATATATTATGCAAGTACATGGAAAGGAAGTCTGTCAAAAACCGAGGAGGACTTCACTAGAATTCAGCCCGCCAAGCCACCAAAGGAGATCAAAAAGAAACAATTTCTGAGGCGGGCATACCCATGCTTAGAAAAAGTAAAGCATGTACACATATCAAGTACAAGCGGATCCACTAAGTATACAAGTATAAAGGACTGAAAGATACATAATGGATCATCTGATCATGATGAACAAGTACATGTCCGAATATCACATATAAGACTGTCAATGATGCTGAAAGATGCAACGGATCACTGATATCAAAGACTGATCCCAAAAGGTACCAACTAAACATGATGGAATAGGATGGTACTACACTACAAACTCAGGTGTCAGCATATAGAATGTCGCCATGACTGACTGCAACATATAAAGTGGAGTGGTATCAACTAGCAGCAACAGGAGCAACTGTCAAGTGAACCAATGAATGTTGATACAACCTGAGGTCTTCACCGACCGTCGTGGTACATTTCTACACCATGGGAATAAATGATCTGAAGTCGACCATGTGAGAAATCGTTTGATTACCGGTCATTGATGTATACCGTTAACAAACGTGAGACTACTCACCGATAATGATAATGAGCATCAAGGTACCTAGTACAATCTAACAAGTGTGAATATATGAGCTGGAGTCGAACACCTGTAAGAATCTACTGATCAGGAGACAATGATGGTTTCCCACTGTCGATAGCAAAGGATCTGCCACTAATGACTGCAAACCCCAAGGTACTGCCAAATGGACTCTAGATCTTTGCCCCAGAGCAATGAGTCGGAGTCAATAGGGAAAGATCTACTAGAAGGAAGGAATTAAGGCATCCTTCATCAATCTAGCGTGAGTGTAACCCGTATGCCAATAATGTGGAAGGAATCGGACGAAAAAGATGTAGTAACCCAACCGAAGTACATTTCCGGCGTACACAAGATGTGGCTAGCGCACGGCAGAAACCCTCTGAACCAACCAATAATGAAAGCTGACACAGAGGCGAGGTATCCACCAATAGGGTCAAATAGAAACCAAGGTACTGCACGAATCCCAATGTGTGATAATGTAAGCTGATGTCGAACACAAGGGAAACCACTCAGTCAAATACCCATGATATTGATCGATGCTGAGCACAAGGTAACCTATCAATAATGAAAATAGGGCCAGGGTGTAGCTCTAGGCCTGTCCTCAGAGCAAGATGTCGTCGTCGATAAGGACAACACCCGCCAGCAAGAAGTCAATGGGGACCTTCTCAAACTGGCACGACTAAAGGACCAATATAACTGATGTGATGATAGACATGACACTGACAACCAGGGATGGCCGACTGAAAAATGAGTCAAGAGACACCGCAGAGAGGCCGACTCAGGCTAACTTCCCTTGAACAAAAGCACGACTCAGTGTGACTATGTGGCAGCATATGATGACTCTGTATAAGTTCGCCATGCAGGAGGCACAAACGAACCCTCCATATGATTGGAAGAGATAACCAATCAGGGGAGAACTGACTCAATAACAAGGTTATGGCATACCTAAGTCAAACTAAATCCCACCCATACGGAGGAGACTTTGTTTTGAGTGCTTTGTTCAAGGGCGACACGACTGACTCTAGTTGCCAACAGTAAATGGAAATACGGTCCCATTCCCGCTCTTTTTGGAATATTTAATTTTTTTGTCTTTTTCTGTTAATCTAGAAAAAGAATAAGAGAATGCTATGGTACAGTGGAAAGAACGAGTGTCGGTGAAACAGATGATTTAGTTCCTGGGAAAGGAACGTTCCTATGCTCAATGCAGGGAGGTGAAAACTGGTCAGTGACACTCAAAGGTATGTTCCTTCCACAGGTCAAGGTGTGTCAAGCTACATAAGTCAAAGGTATGCAAGGTTGATTTTGCAGATGTCATGGTCAAAAGTTGGCTTAAACACGAGTCCAAGTGAAGTCGGATCTAGGCCAAAAGGTGCAAGTGGTAAACATGCAATGCAGTAGTACAACTCAACACAAAGGAGCCTCTAGGGTATAAGGCCAGAACGAAGCTAAGAAGCTAAGAAGAATGAGTCTTCAACGCATAAGTCATGGCGGGACTACAGAGGACTCCTGAGCCTACTCAAATCGGAGCAGCATGGGAAACAAATGTCAGTGAGGTGCTAACTAGGATGCCCATGTAAAGGATGGCTCTACCATCGTGTCATGATTTAAAGAATCGGCGAGTGAAGATGGCTTACAAACCATAACACGATGGGATCGACCCTATGGCAGATGTATTGGCAAATGGAGGCTAGTATGCATAATGCAACGGGAAAATGATGTCTCTAACCTATATGCCAGTGAAAAAACGATACCTGCCATGATGGGTCAACAGTCATGGAACTGTCTTGAAACTTAAAATCATCCAAAATGTCTTGAAAAACAGACCAATCTCGACATTCCAAGCTCCCAAGTTAAAAGTCACATGAGGCCAAACAAAATAAAATTTTGAATTTTTTTTTTTTTTTTTTTTAAAACTTATAAAAAGCATTTTGGACTCACCATTTTTACCATTTGAGTTTGAGAGCAAAGGATTTTGAGCAAAAGGAGCAAACTTCCCACAGCGAGATTTAACCGTTCAAATTCATCAAAAGCCTCCAGGTAACTCTTATACTTAGCTTGCAATTGATTGTGACTGATTTTAAGATTTTTGATTGATGTTTCACCGTTGAACTTTTGTCAAAAATTTCCTCGCAGCGTATACGCTAGTTGGTAATATTGAACCCGCGTATACGCGGGCCCTATATCCGACTGTGTGAACAGGGACCCGCGTATACGCTGCGAACCATTTTTAAGCAAAAACTAACGGTTTTAAATCGATTTTTTCTCAGGATGCCGGTCACGTGGCGTGAAAGAGAGCACGCAGCAGTAGATAATGAAGTTATGAATAGTCCAGAAGCATTAGATGCCCTACGGGGATGCGGTTTGCTTAAATTTTTCAAATTGCCAAATATGAAAGCAAACACGCGTCTGCTTGAGATGCTCATTGATTATTGGAATGTCGATGAGGAAGCCTTTATGATAGATCAGATGCCACTCAGGGTAGAAGTGGAGGACATCTATTTTATCACGGGCCTTTCCCGAAGGGGAGAGGTAGTACAGTCCCGGGGCAGGACATGGAGTAGCCTCTCGATAGAGGACTATGTACAGATATACTGCCCGGGACATCCCAAGAAGGTTCGGAGCTAGATTTCCATCATACATGTGGCGAGTTTATCACTTAGGATAATCCTGTTCACCATGGCTCGAGTGAACGGATCATCCTCTGTGCAGCGTGGCAGTTGACTGTCTCACTACTATGTTTGACTGGTGTACTCCTCTTCTGGCCAACATGAAGAGCCAGCTCACTTCTATCAGGAGGGGACAGACCAAGAACTTTGGATATGGGACTATCCTGTGTACTTTCTTTTTCGAGAAGGTTGCTGCACTCCGCCCCAGGGTAGCAGTTTCCATCAGCACCCCACGTGATCCACGCATGGGCTGGTGGGTTGATCTGATGAAACGTCTGGGGGGTGGGGAGGTCCCATGGATTTCCTTCGATGATGACTTCTTCACCTGGTTGGATCAATAGATCATCGTTGTAGATGACTACCCCTATGCTGGGCTGGATTTCCGAGGAGATCCTGATCTAGCGTTACCACCGAATGTAGCATGGGGCAAGATTGGTAAGATTTTTTTGATTTTATGATTTTTTTTTTTATTTTTCAAATATAATGATGCATTTTGAAAAATATTTTTTGATGAGATTCAAATGACTGATATGATGATCATGTTCCAGAAATTGGGCCAGTACGACTAGATGGATTCCCGCGGCATGGACGGCGCGGCCGAGGAGCCGAAGAGGCAGCTGCTAATACAGAATGGACTCTAAACAACGTCCAGCGACACTTGGTGAGACTGAGTTGCCGAGTACCGATGGGCGTCATAGAGGACCTTCCTGAGGATATGCAGTGTCATGTGGTTGGCATGCCACGTGACTGGGTTCACATTTTTCGGCGTGTGGCCAATGCTATAGTTACATACTTAGACGCTCATCCTGAGCCAAGGCATTAGAAATGCCGGACATGATTATGGGCATTTGAGTCCCAATTTTGTATATTTTTGGACACACATATGTACACTCGAGACGCTTTATGATATATATATATATATATATATAGATATATATATATATATATATATATATATATATATATCTATATATATATATATATATGTATATATATATATACAGATTGACTTTTTGATGCTTGATTTTATTATGATGAATGATTGATGTGCTAGTCTAATGTCTGATTAGCGATAGAATCAGCTAACCAATTATGATATCTTGGAATGTGAAAATAATTAATATAAGTAAATGATCTTTGCAACAACCTCACCCTTAAATACTGGCGATATAAAGATGGATCACGTACCCGATAAATGTTATTTAATTGAGACACTATCAATTGAGAATCAAGATACACTACCAACGAGTTAATCCCATGAGAGATTGCCTCAGATAATAAATTAATAACGGCAGTATATTCGGCCATATTATTTGAAGCAGGACCGATACATACGCCTCTTGATGCCATCAATTGACCAGTTGGATAATAGAGTACCCAAGCTGCGGAAGCAAGATTCCGAGTGTGCCGACTAGCACCATCGGTGAACCCAAAATAGACCAAGTCATCCATCAACACCTACCACAACAGATCAAAAAGTGCTGATATCAGAAAAATCTCGATGATATATGTACAAACATACATAAAATACAAAGAAGCCATTACTTGGCCAAAGCTAAGCAAAGCACTTCCTTAGGCAGAACCCGTCAGGGCGCTTCGCCAACTTACTCCTAGGGATGTTTAAAGGTACGATGATCGAACCAATCAATATACTTCCTTCGGCAAATGAATGTGTTGGAGCCAAAGGGACCGTACAAACATCGCTAGTTGAACTGGAGGACTGAGATTCGACTTCATGCATAGGGGAATGAAAGTGTAGCCGACGATGTAAATCTTCCAAAGGGTGATCTACAGCCGTCATTGCTTCGAATATCGCTTAGTCCGATCGAAAAACAATATCCAAGCAATCCGATGCAGAGGTGGAATGAAGGGTCTGAAAATGAGCCACATCACCATCTATCTCCTTCCCAGAGGAAGAAGTAGAATGGTTATCTGCAGAGTTATCGATAGATTCACATCTAAGCTCTACTGTAGATATAAGAGATTCTATTCCACCCCCCTTGTCGTCACCTGATGTGGTCACAAATGAAGCTAAGGTTCTAGGTTTCGAAGAATAAGGAGTTTGAACAAACTCTCTTCGTAAAGGGTCCCTGGAGGATGAAATTGTATCTATCCCAGCTATAGGAGGGGGAAGATTAAACGTACCCATCAATGAAGAGTACATCCCGACTCCTAGACTCTCAGTAGGCGGACGGGGGTTACCCACTAAAGGAACATTAGAGTCAGAGCTTGCTTGAGGATCGACTGGACAATAGTCCAATTGATCAACCTTAATGATTTTCCCCTCATGAGGAAAGAAAATGACACGAAACAGAGTCGAAACAACGGTGTCCATTTCGTATACCCAGTTCCTTCCTAATAGGAGATTATAGTCGAGGTTAGCATCTATGACCTCTACTTCAATATTAATGACCTTTCCTCCAACACATATAGGAAAGGCCGGGATAATCCCGTATGGCCTATGAGAATGACCATCAAATGCTGTCAATAGGGTGGGTGAAGGAACGACTGACGGTGATCCAATGGCCTTCCAGCATGACATAGACATGACACACGTGGAAGCTCCCTCATCTACAACCATCCAAAAAATATTTATTTTCTGGTAGGCAGACTTTATCTGGAAAGCCATGTGATGAGGAAGTCTCTTTTTGACATTATTCATATCAAAAGTGAGAGCTAAATAATTACTTGGATCCACTGCCCCCATTGCCGATAGCAAGGCACTGCGTTGAGTAGGACACGACTGGAGAACCTCTAAAGCGGACATAGCACATGGACTCTGAGCCAGATCCTCGACAATGGAGTAATTCTGGGCTGCCCTAATATTAGGGTTGAGAGTTGCGCGTTTTGCGAAACCTTTCGGTACCCGAGGTATAGTCTCGACAGAAGGTCGCTCAATATGAAGTGGGTTGTTAGTTTCCGGAATTGATTTACCCTTGGAAGTTTCACCTTCACCATAATCGTGTGACCGTGTGGCCACATTAGCGTGAGAACCCATCATGAAAACATTTGATGACTTGTCCCCTTCCTGGTTGTCCCCTACGGAGGTTCCAGGGTTTGAACTCGCGCCAGCAAGAAGTTGTTGCCCTTGGGGAAACGGGTTAGTTAACACATCTTGAGAACTAGAAGTCCCTTGCTGTCCTAACAAGCGCTGAGCGTCTTAAATCTTAGGGCAGATATGAGTTAGATGGTCTCCACTGCACAACTTTCATGGAAACTTGACTTTATTTCTCGACTCATTTATAGCCCCATCAGCGTTGTTGCCGGATTTATTTGCATCAGGCTTCCCATCTTGGTTCTTTTTCTTACCTCGTCCTTTATTTTTCCCATTGTAGTTTTGATTTCCTTTGGGGTTATCAGATTGGACGACATTAATTGAAGAAGTTTTGGAAGCGGGGGGATTATACGATGTGACTTGGTTGTTAGAAGCATTTTGCAGGGACAACTGCTGCAATTGATTTAACAAGTTCATTGTAGTTCTGTCTACTGACCCAATGATACCATCCACGTGCGGACCTGGCTTCGACTTAGCTACGTTAACCTTAGATCCAGGAGCATCTGGCAAGTACTTTTGTAGGATCCTAGACTAAGAGTAGATCAATTCTAATTGTTGGGCCCTAAAAATGGCTTGCTCCTCAGAATAGACCCCAGACATGGAGACATCCTTAGAGATCTCGGGTTGTAAAGACTTCAAAAACCACTCGAGACGGTACTCCAAAGGGATTTCAGCTTTAATGAGCCTCTTTCTCCGTCTCCATTCCTGAATGTGGTTAGAAATGTGGGTTGCCTTATCTTGACAAAAGGTGGCCAGAAGTTCAGTTTTGGCATCATAGCGGACAGGAAACTAGAAATGATTTAAGAAAATATTGGCTAAGTCAGCGAAAGATGTAAAGCTGCCCCCTCGCAACTCTATGTACCATTTGGCCGCATTACCAGTCAAGGTGCGCTGAAAGAGTCTCAACCTAATCGAGTCATCAATAAGGGAGTTAGATGAGCACCACAAATGGAATGTGGTTACATGGTCGCCTAGGTCTTCACCACTTTTCCCTTCGAATTTTGGAATGTCTGAAGGGAGTTTGGTTGGGACCGGAGGCCAGGCCGGATTGTACTTGATTGGGTCATTTTTTAACTTAGTGAGATCTGGAAAGTTCAACGTTGCCAGAAACGGAAGCCTAGGAGGACCTTGGGGATTCCACCCAGACTGGGCAGAACTCCCAAAGTTCTGAAAAGATTGTCCTGGAATTTTGGAGGCACCAGGCTACCCGAAGTAACCAGTAGAACTGACTGAACCAAAAGGCAAGCCTTGTGATCCAGCAAAATTCAGAGTTTGACAAACTCCGGCCGTATAGCCTCCATAACCAACAAAGTTTCCTCCTAAAGGATGGTAAGGAGTTGATAACCCCTGATACGGATCCCAAGCCGAAGCTAGGGGAGGAATACTTTGAAACGAACTAACCGTGGAGTACGGCCTATTCCCTTGTTGGCCGATAAACAGATTCCCAGTTCCTGTGCTACTAACCCCAGGGTTAGTCCAACCTTGGAAAGGATTACTGCTTTGTCCTATAGAAGAAAAAGGCATGGATCCTACCGTCAGGTTGGAATGTGGTATATGACCACTTCCGAAAGGAAAACCCTGGAATGAAGCCAATCTGCCCATCATGGACGTAGCGGCACTAAACGGGACCGATGGAATACCATGTGAGTGGGTGCCAAATGGGAAGAATCCAGTACCAAAAGCATTGGTTTGGGTGTTTCCACTCGTGGACGGAATGGAGGTAGACCCAACTAAAGATGTGCTAGCAAAAGATCCAAACAAGGAAGCAAAGGAGATGGAAATCGTTCCTCCCCCTTGCACCGATGTTGGAGTTTGCATAGTCGTAGCACTTGTAGAAGCCATGCTTCCAGTAGTGGTCATCAATGGTAAGCGCGTAGTGTAACCTGGACTTGATGGTCTATGCGTCAGAGTTCCAACGTATTGCAATATGTATGAATTACTAGATGGTAGAGGAGAATTTCGAGCCGCTAATGACTCTGAGAGTTCTTCTACCTCTATGTTATCCTCCGCTTGAAAGAGAACTCGAGAAAGGACTAGAGTGTCCCTCTCTTGTTCATAAGTGCTAGGCCTTGCTTGGCCACTAGTGCCCCCGAGAGGAGGATCAATCCCCGATGCGTCAACTGGCATGGGACGGAACCCACCGGTAGTATTGCCTCTGCGCCTTCTAGGAGAAGGCTCTAAACTTGGTGGCGAAAGACCACAAAGTCTTCGAGACTGTCTAGGAGATCGCTGAGCCACTTTGAATTTTTTGTTATGATCTAACTAAAGACTCAAAAAATTGAAAGCTAGGCCAACTAAGAGCACAGAGCACACACTATAAAGTCCCTAAAGATACAGCCAATCAAACAACTTCCAATTATTTCCACTCCAGGTGATTAAGACCGGACACCAAAATACGAGAAAGTGAATTAAGGGGCCTTCTGAAGATAGTCTGGGATGATGAGGGCCCAGTCCTATCAATGAAGGCATCAGAGGATGTTACGTCGACCTCCTAACAACAGCCTGCGCTGGTGCAAGCCCCCAAGCTTCGGAAGGGTGCCCTCCAGTAGTATTGTCGAGAGTGATACAACGTCAACCTCAGGTGCCATGGGATTCCCCTCCACAGCCACCTGTGTAGTTCCCTAGGAGTAGCAACTATGGATACCAACTCGTCGGCGAAGCCAGGTGGAACAGTCGTGAGGTAAGTTCAAACAACTAGGAGAGGGGGTATCTCTCTTCCTTGTCTTCACAGACCCTCGTGCTTAACTCCCAGATCCGGAGCTTTCCTGGTCTTCCTAACACTATTGGATTTTCTCTCGTTATTCAGACTCCTACGTTTGACGTTTATATGGCCTTGGAGAGTTAACTCTCCACTCGCCTAATCCAAGGCCCTAAAATCCTAATCTTGTTGGTGTAACTGACTAAAACAAAAATTTCTAGTGAATTTTAGTTAGCGTTTGATTTTAAATTAGGCTGTTCTTTAAGTCACAAGGTAGCAGAAGTGAAACTAGTGGTGTTTTTTGATGCAAAAGAAATTAATAAAAACTTAAACTACATGCACATGCACTTCTTTGTTTTCGATGAAGATAAATTTCTATAGGGTTCAGAGGTACTTCTAATAAAACAAAATTTTCTTTTCTTTTCGTTAATTCACACTTCACACTCACAAAAGCTAACAAAGCTATGTATGCCTAAAAAAGGGGATGCAAATCTATCCTAATGCAACAACTATATGCAGATGCAAGATTTAAAACTACTCTAAAAACAAAAAATGAAAGTTGCTTGCTTATCAAACTTTATCTTGCCACTTACAATGTCTAGATGGAATATGAGATGCTACCATTCATTTCGTCTAAACACTAAAAACAAGTTCTAAGACAAACATAAAGCACTTTCACTCACTAAAAGGAAACCAAATGAAAAGCAAGTTCAAGAAAGCAAAACTAAGATTTTCAAAAGATTTTCTTCAAAAGTAACAAGCAAAAAAGTCTTTTCAAAAAATGCTCTCAACAACACTGAAACTTGTGATTGAAGAATAGGAAATTAAACACTTTTGCGAATCGACACCACTCAATGGATGAAAACCCAACAAAAATAAATGTGTTTAAAATTGCTCTTAACAATCAAAAGCAGCAATGAAAGCTTTGGCAATGAAAACCAAAAATATCAAAAAGACAAATTCCAAGAAAGTGTGAATCAACAACTTTCATGAAACAAAGAAGTGGATGGTCACAAAAAGCGATTTTGTCAAGTAAACAAAAAGTCACCAAAAGCGAGATTAACACAAAGATTGTGATCAATCTCCCTACTCTAATGAATCAGAGCAGCCAAGATTCCTAGCAAGAAATCTTGCGTGCTTTAGCAAAAAACGATGACGCTTGCAATCAACAGAAAGCAAGACCAATACTCCTTATAATCAGAGAGAATTCAGAACAAGATGCTCGCTGTAAAACAAATAACTGATACTGGACAGTGACTGTTTCAGACCGAATCAAACCACCAGACAAACCTCCAGAGACAAAAAGATTTATAAATCTTGAAAATTGCAATATATACGCGACTGTACTGATGTATAGATTACGTGTATACGCGACTGTATCTGAGGAAACCTGCGTATACGCGGGTTTACTCAAAGAAAAAAGCGTATATACGCCTCTGTAACTAAGAAAAACAACGTATATGAAAAGCTTCAAGAAAAATAAAAAAAAAAACAAACTGAAGAAACTAGCAAGGCTTAAAGTTCAAGAACAGACCAGACAGTAACAGCAAGCAGACAAGGTAGCTGAGCCCTGATTGGCTTGAAAAACACCCAAACTAGGAACAACAAGAGTGTTGTCCCCAGTGGAGTCGCCAATTCTGATAGAGGGAAATGTTCCCCTAGGGATTTTTGGGTTGAAACCCTAGAAGACTGAAAGTTATCTATTCAAAGAAACATGCATTCATATAGCCATTATGCAATTATAAGAAAATTCTATGATAAGGGTACGTACCTTTGTTCCTACGTCTGAGAAGGCCCTTAGGGTCCAAACCCTTCTTGGAGTTCCCTTCTTCTCTTTTGTCCTGAAAAACAACCAATTCAAAGAACACAACAGTACATGGACAAAAACTTATAAAGAAACCATCTTCATGTTATAAAGAAAGGTAGTTAGTTATGAAAGCCAAACAACCATTTACATATGAATTCTAAACATGAATATCATTAACATAAAGAAGATTTATTTCGGGAACCAAGACATGTGTTTCTTTTATTATAGTCAAATAAAGTACATAAAAAGGAATATTTTCACCTGAGTCACCTTCAGTAGGCTCCAAGAAAAGCTTCCTTCCAGATCTGTTCCAGCCTCAAGCCTCTAACAAACTCCTTCCATGACTCTCTCCATGATGTTATAAATGGTGGATGAACATCAACACACAAGGAAACAAAGGTTTCCTGTACAAAATGGGGGAAGTGCAGAAGGCACAAGGGACTTCAGACCTGGTCAAGGGAAAAATCTCAGCATAATAACCTTTCTCTCTCTTCTCTCCTCCCTTAGGCCTTCCCTTGAGGTCTTTTTATACCACTCCCAAAGTAGTTTTTTAGTTAGGAGTTGGTTGGGAACAAGTTGGGCCATGGGCACTAACAGGTGATCAGCAGGTAAAACTCGTGATCTCTGCCCGAAAATAAAGAGTTTTATATTTTTTTAAGTGTTTTAATACATACACGCGGGTTGGATATACACAGACCCGCGTATACACGCGTTTAACGCAGGGCAATGTCGTGTATAAGGGATAAAACACTGTTTTTTTAATTTTAGGACCAGGTCTGGAAGGAGGGGTTGCCCTAGGCCATGAGTACAACATCACAAACCATAAGAGTGAGATTTGGAGCTATAACAATGAGGCACTACAACAACTTGAGAAGCAGAAACAACTGCTCTTCGGGACCATCCGGAGAAGTCTAGAGGAGCTATAGACCCATGCATCATAGGTTGACATGGTTTCCACTAGCCTCGCTATCGGCACTTCAGAAGCTACCAAGATGCTGTGTGCGAAGTTTTCCAGTGCGATAGTGTTACTGGATGTAGCACTGACCACAGAGAATGAAGCTGACAGGCCCACTCCCTTGCGTGATGCTCCACCTATTGCAGGATGGAGTGGTCGCGGAGCTAAGGTCCCTTAAATAATGCGCTTTATAGGTGATCAATGAGTAGAGGATTAATAATTAATAGATGGCCCTACAACAAGACTCTTCCATTGCCATTGTGACCAAGGTAACCGATTGAAACAAGCACATACTTTAGGTCATGGAGGAGGCATGCTGAATGGTCCCAGAATTTGCCATTCCTGAGGAAGAACTGGTCGAGGTGCGCATCTGCAAGCTTTCTATAAGATGCGCGATGCTTGCACAAAGTTGGATAAGGTTTAGCTAGAGTTGAGCCTATAGATTGCAGATCTATATTTCAAGGCCCAACCTTCAACTCTGCCAGAAGTAAAGGAGCAGCGTGAAACCACTATCATAGAGGCGATAGCGGTGGTAGACAGTGTAGTAGCAAACTACACACAACTTTTTGAATAGTCATTCAAGGTCCTGATGAGCCTACAGGAGGACCCTAATGTATAGTGGCTAGAGATAAAAGCACATGAACTACAAAAGCATTATGACAAAGTAAAAGGTACAACGTGAACTATAGCTCTCTCGTAGAGCCTGGCAAAGCTGCAGGAGGCCAAGCAGTTGAAATAAAAGGTAGATGCCGCACAACACAATGAGGCAGTGCTAAAGGCGCAATTGAAGCCCTGGCTGGATGAGGCTATTCTATCATGGCCTCTATTGAAGGCAAGATTTCTCATCTACAACCAACTCAGCAGAAGATTCAGGTCGGCCGTTTAAGATGGTGACCATGCAGTTGGTTGAAGAAGAGAAGCAAGTGGCTACACATTGCACTATCTAGGTTGTGGTCATACAGGTCCAGCTGGGACGTCTTCATGCCAAGATATCCATTCCTGCAAAGTTACTCGAGGGTGAGTCACGTGTTAGAAAAATATTATATATGACAGAGAAATGCAAGACATATAATATGCGGAAAAACACAAACACATAAAACCAGAGATACATAGATATACGTGGTTCACCCAGTTTGGGGTACATCCACACCGAACGGTTAGTCCTTCCTTTCTATTATCCAACAAAATCAAGAGACACAACCTACAACAGATCTGTTGTAATATCCTCTCTTTTCTCTCACAGTCTCACCTATCTATTTCTTGCTCTGAGAATACACATATATTCCGCAACATCAATACAATACCCTCATACAAAGAGAGGGGTTGCCTTCTAGGGTAAAAAACACTAAACTAAACATAAATTCTACCATTAGATCATCTGCCTAATGAATGGCCCAGATTGACTAGAAATTACTATACTTTTGCAAGGAGGGGTGTACAATCTTCCAGGGGTATACATCCAGTTGAAACAAAGACCTCTAAATTAGGATGATAATCATGCTCCACACCCAACATCACCATGTTTTTTATGGTGATATTTGCATGTAACCTCCAGCTACTAAAAATAACTCCCTAGAATCAAGGGATGCTTTTTCCATGTTTCTTTTTAATATTTCAGGAAAAATCAGCCCATGCTGGAAGTCATGTTTTCTCGGTCCCGGGCGGAACTGGTCAACCTGAAGGCACATGCAATAGCCTGCTTGGCTGAGGGTAACTTTTGTGCAGTTTCTGTGAGGAAGCTAGGCTAGTTGTCTAGATGAATTGCATAATTTCTCAGAGTAGCAGCTGACTGCTGCCTAGAATTGCACAATTTATGGGCTAAGTTGCCTTGGCGGGCCAGATTACGCAGTTTTCACTGGGAATGTTGTCTGATATGATTGTGTAGTTTCTAACCTCAGCATGCTCATAGGGGCTTCACTGGGGGAAAAGTACCATACCACATGCATTCATATTGGGACATATATATTGAGGGAAAGGTGACATAATATATTAGGGGTTATATAGAGGGTAAAGGTTTTTTATATTAGAAGGTATAAAAAATGGAGCTCAAAATTAATGACAAAATATAAAGGGCTATAAAAAATGTTAATGAAAAAATGGAAACCTCCAATATCTAGTGAAAGTAGGGGTTTTTTAAATTTGGAAGGTGTATTGGATTGCATTGGTAGGGGGTTAAATAATGTGATTTTCTGAGGTATTTTCCAATATGTAGTCAACTTATGGGTATTATTTAGTATGCCACGAATGCACATGATATGTTAGAGGTTCAATGAGTGAATCCCATGTGAGTAGGATGCCAGTGAGATTTGCACAATTTTTGGAGGGAAGACTCGTTCCCCTCCAGAATTGTGTAATTTCTTGAGGGAGACTCTCAGCCAGCAGCTAGACCAAGTCCAAAGTAGTAGCCTATGAGGGGAGTGAAGCAAGCTATCATTCACAGGCTGGCAAGTTGCTAGAAAACCACTGAAGCTCATGTACTTAACGGTGCAATACATGCTACTGAGGATGGTTAGTAGGGATGCTCCAAAATGAAGCTAAGGAAAATTTTTGGAGGGTGGTTGTAGCTGCTACAACAACTTGCTATTATGTGGCTTTGATGGTTCTTTATGATGGTTATTATTCTCGTTATATGTTGGTTATAAGCATGGTTTCATAACATGTTCTAGTTTTGGCTCTTGATACGTTTGGTTTGTTCATGAATTGTTATACTTAGGAGTTTGAATAATGTCATGGTAGCCCTCATCTCATGTTTATCCCAGTAGGTCGGTCAAAGTGGGTAAATGTGGGAGGGGTGGTTACAATGATTATGCAAATCCTTTATAAGCGTGTGTCTATTACATGAATTGTAATAAAAAAATTGTGAGTTATTTTAGCATTTTATAAATACTATATGATTTTGAAGATGGCTTGACATAATAAACTAAGACTCTTATAATTTAAAATCATTAAAATTTGAAAAATAAACAAATAATTATCTCTTTCACTTAAATGGATAATCATGTTGATAAGTATGGATGATAGAGATTTAACCTCTATGAAATATATTTTAGTAGTTGTCAAAATAGTGTGTTGAAATTTGTCTCAAAGCTAGTTATGATCCTTTTGATTTTGAATTAAATTTAAAAAATGTTATACCCATGAGGTGTAGATGAGTTGGTACCCCAATTTACCTTAGTTTCAACCACATTTGTGGGAATTAAAGTATCCCATCTCCATAGAATCCAACTACCATCCAATAGATTTGTTAATCTTAGTTACAAAAGAACAATAGGAAAAATTTATAAAATTAAAAGAAAATAAATAAAATTGAAAAAGAGAGAAAATTAAAACAAAATAAATATATATAAAATGTTTTCGTTGTGAACTGATGTATGGTTTTTTTTATGGATGTGGTATTGATAATCAATGGTATTGACCCATGATATTGTAATAAAACCTATTTACAAGCTATTAAAATCCATGATAAAGTATGAGCGAACAAATCTTCATGGTTAATAAAAGTGTTAATTGTTTTTTTAAATGTATATATGGTTAATTCTTACATTATTTTCTTTTACAATTATTATTGATCATAATAATTCAAAATAAGTTATAATTTACTTCATTGTTATGATGTCTATTTTTAGAGCTTGGGAATGTGAGATGTATCATGAAGCAAGTATTTTGACACTTATCATGGATATATTCCTATAGACAAACCTTTTAATATTTTATCTATGATTTTTCCCTACCACTTATTTTCACTATTATTTCCCCCACCTGCCACTTGTACCACTTGCCCTTTTTGAGTGTTGGTTGGGAAAATCATAGAAAAAACATGAAAACACCCCACAATATGACCTTTGTGGGGTGAAATAATATAGAAAACATTAAAAATGTTTAAAATGTGTGTATGAGGGGCAATAAGGGCATGACTGAGGAAATAATAAAGAGAGAGAGAGAAAAAAACATTTTTATGTTTTCTCTGTTATTCCCACCACCCGAATACGATGGTAGGGGATAGGGGAAAGTAAAAGATAAAACCTAAACACTAGGGAGGGGTTGGTTGAAATAATAGAGAAAATGTAAAATTCTCTACACTAGTATGAGGGCGGGCGGTAGAGGAAATTAAAGAGAAACCATAGGTCTGGAACCTTTTTTTTTTAATATTTCCTTTGTGCCCACCCATTTTTTCTATGATAGTTTTCATTAAAAACATCCCAGAATATGAGGGTTGAGATAAGAGAATTATATATAAATCATAAAAGCATTCCTAAATACAAAGATAGAAATAAAATAAAATAACATTTTAAATAATTTTCATATTATTATTATTATCCAATTTTAAGGTCACGAACAATTGGTGTATGGGACCCTTTTTTTTGTGGGACAAGGGACCCACCTCCACAATGATTTGACTACTAATTCTAGGAAGACATACAAACTCTACCCCCTCTAGTTTTGAACTTGTGACCACTTAGGTGAAAACACGTGATTTTAACCATTAAGTGAATCAAATATTATGTGTACCAACTTTTTATATTATTTTTCTTATTTTTTACATTTTGGATTTATTAAATCCAAGAAACATAGAACCACTGTTATCATTTTTTTAATAGGTTTTATATTATTTCCTTCACACCTTCCTGTAAAATAGAAAAGTTGAAAATAAAAAAATTAATATACAAACAAAATATATATATATATATATATATATATATATATATATATATATATATATATATATATATATATATATATATATATCTATATATATATATATATATATATATATATATATATATAAGCATCCCACTTCAATCCCACTTCTTCACCCGTATGAACATCAAAGCATAAAACATCCTCAGAAAACAATATCAAAAACTCTTCCACCAAAAACATAAACATATATTTCCATACCATTTGTTTCAACTTTTTATATTACTTTTCTGGACCATATTTCCATATTTATTAAATCCAAATTAGTTTTATTTTTAAGCTCCCATTTCCATGGGAGTGAATAATATTTCAAATCACTATATTTAATTTAAAATTTGTAAATTCTGGAACCGTTATCGACCACTCAACTAACTTTCCAACCAATAAATTATGAACTCTCAAGGCATCCCAACGAAGAAATTGATGAACTTCCAATATTACTAAATGAGAGTGAATGTAGAGCCGATGTCTGTAATTTTTCATAAACAGAATTTACTATCAATATGTATTATAAATTTGCTACAATAGATGTTCAATTTATATCAATCAACAATCTTCGCCTTTGAATTGATCCAATTGAACTATAAATATGGAAATACAAACAGCGGCTCTGCAACTTGCTTCATTGTTGGAAGAATCGTGAGACGACTTTAGAACCCAGATATTTGCTCGGCTGTCGGTGGAGTCTGTGTTTAGATAACACATGGTTTATAAGCAATGGAATGATTTCCTCTCTTCAAACTATTTCCTAACAAAGTGGGGTGAGGTTCAGGGTCCTCTCAACACTGAGTAGCCATAGCTAGTTTTGTTGAACAAGAGTCCTAAATTGGCAAGTGCATCTTTCTACACATGCAGATGGATTAAGTTTTCCTTCAAAACAAAGCTAAGGAAAAAATTTTGAGGGTGCTTGTAGCCGCTACAACAACTTTCTATTATGTGGCTTTGATGGTTGTTTTATGATGCCTATTACTATTACATATCTGACCTGAAAATATATGATAATAGATATAAACACAAAAAATAACAAGATTTGGATATAGATAAAAATGCTTATTTATTGATCAAACCCTTAAGGTAGGGCAACACCATACATTCACTCCTTAAGGAAGGAGAACTCTCCACAAGCTATATGCTTTTCAATACAATAATTCTTGACCGCTCTCAATGGGGAGTCTCTAGCCTCAATAGAGGCCTCATACATACAATACCATGGGTCATTACCATGGTTCCCTCAATACCATCTATCTAATACCATGGGCTTATTGTTAGGATATTCCGACACATAGGAAATAGTTAAGTACAACTTGATCTAGTATAGAGTTAGGTATAGAGTTAGGTAAAGTGTGTTTCTTTACCGTTGTACATTTTGTAACTTACAATCCGACGGTCACGATATGTAGTGATCCGACGGTTCATTCTCTCCTCGGTATTACCGACACTTGATCCGTGGCTTGACACCCGATTGGTCCATGAATTCTATTTAAAGCGCATGGAGGGTCATTTGTAGGGTAATCCGTGCATGAGAGAAGCTTATGTAAATTTTCATTCTTTGATTAATAAATTGTCTGAAGTGGCCACGTTGGCTCACAACGTCGACTGTTTCCCTCTTTGAGGGTTTTAACCACGTCAAAAATACTGGTGTATTGATCTGTGATCTGGTTGTGAGTGGTGTCCTTTTGGTGTTATTTCTGAGGAACTTACCCTGTAAATTCCTACATGGTATCGGAGCTATTTGAGGGCCGCGTCCGTTGGTGATCCAAATCTGAAGCCGGTAGAACTGCATCTGACTGTCGTTTCCTAGATCTGCTGTTTCTGACTGCTTTCAGGCCGAGAGGACTGCTCTGTTGTGTTCGAAGCATCTGTTCCAGTGAGGAACCCCTTTCGTTTCACGCGAAAAGGTTTCTGGTAGCCCTAGCTGCGTCATTTTTAAGATCTGGAGGTATACAGTCTTTATTTGCAGTTCACTGTTATTTTCTCTCTGCTTATTTCGGTTTCGGTTTATTTAGCTTCTTTTAAACCGGATCTATACCTTTCATTTCTGTGTATGCTCTTTGCCCTGCGACTCTGTGCGATCTGGGCAAATCAGAAATAGAAAGGAAGGATTTTTCTCATGCGTATGCTCTTTTCCCTGCACCTTAGTGTGATCTCGGAAAATCAGAAACATTGAGAAAAATATTTAGTTTTTCGACTAAAGCTAACTTTGAGCCGCAAGGTTCAATTTTTGAAAATATTTAGTTTTTTGGGTAAAGCTAAGCCCTCTCTCTCTCTCTCTCTCTCTCTCTCTCTCTCTCTCTCTCTCTCTCTCTCAGGTCTTCGGTTCAAGTCTCCATTTTGTGGGGGCAGACTTTTTCATTTCCGCACATTCCCACACTTTGTCGGCAACTTCAACAACTTTTTTTCAAAAAGCCATAACTTCTTCATCCAGAAGCCTTTTTCTGATCCAGGTGGATATTGGTGGCCACCTGCCAGGTCCACCTGGACCCCCACCATTGTCTTTCTCAGCGTTTTCAGTTTCCTTAATTGTAGCACAGTTTACTATTTTTAGCATTTTTTCGGGTCTTGAACTTCCGGAGCCGTTTTGAGGCCCTAAATGACATTTTTTGGAATTCTGGGGCGATCGAGCCCTATGTTGCCTCCCAAAGTGGTAGTACTCGGATAGATATTTCTAACGAGCTATCGTACGCGTCAAACGAAGATCGTATGCCAAAGTTACGACCCTGGGAAATTGATGTACCAATTTACCCAAACGGGGCCCACAATTTGGCGTTTCATCTTCTAGGGTTAGGTTTCGATATGTGAAGGGTTTTCCATTGTTTCTCAACAATAAATAGGCCTTCGAGCCTCATTGTAATACAGTTCAGAACAGTTCAGAGGCATGTAGCCATCACATCTCTTCTCAGAGATAAGCTACCATCGCCCTAGCTAGTTTATTGTCATTTCTGTTTGTAAGCATATGTCAGTATTTTCCATTAATGAAATGAAGTATTATTTCCGCTGCATCTTTGTGTATATGGTTATCTCTGTAATTTGTTGCGTTCCTGCTTAAATCTGGATCAGTGGTATCAGAGCGGTCTGCTTTTTCTCTGTTTTTCTTTGCATGTCCCCAACAAGGTCGGGATATAAGGAGTTAGGGCTTGAACTGGTTGAACCTTTGCAAGACCAGCCTCGCAAATCCCGACGGCCTCCCATGGCGGACGAGAAGAAAGACGAGGGGGCAGGAGATCCCATCAAAATCTTGCTCGAAGAAGCGCTCGAGCGACAACGGAACGCGATGATGGACAGCTTTGCGCAGATCCTTCAGCGGCTACCCAGAAGCGGCGCATCGGCTTCCAGCAGCTCCTCTGGAAACGCCACACCCTTTAAGGTACAAGGTAAATTTGAAATCCCCATATTCGAGGGTCAGATAGACGCCGATACCGTAGATAAATGGTTAAATCTGCTAGAGGGTTATTTTTCTGTTCATGAATTTCGAGTCGGGAAAAGATTGTTTTTGCTCTTCTCAAAGCAGCCCCCCACGTCAAGGACTGGTGGGAAACCTACTGCGAGCAGAAGGATGAAAGTACTGGCTCACTATTTTCAGCCGCACCCACCTGGGATTCGTTCCGGGATGCCATCAAGGAGCAGTACTACCCTGTCGGAAGCTATGAGGATGAATACATAAAGTGGACCACGCTGCGGCAGGGAAGGGACCAAGACGTGCCGGAGTTCACCAATCTTTTCCATACCCTTCGCACAAAGTTGGGTATCAAGGATTCGGAGCAACATTTGATACTCAAATACCGTGGCTGCCTGCACAAGTACATCCAGGAAGAAATACAGTTCCTAAACATCCCCTCGCTCGGCGCAGCATACCGGTATGCCGTCAAAGTCGAGCAGAAGTTTAAACAAAAGAAGCGAGACTTTGGATCTGCGAATCCAAAGCAGGGGAAAGGTGCCCCTAAACCACAGAACAAAGGACAAAGCCAAGGCGGGACAGCCCAAGACAACCAGCTGAAGCTGCAAGCAAAGAGCAACGCCGCGAAGCCGAGAAAGGACACTGGAAAATGGTGCGAGTTCCATAAGAGCTCCACTCACAACACAAGTGAGTGTCGGGCCAAACAGTCACTGGTGGCTGAGCTAAAGGTTTCAGAATCAGATGCATGTTCCGACTCTGAGTCAGAACCCGATAAGGGGTATGAAAAAGGGAAGCAGATCATTGATGCGGATCCCAGCGCCACTGTTGCTACCGCAAAGATCCAGAAAAATGAACCCGAAGATCCAGAGGAGGAGGAGCGTCTCTTCCACTCCCAGATGTGGGTCAAGGGCTCCCCGATACAGTTCATTGTTGATAGCGGGAGTCAAAAGAACCTCATTTCGGCAGAGGTCGTGAAGCGGTTGGGCTTACCGACCACAGCACATCCACAACCATACACCATTGGGTGGCTTTACCAAGGGCGAGATCTTCGCGTGAGCCAGCAGTGTCGCCTTCCATACAACATCAAGCCCTTCACGGATGAGGTATTGTGTGACATTGCTCCCCTTGAAGTTTGTGATGTATTACTAGGACAACCATACTTGTGGAAGCGACATGCTGTGTATGAATCAAGGCCCCGTGCTGTTATTATTACATTGGGAAATAAGTTGTTCAGGATACCAGAGGTACCACCACCTGCCGCCATCTCTTTGATTACTGCAAAACAATGCAGTAAGATCATTTCCAAAACCAGGAAATTTGTTTTCCTGATGATACGCCCTCAAGGGAAGAAGAAGACAGTGGCCGCGGCCTCCAAACGAGGTCCCTCTGCACGACAGCTACAAATGGACAAGATTGTGGAGGAGTACAAAGACATCTTCACCTCCCCGGCAGGGGTTCCTCTGCACTGTCAAGTCAAGCACTCCATTGATCTGACCCCAGGTGCGCCGCTACCCAATGGACCAATTTATCGGCGCTCCGTTCTGGAGAACAATGAAATCAAGAGGCAGATTCAGGAGCTCCTAAAGAAAGGTCACATCCGTCCGAGTTCTTCGCCCTGTGGGAGCCCGATAGTGTTGGTACAGAAGAAGGATGGGACGTGGAGACTCTGTATTGACTATCGGGCGCTGAACAAGATCACTGTCCGTAATAGGTACCCGATCCCGCGGATTGATGACCTCCTAGACCAACTAAAGGGGGCGAAATATTTCAGCAAGATCGATCTGAAGTCAGGATATCACCAGGTACCAATTGAACCCTCAGATGTGTGGAAGACTGCCTTCAAATCCAAGGAGGGCCTCTTCGAATGGTTGGTCATGCCTTTCGGATTGACGAATGCTCCTGCAACCTTTATGAGGCTAATGGATGACATCTTGCGGCCATTCACCAACTCCTTTGTAGTAGTATACTTGGATGACATTCTGATCTTCAGCCAGAGTTGGGAAGAGCACCTCCACCACATCCGACAGGTTCTCCAAACACTGCGGCAACACAAGCTATGTGCCAATTTGGAGAAATGCACTTTTGGCATGACCGAGGTCAGTATCTGGGATACATCATTGATGAACAGGGGGTGCATGTCGATCCAGCCAAGGTCCAAGTCATTCGGGATTGGCCCTCTCCAACCACTCTAACAGAGCTCCGCAGCTTTCTAGGTCTTGCCAACTTCTACCGCAGGTTTGTGTTGGGATTTTCTCATATTTCTTGGCCCTTGAGTCAAGTCACCAAGGGCGGGGCGAAAGCAAAATTCTTTTGGTCTGAATCTCAACAGAAGGCATTCAGGGAGTTGAAGGATCGCCTCTGCACGGCACCAGTGCTCGCGTTACCAGATTTACAACAACCATTTGAGGTCGAGACAGATGCCTCTGACTATGCTATTGGGGCAGTCCTTACTCAACATGGACATCCAGTGGCATATCACAGTGAAACACTTTCAGACACAGTCCGGAAGTACCCCACTTATGATAAAGAGATGTATTCCATTGTACAGGCCTGCCGACAATGGAAGCATTACATTTTGGGGAAGGCCACCGACCTCTGCAATTCATACAGACCCAAGGGAAATTGCAGAATGATCGCCATCAGAAGTGGTCTACATACCTGCAACAGTTTCACTTGAATATCAAGTATAAAAAGGGCAGCACCAATAATGTTGCAGATTGCCTCAGTCGACCACCGATCATGGCGCTAACCACCGTGCTCAACTCTTGCGGGCACGAGACTTCTGATTGGCCACTTCTCTACAAAAGCGACCCAGAATTCGGCCACACATACCAGACACTCTTGGAGGGTCGGCAGGTTGCAGATTTTCACCTCCAGGATGCCCTATTATGCCACCTCGGTCACCTTTGTGTTCCTTCAAGCGAGCGTGCCAAGATGATTTGGGAAGCACACTACAGTCGGGCTGCTGGGCATTTCGGGGTCGAGAAAACAGTGGCAGTACTGCAAAACTATTTCTATTGGCCGAATCTTCGACAGGATGTTGGGAAGTACATCCGATCATGTACTGCCTGTGCCATTGCCAAACCGACCATTAAGAAGCAAGGCCTCTATACCCCGTTGCCTACCCCTAGTCGACCTTGGGAATCCATCTCCATGGATTACATGTCAGGCCTTCCTTCCACTAAGCATGGAAATGACTGTGTTTTTGTGGTCGTCGACAGGTTCTCAAAGATGGCCATTATGATGGCCTGCAAGAAGAATATCACAGCAGAAGCCACTGCTAAACTCTTCTTTGAACGAGTGTGGGTGCACTTTGGGATCCCACAGTCTATCATCTCAGATCGGGACAGTCGGTTTCTCAGCACATTTTGGTCCAGTCTCTGGTCAATGCTGGACACCAAACTCACGAAGTCCACAGCCTTCCATCCTCAAACTGATGGCCAGACAGAGGTTGTCAACAGGATGATTGTGCACATTCTGCGCATGTATAACTCAAAGCATCCACGCACATGGGACGAGAGCCTCCCCTATGTTCAGCACAGCTACAACCGAGCTCTTCACAGCTCCACTGGCCATAGCCCTTTTCAGGTGGGTTTAGGATTCCAGCCACTATGCCCCATTGATGTGGCCATGCCACTTGCAGCTACTCACATGAATTCAGCTCATGTCCAGTCCGAAACAGATAAGGCCACCAGCTTCATTGAGCGCATCCAACATATTCGCCAGCAGGTCCATGACATTCTTGAGAAATCAAATGCCAAGTACAAGCAGCGACATGATCAACACCGGGTGCCACACAAGTTTCAGGTGGGCGACAAAGTCTGGTTGCATTTGCAAAAGGAACGCCTTACTGGAGCCTATCGGAAATTGAGACCACTTCGATATGGTCCTTACACCATTACTAAGGCTATGGGAGACAATGCATTTGAGCTCAGCATTCCCCCATTCCTTGGCCTGCACCCAGTGTTCAATGTGGACCGCCTTCGGCCATACTTTCCACCATTGCTAGACACATCCGACATTGCAGAACAGCTCAAACCCACAGAATTAAATCCAGATTGCATGGAACAAGCTGCAACTGATCGGATCATGGACACACAGATCAAGAACACTCGCCAACAGCATATCCAACTGTATCGAGTTGTCAAAGCAGGCCAACTCCTTCAGCAGGGCAAGTGGCTCACCAGGGAACAAGTTCAGCAGAGGTTTCCTCATCTCATGGAGGAGCTCAACGCAATGGGGACCATTGCTTCCTAAGGGGGGAGGAATGATCCAGGTGGATATTGGTGGCCACCTGCCAGGTCCACCTGGACCCCCACCATTGTCTTTCTCAGCATTTTCAGTTTCCTTAATTGTAGCACAATTTACTATTTTTAGCAGTTTTTCGGGTCCTGAACTTCCGGAGCCGTTTTGAGGCCCTAAACGATGTTTTTTTGGAATTCTGGGGCGACCAAGCCTTATGTTGCCTCCCAAAGTGGTAATACTCAGATAGATCTTTCTAACGAGCTATCGTACGCGTCAAACGGAGATCGTATGCCAAAGTTACGACCCCGGGAAATTGATGTACCAATTTACCCAAACGGGGCCCACAATTTGGCGTTTCATCTTCTAGGGTTAGGTTTCGGTATGTGAATGGTTTTCCATTGTTTATCAACAATAAATAGGCCTTCGAGCCTCATTGTAATACAGTTCAGAACAGTTCAGAGGCATGTAGCCATCACATCTCTTCTCAGAGATAAGCTACCATCGCCCTAGCTAGTTTATTGCCATTTCTGTTTGTAAGCATATGTCAGTATTTTCCATTAATGAAATGAAGTATTATTTCCGCTGCATCTTTGTGTATATGGTTATCTCTGTAATTTTTTGCGTTCCTGCTTAAATCTGGATCATTTTCAAAGCCGTTTTTTTAAACCAGCCTAATTTTTTGAGATATATCCATTGGAACACTTACTTTCAGCATCTTCAGCTTCAGTTTCTGTTGAAATGGAAAGTCAATACCAAGTTACCCTTGACAGCACCAACTACTTCCAATGGTTGTCCTACATGGAGGATTTACTTAGAAGTAAAGGTCTCTACCGAATAGCCATAGGCCAAGAAAAGAAACCGAAAGATGAAGACAAGGCTGCTAAATGGGAAAATATACAAGATCAAGCACGTGGTTTGATAGGGATGTCTATTTCTCCAGATCTTAGATTCCATATTGCAGAACTTGAAACTCCTCATGGAGCAATGGAACAAATCAATAAATTTTTTGGGATTAAAAATGAAATTAGAGCCCATCAACTTGAAAATGAGTTGCTTACATTGGACCCTAATAATTTTTCTTGCATTGAAGATTTCTTGTCTAAGTTCAAGACCCTTAGATATCTTTTGGAAGGTGTTAAGGTTAAGAAAGAAGATAGTAACCTTATTTATTCCATCCTTACTAAGTTGGGACCAGCCTACTCTGTATTTGTTTCCACCTTCCATTCTACAAGGGAAGCATTCATTTCTCAAGGAAAAGACTATAAGCCTCCTTCATTTGACTCTTTTTGTGATTCTTTAATAAGAGAACAAGAAAAACTCTTACACCTTGGTCTTCTTAATCTTGGAAACTCTTTCAAGAAAGCGTTAGCTGCTCAGCAGCAACCAAATTCAAAGAATCCTAAAAAGTCATATCCTAAAAAGAATGGTCCTAAACCAAACAAGGGTCCTAAGCAATTTCAGCCCCAAAATGAAAGATCATTTCAGCAAAATGATAAGACCAATAAAAACAAATGGAAGAAGACTGACAGACATTGCAACTTTTGTAATCGAGATGGCCACCTAGAATCAAAATGCTTTAAAAAGATGGAAGCCTTGGAAGCAGCAATGAAGAAGCATAACATCCATTTGGGGCAATCTTCAACTTCAACTTCATCTTCAGGAATGGCACTTTCTGCATGTGGTTGTCAAGCATCTCGGTCTGGCTTTGCATTAAATGTATCTTCTTCTTCTCATTCTCATGAGTGGCTCATTGATTCTGGAGCTTCTTATCACATGGCCAAAAACAAAGCCATGTTTTCTTCTTTAAATGATTGTAACACCAAAAATATATATGTTGGTGATGATAGATCTCTTAATGTTGTAGGCACTGGAACTGTTCATCTAGACAATGGTCAGTTTAATGATGTATTATGTGTTCCAACCTTATCCTGCAACCTTCTATCTGTATATCAGATAACTCATTCAGGTGAAGGTAAAATCATTGAATTTTCACCTCATGATGTTGTAATCAAGGACTTAAAAGATCCTAAATAGATTTTGGCTACTGGCATTGCTGATGATTCTACAAGGTTGTATAAGTTTCACAATTTTGGGTCATCAAATCTTCCCTCAGTATTTGTTGCTCATAACGATGAAGTGAGCAAACTTTGGCATGAGCGATTTGGTCACTTAAACTATCGCTCCCTTCAGCATCTATGTAAAGAAAATATGGTGACAGGTCTTCCTATGGTATCTTGCAGAGATGGTGTTTGTTCCGGATGTGTACTCGGAAAACATCATCGGGACAGTTTTGAAAAACGTGCCTCTTGGCATGCCTCAGCCCCTTTACAGCTTGTGCATAGTGATTTATGTGGTCCACTTCCTGTTGCTTCAATCTCTGGCTGCAAGTATTTCTTAACTTTCATTGATGATTTCTCCAGACGCACTTGGGTATACTTCTTAAAACTCAAGAGTGAAGTATTTAACACATTTTTGGTCTTCAAGGCCTTTGTTGAAAAACAATCTGGACATCAAATTCTTAAGTTAAGATCTGATAATGGCGGAGAATATGTTAAAAACACATTCATCAACTATTGCACTGAGAATGGAATTCAAATGCAACATACTATTCCATATACTCCACAACAAAATGGTGTAGCTGAAAGGAAGAATCGCACCTTAAAGGAAATGGCTAATTGTATGCTACAATCTAAAGGACTTGGTCTTAGTTTTTGGGCAGAAGCAATTAACTGTGCAAATTACATAATAAATCGCACTCCTACTAAGGTTCTAAAGATTATCACTCCAGAAGAAGCATGGAGTTCAATTAAACCAGATGTAAGTCACTTTCGTGTTTTTGGAAGTGAAGCATGGGCCCATATTCCAGATGAAAAACATAAAGCTTTAGAACCTAAGAGTGAAAAATGTACTTTTGTTGGATATTCTGAAGATGTAAAAGGCTATAGACTTATTCCATTTAAGTCCAAAAATGTTATCATTAGAAGAGATGTAAAATTTGATGAAAATATATCGGCCTGCGAGCCTAGTCCGGCGGATGTGCCACCTCTCCCTATCTCTTCTACCTTTGAAAACATTTCTTCTTCAGATGATGAAAATCCTCCCCCACCATCTCAGGATCCTCCTTCAGCTCCTGAGCTTCCAAAATGGGTTCGTGCTACTCGAGATGCAGCAGGTGATCTTGCCGGTGACCCTACAGATCAGCGGCGCACACGTTCTCAGTTCGAGAGAGCCGCTTCTTTACTGGCTCAAGCTCCAGTAAATTATGATCCTGACACCTTTACAGAAGCTTCAGGCCATCCAGATTGGGAAGCAGCTATGAATGAAGAATATCATTCATTATTGGCAAATGATACATGGGATCTTGTTCCTTTCCCAAAGGGACGAAAACTTGTTAGATGCAAATGGGTTTACAGAACCAAGTATGGACCAGATGGAAAAGTTGATAAACATAAAGCTCGTCTTGTTGCTAAGGGATTTTCACAGGTTGAAGGCATTGACTACACTGAAACCTTCTCCACTATTGCCAAAATGAACTCTATCCGCCTTGTTCTTTCCCTTGCTGCCTCTTTCAAATGGGAAGTTCATCAGATGGATGTTAAATCTGCCTTCTTGCATGGGGACTTGCATGAAGAAATCTATATGGAACAACCCATTGGCTTCATACAAACAGACTCCAGCCTTGTTTGTCGACTTAAGAAATCCCTTTATGGTCTCAAGCAAGCTCCTCGGGCTTGGTATGCCAAAATGGATAGCTTTCTTTTAGAATCTGGCTTTTCTAGGTGTCATTCTGACAATACTGTCTACACCAAGAAAGTGGGCAACTCTCTTGTCATCCTTGTTCTTTATGTTGATGATCTTATCCTTACTGGTAGTGATCCCAACCTTATAAACCATGTGAAGTCTAGCCTCAAAAGGAAATTTGAAATGACAGACTTAGGACACTTACACTATTTTCTCGGTCTTCAAGTCTTGCAATCCAAGGAGGGTATTTCCCTTTCCCAGTCCAAGTGTGCTTGTGATATTCTACGTCATTTTCACATGGAAGACTGTAAGCCAGCCCCTTCTCCCTTTCAGTCTGGAGTCAAACTCTCAGTCACTTGTACTTCTCCTGAAGTTGATGCTACCTTATACCATCAACTTGTAGGAAAACTTTTGTATCTAACCCATACTCGTCCTGATCTTTCCTTTGTTGTTGGCCTTGTTGCTCGGTTCATGCAAAACCCCCGTGAAAGTCATTGGAAAGCAGCTAAAAGAATACTTCGTTATGTTCGAGGTACAGTTAAATTTGGGATTCATTACAGTGCCGAAGCAGCTCCTCTATTGGTTGGTTTCACTGATTCTGATTGGGCTGGTGACCCTGATGATCGGAAGTCTACTGCCGGTTATGTGTTCACTCTTGGTTCAGGACCTATTACATGGGCTTGTAAGAAACAGGGTGCCATCTCTCTTTCGTCAGCAGAAGCAGAGTATCGTGGTGCCGTGGAAGCTAGTAAGGAAGCCTTGTGGCTTCGTCAGATCCTATCAGAGTTTGGCTTTGAGCAGCAACATCCGACTACACTTTGGTGTGATAATCAAAGTGCCATTCAGCTATGCAAAGATCCAGTTCAACATCAGCGCAGCAAACACATTGAACTGCACATGCACTTCATCAGAAAGCTCATTCACGACCATGTTCTTGAAGTGCAATATTGTTCAACAGATGATCAAGTTGCAGACATCTTCACAAAGTCTCTCACAGAGGCGAAGTTCACTAAACTTCGATTTATGGTTGGAGTTCAGGAAGTTGTCACTAAGGGGGGATAGGCTCTAGTGCCTCCTTCCTTCTCCTATTGTGTCATATTTGTAAATCCTTCAATCCTATCCCAAGTTGTTCTTAAGGGGGGATGTTAGGATATTCCGACACATAGGAAATAGTTAAGTACAACTTGGTCTAGTATAGAGTTAGGTATAGAGTTAGGTAAAGTGTGTTTCTTTACCGTTGTACATTTTGTAACTTACAATTCGACGGTCACAAAATGTAGTGATCCGATGGTTCATTCTCTCCTCGGTATTACCGACACTTGATCCGTGGCTTGACACACGATTGCTCCATGAATTCTATTTAAAGTGCATGGAGGGTCATTTGTAGGGTAATTCGTGCATGAGAGAAGCTTATGTAAATTTTCATTCTTTGATTAATAAATTGCCTGAAGTGGCCACGTTGGCTCAGGCCGTGGACTGTTTCCCTCTTTGAGGGTTTTAACCACGTCAAAAATACTGGTGTATTGATCTGTGATCTGGTTGTGAGCGGTGTCCTTTTGGTGTTCTTTCTGAGGAACTTACCCTGTAAATTCCTACACTTATTACATTATTGCTAACTACTTGTGGTCCCTTACATGATGTGGGTTAACCACTTTATTTATTAGCATGGCCCATCGCATTATTGCATTATTCCCTTGGGTACCTTCCTTTGTACCCCATACTATCCCCCATAGGTATACTACAATTATTCTAGTTATATGATGGTTATAAGCATGGTTTCATAACATGTTCTAGTTTTGGCTCTTGATACATTTGGTTTTTTGATGAATTGTTAATGAATGCATAAGCTAATAAATGTTGTTACAAATTTTATGAGAGGGAAGTAGACCTTCTTGATGATTCTTCTTAGATAAGCGTCAGACCCTAATGTTCATATATGCATTCATGACTTGTAGATTAGATGTTCTCAACATGTTTGACAAAATGAATATCATGGTTAGGCCTTGCTGGTTCAAGCCTCTGACTCAATTTTGAATGATTAAATTTTTCTATATGTTATTTATGCATCTAAGAAGTTACATGAAGTTTGGGCAGTGGTCTGGAGGCTGAACTGGAATTTAAGCTCAGAATCTGGGGCTACATGCTCCTAATTGGAAATTTTACTTGCGGTCACGTGGATGCAAGATTATACATGCGAGTGGAGGTTTCCAACTGCATGGAGGCCTTGTTGTGGGTGCAATTGAGGGCCCAAGGTAGAGAATGAGGTCCAACTCAAGGTTTGGCCTCCTCGGATGGTTCCTCATCATCTGTGGGTCTTATAGCATCTGTAGGATGTTGTGGAGGGTTAGAAAAAGTTTTGAATCATGAGTTTGAATCATGTCATGGTAGCCCTCATCTCATGTTTATCCTCACAGGTCGGTGAAAGTGGGTAAATGTGGGATGGGTGTTTACAATGATTATGCAAATCCTTTATAACCATGTGTCTATTATATGAATTGTCATAAAAAAATTGTGAGTTACTTTAGTTCTTTATAAATACTATATGATTTTGAAGATGGCTTGACAATAATAAACTAAAAATATTATAGTTTAAAATCATTAAAATTGATAAAATAAACAAATATTTATCTCTTTCCCATAAATGGATAATTATGTTGATAAGTATGGATGGTAGAGATTTAACCTCTATGAAATATATTTTTAGTAGTTGTCAAAATAGAGTGTTGAAATATGTCTCAAAGGTAGTTATGATGTTTTTGTTTTTGAATTTAATTTAAAAAATGATATACCCATGAGGTGTAGATCAATTGGTTCCCCACTTTGTCTTAGTTTCAGCCACATTTGGGGGAATTAAACTATCCCATATTCATAGAATCCCACTACCATCCAATAGATTCGTTAAGCTTTACAAAAGAAAAGATAGGTAAAAGTTATAAAATTAAAAGAAAATAAATAAAATTGAAAAAAGCGAAAATTAAAACAAAATAAATATATATTAAATGTTTTCATTGTGAAATGACGTACGATTTTTTTATGCATGTGGTATTCATAATCAATGGTATTGACCCATGATAAAGTATGGGAGAATGAATCTTCATGGTTAATAAAAGTGTTGTTTTTTAAATGTATATATGGTTAACTCTTACATTATTTTCTTTTACAATTATTAATGATCATAATAATTCAAAATAAAGTTATAATTTAATTCATTGTTATGATTTCTCTTTTTAGAGCTTGGCAATGTGAGATGTATCGTGAAGCAAGTATTTTGACACTTATCATGGATCTATTCCTATGGACATTTATCAAACATTTAATTTATGTGGATTTGCTCTCTCTCTCTCTCTCTCTCTCTCTCTCTCTCTCTCTATATATATATATATATATAATGAGTTTGGCTCATATAAAGTATTTTTTATGAATTTGAGACTAGAACTAGGAAAACTTGAAAATGGACATATCCAAACAATAGAAAAGTACTAGGGGGTAGGGGTGGGATAAGGAAAATATAATTTTGCTATTGTTTTCCCTACCACATGTTCTCACTATTATTTCCGCCACCCTTACCACCTACCCTCATAGGGGAAGGGGCTATGGGAAATAATAGAGAATACATACAAACCTTTTAATGTTTTATCTATCATTTTTCCCCTACCTACCACTTGTACCACTTGCCCCTTTCGAGTGTTGGTTGGGGAAATCATAGGAAAAACATGAAAACACCCCACAATATCACTTTGGTGGGGTGAAATAATATAGAAGACATTAAAAATGTTTAAAATGTGTGTATGAGGGTGGATGAGGGCATGACTGAGGAAATAATAGAGAATTTTTTTTATTATTTTTTTTATATATGTTTTCTCTGTTATTCCCACCACCCCAATACGATGGTAGGGGATAGGGGAAAATAAAAGATAAAACCTAAAAACTAGGGAGGGGTTGGTTGAAATAATAGAGAAAACATAAATTCTCTACACCAGTATGAGGCCGGGTGGTAGAGGAAATTATAGAGAAACCATAGGTGTGCAACCTTTTTTTAATTATTTCCTTTGTGCCCACCCATTTTTTCTATGGTAGCTTTCCTTAAAAACACCCTAGAATATGAGGGTTGAGATAAGAAAACCATATATAAATCATAAAAGCATTGCTAAATACAAAGATAGAAAATAAAATAGCATTTTTAAAATAATTTTCATATTAATATTACTATCCAATTTTAAAGTCACCAGCAATTGGTGTATGAGACCCTTTTGTTGATGGGACAAGGGACCCACCTCGAGAATGATTTGACTACTAAGTCTAGGAAGACATACAAACTCTACCCCCTCTAGTTTTGAACTTGTGGCCTCTTAGGAAAAAACACATGCTTTTAACCATTAAGTGAATCAACTATTATGTCTACCAACTTTTTAAATTATTTTTCTTATTTTTTACATTTTGAATTTATTAAATCCAAAAAAAATCACGGTTATCATTTTTTTAATAAGTTTTCGATTATCTCATTCACAGCTACCTATAATATAAAATGGAAAAATAAAAATATATATAAAGATAAATAAATATCCCACTTCAATCTCGCTTCTTCACTAGTATGAACATCAAAACATAAAACATCCTTAAAAAACAATATCAAAAACTCTTCCACCAAAAATATAAATATATATTTCCATGTCATTTGTTTCAACTTTTTATATTATTTTTCTGACCTATATTTCAGGATTAGTTTTATTTTTAACCTCCCATTTCCACGGGAGTGAAGAATATTCAAATCGCTATATTTAATTTAAAATTTGGAAATTCTGGAACCGTTATTGCTCGACCACTCAACTAACTTTCCCACCAATAAATTATGAATTCTCAAGGCTTCCCAACCAAGAAATTGATGAACTTCCAATATTACTAAATGAGAGTGAATGTAAAGCCGACGTGCGTAATATTTCATAACCAGAATTTACTATCAATAAACGTATTATAAATTTGTTACAATAGATGTCCAATTTATATCAATCAACAATCTTCGCCTCTGAATTGATCCGGTTGAACTGTAAATATGGAAATGCAAAAAGTGGCTCTGCGTCTTGCTTCATTGTTGGAAGAATCGTCAGACGACTTTAAAACCCAGATACTTGCTCGGCTGCCGGTGGAGTCTGTGTTCAGATATCGCATGGTTTGTAAGCAATGGAACGATTTCCTCTCTTCAAACCATTTCCTGACAAAGTGGGGTGAGGTTCAGGGTCCTCTCAACACTGAGCAGCCACGGCTAGTTTTGTTGAACAATAATCCTAAATTGGCAAGCGCGTCTTTCTGTTTCCGCACACGCACATGGATTAAGTCTTCCTTCACCTTGTCTTTCCTAGAGGACTGTGTATCGCAAAGCTGTAGAATATGCAGTCAGGGTATCTACTACAAAGACTCGGTGGCAGGACTAATATTGGTCAACAGCGCATTCCACGCCTGCAATCGCAGAATTTATGGGAAGCTCTGTAACCCTTATACACGAACCGTCTTGGACATTCCAGCGCCACAATCAAACCCCTACTCTGATTGCCTCGTTGTCAATAAGGAGCGATCCTCCTACAAAGTTAAAGTTATAGCCGTTGGACACGCCTTGAATGCAAATGGAGTGTTCGAAAGATATAAAGTGGAAATTTACGAGCCGTCCCAAAAGAGATGGAATATTGGTGGATACTTTCCGGAGGATTTAAGGCTGCGACCATGCTCCGAGCTTGTTTTCCACAACGGTTCATTCTACACTTACCGCCAAAAAGACATTGTGTCTTTCACAATTCCATTGGAGGAAAACAGTTCAGCTCTAGCGCTCAACCCCATTCCTATTGCTGTGCATTTTGTTCCATTCCCTGAAATAGTGCAGAATAGGAATGAGTTTGTAGCGTCTTCGCCACAAATGATCAAATGTGGTTCGCGTCTACTATTAGTCGCAGCCAAAGGGATATTACTCCAAAGGGACGGCGATGTGGAGATGGAAATGGAGATGGTGATGGAGGGCGATGTGGGGATGGAGTTTGAGATTGTGATTATTGTGTGGGAGTTGAAGAAAGAGGAGGGCAACGAATGGGTGGAGATCGCCCGGATGCCTTCTTTCTTATGCAGGGAATGGATGGCACAACAATTCACACCTCATGAATTGGATTTAATTCCTAGGGAAATGAATTGTCTATGGAATTGCTACACCGGAGTGGGAGATCACGTGTGTTTTGTGCCCGAGTTGGTCGTATCATCACCAGTGGTAAAGGTGGTGGTCTACAATTTAATTGATAACACTTGGGATTGGCTTCCTCGCTGTCCCAAAAGTTATTTCTGCAACGGAGACGAGACTTACAGTAACTTATACAAAGCTATAGCCTTTGAACCAAGCCCTCACATAGAAGTGAAGTAAAACAATTGATCTGAAATAAGACAGGTTTCGAATTTGGTATAATAGAATTTGGTATAATAGCTACGATAACCATGTCTTTTTAGGGTCTGGATTTTGAAAGAAAATAGGAATATTTAACCTCCGAATTTAATAGTTCTGTCCTGCCGCAAAGTAAGACAGGTTTAGAATTTGGTATAATAGCCACGATAACATTGGTGTTTTTAGGGTCTGGATTTGGATAGAAAATGATTTCCTCTTTTACGAATATTTAACCTTTGAATTTAATAAGTCTGTCGTGAATGTTAATAGGTTAAACAAAGTTTCTCATTTAGCAATTATGTATCATTTAGAAAGTTTCATGTGGTTGACATTATTGTATTACTGTAAATGTGGTGCAATAACTTTTTATCAGAGTAATATGTTAACATTATGCTTTAGATTGATTATGAGAGTCCTTTTTATAGGTTTATTATTTGAAAAATAAAACTCTTATTACTTTTGATGATGGTGGCAGTTAGATATGGAGCTGCAAAACTAATATGAAGTTAGAAGCAAGTGCACTCTGCTACAAAGTTATATGCAAAATTGGAATATGCAAGAAGTTGGATAGGGATATTTCTTTATCTAGATCAGTTTGACTTGATTCATAGTTGTTTCAAAATCCTTCTATAAAAAAATTCAAGCTGAACAAGTGGGTTAATGTTACATGAGGATGAGCACAAGTCATTTTTTTCTTGTTGGAATTTCAACATTTTTGAGTTGGTTTTTGAAAATGATCTTCAAATCCTATTTGTATTGAATTAATAGTTGAGAGGGTTGACCTTTGCAAGGTTAGGTTGAAGGCTCGTGTCTTCACAAGTCCTTTGGGAGCATGTATCCTAGATTAATTGAATGAACTGTATTTGCACCGTTAACTATTGAATTGAAATGTTTCTCTTGAAATTAGCTATAGACCTATTGGGCTAAGTTATTGGTGGCATAAGAAGGATGATGTTGACTATATGTGTGAGGAGAATTCTTATATAAGTTTAACATGTGTTCCTAATACTATTCATGACATATCTTGGTGGCTTGTAGAATGGGAAAAATCCATTTGTGCCATCATCCTTCCATTGGACATTGATAGGACATGTAAGTGGAGTTGTTTCTTGGTTTATATTATTTTAATTGATCTTTCTACAAGGCCAAAGGTGTAAAAGGAGGCATTGATCTTATTTAGAACTATAATATTCGACCATTGTTTTGCATGTTTCCCTATGTATGTGTTAAGTGCATGATTGATTAGTAACATGAAGTGCTCAGACTCTAGAATCTGTGTGACCTCTATGGCTTGGAGTATAGTTGAAAGCACCCCTTTATTTACATATAGACATTTTCTCTAATATTATAAGACCTTAAGATGCAATTTAAGAAGTTGTGGTTTATGCTTGAGTCTTTGAGTGTTACACATCAATTTATCACCATGGCACTTGATCACTAGGTGATCACTATTTGAGTTATAACACTTAACTAATCCCTCAATTAGGGGATCCCACCCTCCTCTTTTCTAGTTTACGATTGGAAAACTTATCATCTAAGGAGGAGATTGAAGGCATTTGGGAGGAACCTCACAGCATCAAGGTGAAAGTTGTAAGGATCTTCTTTATCTTTAATTAATATAGTTGTTTAAAGTGTTTATAAAGGAAAATTGAATTCATAATCTCCTTGATCATTAGGTTAAGTTTGTTTGGATTATTATATTGCATATGCTTTTGATCCTTTTATTGTTTATGATTGCAGATCTTATCAAGTATTGAGGAATTGCATCAAGTTACAACAAGGGATCTTTATTGAGCATTTCATTAAATAGGTAAGTGGCTCATCCATTGACTTTAATACTTATAATTCAAACAAGTCCAACTTAGGGAAATAGTTAGTTCAATTGCCTGCTTGTTTCTAGTTTCCATCAAGTATTTAGGGAAATCCCTCTTGTGAGCCAGAGGGATTTATCCACTATAACAATTTGGTGACTCTGTTGTGGCACTTTTCTGTTCTCTTCCTTTTCCTTGGTTTGGCCTGAGTCTATGAATTGATGACATTTTAGATCTGTGTGGTTTTTGGGTTTCTTGATATTTAAGTAAATCTGGAACTTAGCTTAATTCCATATTTTCATTGCATTGAGATGGAATTGGTTGTTTTATGAAAAGTTGGAAAAGTTGTAAGTTTTATATTTCATTTTGGAAAAAATCTAAGAAACTCTTTCTTTCCTCTAATTAGCTTTTCATCGAATTTGAAAAGCACAAATTGCATATTTGAGTGCATTAAGCTTTTGAGTTGTGTCATAATATCATTAGTTGCACATCCATCACTTATTAAGTAAAGAAAAACTTAATAATACAACATTAATTAAAATTCATCTATAATTTTACATTATTTAGGGCTCTTACCACCAACATCTTCTCAAAATCCAATTTCAGGTTCACCTATAACTCTCATCCCATGATCATCATAAGTAATTGTTCTACTTACTTCGCAAGTCGCGGTGAAACCAATCATTCTTAAAATTGTTCCTACAATTCAGGCGATACCCCAAATACATGTCATATGACCTAATATGCCATACATTCAAGCGTCATTTCAAGGAAAAAATTTACAAGTTTAGCCCCATAGTTAGTTTCTTGAAGTTTAGCTTTTTCAAGCCCAATTCCTCCAAGGTCAACCTTTGTAGAGTCAACCATTTCAAGGATAGTTCATTCAAGGTTAAAATGGGTCATTGATCAATCATTCTATTAGGTTACAAATTTTTCAACGAACCTTAACTGGTTCAACAACTATGTGGTATGTAGACTTGCTGCAAGCTTCCTTTAGTACATTTAACGCTATTACCACTTCTATTTTGACACATTTTTAGTCATGCATTCGATATGATAATGGAACTAAACTTTTAACCTCCTTAAAACAATCAATGTTAACCCATATCTCAGATAAAATTCATGAATGGAGACGAATATGTCATTTGGTTAAAGTGTATATCCCAGACCAAATTTCTCATGCTCAATACATGGATCTTGTTTATAATCTGTCTGGTACTTTGTATGAAAAGATCCCAGATTTACCCCCTCCTTGTCAAAGTAATCCAGCCCTTATAATATCACATGTTGATGATTGTATGATTGGTTCTGTGAGCCAACGGTTCACCCACTCACACTGTTTTGAAGAATCCTTTTCCTCCTCAAGATAGAAAGATGGTTTCTCATAACCAATCCACCTCCTCCACATCGCATATATCATGATGATGTCTTCAAAAGTTATGGTAGCAATGAGATCTAAAGACTGGATCAAATATTCCTCTTGAAGATGGAGATTATTCCACTTTACTTGGTCAAACTTTGTTAATTTTAGGTATGTTCTATGCTTAGAGCAATTTATTTCAATTTTCACAGTTAGCTCCATATATTTTCTAGATTAGCAATCACATGAGCTGAAATCAGTTGAAGACATGCTAGTTCAATTGATTCTCCAAGGTGACTCCACCTATCATTATGTTGCATTTCGTCACCAGGCTACACCTCATCATGCTGCACCATGCTGCACCCATCATCACTATGATGCATCCCATCATGCTTCATTAATCATGACTATACCCATCATTGTATTGCATTATGTGCCATTGTTGCATCATGTTTCCATCCTGACCTATGTGTTAGCTACACCTTGCTTTCTTGTTGTGCCTTGCTTTCTTGTTATCCCTAGCATGCATTTTGTCCTTAGCATGCTTGTTGTTGCATGCTAGTTGTCCTTTGCATGCTAGCTGTAACATTGCATGCTTGGTGTATTTGCTGCTAAGTACCATACAACTATCCCAGTCTTAGTTATTTGTACCTTGCATGCTGCTCTCCTTGGGAGATAGATGCTTCAGCTATTCTGGTTGTTCCGACGGTTCTGGCTCTTCCCAACATTTTCGGTTGTTCTCGGCAGTTCTGGCAGTTTCTGCAATTCTAGCAGTTCTGGCAGTTCCCGCAGTTCCCATAGTTCCTGGCAGTTCTCAGCAGTTCCCAATAGTTCTTGGCAGTTCCGACAGTTCTCACAATTTTAGTTATTCCCAACAGTTTTGGTAGTTCCCGATAGTTACGACAGTTTTAGCTATTTTGGCAGTTCCAACAATTCTCGCAATTCATGCAGTTCTCGGCAGTTCTAGAAGTTGTCTGTTGTTCCTGGCTGTTCCGAAAGTTCTCGATAGTTCTGGAAGTTCCGATTTTTTTGGCAGTTTCATCTTCTTCCCTCTAGATTAGGGCAACATTATCCCTTAGGATCTCTCCTCCTACTAAAACCCAAAGACAAGTAGAGAGAGGAAGATATCTCAAGTGTGTTGAAATGACTTGAAGGCCACCTCTATTTATACTAAAATGTTGAGCACTAGTGGGGTTTATTTGGTTGTTGGCCGACCTTGACGATTTGTCCCATAACACAAATAAATTCATATCTCCATGAATACTTATTAGAATTGGATGATTTGTATATCAATCCTACACCTCTCAATGAGAGGGATCCAAGAAAAATATCAGCTTCCATTAATAATATGACCCACATGGAGTTTGGTCATAGTTGCCAACTTTAACACTCCCTCTCAACTAGGGATAACTCCATCGACTGATCCATATGTTCAACTGTACAATCTCTACCATCAGTGCCCTACTCTGCTCTGCTCTGATCTACTAAGCTCTGCTTTGCTTTGATGTGCTAATCTCTACTTTTCTCTGCTAAACCATGAAGGAGAAGAATTGATCGGGAATGTCTCATACCATTCTGTACTGAACCGAGGTGAGTTTTATATGAAGAGAGAGTGTCACATCACTCTTACTGACTTGAAGTCAGTTTTATTGATCCTAGATCAATATCACAAGAAAGTGTTGTTCAGTCAACTTAAGTGTCCTAAATTGCTACATAAATTATCAATCTAGGTATCATAAAATGATGAAGTGCAGTGCACTATATGTGCTAGATGACCCTTTCTTACCTCACTCTTTTTAAGTTTATGTTTGTTTTGGGGTTTTGTTATTTTGATTCCTAATGTTCTGCAATGTAATCAAAATCTTAATATACTGCTACTAAGAACCTAGAGAAATGAAGTGAGAGCTGAAAGTGCTTTTAGGCCAAATTTAGAAGTAAAGTTTGTAAACAAGAAAATGAAAACAAAGCTTCTCTTCTTGCTATTATGATTGTTCCAAAATATGAACTGAAAGGACTTTAAAACTACTATCTACTCAATTACAAACCAAAGCTTAAATGAGAAAATGAGATTGCAGCTATCTATGATAAACCAAAAATGAAATACTGGAAATAAGATTACTTCTACTATCTAATCTACTTGCAAAATTAAAGCTTAATGGACAACTAAAGATGGAACTGCAACTAAACTAAGTGAAGAACTAAAAATGAGATTGCAAATATTCTATTATGAAATTAAGGCTAAATGAAGTATTTTTGTCACTCTGCTACATAACTTAGGGAGAACTACCTCCTTATGATAGCAATCTTGAGAGATTTCATTCTTCATCATTCTAAGAAAAGTAAACATGAAAATGCAAATAAATTCTCATTCATAAATAAAGCATTTCACCACTTAGTTTTAGGATTAACCTTCAACTCAAATGGTTCTTGGAAATATCCATTTATATCATGAGTTACTAAACTGATAAGAAAATGGCATTGAACTGCTTAACTCAAAAACTAATTAACAACAATTGTAGTGAAAGACTCTTTCATAAACACAACATTTCACCATTTAGTTTGAGGATTAACCATCAACGAAAAGCTTTTGGAAGCATTCGTTTATATCATGAGTGACTACACTAATAAGAAAATGGCATTGAATAGCTTAACTCAAAAACTAATGAACAACAATTGTAATGAAAGACTCATTCATAACTACAACATTTCACCATTTAGTCTAAGGATTAACCATCAACAAAAGGATTTTGGAAATATTCATTTATATCATGAGTGACTACACTAATAATAAAAAGACATTTAACAACTTAATTTAAAATCTAGAAACTAAGGAACTACAGATGAAATAAATAAAATTATGCTACTGACATCAACTTAAAACTACAGTTAAGAGACTAGAGAGCAATGAAAACCAAAGGACTATTCTACACTGGAGTACAAATACTTTGAGTTAGTGAAAACAAATGACACAAGCTGCAATATATAGAGTTAGAAAACGATTTTGAACATGACGAAAAACACACAGTGAAGTTACAACTAAACTAAGAAAAAGACAAACATAAATAAAAACATGTACCCTTGACCACACAGGGGCCCTCTGCAAGGCCTCGGATTATCAACACGGAATCAACACTTCACAAGTGCTTCAGGTATCCATTGAAAACAAAGTTTTTATATTAAAAACAGAGCACTGAGTTCTTCAAGCTACAAGAGGAAACCTAAACTATTACATAAGAAAAAACATGAACTTGTTCTGCTTGCTACACACTGGTATTTATAGGATAAAACTATAACTGTTTTGAAGAGAGAATTCAGCTACAACAAAACATGTAGATAGGTAATATCTCTAGAATTCTGGTCTTCGGTTTCCTTGAAACATAAATCTTCTAATAGTGGCTATTGGATTCTATTTATGAAGGTGGCAGATGAAGTCCTAAGCTTTAGGAGACTGCCTTGGATCCATCACTGAGATTCTGTGAAAACAAAGTTCTACTTGCCATAGGTTTCTTCAGTTGACTTCCTTTTGACCGGAGTCCTCCTCATCGATCTTGGCCAAATGGATAGGATACCATCCATGCTATAACATTTTCCAAGGTACCCATGTGGTCTGTTTCCTCTCTTGACACCTGTAACCTATGAAAGTGTGGATATGGCTGTGGAACAACTGGTTAGCTACGGAATGTGGCTGCAGTCTGTAGCTGAAAAACAAAAACCTATTCAAATAATGAACATAACAATATAGCTTGTAAATCACTAAAATATACTCTTGAAGCAATGTGCAATGGATTTTGATGATTAAGGATGCATTTTTCGTGTAAAAGCAAAGGAAGAAGGATCAGAAAGTTGCTTAAGAGAGAAGCAGTTTTGGAACTCAACATACCCCCACTGTGAGACTATTGCATGTCCCCATGAAATCAAAATTGTAAGCACCTTTGGCAGCTCGGTTGCTTTAGTAATAAAAGACTCGGTCATTGTAAACGTTATGTCACCAATCTCCATGTCCATCCCATCAAACAATTTAGCAAATGATTTGGTGATTTCTTTATGATGACCATCAAATTTCTCAATGAAACTCCACCAGCTAGCTTTCTTCAACATCCCTTTCAACTGAGGATAACCTTCCATATATTTCATTGTTATGAAACCAGCTCAAGAAAAGATAGAGAAGATAGATCAACACCTTAGAATTCAGCCTCTTCGAGGGGGAAACCTCCTTTACATTACATAAATGAACAATTATTCGATGATTCAAATGACAAAACCTCATTTCTATATAGGAGTCTAAGGAGTCACAATATAATCCAGTCGACCTAACAATAATAATATAAAGTCACAATAATAACAATAGTGGGCTTCTATGGGGCACAATAGTAACAATATGGGCACTACATGGGTACATCAATATAATAAGTGGGCTATACTAATAACAATAAGGGGTTACACTAGTAGTATAGGGGCCTAACATGCCCCTCTCCTTCAGAAAGTGTTGTCCTCAACGCTTGAGTAGTTCTTGATGCTTCTGTATAAAATTCTTGTCCTCCCATGTGGAATCTTCAGCGGGTAAGTTCTTCCACTTGATGAGATACTCTGAAATTGATCGATTTCGTAGCTATCAGGTTCCTTTTTCTATGACTCCTCCAGGTTCTAATATGATTTTTCCTTCCTCTTCAATTTCTGGCAATATTGTTTGAATTGGGATCTTTTGCAACTTTTGAATAAGTGGCCATACTTCTTCATCCTTCTTCCATTCTTCCCTTGCTTCGTTTATCCAATCTGGTTGGATAATATAAATAGCCCAAAACAATGCTTCCACATCATCATCCTTGAAGAGTCTTCCCATTCGGCAAGGTCACCATTTTTTAAGTGCATGTAGTATTGCCAACATTTGCTTCTCATAAATAGCTTGCTTGAGATGTAGCAGTAAAAATACCCAATCACCTACATCAAAACGTTTTTCACTACGATGTTGATCTACCTGTTGTTTCGTTTGATTTTGCACCGAAGTGACGTTATCCTTTAAAAGTTGGAGAACTTGTTGTTGATGCTCGATGTGATCTTTCATTGCTTGAACCTTTTTCTTCTTCATATGTCCTTCTATCTCTAGAGTTTGAGGAGTGGTAATTTCTTCCAATCCTTTACAAGATATGGTAGGATTCATTTCTTGATGCTCGATGTGATCTTTCACTTCTTGAACATTTTTCTTCTTGATATGTCCTTCTATCTTGATAGTTTGAGGAGTGGTAATTTCAAACAATGAATTACAAGATATGGTTGGATTCATTTCTTCTTTCTCGATGTGATCCTTCACTTCTTGCACCTTTTTCTTCTTTATATGTCCTTCTATCTTGAGAGTTTGAGGAGTGGTAATTCTTGCCAATGCTTTACAAGATATGGTCTGATTCATTTCTTCTTTCTCTCGGGTGGGGTCCTGGTGTATATCTTCTTCTTTTGATGTTTCTTGATCCTTTTCTTCCTCCTCTTCATACTCTATGTAAAATAATTTCTTCTCAGCACACTTATGACCTTTAGTGCATTTGCTATCACAATTGTAACAAATCCCTTTTTCTATTTTTTCTTCCAATTGTTGTGGTGTAACCCTTGTAGGTTGTGGAAGGCTAGGGGAAACAACACTTCCATCTTTATAGTTGTGAGGGGTACGCTTCCTGGTTTCCATAATTTTGCTGTCCACTATGTAACAAGTTTTTTACGAGAACAAAGCCCTTCGTACCATCAAAATTGATCTAGTTCTAAATATGAAGATGTAATACATACCTTTTGTAATAGTTGTACACCATGTAGATCAAAATATTGCTCCATCTGAAGTATCCAATTTACTGAATCCTTGCCATCAAACTTCCTCGTCTTGATTTTTCTTCATTTTAGGAGCTCGACCTTGAAACAACTGTAATTCTGTACTTTTAGATCTTTAAGTTATGAAATTGTGAGTTGTAGTATCCCTCTATGTCCTCTTTCCAATGCCACCAGTCCGATCGAAATTGGATTCTCTAAAAAAGGGTTATGCACAATCTCCCAAGATGACCTGATTATAGACTTTTCCAAAAGAGCGAACTTGTATGAAGTGACACGTGTCACTATTTCGACCTTTGGGTCCAAAAAAATATATGCAAAAAAACTACAGTCCGTCCTCTTTCCGTACCTTCTTACGAAATTTCAATCCGATCCCTAAACAGAAAATTATGACGATTTTCCCCAGGTCACCTGTTTTGAATGTAATTCAGGAGTCTGCAAAAAGACCAACTTCCTCAGATCATATCTCCGAAAATATCGCGCAAAAAGCTCTAAAATTCGGACCCAAGGTTCAACGCGATTTCTTCTCAAATGGATTTTTTTTGAAACTTCTGAAATGTCACAAAAAGGAAGTTATAGCGAAAATTCCACAGTGACCTGTTTGGAGCAACGAAACCCTAGAATCAAAAGCTTTAATACCAAATGTTATGGAACCAACTCAAGAAAAGATAGAAAAGATAGATCAACGCATTAGAATTCAGCCTCTTCGAGAGGGCAACCTCCTTTACATTACATAAATGAACAATTATTCGATGATTCAAATGACAAAACCTCCTTTCTATATATAGGAGTCTAAGGAGTCACAATATAATCCAGCCGACCTAACAATAATAATATAAAGCCACAATAATAACAATAGTGGGATTCTATGGGGCACAATAGTAACAATATGGGCACTACATGGGTACATCAATATAATAAGTGGGTTATACTAATAACAATAAGGGGTTACACTAGTAGTATAGGGGCCTAACATTCACTCCCATAGGTTTTGTTCTGATGATGAGACCCATCACTCCTTTTCTCTGCTTTTCTTCAAATTTCCTTCACTGTCTGCATGTAGAAGACTATGTATATGGCAGTGGTATATGGAAGCAAAAATGGTTATAGATATGGGGATGAAATAACAGATTATGTGGAAGGAAAATGGTAGATATAGGGATAAAACATATAGGGTATATGAAACAGGGAAATTGTATGCATGAAATAGTGTAGAAGATGTATGGAATGGAGTGGCAGCACATGTAAACTATGTGGAAAATGGAGTATTGCTAAACACAGAGAGAATTGAAAATAAAACGAATGATTGTGTGCTCACTGTATGTGAGTGCTTGTATACATAAGAAAGCTACGGAAGTAAAAGTGAGGAAATCAGTGTAATAAAGGAACAATAGGTTTGTGAAGAGCCATATCCAATTGGGTTATTTCATGTAATTAGCCATTAAACAGGTATGATGGAGAAGTACAGTGAAGTAAGAGTTAGAAAGGGAGATCAAATCATGAGACCGTTAGGCATTAAAGTTGGAAGGCATGGTGGAATAATCATTGCAATCAGATCACATGATGACAAGTCAAGGAGTAGTGTGATTATACGAGTTATACAACTTATGATTTATATTGCTATTTGAAATAGGTTTTTATTGTTACCTTTAGAACCCTACATTTCCACTTGCTAACCTTTTGTTTGCTTTTTTAGGTGCTTAGATGTTGATATGTCTTCAAAAGTTGTTTTATTTTTTGAGCTAGTGATCAAACTGTTAGTGCAGAGTCAGGTTGGCTGCAGAACAGGATTAGTTGCGAAACTAGAACAACTGTGGAACATAACAACTGAAAAATGGAAAACGGAGAATAAAATGTGACTTTATGAATGAATGAAAATGGAGATGAGTATGTGGATGGAAATATGGTAGTGTTGACACCTAATCCTTATGATTGGGTAAATATATGTAAATAAATAAATGAGAAATGTGAACAATCATTGGGAGATGAACTGAACAGTCTCTCCTTCATGTATATAACATACCTACCTGATTGAATGAATAATACGAATCAGTTTTTGCTTTGTGGAGTTACTACCTGGCCTGACATGGTATCAGAACCAGCTCCTTTTTTAGCTCTTGTGCCTTGTAACTCCCTTGTCTACTCCTCTACTCTCCATATAATTCAATGATTGAGTGTTATAATCCTATCTGATGCTGCCTGCGTTCTGCCATATTCTATTTATAAGACCTGCGCCCTATTCATCTGAATACGTTTAGAATCCATACGTTTCATAATTTTTGAACGCTATCGATCAGTCACATAAATTTTCCATAATTTTTTAGTGTTTGCCATTACCTGCGCTCTACTCCATACGTTTGTTGTGATTAGCACTATTGGTTTGTTGTAATTATGTTGCGTTTGTTGTAATTATGAATGGTCCATGAAAAGTGTATGCGTTGGTTCCGTTGATTGCTGGAGGAAAAATCACTGTCACATTGAATGCTGGAGGAAAAGAACAATGTCACATTGAGCGTGGTCCTGTTTGGAGTCTAGTGAAAACACTGCTCCATTTTTTCAATGAAAATGCCATTCAATTGAACGCTGCTCCTGATTTGAATGCTGCTCCATATAGTTGAACGCTGGTTACAGTTAATACGCATATAGTTGAATGCTGCTCCTGAGTTGAATGGTAACCCTGTATTAAATGCTGCTCTGTTATGAAGAACACTGGTATATTTATGTTGAATATGTTTTGGCTATACGCTGTCTTTTCTTGGCATATGCATTAAATACGCCGCCCATTCTACCTACAGATCTTGGTATTTGCTGTTATTACCTGCGGTTTTGGTATTAATACAGTCACAATTTTGTTAATATGCATATAGTGTTCTCATCTGCCCTGAAAGCTTCCATATGTTCTGCCGCTCATGCGCGTGAATATTTAGGGAGACAGCATGGCTATGCGTGGATATGGATAGGATACATGCTTTGCTTTGGCCATATTTCCATAATTTTTCACCACAGTTTTTATGATTGTATCAGCGCAGAAGGTTAAAGTCGTAATAATTATTTTTGTGTGGTAGATGTTAAGACTGTGAAGGTGTTTGCAGTATCTTGGTAAATGTTGATATATATGCCGTTGACATAATGCTGGTCTATTGTTTTATGAGGATGAGTTGTGCCAAGCCGTAGCTCAAAATACACTTCGCTGAACATAAACGTATTTTGTTTCAAGGGCCTTAGTGCTTCTCACTCCTTGTGAGAGTTTCTTTTGTATATTTACAAGCATAGACAACAAATTCTCTTTGTTAGCATTTTATACATAGATTGTATTCTATGGTAAGCCGAGATTTTGCTATAACTATAGTTTTTGGCTGCTAAAGTAATAAGACTGCTCTCTATATTGACTAACTAGATTGCACCTTTTCTGACGGCCTGAGCTAGAATGTGGCGAACAAAAAGGTCTTTTCATCTGATCAATCTATTGTCCGAACTTTAAATGAAGACATGAATCATTCCTTCATCGAAAAAAAAGAGGCTTTTAATTTAGTCAATCTGTTGGTCAAACTGCAAAAGAAGCCATGACTCATTCCTACATCGCAGTTTTGAATGGATGAAGTTGTATGAAATGATGGCATTAGGGCTTATGTTGTTTGTTGATGACATGACATATATTGCAGTTGATTCCATTTTTTGGAAAGTCATAGCAAATTATTGTTAGTGTTTTGCTACGAATACTGTAATTATTTTTGGGCTCAGTTCAAATTTTTATAATGGAGAAGTTTGTTGAAAAAGTGAAGGGTTTGGAAAAGAAGACAACTCTTCTTGCACACAGAGAGGATAATCTTGCTCAAGATTCTTCCAGAGCAAGAGGTAGAAGAGATTTCAGAGGCAGGGAGGGAAGACACTCTCAAGTAGAAAAGGCAGATTTTCATTGCATACGCTGCAAAAGAAATGGATCACATGATGCCTCTACATACAAGCTACCATGGGACAAAATTGAGCAGAAAAGAAACCAAAAGAAAGGTAAAATTGATGATGCAGACAAAGTTAAAGCACCTGAATCCGATCACTATGTTGTGGCACAATGTAACACTGGAGTAAATGGAGATCTATTTAATGCTTCACTTGATTCTTGGAAAAATGATTGGTTGCTTGATTCAGGAGCAACCTACCACATGACTCATAGAAAATATTTTTTTGAAGATTTCACTAACAATGTTGATGGAGTAGTATACTTTGCAGATCAATCAAAAATCAAGCCATCAGGGCTTGGCACAATCTGGCTTAAACTGCTTGGTCTTCTAGACTTTCTTCTGGATCATGTTCTATATCTCCCAAAACTTAAGAGAAACTTGTTGTCCTTGGTCCACATCCGTCAACAAGGTCATTCCATTCATATGTTTGATGGCAAGCTTGAGGTAAGAAAAGCATCTGACCACTCACTTGTCATGAGGGGAATAGAAGAAGAACGATTTCTCAAACTGCAAGGAACCTCTGCTCATGCACAACATTTCTCATACAATGATCATCATGACGAAGGTACACTTCCATCAAGTTTATTATGGCATGCTATATTTGGACATTTGAACTATGACAGTCTCCGCTTGTTGAAGAAAAATGGTGTTGCTGGTTTGCCTACAATTCCTAGGAAACTTAAGCAATGTGATGCTTGCATTCTAGGGAAGCATAGCAAACAGTCTTTTCATGATTCACATTCAAGAGCACAAAGGAAACTTGAACTCATTCATTCAGATTTATGTGGTCCAATGCCTGTTCCTTCTGCAAATGGAAATAAATATATCATGACATTTATTCATGACTACACCAGAATGTGTTGGGTTTATTTATTGAATAACAATTTGATGCTTTTTAAACATTCAAGAATTTTCATAAATGGATTGAAAATGATGCACAATCTCATATTGGGTCTATTCGCACTAATAATGGAAAAGAATACACATCAAATGAATTTGAAAACTATCTTCGCCAACATGGGATCAAACATCAAACAACTGTGCCTTATAATCCCCAACAGAATGGTGTAGTTGAAAGAATGAATAGAACAATCTTAAACATGGTACGATCCATGCTCTTCTTCAAAAATGTAAAGATAATGTTTTGGGTTGATGTTGTTCTATGTGCTGCATATATAAAGAATAGATGTCCATCTAATGCTATAAGAAACAAGACTCCATATGAAATGTAGTATGGACATGTTCCTTCGGTAAAGCATCTCAGGGCCAGATTCCACATCTTGAAAAGGGAATTCCTATACTAGATCAACATGTGGAATCTTCTTCTAAAGAACACTCTCCCCCGCATGAAACTCCAACGACGGATGATGCTTTAAGTGATGTAATTGATAGAATTGCGAGACTCAATCTTGATTCAGTCCCAACTCAATCAATGGAAATAAATATATCATGACATTTATTGATGACTGCACCAGAATGTGTTGGGTTTATTTATTGAATAACAATTTGATGCTTTTTAAACATTCAAGAATTTTCATAAATGGATTGAAAATGATGCACAATCTCATATTGGGTCTATTCACACTAATAATGGAAAAGAATAGACATCAAATGAATTTGAAAACTATCTTCGCCAACATGGGATCAAACATCAAACAACTGTGCCTTATAATCCCCAACAGAATGGTGTAGTTGAAAGAATGAATAGAACAATCTTAAACATGGTACAATCCACGCTCTTCTTAAAAAATGTAAAGATAATGTTTTGGGCTGATGTTGTTCTATGTGTTGCATATATAAAGAATAGATGTCCATCTAATGCTATAAGAAACAAGACTCCATATGAAATGTAGTATGGACATGTTCCTTCAGTAAAGCATCTCAGGGTCAGATTCCACATCTTGAAAGGGGGATTCCTATACTAGATCAACATGTGGAATCTTCTTCTAAATAACACTCTCCCCCGCATGAAATTCCAACGACGAATGATGCTTTAAGTGATGTAATTGATAGAATTGGGAGACTCAATCTTGATTCAGTCCCAACTCAATCAATGGAGTAGCCTGGACCATCTAAGAAAGGTCCCCCAAAGTGGCTAACAAAGACACTTGAAAGTGTTTATCCTGATGAAGTTGGAAAGACAGCAACCAGAAATTCAAACCGTCGAAATGGAGGTGATGTAGATGACTAATTCACCTGTTGATATGGATGTTTCTTATGATTGTGAGTTGAACTTGTCTACAGATTTTGAACCAAATTCCTTCAAAGAAGCTGCTTCTCATGATGAATGGAAAGAAGTGATGCAAAAGGAGTATGATGCCCTCATAAATAACGACACTTGGAAGCTGGTTGATCCTCCATTAGGAATCAAACCAATTGGTTGCAAGTGGGTCTAAAAAAACAAGCATAAAGCTGATGGCTCACTTAACAAGCACAAAGATAGGCTTGTGGAAAAGGGTTTTGCACAGAAGGAAGGGGTCAATTATGAGGATAATTTTTCCCCCACAGCAAAATGGGCTACCATCTGGACACTCTTTCCACTAGCAGCTCAGAACGGTTGGAAAGTCCATAAAATGGATGTAAAAACTGCTTTCTTGAATGGAGATCTAAAAAAGAATGTTTTTATGTCCCATCCTGAAGGATTTGTTGTGAAAGGACATGAACATAAAGTATGCAAACTTGGGAAGTCCCTGTATGGCCTCAAAGAAGCATTGCGAGCCTGGTATGAAAAACTAACTGAGCATCTTCTGAAACTCACTTTCAAACATTTTGATCTTGATGATGCAACTTTATTTGTCAAGAAAGTTGGCAAAACAGTTGTATATCTTGTGGTATATGTAGATGATCTTTTAATGACAGGGAATAATGAAAGCTACATTGCATCCATAAAGAAGGAATTGGGGAAAAGTTTTGAAATGACTGATTTGGGCTATGTTCATTACTATCTTGGCATTGAAGTAACCCAACATCCAAAGTCCATATTTATTTCTCAAAAGAAATACATTGGAGATTTGTTGAAAAGGTTTGGCATGGCAGATTGCAATCCTCTTACTACTCCAATGGAACAAAACTTAAAGCTCACGTCTATTGAAGGAAAAGAATTTGAGGATGCAACAAATTATAGACAGCTTGTAGGAAGTCTCAACTACCTAACTACTACCAGACCAGAAATTTCATTTGCTGTTGGAATCCTCTCCAGGTTTATGCAAAAGCCTTGTGAGGCACATTGGTCTGCCGCAAAAAATGTTCTAAGGTACTTGAAGGGAACTCAAGAATTTGGAATCAAGTATACACAGGTGGATGAATTCAACTTGATTGGATACTCTGATTCAGATTTTGATGGAGACAAAGAAACTAGAGTATCTACTTCAGGATATGCTATGAGTCTTGGATCAAGAGCTGTCTCTTGGAGATCACGCAAACAATTAGTTCTAGCAGATTCCACAACAGAAGCAGAATACGTGGCAGCAGCTGAAGCAACAAAAGAAATTGTGTGGCTCAGGAAAATTCTTGAAGATTTGCAGGTAAAACAAGTACAATCAACTCCACTCATGATTGACAATACCTCTGCAATAAATTTTTCCAAGAACCCAAAGTTCCATGATCGAACGAAGCACATCAATACTAAATATCATCTGATTTGACATCATGTTGAGGCCAAAACAATCCATCTCCGCCATTGTTCCACAAATGAGCAAATTGCAGACATCTTCACCAAAGTGCTTGGAAGAGAAAAGCTTGAAGGATTCAGAACGATGCTTGGACTCACCAACATCCCTTCAGATTAAGGGGGGGAATGTTGACACCTAATCCTTGTGATTGGGTAAATATATGTAAATGAATAAATGAGAAATGTGAACAATCATCGGGAGATGAACTGAACAGTCTCTCCCTCATGTATATAACAGACCTACCTGATTGAATGAATAATACGAATCAATTTTTTCTTTGTGGAGTTACTACATGGCCTTACAGGTAGAATGAAAATGAAAAATGGAGATGGAAGAAATGCTGAAGTAGAAAAAATTATTAGTGAAATATGGTGGTGGAGTGGAGTGAAACTTGCAGAAGTAAAATAGAATGAAATGAAGTAAAACAACGAATTTTCAGAATGCACAATGAGTCACTATTTTTTTGGAAAATATAGGGTGTCAGAGCCTTTTGATTTTCACCCTGTATTTTTTGTATAAGCATGCCAATCAGTGATTGGTTTTCAACCTATCACCATTCACAAGGAGAGGATTTTGATTCTCATCTATTGTTTCTGATTCTTATTGCTCCATTACTGAAAACTTTTTCAATCTCATATGGCCCAAGCCAATGAGTTTGAAACTTTCCTTGAAAATCCGTAAACTTTGAATCAAATAAGAGTTCCCAATCTCCCTCTTGAAACATTTTCTTCTTGATGTACTTGTCATTCCACTTAGCCCTCTGTTCCTGAACTAAACCAGTCCTTTGAATAACCTCTTGTCTAATTTCATCAAGTTCATTTAACTGTTCCAATCTATGCTTTTGAGCTTCTAATAAATCCATCACCAACTGGATTGCCATCTTGAAAGTTTTGACTTGGAACTCAATGGAGAACAAGACTTTCTTTCGATAAACAAGTTCATAAGGTGTATGTCTTGTTGTGTTCCTCCATGTAGTTCTATAGGCCCACTATTGAGCATTGGAAGAGGCATGTATTTACCATTTAATTCTTTATATTTTCCTTTAAATCATAACTTCTTTACATTCTAAGATGGTAATATGTTAAAGAATGATGATTGAATTAAGGAGATTTGTGATTAATGAAAAATGACTAATTATTTCCTTTTTCTACACAGAAAGTGAAGAAAATGGAAAATCACTATCTCGAAGGCAAAGACAAAGTAGAAGCAACTGTTATCCCTTTGACAGGAAGCCATATCCAAACGAGGAAATCAAGATCGGATCACATGATCCAGGAAAAGGAAGAGTTCAGCGCAAGAGGACAAAATGATAACTAAAGATTAAAGATATGGTGAATCCCTGAGGATCCTTTGATCCTGAGGGATCGCTGCTTCAAGACTTATCTGTGTCTTTTATACTTCCGCCTGGCCATTATAAGGGGCGAATATTATTGTCGATTTGCAGAACTTATTGTTGTAATCCTAACTTTGATCATCGACTCTCTTTAAAGAGAGATAGATGTAACTTTGCCATTTATGATTAATATATAACTCAGTTTTCGTTCCATTATTTGATCCTAGAGTAAACGCAGAAGTGCTTCCCTGGTGGCTAAGGGCCCGACCATAGTGGATTAATTTCTTCCTATATCATTATTTATGATTACAATTGTGTGTGGTTTGATTTCCTTTGTATTTCTTTAAATTCACTTCAATCAATAATATTTAGTTTTGAACGATGTCCTGAATTTCTCTGTTATATCGAGATCATAATTGGATAGCAGGATTATTACTCATAACGTGAATTGTCATGCTATTCATTCTGTGCTAATATTGCACTGTCTAATTCGGATTCTGTTGTTCATTTACAAATTGATATTTTTGTTCATTTACAGTTGTGATTGCTATTCATTCGATTACTATTCCATTATAGCTGCAATTCTCATTCCTTTATAACTGTGGTTAATGTCCATTATGTTAGAAGAAGATTACTAATTCTGCAGTCACTGTGTGTTTACACTTAATTAAGTTCCTTGTCCCATTTCTGTAGATTTACTTCGGTTTGTTGTTCCTTTCTCAAATTAGTTTTCAATTCCATTATTAGTTAAAGTTTGTTCAATTCCTTTCGGTTAAGATTGTTGCTGAATATACTTTTGTAGAATAAGATTTGTTATTTGATATTTTCAATATAATTAGTTGATGTTCCTTTTATGTTAACTGAATTGTTATTTCCATTATTTGCTTTGGTGTGGATAGAGAGATCTACAACTGTAAAAAACATTGATGACTGTTTTCTAAGTTCTCAGATTGGAGTTCTTGTCTATGATTGATTTTCATTTACATTAGTTTATAGGGGAAAGAGTTATCATTACTACATCCTTGATTGATGATTGTTTTAGTTTCTTAAGTGAATGATTTAGTTACAAATCATTTAAGTTTCTTGCCATTACAATTAAGTTTTGTTTCTAGCATTCATTGCTTTTGTAAGCACTATATGGCCTCAGACTGAGTACACTCTTGAGATAAAAAATCATACCTGGATTGATAATTAATGTAGTGTAAATGGGGGTTAAAAGACACCTTTTTATCGCTCAACATTTTGACGCCATTTCCGGGGAGAGTGTAGCCATTTTTTTCTTTTGAAAAGAGTAGTGTAAGTACCTACTAGGAGAAAGCTGGGTTTTAAAAATGGAAGGTAAGAACTCGCATACGGAGCATGTAACAACCCTGCTCCCCTGCTCACTTTCCTGTAGATTTATTGATTATTTTGGGTAGAAATCAGTATTTGATTTGTGTGCATGACTAAGTAGAAAAAGCCTGAAAGGAATCCAAAACCACTACCCAAACTTGATAATGCTAAGGGACTAGTGACCCTTGGCCGATCGACCTTTATAGACAAAATCCTTAAAAAGGCAGAATCTCAACCATTAGTAGGCCCTAGAAAAGCTGCTTCTAGACAACCTACTAGTTCCCTTTGGGCCACATAATCACCATCTATAGCCTTTGCTGAGGTGCACAGCCAAACGGAGGAGCAATATTTTCAAGAAATTGAGAATTCTAGCCCAAAATCGTTACAAGAAGGGAACCTTAGTAATCTCTGTGAAGGAGGAGGAGAAACAGGGGAAACCGAAGAAGCAAAATCTCCTCTCGGAATAGTTCGGCCATTCAACAGTCCAGATAAGGGAAGTGTTGTCAAAATCATCCAGAACAAAGCTAAAGACCCTGAAGAGCTAAGACCCCCCCACACATTAGTTTAGCAAGGAACTCACATCATCCCAAACAAAGGAAGTGTTGTTAAGGCCATTTTTGCTCCTTCTAAGTAGCCTAGGAATACACCCCAAGAAATCCTAGAAGGGTATTGGTACACCTCAAACCTCCACACTGCAATATCGCATTGTAGATATTGCAGTTAATGCACCTATGAAAGCTATTCCTCTTCAACATATTCTTACATTCCATGGCCTAACATTGGAAGATATAGACACATTTTTATTTGAATTCGATATACTATGCCGGGGGTATGACTATACCACCGATCCCCAAAAGCTAAAATTATTTCCCTCTACATTAAAAGGGGTTGCTTTATGATGGTTTATGGAATTAGGTGGAGGTGTTATAAATAACTGGGATCAGATGAAAGGTGCTTTTCTGCAGAAATATCAGGATTATTGTAGGTCTAGAGAGTTAAAGGATGAAATATTTCAGATGGTAGCCAGACCTAATGAGACACTAGATGGACATGTTGAATGTTTTCAGTATAATCTTCAGAGATTTCCTTATGAATCATTACCCTTACCTATCAATATATTTAAAACGACGTTAATTAAAGGGATGAAGGAGAATTGGGTTGAAACACTAAATATTATGGGAAAAGGTGACATATATCAAGAAATTTTTGCTGACATTATTGATTTATGTATCAGGAGTTAACGAGGCAGCACAAGGCTAAAACTAGTGGAACATGACAGGTTCACAAGGGACAACGAGATCTCTGGTGAAGGAGTAACCTGCGCAGAAATTGGAAATTTACCAGAGAATTTCAAAATTGATATATTGGGGACTCTAACAACACAACTCGATATTATGCAAGCTAAACATAAACAAGTAAAAGCAGAGAAAAATCTAGTAATATTCTGCCCTAGATGCAGAAAGAAACACAACCATAAAGAGTACCCACTGGATGCAGTTCAAGTCTGCAGTATTTGTACAAAAGATCACTCCACAGAGAACTGCCCCTCACTTCTGGGTCTGAAAGAAGTATACAAGGAAGCGAAGGAAGAATCAAAACCATTGTATCTACTCAATCAACATTGTCAATGGCAGCCACGACAACTAGGTATGTCCTTCGATCCATCTTCTTTCCATCCACCACAATATCATGCTCAGTAATATAATACAATGTGGCAAAATTAGCCTCCCTTTTCAAACTGGTCACAACAACCATTTCCTTCATCACCATGGCCAAATCAAAAAATCCAATATAATTGGAAAAATTTTCCCTACTCTCCACCATATTGGCAAAACAATGCATATCCAATGCAATGGTCCCCTCCCACTTCGCAGAGTCAAGTCTGGTAGACAAACTAGCAAAGATCGATGAATCAGCCAGAAGGAACCATTCCACTCCCTTAACCTACACTGCCAGTGCCATATACAATACAACAAAACCCCGAGTGCAACTTAAGACCACAACTCCCAGCCCAACCCAACCCTAACCCAAATAATAAACCGGTTCAATCCATTCAAATAATCGAAACACTAGAAATAGAAACCGATCTAAGGGAGTGCAATGGCCTTCAATTAAGGTCTGGGTGCATTATAAAAACTGAGGGAGATAAAAATGCTCAAGTTGAAAATCAGTTACCCATAGAACAACCATTACAAGGAGATGTGGTCAGAAAACAAACTCACGAGCAACCAACCACGTCTTCTCTCCCATTCCCAAAATGATTAATCATACCACACCCTATAGAACATCCTGACTTTGATATTCTAGGAGAACTAAGAAATTTGTGTATAAAAATCCCACTCCTCCAAGCTATCCAAGATATCCAAATATATGCAAAAACCATCAAAGTGTTATGTATAAGGAAGCCAAAGAGGATAATAACAACTAACCCAACTATCCAAGTAGTTGGCACCCTATCTGATCTGTTATCAGGAAGAGAAGCACCTATCAAATATGAAGACCCAAGGAATCCTATAGTGATGATGCAAATCAATGGACAAACCTTTTCAAATGCCTTAGTTGATTTAGGTGCTGCAATTAATATTTTAACAACCACCACTTGTCAAAAGCTGGGCATTACATCAGTGGAACCAACCTCCACCTTATTAGAACTGGTTGACCGATCAATAGTTAGGCCGGAAGGTACACTACATAATGTAATGGTATCCATAGATTCCTGGGAATATCTTGCTGACTTTTTGATAATCAACCCCAAAAACTGACTCGATGGACTCCCGTTAATTTTAGGTAAACCTTGGCTTGTGACTGATGATGCTTACATTGGTTGCCGACAAGGCAGTATGAATATAACTAGATAGAGTAATATCAAGAATCTGGCTCTATACCCTCCAGCCCAGCCAAGTGTAACAATAATAAAAACTAACAAACAAATTATATCTTACCTCACAGAAAAAATTAGGTCCCCATTAACCATAGAAGATGCCCTTTATTTTAAATACCAAATAGAGGATGATGTTATTAACAACTTCATTAACTAATCCAAATCTAGATCCCATGTACAATGTCACATGATAGAGGCAGAATTTGACAATGAACTAGAAGAAGATCCTCTCAAAGACACTCATGATCAAACAATACCCACTATCTCTATTTCAAACAACAAAACTATAGAGATTGAGCCAAGAAAAACATTGAACATTAACAATAACCTGACTCCTGAACAAGAAGAAAAGATGGTCCAACTACTGAGAAAATATAATGAAGCTTTTGCATGGGATTATCTGGACATGACGGGAATTGATCCCCAGCTGTGTACGTACCACATTTATACAAAAAAGGATGTTAGACATATTCAACAACCCCAATGGAGACTCAACTCTCACCTAAAAGATATTGTGAAAGTTGAATTACAAAAACTTTTGGATGTAAAATTTATTTATCCAATTTTTGAGAGAAAGTGGGTCTCTCCACTAGTAGTGGTGCCAAAGAAGAATGGAAAGTGGAGGATTTGTGTAGATTACAGAGAATTAAACAAAGCAACCCAGAAAGACCCCTTTCCCCTTCCATTCACTGATAAGGTATTAGACACATTAGCACGAAAGGAATTCTTTTCTTTCTTGGATGGCTTCAGTGGATACAATCATATTTAACTTGTTCCTGAAGACCAGGAAAAAGCTACTTTTACCTATCCTTGGGGAAGATTTGCCTACAGAGTCATGCCCTTTGGCCTATGTAATGCCCCTACCACATTTCAGAGGGCCATCCTTAGCATCTTTACAAATTTAATAAATGAAGGGATCGAAGTATACATGGATGATTTCACACCATACAGATATGATTTTGAGCCAACATTAGACACATTGGAAAAGGTGTTGCAACGATGTATTGTCACCAGGCTCTGCTTGAGCCATGAAAAGTTCTATATGATGATGACTGAAGGGCTCATCCTAGGTCATTATATCTCAGCGGCCAGAATATAGGTATATCCAACCAAAATTCAAATAATCTTGTTAATTCTTACTCCTACGACACAGAGAAAGGTACGCAGTTTTCTAGGATTTTCTCGTTATTATTGTTGAAAATGGAACAAGATGATGGAGCTTAGTGAAAATAAGTCACCTTCACTAAGTGGGCCAACAGGCTATTTTTGGCGCAAAGTGTATTTTTAGACATATGGATCATGGTCTATGAGTTGCAGGATGCTATTTGTGGATGATTGGTCATGTTGGTAAAAATAGATGGACCTCTATTTTTAGACATATGGGTGGAGTCTATTTTTAGACTGCCAGTCTAAAAATAGAACAGTCGAATATTATTAGCTCTTAATAATATTTGGACTATAAACATTATCTTATCCTCTTGAAACACTTCAGTTCAAGCTACGGATGTGGCACATGAAACTGTCAGAAGGAAATGTGCTTTCCCTATGGGTTATTTGAGCTATTGCATGATGGACTTCAGTTAGAACTCAAGTGATTGAGTTTGGTGGAGTTGATTGAGGAGTTGATGGAGTTGTGTTCAGTTTGACTTAGTTGAACTAGTTGTATTTAGTCTAACTGACAAATACACTAGTGATGAGTGGTGTGAATTAATTATTAATTAATTCACTAATTATTAACTCATAAATCAACTAAAGAATACATCAGTTAACTCAGTGCATGGACATTTTAGTGGAGACAAGTGTTAGAGGTGGGTGAAAGGGTGAGTCTACTATCAGTTGTGACTATAGCTGTGCATGAGATTTCCACAATCAATGGATTGAGACTGCCAATGAGGATTGTGCAGTACAAACCAATGTTGAAGTCTTAAAGCCTACTGATGTTGTTGAAGCTAAGGCTTGGCAAAAGAAGACAGCAAAGTGTCAAAGGATTCTATTGGAGGGCATGAAGGTTCACATTGTATCTAGCCTACATGGAAATGATTCTCTATACTTGATGTGGAAAGCGTTGACAAATTTATTCCAAAGCAAGAGCGACCAGAGGAAGTTGGCACTCAAGGATAAACTTAGAAACATTAAGTGTGAGAATGGAGATAGTATACCCAAGTATCTCACGAAGTTAACCCAATGCCGGGATGAGCTGGGAAGTGTGGGGGTGACTGTCGATGATGAGGACTTGCTGAGCTTGGCTCTCCTTGGTCTTCCAAAGAGTTGGCATTCCTATCAGGACTCTGTCAATGGTTGGGAGAAATTTCCAGGATGGGAGAGACTTTGGTCGGATCTTGTGCAAGAGGAGATCAGGCAGAATACCAGGGACAGATCTTCACCAAAGGCATCTGATGAAGAAAATTGTGCTTTGGTTGCCAAAGCAAAGAAGGGGAAGAACAATAAAGCTTCTCATTCCGGTGTGAAAGGCAAGAAGTAGGACATGTCCAAGGTGAAGTGCTTTCATTGTCACCAGCATGGACATTATGCCACAAATTGTCCGTACAAGAAGAAAAATAAGCAAGCTGTTGGATCTGTAGCAGGAGAGGCCTTAGCCTTGCAGTTTGAGCTGGAGTTTTCACTGATCACATGCATGGTATCAAGTGTGATGGGATCAATATGGTTCTTGGATAGTGGTACATCTTTTCACATGATAGGAGATCGAGATTTGTTTTCTGATCTGGATGAGAAAGATCTTGGAGTGCACATCGAGATAGGAAATGATGGTAGATACAGTGCGACCGGTATCGGTACCATTTCCTTTGAGAGGGAGTCTAGTAAACCCTTCATATTGAAGGAAGTGATGCATGTTCTGGGATTGAAGAAGAATCTTATCTCTGTGGCAATGTTAGAAGATAAGGGATATGATGTTGTTTTCAGTGAGGGAAAGGCTTTCCTGCGTAGTAAGACATGCAAGGCAGAAGGAGTGGTGAGCTGGGATGATGGTGATCTGTGGCACCGGAGATTAGGCCACCTTCACCATGGAGCTTTGAAGATACTACAACAAATTTCTACGGGGCTTCCTAAAGGCACTCTTGCACATTCAGATCAGTGCAAGGGGTGTACTTTGGGAAAATTTGTGAAAGCCACCTTTCACGAGAAGGATAGTCGCGCCACAACGATTGTTGAGAGAATTCACATAGATATGTGTGGACCTTTCTCAGTAGCTTCGACAACAAAGCACAAGTACTATGTGATCTTTGTTGATGATTTCTCTCGAAAGTGTTGGATCTTCTTCATGTAGAAGAAGAGCGAGACATACTCAAAGTTATGTGAGTCCAAAGTGCTAGTTGAGAAGGAATAAGGGAAGAAGGTGAAGGCTCTTAGGAGCGAAAATAGTGGTGAATTCATCTTTGGCTAGTTCAAGGACTTCTATAGCACAGAAGGGATTCGAAGAGAGCTCATAGCTCCCCATAACCCGCAAGAGAACGGGGTTGCTGAGCGGAAGAACAAAACAATCGTGGGTGCTGCATGGGCGATGTTGCATGATCAGGGCCTACCCCTTCACTCGTGGGTGGAAGCATGAAATACTACAGTATATGTGCAGAACCATTATCCTGACAAGATACTTGGCATGGGTACGCCCAAGGAGGCTTATTCTGGTAAGAGGCCTGATATTTCCCATTTGAGGATTTTTGGTTCTCTTGTTTACTTGCATGTGATGAAGGATGCCAGGAAGAAGTTGGAGCCGGCCGTAGAGGTTGAGATATTTGTGGGGTACACTGATACACCCCACAACTATCATGTGTATTTTCCAGACAGTGGCAAGACTATTGTGTGACGAGATATTAAATTTCGGGAGGAGAAATCCATGAAGTGTTTGCTTGAGAGGGAGCCACACTTGCATGTAGATGAGGAGCTATTAGTTCCTAAGGATGATCTTCAGGATGTGGATCAGCCACAAGATGAAGTTCATGGAGTGGAAGAGACCACTCATGCAGCGCCAACCATCAAAGGGCGAAAGCGCACTACAGAAGCTGAGCGACTGGCTCAAGATGCAGAGAAGGTTGTAGGACCACCTACAACACAGTGTAGACAGAGACAGTCACTTGATCAGTATATTGGATACATGGCTCTTGTGAGAAAATGTGTCGTGACTGAGCCATCCTTTTTTGAGAAAGCTGTGGAGGATCCCGCATGGGTAGATGCCATGGTGGAAGAGTATGATTCGAATGTCAGAAACAGTGCATGGGATATTGTCCCAAGACTGGAGGGGAAATCAGTGGTGGGTTCGAGATGGATCTACAAAGTGAAGCAGGCAGCTGACGGGAGTGTGGAGAAGTACAAGGAAAGATTTGTTGCCCGAGGCTTCTCATAGATAGAGGGGATCGATTATGAGACCTTTGCACCTGTCGCAAGGTATTCTTCCATACAGGCGATTCTTGCTCTCTCAGCGCAGATGGGGTGGCACATTCATCAGATGGATGTGAAGACCATGTTCCTAAATGGAGTCATTGAGGAGGAGGTGTACATAGAGCAGACTGAAGGTTTCGAGATCTTCAGTAGCGAGTCGCATGTGTGCAGGCTCAAGAGAGCATTGTATGGGTTGAAATAAACACCTCGTGCTTGGTGCACATCAGGGTATGGATTGTGGTATAGACAGGAGGATGAGGTGAAGCTATGTAGCTTCATGGATGCAGATTGGGCAAGGAGCCCAATGGTCGACATCAGGTACCATCATATCAGAGATTGTGTGCAACGAAGAATCATGTTACTTCCATATATTCCCACGGAGGATCAGGATGCTGATATCTTGATGAAGGAGCTCACCAGGAGAAAATTTGAATACCACATAGGTAGGATAGGGGTTGTAGATAATCCATATCTGGTGAGAGGGAGTATTGAAAATGCAACAAGATGATGGAGCTTAGTGAAAAGAAATCGCCTTCACTAAGTGGGCCCGCAGGCCATTTTTGGCACAAAGTCTATTTTTAGACATATGGATCATGGTCTATGAGTTGCAGGATGCTATTTGTGAATGATTGGTCATGTTGGTAAAAATAGATGGAACTCTATTTTTAGACATATGGGCGGAGTCTATTTTTAGAATACCAGTCTAAAAATAGAACAGTCGAATATTATTAGCTCTTAATAATATTTGGACTATAAACATTATCTTATCTTCTTGCAGCACTTTAGTTCGAGCTACGGATGTGGAACATGCAACTGTCAGAAGGAAATATGATTTTCCTATGGGTTAGTTGAGCTATTGCATGGTGGACTTCATTTAGAACTCAAGTGATTGAGTTTGGTGGAGTTGATTGAGGAGTTGATGGAGTTGTGTTCAGTTTGACTTAGTTGAACTAGTTGTATTTAGTCTAACTGAAAAATACACTAGTGATGAGTGGTTTGAATTAATTGTTAACTAATTCACTAATTATTAACTCATAAATCAACAATAGAATACATCAGTTAACTCAGTGCATGGACAGTTCAATGGAGAGAAGTGTTAGAGGTGGGTGAAAGGGTGAGTCTACTATCAGTTTTGACTATAGCTGTGCATGAGATTTTCACAATCAATTGATTGATATTTCCAATGAGGATTGCACAGTACAAACCAAGGGAATTCAAATTTGGATCACACATTCGGTTCTATTCTCAGCAGGGATTGTGCAATGGAGGCAGGCAAACAACGGAGGAGATTTGAACCTGTCACTTGTTCAGATCTAAGCTAGTTTGTCTGTAGCAAGTGGAGATAGTACTGACTACTTGCGAGGAGTATTATACTATGTATTGTTACATGTTCTCTATCATCATAATATACAGATAGTTGAGGTGTTTTCAGCTGTATGCTTTCCCCAGTACATATTGTGTTGATATGTGTTATTGATGTTTCAATGTGCGCATGCGATTGTTTCTTTAATTCCGCAAATTGATGATCAACGTAGAGGAGGTTATGTATTATGCATGATTCCACAAATAGTGTATAATCAGGATAATCTCTGTGAATAAGTGTCATATTATTAAAATTTTCTACAATTATAGGAGATTTATAGAACATTTTTCTAAAATAGCTGCACCTCTATATGCACTGACAGGGAATGTTGATTTTTTTTGGACAGATAAATGAGACCGTGCTTTTGAGGATCTGAAAAAGCTTGTGTCAACAGCCCCAGTGCTCAGATGCTCAAATTGGGACCTTCCATTTCAAATTTCATCAGATTCTTTAGACACAGCTATTGGTGCAGTCCTTGGATAGGAAGAAGACAAAAAACCATATGCAATCCATTATATTAGCAAGAATTTGTCTCCCACTGAGCTAAACTATACCGTAACTGAAAAAGCGTTTTTAGCTGTAATACATGCTATAAATAAATTTAGGGATTATATCACTGTATATCCTGTTGTTTTATATATAGATCACTCAGCCATAAAATATTTAGCAAATAAACCTATTACAAATGGTAGAGTAACAAGATGGTTGATTTTAGTGTAGGAATATTGAAATCACAATAAAAGATCGACCTGGGAAAGAGAATCATGTAGCTGATTTTCTCTCCTGAATGTCGAAGCCAGTGGACGCAGCAGCAGTTGAAGATCAATTCTGAGATGAACATTTATTTGTTGTTACTTTCAAGACACCCTGGTATGCTGATGTTGCAAATTATTTAGTAGTAGGCAAATTACCAAAGCATCTGACCCTCGATGAATGAAAACAAATTATACAACGTAGTACCCAATTTTCTTGGATTGGGGGCTACCTATTTCATACAGGGGCAGATATGCACATTAGAAGATGCATTCGTGAAGATGAAAACATGTCATGATGGACTGTGTGGTGGACATTTCGTAGATCGAAGGACTGGTCACAAGGTTTTGCAAATAGGTTATTACTGGCCCACAATCTTTAAAGACGCTAAGAAATTTGTTCAAGCCTGTGATAGTTTCCAAAGAGCAGGATGCCCTAGACAGTCCCACAGGTAGTAATCGAACCATTTGAGCATTGGGTGCTCAATTTTGTTGGTCCAATCAGCCCATCATCAAATCAGAAAACATATATTCTAGTAGCAATAGGGTATGTTACCAAATGGGTTGAAGAAAAGGCACTTCCAAGAGCTACAGAAGACTCTGTGATTCATTTCATGTTCCAAATATTTGTGTGACATGGCCTCCCAAGGGACATAATCACGGACGGTGGACCATAGTTTGTAGGTAATAAAATCGTTGCAACATTAAAAAATTATCACATTCAGCACAAAATTACCACTTCATATCACCCATAGGAAAATGGCCATGTAGAAAGCACGAATAAGGTGATAGAGGCAATATTGACAAAAATCGTTGCATCACACAAGCGTGATTGGGCTTCAAGATTACCTGAGGCCTTGTGGGCATACCGAACAATGTGGAGAAACACCACTAGTTATTCACCATATCAGGGAGTATTTGGAAAGGAACCCATCTTTCCAATAGAGTTTGAAATACAAACATTAAGAATAGCATAGGAGGTTAGTCTAAATTTAAATGAGGCTTAGACTAATAGATTACAGCAAATTAATGAGCTAGATGAAATTAGACTCTCGGCTCTTCAACACACTACATTAGTCCAACAACAGAGAGAAAAAGGGCACAATGCCCTGATCAAAAAGAAAATCTTCCATGAAGGAGATTAGGCACTCCTATATGACTCCAGGTTTCAGGATTTTCCTGGAAAACTTCAGACTCGATGGCTTGGACCATATGAAATCCAGAAAGTGCATGAAAATGGCACCATCACTTTGACTACTATTGACGAATCTGGACATATCTTTAAAGCAAGTGGCCACTAAGTGTGAATGTACCATAAACTGCTTATCCGGGAATCATTTTACCAGCAGCTTCGGGAAGATTCAGATATGCAAATTCTTGCTAAGGAAAATAATCCTTCCTCGGCATTGGTTCACTAATAATTTCATTGTTCTTAAATTTTGTACATAAGTTTTTCTTTTCTGCTTGTATAAATTACTTTCTATACAATTTTTTTTTGGCATTTCTACATTTTTTACATTTTGCTATCCCTTTCTGAGTAAGAGCATTCCCGCCTTTTTCCTGTTCCTTTTTGAAGGAATAACATTTTTTCATTTTTCTATTCCTTTCCCAAGGAACAAAACTTCCTCCTTTTTGCTATTCCTTTCTGAAGCAACAACACTTTTTCATTTTGTTGTTCCTTTCTGAAGGAACATCATTTCTGCCTTTTTGTTGTTCCTTTCCGAAGGAACAACACTTTTGAATTTTGTTGTTCCTTTCCGAAGGAACAACATTTCCACCTTATCGTTGTTCCTTTCTAAAGGAACAACACTTTTGCATTTTGATGTTCCTTTCTGAAGGAACAACACTTTTCATTTTGTTGTTCCTTTCCGGAGGAACAACATTTCCGCCATTTTGTTGTTCCTTTCCGAAGGAACATCACTTTCGTTTTTTTGTTGTTCCTTTCTGAAGGAACAACACTTCATTTTTTTGTTGTTCCTTTCTGAAGGAACAACACTTTCATTTTTTGCTATCCCTTTCTGAAAGAACAACACTTTCATTTTTTGTTGTTCCTTTCTGAAGGAACAACACTTTCATTTTGATGTTCCTTTCCGAAGGAACAAAACTTTTGCATTTTGTTGTTCCTTTTCGAAGGAACAACACTTTCACGTTTTATTGTTCCTTTCCGAAGGAACAACACTTCCACCTTTTTGTTGTTCCTTTCTGAAGAAACAAGACTTTCGTTTTTTGTTGTTCCTTTCTGAAGGAACATCACCTACGAATTTTGCTGTCCCTTTCCGAAGGAACAACATCCCCACATTTTTGTTGTTCCTTTCTGCAGTAACAACACTTACGTTTTTTTGTTGTTCCTTTCTGAAGGAACAACACATTCACATTTTGCTATTCCTTCCCAAAGGAACAACATTTCTGCATTTTGTCGTTCCTTTCCAAAGGAATAACACTTCCCCCAGATTTTTTTGTCGTTCCTTTTAAAGGAACAACCCTGCTTTTGCATTTTTTTCCTTTCTGTTGTTCCTTCCGAAGGAACAACAGTTTCAATTTCGGATGATCTTAGGTTGTTCCACCAAAGGAGTGGTATTTTATTTCTCACTTGCTTTACTTGTTGTTCCGATTAAGGAACAATAGTTTCGAGTGTGTTTTATTTCTTTTGCTAGTTGTTCCTCTTAAAGGAACCACAGTTCTTGTGTGCAGATGTTCTTTTGCTGTCCCCTTTAAGGCACAACAACTATTCCATCTAAGGAACAACACTTTTTGAGTGAATTTTTTTTTGTTTTTGTGTGAGTGTGTGTTTCATCATTTAGAGGATTTTTGTGAATGATGGTTCATTTAAGGCACAACTATACATTTATACAAGAACACAAAAACTAGAGGATACTGAAATCAGCAAACCAAAGAAAAATGGTTATCTTTAGAGAAAATGCTTTGAATCGATAAGCAAAAAAGGGGAAAGGACACAACTATTTATATTACTTTGTCGTCTTTATTTTCACTAGAACCAATTTGATTGATTATTTTTATCATGTTGGTTCTTCCTTAAATCTTCATAATTCTCTTTGATCATTATTATTGAATAAGAATAAGGGCATATTTCCCTCTATTGAGATGTTCAGACTTCTTCCACCATCCCTACTCTTAAGGAGTGATGAGCCATCCTCCGTATATAAATAGGAAACTGCTATATAAAAGAAAAAGAAAAAGAAAAATATATATATCTATATGATTACTAACATGATTTGTCAGATGAAGGATAGGGGGTCTCATCATGAGCTAGCCTACCATGATCATAAGGAAGCAAGTGAAGTGGCATTCCCACTATGGCCACCACACCAGGGATATGATCCAAGAGGCATATCAGAAAAATAAAAGAGTCCTTGGAACAAGAGGTCTCATGTTAGGTCCCTATAATACTAGTGATTACCCCATTACTATTGTAGTTGTATCCCTTATTAATATTTTTGTGCCCCTATTGTCCCCATATTGCTATTACTGTGACCCATAGAATCCATCTATTGTTAGTTTTGTGCCTTTATATTATTATTGTTAGGTCGGTTGGGTTATATTGTGACTCCTTGGACTCCTATATATAGAAGGGAGGTTTTGTCATTTGAATCATCCAAGAATTATTCATTTGTGTAAAGTAAAGTAGGTTGTCCCCTCGAAGAGGTTGAATTCTAAGGCATTCAACTATCTTTTCTATCTTTTTGTGAGCTAGTTTCATAACATTTGGTATCAGAGCTTTGGATTCTAGGGTTTTTCTGCTCCAAATGGGTCGTCGTGGCATTTTCATTATAACTTTTTTCTGTGACGTTTCAGAAGAAAAACGAATAAACCCATTTGATATGAAATCTCATTGAACCTCGGGTCGAAATTTCAGAGCTTTTTGTACTATATTTGTGGAGATATGATTTGAGGAAGTTAGCTTTTTTGCAGACTCCTGAATTACATTCCAAACAGGTGACCTGGGGAAATCATCATAACTTTCTCTCTGAGCATCAGATTGAAATTTTATAAGAAGGTGCAGAAAAAGGACAGACTTTAGTTTCTTGTATATATTTTTTAGAGCCAAAGGTCGAAACAGGGACACATGGCACGTCATACAAGTTTGCTCTACTGAACTAGTCTATAATCAGGTCACTGTGGGAGATTTGGCATAACTCTTCCTTGGAGAATCCAATTGGGATCATAATGGTGGCACTGGAAAGAGGACATAGAGGGCTACTGTAGGTTGCAATTTTAGAATTGGATGATCCAAAGTTATAGAGACACGTCAAAGGAAATATCGAGCTCCTACAAAGTGAAAAAATGTGTGTAGATTGTTTTAAATTTTTTCTTAAGCTTGGTTTGAAAAATTATTTTGAAGGAATTCAAAGGGCATAGTAGAGAATTATTATCGATAACGGATGCCCTGAGGAAAGAAAATTCAAACACCTAGTAAGCAACCTGACAGCTCTAGCATGACTCATGAAGAAGAGGAAGAAATGCTACATGATATATCAAATTACAAGACCAAGTGCAACAAATTTCACTCTCACAAAAGCTAACAGAAGCTAAGATAAATGGCGTGGAATCTAAGATAAAGGGAATGGAAGCTAAGATGAATGGCGTGGAAGCTAAGATTGATGATTTGAAGATATATTTGAAGACAGATTTGACAAATGTTCTACAAGAAATACTTACTATTGGTGAAAGGGTAGTAAAGGAAACTCATGATGCAAACAAAAGAAATGTTCATCATGATTTCATAGACTCTAATGTTGGATCGAAGACCCACCATATTCCAAAAATCGATATGAGGAATTTTGATGGCAAGGATCCCGCAACATGGATCTTACAGATTGAGAAATTTTTCGATCTCAATAATGTGAAAAACACACAAAAGGTACGTGTTGCAACTTTATATTTGGAACCAAATTGGTTTGTATGCTATCAATAGCTTTTCTCTCGTAAAAAAATTATCACTTGGGCAATTTTTACGGAAGAATTGACAACACATTATGAGGATATAAAAATAAACCTTCTTTTTAGCCAATTGATAAGTCTCAAACAAAAGGGTTCAATAATGGAGCACATTGAGGAGATCCAAAAATTGAACATAAGGGTAAAAAATATTCCAAAGGAGCATAGGATTGATGTGTTCATAGGGACTTTAAAGGATAATATCCAACATAATGTTCACCTTTGGGAACCTGATTCATTAGAGAAGGAATTCAGGTTAGCAAGCAAAATGGAAAGCAAAATTATGGCAACCAGGAAGCATACCACTCACAACTATAAAGATGGAAGTGTTGTTGCCCCTATTCTTCCACAACCTATAAGGTTGACACCAAAACAATTGGAAGAAAAAAGAGAAAAAGGGCTTTGTTACAATTGTGATAGAAAATACACTAAAGGTCCTAGGTGTGCTGAGAAGAAATTATTCTACATAGATTGTGAAGAGGAAGACAAAAAGAAGCAAGAAAGGTCAAAAGAAGAGGATATACTCTAGGAACAAAGCCTAGATAAAGAAGAAATGAATCCGACCATATCTTGTAATGCATTGGCTAGAATTGCCACTCCTCAAACCATCAAGATAGAAGGAAAAAGCAAGAAGAAAAAGGTAATAGTGTTGATTGATTCAGGAAGTACCCACAATTTTATTCATTGTAAGGTAGCAAAAGAATTAAATTGCTTCCTATATCCAACACCAGAGTGTCAAGTGATGGTTGCAAATGGAGGAACAATAAATTGCTCTGGAAAGTGCCATAATATCAAGCTTCCATGGGAGAATATGTATTGTGTTATCACTTAGAACCATAGTTCATGTATGTAATGTTGTCCACAAGTTTCATATAAAGGTTTTCAGTTTTGTGAATAGGTTTATATGTGTGTGTCACTTTGAAATTTGAATTTCAAAAGGTATTGATGTAAGTTCGTGTAAGAAAAAAATCATTAGATACCCTCCATCATTGTCAGTTAAGGCATGTCATGTCATTAGTACTTTGCGCAGTTTCGCAGCGCATGTCTGTTTGGTCAATTTAGTTGCGCAATGATGTTTCCGTCTTTTCACAGCGTACTGTTTATCAGCCATTTCGTAGCGCGTTTTGTTAAATTTGAACTGTCCGTGCTACGAAATCGGGGTTTCGGGGTTTTTGTAGCGTTTTCTCTTGCAATGTCAAATCTGGGAGGGGTGAGTCATAGGTCCGTTCATGTTTGTCAGTTGATGTCCTCTCCAGGTCATGATAAATCATCATTCCGCCATAAGGTCCAGAGTCATGCATATGAATGTCAGCTTAAGGGATTTTAACGAGGTATGGTTATGTCATAATGTGTTTTCATAATGTGTAAACATGTTTGCTGTATGAGAAGCCCAAGTTCTTATTTAAAGGGATCATTGCAAGCGAACCTGCACTCCAAAGTAGAGATTGTTTTCGCGCTGTAGCTGCCATTAGTTCCCTGTGTGAAAATATCCGAAGCAAGATGGAAAAGAGGGAACATCGATCCGGTAAGTGTTTGAGGACAGAGCCGGAGGGGTTAGATGTTACTCTCAGGGATGAAGGTGTAGCAAGAGCCTTTCGAAATGCTGGTTGCTGGAGGTTCTGCGAGAAATTGAAGGGAGGACATGCAGAGCTAATGAAGGCTTTCGCATTGAATTTTACTGGACTGAATTCAAAGGTGTCAATGTTAGAGTTTCCTGTGTCTCCTGAAGCTATTTCCACTGTCACTGAAATTCCGAAGGGTGGTCAAGAATGGTTCAAAAACTTTAAGTTCGACATGAGTCCCTGTAAAGAGTTTTTGAAGGAACCTTATGTAAATGAGGACCTCACCAAAGTGGTGCCAAGGAGTTACATAAAAGAACATTATGCTATGCTCCTCACATGCATCCAGAAATACCTGACATGCGAGGGAAGGTACAATAAAGTTTACTCCTACCACTTCGAACTTTTGTTGCAATTCACAGGTAAGGTTTCAATAGACACACCTTTCTATTTGTTCAGAAGCATTAGTAAAATGTGTGATAAAATCCAGTTAAAGAAATATGGTTGTGAAACATCCCTGTTTCATCATGGTTTAGTAAAGTTGCTGGTGTTGGATGCTTTACAAAAGATTGGCAGAGATTGGGATTCATTTGTGTTTGTGGCCGGCTTCCCAAGCAAAACAGGCCTCACTCCATTTCCTGTGAGGGAAAGGGAAGAAAGGAGTGAAGAACCCACTCTGGCTGAGCTCAGAAAAGAGGTGACAGACCAAAAGAAGCCTAAAACCAAGTTAAGGAAATCAGAGAAGTCTGTGGCAGCAAAAGAGACACCTAAATCATCAGCGAAGGAAACTCCTAAGCCATCATCTAAGGAGACATCTAAATCATCAGAAAAGGAAACTCTTAAGTCATCATCTAAGGAGACACCTCGGTCATCAAAGCAGAAGATCCAGAAAAAGAAGGATGAAGCTAAATCAAGTGAAGTTGAAAAGATTTCAAGGGTGAAAACCAGAGGTCAACTAAACAAGGAGAAAGGTAAGTCAATTACTGTGGAAGAAAGCCCTATTTCAAAAGGCAGTTTAAATGACTTACTTGAAGCTATTGAACTTGAGCAAGATCAACCAATACAGATTGAACCAATAGAGTTTGAGCAAGATCACCCAGTGCAGCCAATGCATATTGACCTCACTCAATCTTCACCCGAAAGTTCTAAAAAACCAAGAGCTTCAAAAAGGTTGAAATTTGAGGAGCCTAGTAAAGAATATGCTTTCAAGCCACGTAGGCCAGTTACAAGAAGACAAATGAAAGAAATGGAGAAAGCGCAGAAAGAGAAGGCACCTTTAGAAGTGCCTAGTACAGATGTACTTGAGGTTTTGACCAGAACAGTTCATGCAGCCAGAAGCAAAGACAAGGGTAATAGGGTCATCATCAGCCAAGGTGGAAATGTCATTGCTATCAAGCAACAAGCAGGAACAACACAAGAAAAAGTGCCTCAGATTAAAAATGTTTCTAAGGAAAGGGCAGTGAGATATGCAAATTATAAAAAGGCTGTGATAAAAGGCAGAACAAGTCTAATGAGCCAAACTGACTCAGTGTCTGATGCATATGTGTGGACGGTGCCAGCTCTGAAGCAGGCAAAAATCATGAAACAGATGAATACAAGCTTAAGAGCAGAAAACAAGGTTTTGAAGGAAGAAATTAGCATTTTGAAGAAGAAGCTAGGTAAACTAGCTGATTAATCCAAGGGGAAATTTGCTTGTCAAGTTTTGATTAATTTTGGCTGTCATCATTTTGAAACTTTTTGGAGCCCTTACACCTGTACAAAATAGCTGAAGAAATCACGGAGTTAAGTCATCAGTGCTTTAAAAGTCATATGCTTTGTTTTGATTACCTACAGCAGTTTCGTAGTGCGCTACGAAACTGCTGTAGATGACTGTTTATGTGAAAAAAATGAAATTGATGCTGAGGTCAGCAAATCTTAAAAGGGATGACTCGAGGCCAGCATGGAGATTATACAAGGCTATCTAAGCATTCAAAAGGTGACAGGTGTGAGTATGTAAGGAAAAGGTGAAATTTTTGTCTTTTGTTAAAGTCTTCCTAAAGTTACTTTATAGCCGAAATATTAGGGTTCTGGTAGGGTTACCGAAATTTTGAGTGGTACACCTGTTCAGTTCACAAAGTGTCCAGATCATAAGGCATATTGAATTATGCGTGGTTATTAGAAGAATTAAATGGCTTGGAGCATAGTCTTTTAATGCATGAAGACTAATGGGAGGCAGAGACCGTGAACATAGGGCACAGATCCTTATCAGTTGATGAGTCATCCACATATCAAGTATCCGAAGCTGCTCATTCAGTGAATGTTCCTCCAGCATGTCTTGGCTATTACTGAAGTGATTTAGGTGTCAAATTTCAAGAAAGAATCAATGCACACGAGGAGATAGACTTAGAGTTTCAATGGGAATGGGACTCTATGTTTTCACAGCGCAATACCTTTGTAATTAATTACTTTGTTTAGATATGGATAAGGCAATTAATGATAGGATTTCGAGCTCCCTTCATGCTTGTTGAGGAGTCTCAAGCAGTTGTATTTTGGTTTTCCTATATATAGAAATGACTCTGATGTAAAAAAGGTTGGACATTTTATACAAAAACAGAGTTTATTTGGGCCAATGTAAAGACTTATTACAGTAATAGTAAAACAGTGGTTGTTTCTTCTCAAGATTCTCAATGGATTATATTGTTCAAATATGATGGTGATGTTTTCTCTTAAATGTTCTTTTACAGCCTTGTTATAACATAATCACTCAGAATTCATTTCTAATGCTCTGACTTCCTGTATGTTTGGCAAGCTGTGGTTTGTGTGAAATATGTTTGAACATCTAATGCAAAGAGCCTTGACTTCCATGAAATGACTGTGCTTTTGTTTATTAATTGTGTGAGACTCCATAGCCCAATGAAGACCAATTTGATATGTGTTCAACCAGCTTTTTTTTTCATGAATGAGTGAAGAGTTAGCCATCTGTTGTTGTGATTGATTTCTATCAAAAGTCTGTGAGAGAGCCCTCTCTGACTAGGAAGGCTAATTCCTAGTCTAAAGTCTGGTTGAAAGAGTTACATAAAATCTTACTTGGTTGTAGCCCTTAGTACTAATTTTGTGATAACATATTGACTAGCCCAATGCTTTCCATTCCAATGGGAGGTGCTGATGTTGTACGAGGAGTCCAATGGCTACAATCCTCGGGTACAATAGCTTTTAATTTTCAAGAACTTTTCATGAAATCTTATGCGGAAGGAAAGGAAGTTGAACTAACGGGTATTGCAGGGAAACTGAGAAAGGGAACAAAGAGGTGTAATTGCACAATCATGTTTTCTAGATATTTCCACATCGAAATCATATATTTCTCCAGATCTCCAAAAAGTCTTGGATAATCATTCCAAGGTATTTGAGACTCCCAAAGGTCTCCCACCTATTCGTGATCATGATCATGCTATTCATCTGATTCCAGGAAGTGTTCCTCCAAACATCAAGACGTATAGATATCCCTATGCGAAAAAGAGTGAAATTGAACATATGGTTGCAGAAATGCTAGAGGCTGGTATAATTCAACCTAGTCAAAGTTCTTCTCTACTCTAGAAGTATTGGTGCACAAGAACGATGGATCATGGTGGATGTGTCTGGATTATAGGGAGCTAAACAAGCTCACTATTAAAGATAAGTTTCCCATTCTTGTCATTGATGAATTACTAGATGAATTGCACGGATCAATTTACTTCACCAAGTTGGATCTTCATTCAAGATATCATCAAATGAGAATGAAGACTGAAGATATTCTGGAAACAACATTTAGAACTCATGAGGGTCATTATGAATTTTTGGTCATGCATTTTTGCCTTACCAATGTACCTTCTACATTTCAAGGTTTGATGAATTCCATTTTCAAACCCTTCCTTAGAAAATTTTTGTTAGTTTTTTTTGATGATATACTAATCTACAACAAGTCTTGGAAGGATCATGTTGAGCATGTTGACAGGGTGCTACAACTATTAGATGAGAGACAATTATATGCAAAAAGATAAAAATGTTTCTTTGGAGTGCAAGAAGTGGAATATCTGGGTCATATTGTATCTCATGAAGGAGTTAAGGTAGACCCTAGCAAAATTAAAGCCATTAAGGAATGGAAAATACCCACATCCATAAAACATCTACGAGGATTTCTCTAGTTGACAGGGTATTATCGCAAGTTTGTTAAGAATTATGGGAGAATAGCAGCACCTCTAACAACATTATTGAAGAATGATGCATTTTCATGGACTCCAGAGGCAACGAAGGCCTTCGAACATCTTAAAGAGGCAATGTGCCAAGCACTGGTCTTGGCTACACCGGAATTCACAAAAACATTTATTGTGGAATGTGATGCTTCAGGAAATGGAATTGGTGTTTTTTAATGCAAGATGAAAGACCCATTGCTTTTGAAAGTTGTCCAATCAAGGGAAAGTTTTTACATAAAGCTATTTATGAGAAGGAATGTTGGCAATACTACATGCACTTGAGAAATGGAAACCCTACCTAATGGGAAGACACTTCAAGGTAAAAATGGATCATGATAGCCTTAAATAATTTTTAGAACAAAGATTATCCTCTGAAGAGCAACAAAAGTGGGTCACAAAGATGTTGGGTTATGACTTTGAAATCATCTACAAAAAAGGGAAGAAAAATGTGGTGGCAGATACACTCTCAAGAAAGGATGAGGATGTGGAAGCATTGTTGTGCGCCATTTCTATTATCCAACCAGATTGGATAAATGAAGCAAGGGAGGAATGGAAGAATGATGAAGTGTGGGCACTTATTCGAAAGTTACAACAAGATTCCAGTATATCTAATACATTTAGATGTCAAAATTATTCATTATGGTACAAAGATCGGTTATACCTCTGTAAGAATTCCCAACTCAAACAAAATATTCTTATGGAATTGCACACTTCTCCCTTAGGAGGGCACTCAGGATTTTTAAAAACCTACCACAGGGTTAAGAAGATTTGTTTTTGGGATGGCCTTAAATCAAATATTCAAAAGTTTGTGGCAGAATGCTTGGTTTTCCAACAAAATAAAGTTGAAACAATTAAGACCACGTACAACCTTTATCCATTCCAAGCCAATGTTGGGAGGAGGTTTCAATGGATTTTATCACAAGTTTACCCAAGTCTAAGGGAAAGAGTGTCATCATGGTGGTAGTTGATAGACTTACCAAGTATGCACACTTTTGTGCATTATCACATCCATTTAAAGCCAGTAAAGTTTCTACTACATTTATGGAAACAATTCAAAAGCTACATGGAAATCCAAAGATTATTGTAAGTGACAAAGATCGTATTTTCAATGGAAATTTTTGGACAGAATTATTTTCTTGTCTCTATACTCAATTAGCTCATAGATCATCTTATCATCCTCAATTTGATGGGCAAACTGAGATAGTAAACAAATGTTTGGAAGGATACCTTCGTTGCTTTGTATCTGATAAACAGACACAATGGGTCAAATGGTTGCCTCTGGCTGAATGGTGGTATAACACTTCCTTCCATACAGAAACAAAAATGACCCCATTTATGGATATCAGCCACCATCTATCACATCATATCTAAGACAAAATTCGAAGGTTCAAGCAGTGGAACATCACATCAAGCATCAACAACAAGTTCTCCAACTCTTAAAGGATAACCTCATGTTGGTGCGAATAGAGTGAAACAATAGGTAGATCAACATCACAACAAAAGAAGTTTTGTTGTAGGTGATTGGGTATTCCTACGGATACAACCATATAAACAAATGTCCCTTAAGCAAGCTTAGAAGGATAATAAATTATCACCAAAGTATTACAGTCCATACAAGGTGTTGAAAAATATTGGTACTATGGCATACAAATTGGAGCTTCCTGCAGCTTCTTGAGTGCACCCAGTTTTCCATGCTTCATGTTTAAAGAAGGTTATAGGTGACAAGCTCCCGGTTCAAACGATATTGCCAGAACTTGATGAGGAAGGAAAAATTATATTAGAACTGGAAGTAGTCACAGAAACAAGAACTCGACAGCTTTGAAACTGATCAATTTTGGAGTATCCCATCAAGTGGAAGAACTTATCCATTGAAGATTCCACATGGGAGGATGAGAATTTTATGCAGAAGCATCCAGAACTACTCAAGCATTGTGGACAACACTTTTTTGAAGGAGAGGGGTATGTTAGGTCCCTATAATACTAGTGATTACCCCATTACTATTGTAGTTGTATCCCTTATTAATATTGTTGTGCCCCTATTGTCCCCATATTTTTATTACTATGCCCCATAGAATCCCTCTATTGTTATTTTTGTGCCTTTATATTATTATTGTTAGGTTGGCTGGGTTATATTGTGACTCCTTAGACTCCTGTATATAGAAGGGAGGTTTTGTCATTTGAATCATCAAAGAATCATTCATTTGTGTAATGTAAAGGAGGTTTCCCCCTCGAAGAGGCTGAATTCTAAGGTGTTGATCTATCTTTTCTATATTTCTGTGAGCTAGTTTCATAACATCTCATCACGAGCCGACCTGCCCACATTTCACTCCTTCCTGGTGAATGGCATTGTGACTCATTTAGTTGTCAAGCGAGCACAATGGCCTCCATTCTGACATCGCACATTACTTTCCTAGGCATACACAAAGGATTATGGTTCCAAGGATGCAATAAGCAACTTTGTCAAGGTTATGGACACCTGTGGGCAACAAAGCTCTGCTGATGGTATTGAAGTCATTTTTTTCATACACCAATAGTCATTATAAACCCTTATTCTTATATCTTTATATTGATTTCAAATGAGATTATGTTATATAACCCTTTCAAACCTTTTATACATGAAAACCACTTATAAATCAATCATAATGGTTAAAGTGGATAATGACCGCATAAGAACTTTTACTTATGTCAAGATGTCTTGTCCTCTATTTTTTGCATCATTTCACAGCATTTCCATATTTATTCGTGATTTCCATCATAACCCAGTAATCCGCTGATTTTTGTAAACATGTCATGGATCTATATGTTGTTCTTTTATTTTACTGTACAACTACAGTCCAGCATGCTTCTCCTTTATTTTCCGGCTGAGGATGGTCTATCACATTTCAGGGGGGCGCGGGTGACCTCCATAATACACTGGCATACATGTCAAATCCTTATTTGGAGGCACTATGACTCCATCAAAACTCGGGAATAACAAGCTTAACAGTATTGTATTTCCCAATATGCACAGCTTATTGTTCCATCACCATTTCTGTGTTTCTGCTTTGTAAAAATTAACAATGAGCTAAAGCTTGAACAACTTGCTGTTCCATCGTCACCTCTTTGTTTTTTCTCTAGAAAAATTAACAATGTCCTAAGCTTGAACAAAATGGGAGGCAGATCAATATGCAACGAACTGTAGGTGTTAATGGTCTTCGACGATGCACACGAAATCTTAATAAGAGAAGGATGGATTGCCTACCTTAACCGACTAAAGCAGTCTAACAAGACGGTGGCCATTGAATTTCTGCAGAATTTGCAGGAAGATCATTCCATGGTGAGTGGGAGGCAAATAACAGTAACAGATGTGATAATTGCTGAAGTATCAGGACTGTGAGCTATTGGACCAGTATGGTCCCTGAAAAAAGTGAGACTTCGAGATGCTATAACCATCTTCCGAGATGAAGGACAGAGCCTTAATTTCAAAGGAAAAGGAGTCCTACCTGTAACCCTGGGAGAACCATGGGAAGAATTAGCCAGAACTGTCCAAAGCTACATCACATGCGATGGCAGAAAAGACATGGTAAGACCACACCATCTCAAATTGTTAGCTGTATTAAAACAAAAATGTGTTGTAAATTTTCCTGCATACTTAAAATTATTATTGCATGATGCTGCTCGAAGTATAAGAAAATCTCGTCATGTAGAATTGGTAGTAAGTCACCATGGATTAATTTGGCTAATAGTCAGTTATAGTCTCGCCCAACAGCAGAGTAGTTGGGAAGAATTGGTATTCTCAATAGATGGGGGATTGGCCTTGTCAGCCCCAAAACAAAAAGCACTGCTAACACATTAATTAGACTACAGAAACGAAGACAATTTTTCAGATTGGGGAGAAGCAGACGAATGTTGGGAAATCCCCAAGAAAACAGTAGCCAGCCGTTAGAGATATATGACTCAGAGGACGAGCAACCCCCACAACTTGAAGGAGGGGAAAATGAAGAAGAGGAACCAGAAGAGGAAACTGAGCACTCCGACGAGGAAGAAGGGGAGGAAGCAGAGCAACTCAGCGAAAGCCCATTACAAAACCCTCTAAAAGAAGATGAATTGGCCCAAATTTTGGCCAATATGGGTCAATATGTCTAGCCCCACAGCCCACTCAACCCCGATATCAAGGTAGGACAATCACAGGAACACTCTGCTCACAGTAAGAGTGCATCTGAGGAGATGAGTGATGAGGAAGAAGAAGAAGGACAATCACAGGAACACTTTGCTCAGAATAAGAGTGCATCCGAAGAAGAAGTAGAAGTAGAAATCACCTTGGAAATAGTAGATCAAACCAGGGTTTACTCCCCTGAAAAACATAATCAGGAGGACGAGAACACTGAAGAAGTGTTCCAAGTAGAAAACATGGAAATAAGCTAGGGCGAGGATACAATCCCTGAAGAACAAAGCCCAGGCCCAAGAAAAGAAATAGTTGTTCCCTCGAAGAAAACAAATGAAATCAAAAGGCTATGAAAGGAACAACAGAGACTACTAAATGTAGTTAAACAACTCAGACAACAAATAAGGGTCCTAAAAATGGGGAGAATCTCAAAAAGAACCCCTGGAACAAAGGATGCACCCACCCAGGTGAAACCCCATAGAATGAAGACCAAAAGGACTCAAGTCAAACCCATTATCATTTAGGACCGCAAGGAACAACATGCGGCTGTTACAAATGCAGATGCCCAAACAGAAAGCACACCAGTCTGTAATAAGGATGTGCAGATAGAGGCATTGTCCTCTAGCATCACAACCGACCAGAAAGTTCATGAGAAGGAAACGCAGACTATAGGAACTAGATGTCGCAATAAGGATATCTAGGTAGATCTCCAACCCAAAAATGTTTTGATGGAAAATGATCTGAGGATAGTGAGACTTCAAAAGGATCTGGCACATGCCCAACAAATGATAGAAAAGCTCACAGAGGAAACTGTTCCTCAGAAGAAATATCAGAAGTTACAGCAGCAAGTAAAGAACATCAATGCATCAGAGAGCGAGGCCTTTGATAGATGGGGAAGGGCAGAGGAAAAAGTTAAAAAGGTAACCAATAGACTAGACACAGTTATGAGTCAAATGGATACCCTATATTCTCTATATACTGATGTTCTAGCATGTAGGGCACCTGCCAAAAATTATGCTTTGTTTTTTATGGAAAGGTACATACAATTAAAAATTAAGGTTGTCAAGGCAGGGGTGCTTATAGAATTAAAAACTATTGATGATTTCATAAACTATTATAAGCATTATGGAGTGAAAGTCTACCGATTTCTATGTGAGTTTTATTTGCATAATATTGTGTTGGATAGTGTAACAGAAGAGAACCCTAGCCCTTCTGTGGGTGATATCCAGCTTCAGGCATTCATCTCTTTTGTTGTCAACCAGATAAAATGGCTTAAAGCCCATAATACGTTTCAGAGACAGCAGAACGGGTTAGATCTGTGGGTAAGGGGTGAAAAAAGAAACCCATTACAACTGTGGAATAAGCATAGAAGCTTAATGATAAAGAAGGGTGTGATCTAGATATTGGGACCCATTCACACATCGGTTGTCTAGCAAGGGGTAGAATACTTCCTATCCATCAAAGACCTTTCCATAGCAGCAGCTAAACTCCAATGGAAGACTTCCAATCGGAATGTTCAGGACAGAGAGCCATTCAATTATGAAAATTTTAAGTTAGTTGCTGATCGCCTGGCTACCTATAGTAACCTCATCCTGAGAGAAGGCTCGTATTGGCTAGGCTGTAGGTTTTGGACTTCAATCATCTGGTATCTTGCACTAGGGTATAAGGCCCTATATGAATTGCTTGAAGACCAAACAGGGCATATTTTTGAAGTTTTGGCTACACATCATGGTTTTAGACCATTGCATGAAAATCCTTCTCCACCCTATTCCCTAACTGCCTTGCATGTAAATTACAATGTTTTCATGAGGGCAAGAAAAAGGGTAAGCAGGGGGGTGTGTTGAGCATTGGAAGAGGTATGTATTTACCATTTATTTAGTTATCTTTTCCTTTAAATCATAACTTCTTTACATTCTAAGATGGTAATATGTTAAAGAATTATGATTGAATTAAGGAGATTTTTTATTAATGAAAAATGACTAATTATTGCCTTTTTCTAAACAAAAAGTGAAGAAAATGGAAAATCACTATTCCAGATGAAAAGACAAAGTAAAATCAATTGTTGTCCCTTTGATAGGAAGCCTTATCTAGACAAGGAAATCAAGATTTGAGCGCATGGTCCAGGAAAAGGAAGAGGAAACACGACATCAGCGCAAGAGAATAAAACGATAAAATAAGATCAAAGATATGGTGAATCCCTCAGGATCCTTTGAACCTGAGGGATTGCTGCTTCAAGACTTATTTGTATTTTTGATACTTCCGCCTGGCCATTATAAAAAGGGACAGTGTTGCTAGCCCAAGGGGTGGATATTATTGTCGATTTGCAGAACTTATTGTTGTAATCCTAAATTTGATCATCAACTCTCTTTAAAGAGCGATAGCTGTAACTCTACCATTTATGATTAATATATAACTCAGTTGTTGTTCCATTATCTAATCCTGGAGTAAACACAACAATGCTTCCCGGTGGCTAAGGGCCCGACCCTAGTGGATCACTTGCTTCTTGTATCATTATTTTACGATTACAGTCATGTGTGGTTTTATTTCCTTTGCATTTATTTAAATTCGCTTCAATCAATAATCTTTAGTTCTGAACATTGTCCTGAATTCCTCTGTTATATCGAGATCATAATTGGATAGTGGGATTATTACTCATAACATGAATTGTCATGCTGTTCATTGTGAGATAATATTTCACTCTCTAATTCAGATTCTATTGTTCATTTATAGATTGATATTTCTTTTCATTTACAGTTGCTATTGATGTTCATTCGATTATTGTTCCATTATAACTGCAATTTCCGTTCCTTTGTAACTATGGTTATTGTCCATTATGCTAGAATAAGACTATTGATTCTATAGTCGCTATGTGTTTACACTTAATTAAGTTTGTTGTCCCATTTCTATAGATTTACTTCGGTTTGTTGTTCCTTTCTCAGATTGCTGTTCAATTCCTTTATTAGTTAAAGTTTGCTATTCAATTCCTTTCGGTTAATATTGCTGCTTAATTCACTTTTGTAGAATAAGCTTTGTTGTTCAATCTTTTCAATAGAATTAGTTGTTGTTCCTTTTCTGTTAATTGAATTGTTATTTCTAGTATTTGCTTTGGTGTGGATAGAATGATCTACAACTATAACAAACATTGACTACTGTTGTCTAAGTTCTCAGATTGGAGATCTTGTCTGTGATTGATTTTCATTTACATCAGTTTACAGGGGAAAGTGTTATCATTACTACATCCTTGACTAATGATTACTGTAGGTTCTTAAGTGAATGATATAGTTACAAAGCATTTAAGTTTCTTTCCATTACAATTAGGTTTTGTTTCCAGCATTCATTTACTTTTGTAAGCACTATACTACAATCATTACTCTTGAACAAGTGACTGCCTCAGATTGAGTACACTCTTGAGATAAAAAATCGTACCTAGATTGATAATTAATGTAGGGTAAATAGGGGTTAAAAGACACCTTTTTATCGATCAACACCCACAAGGCTTCAGGAAGCCTTTCTACTCAATCTCTTTTATGCAGATGCACAACCTTGGTGAGGATTCCTTCAATCACTTTATTTGTAGACTCCACTTGACCATTTTCTTGTGGATGATAGGGAGTGGATTTCCCATGCTTGATCTTGTAATCTTCCATGAGCCTCTCCATCATTTTGGATGTGAATTGAGTTCCTTGATCTATCACAATTTCTCTTGGAACACCAAAGCGAGTAAAAATATTCTCATAAAGAAAACTAACTACAGATTTTTTGTTAGCAAAAAGTAATGCTCTCGCTTCTATCCATTTGGTGGCATAATCAACACATACCAATATATACTTTTTCTGCTTGGATGGAGGATTAATAGGTCCAATAAAGTCTAAAGCCCATTTTTCAAAGGGTTTAATAAGTATCTGAGGTTGTAATGGCATCTCATTTGAGGGAGCAGGTTTCCCCACCCTTTGGCAGCTATCGCACCTTTTGACATATTCCTTAGCATCTCTGAAGATGGATGGCCAATAATATCCTAAAGAAAGGATTTTATAGGTTGTCCTCTTGTCAGCAAAGTGTCCACCACATGGCTCGTCATGACATGCTTTGAGAATATCAGGCATTTCATCTTCCCTGACACACCTTTTGATCATAAGATCTAGCCCTGTTTTTTATAATTCATTAGTGATCCATGAATATCTTGCACTATTTTGAATAATCTTTTTTTTCTCTCTAGGAAATAAATGTGAAGGTAATTTCCTTGTAACCAAGTAGTTAGCAATATCTACAAACCAAGGAGTTTGAGTAGTTACTGCAAATAGATATTCATCAGGAAACTTATCCTCAACCAGAGAGTCTTCTTTGATATTCTGAATCTTGGACAAGAAATTAGCAACTGTGTTTTGTTTTCCAGGTCTATCTAGCACAATAATGTTGAATTGTTGCAAAAGTAAAAGCCATTTTATAACTTTGCCATTAGTGATAGGTTTATTCATCAAATATCTAATTGCAAAGTGATCTGTATGAACAAAAGTTTTATACCCTATTATATAGTGTCTAAACTTGTTAATTGCATGAACAACAACTAAGAACTCTTTTTTAGTCACAGTATAATTCAACTCATTGGGATCCAATTTTTTACTTGTATAGTGGATGGCATAAGGAATTAAATCCTTTTGTCCCAATACAGTTCCTAGAGTTGTATCTGAAACATCTGTGGAAATATGGAAAGGAATTTTCCAATTTGGTCCTCTCAAGATAGGTGCTTCGGATATTTTTGCTTTCAAGGATTCAAATGCTAGTTGGCAATCAGGATTCCACTTGAATTCACAATCTTTTGTAAGAAATTTGAAGAGTGGAGATGCTACTTTGGTAAAGTTTTCTATAAATCTTCTATAATATCCTGTAAATCCTAGAAAACTTCTAACATCTTTTTGGCAATTTGGAATTGGCAACTTAGAGATGACTTCAGCTTTTGATTTGTCTACTTCAATCCCATCTCCTAAAATGTGATGTCCTAAAAAATACTTTATATAAACATCATAAAACATTTTTCATGGCTTAGTGAGAGGTTTGTTTCTTTACATCTTTTAAGGACTTTTTCCAAATTTTCTAAAGTTTCTTCAAATGTATTACCATAGACTGTAAAATCATCCATATATACCTCTACACAATCATGTATTAGATCAGAAAAAATTCCTAGTACTGCTCTTTGGAATGTTGCTGGTGCATTACATAACCCAAAAGGAAGCACTCGGTAGGCAAAAGTTCCCCATGGACAAGTAAATGTGGTTTTATCTCAATCCTCAGGTGCTACCTGAATTTGATTATAACCACTAAAACCATCCAAAAATGAGAAATACTTTCTACCTACTAATGTATCTAATACTTGATCTATAAAGGGAAAAGTAAAGTGATCTTTCAAGGTTTCTTTATTCAATTCTCTATAATCAATGCACACCCTCCATTTACCATTGTTTTTAGCCACAATTACCAAAGGAGAAACCCATTGGCTATCTGAGATTGGGTAAATGAAGTTTACATTGAGTAGTTTTTGGAGCTCTTCTTTCACAATCTCTCTAAGATTTGGATTCATTCTTCTTTGAGGTTGTTTGATTGGTCTATTATTTTCCTCAATATAGATATGATGGATACAAGTCTTAGGATCAATACCTTTCATGTTAGTATACTCCCATGCAAATGCAGTAGAATGTTTATGTAATATCTTGGTTAGCTCTTCTTGTTGTAGTTTCTCCATGTTTTTGTTTATGTTCAATGTTCTAACTGGAAAAATTTCAATTGTAGAGCTACCAAACTCTTCCATAGAATAGAGAGACATCCGCCTAGATGACAAGTATTCAACACAATATTTTTCCTGAAATTGTGCATGATCATATTCTAAAGATGTTTCAAAATTTTCTAATGTGTTCAAAATTTGACTATCTTCACTATCTTCTCTACTACCTTCACTAATTTGATCCATTCGTTGTCATCTATTTCTATGATTGCTTTTGCTGGAGGATACAAAGTAAATTTCTTTGTTGAACTACCATCATAAATATACATGTCACCAGATCTACAACTAATAAAAGCATCAGTTGTGGCCAGCCAAGGTCTTCCTAAGATGAGTGGGTGTCCTCTTAGGTTATTCTTGGAAGTTAAAATCATGAAATCAATAGGATATTCCCAAGAATATAAGGAGACTAAAATGTCTTCTAGCACACCATATGGTTTGATTACTAATCTATCTGCAAGTTGAAGTAAGGTAGGTGTGTAAAGAAGGTTAGGGAGTTTAAGCTGCTCCATAGTCTGTCTACTCATAATGTTTATTGTTCCCCCTAAGTCAATCAATGTGTTTGGAATTTCAATCCCATTTGTGTGTGTCTTGACAATTGGACTTCCTGGATCCACATATTTCTGCATGGAAATCTTTCCCATCATGATATCTGCTATCTTTCCTACAAGGTGAATTATTTTTGTTTCTCTTGGTTTTCTTCCTAGTCTTTTGATACTCAAATCCTTTATTGTCTTAGCTAGAATAGGAATTTCTCTGATGGCTTGTAACAAAGGGATTTTGATACAAACATTCTTCAATTCATCTAGGAAGTCATAATTGGACAACAAGATCTGTTTTTCTACTCCTCTATCAATTTGTAATCTCTCAGGAAAAGGAGGTGTAGAAGTAGATGCTGGTTTCTCAATTATGGGAGTTGTCTTTTTTGATTCTTTTTGTTTTCCTTTCTCAATGTTTTGGTTCTGGAGGGATGTCCCCTCAAAAAATTTATTAACTTTCAAAGAATCTTCCTCAGAAGCATCTTGTTCTTGAATATCTATAGAAGGTTTTTCCTTTTCTAATATCCTACCAGCTCTAAGATGAACATCAATAAGATCTAGAGGAGCAACCATATAAGTAGGAAATTGTTGTCCTTCTACCATGTAAGCATTCTGACGGTTTTTATTATTGGGGTCTACCAATGGTTGGGCTAGCAGTTGATTTTGTTTTTTTTGAAATGGAAGTAAGATTTGAGGATTTTGACTTTTTTTGTGGAGGTTGTTGTGGAAATGGAAATGAAAGGTGAGGGCTTTGATTTGGAAGTTGTGGTTTCTGATTTTGCCGCTGATTTTGTGGGGGAGGATAGCTCTAATAAGATGGAGGATATTCATAATATTGAGCAAATCTCCCATAAGGATTTTGTACTCGTTGTGCCCATTGTTGAGATTGATACTGAGATTGAGTTTGAGGCCAAGGTTGCTTCCAAGAATTCCAGTTTGGTGGGGGCTGAAAGTTCATTGGACTGTTAAATCCTTGATTTTGTGGCCCCTGCCAAGGTATTCTTGCAACAAAAAAAAGATTTTCTACAGGATTTGGGACTGTTTCCTCTTGAAAGACATCCTTAATACCTTGGATTTAAGGACAACCCTTGGTCTCATGAATTTTTGAACAAATAATACAAGTTTCTACAATTTTTGCATCTAAAGGGCATTCCCTTAGAGCATGTTCCTTTCTACATTTTGGACAAAAGATGGCTAAAGCATCAGCTTTTGTTTTCTACTTGTTTTGGATTTTGAGGGTGTCTTGATGCTCATTAAGGCTCCCTAATATATCAGTTTTAAACTCATCAAGCATATTTCCAATTTCTTCCCTACTTACAGATCCGGTTGCAAATTTGTTTGCTCTAACACGAGAAATATCTCTTGGTCCTTTCCTATCAAGCATATTGCCAATTTCTGCCCTAATTACAGATCCGGTTGCAAATTTGTTTGCTCTAACAAGAGAAAGATCTCTTGGTCCTTTCCTAGTTTTAGATTTCCCTCTTAAGAGATGGACACATAGTTCTGCTATGTCACTCAATGGAAGTTGAGAGATGTCTCCCTTCCCCATCATGTGAAGGATATCTATCCATTCATCTCTAATGGCCTTCAACAAAAGAGATTTCATCCTTATGATTGGTAGGCATACAATAATCCAAGTATCTATCCAAAAATCCTTGTTTCATGTCATTCCAAGTTCTAATGGATTGAGTGACTAACCCCATAAACCATTTCAAAGCAACCCCTTTTAGTGTTGAAGGGAAAAAATTGAGTTTTTGAGAGTTTTCTACATAGTCATAGGTTTTGCATAGGACATCAAACTCAAACAAAAATGTTTCAGGATCCTCACTTCTCAACCCATAAAAGATTGGGAGGACAGATGGTGAAATGTTTTTCATTGTTGTATGTGTTTCCTCATCTACTATAGGGAATCCAAATGAGTTATCCCCTTCCCTATTTCCTCTGCCTCTTCCATTATTACCTCTACCTCCTCCATTGTTTCCTCTACCTCTCCCTCTACCCCCTCTAAATAGTGAAAATTATCCATCTTGTTCTTCTTCTGCCATTATAGTTTCCTCAGAGGCTTTTGGTTCCTCTATTAATGGATGATGAGAGAGAGTTTCTACTTCTTCTTCTTCACTAGGTATTCCTACTTCCTCAACTACAATAGGCTCCCTTGTAGAGGTGAAAAAGGTTTTCTCTCCTAGGTCTGCTTTAGTAGATGAAGTGGGATAATCTTCTAACTGAGTTTTTTCTCCTTGAATTCCAGGAATCCTAAGGCTGGGAGTATGAGTCTGGGATGGAAGTGTGTCCCTTCTAACCCTTGTTGGAGTAGGTGGAGTTGTGAAAATCTAACTTTTGCACCTAGCTATAAATCTACCCCTAGAATCTCTTTCTCTATGCATGTCATTGTTTTATTTTGTTGCTTTTGAATTTTTTTTATGAATGTAAGAAAAAAGGATACCTAGTTACACTTCCCCAACAACAGCGCCAAAATGTTCTATCAATTTAGTGTCCTAAATTGCTACATAAATTATCAATCCGGGTATCATAAACTGATGAAGTGTACTACACTATATATGCTAGATGACCCTTTCTTACTTCACTCTTTTTAAGTTTATGTTTGTTTTGGGGTTTTGTTCTTTTGATTCCTAATATTCTGCAATGTAATCAAAATCTTAATCTACTGCTGCTAAGAACCTAGAGAAATTAAGTGAGAGCTAAAAGTGCTTTTAGGCCAAATTTGGAAGTAAAGTTTGTAAACAAGAAAATGAAAATAGAGCTTCTCTTCTTGCTATTATGATTGTTCCAAAATATGAACTGAAATGACTTTAAAACTACTATCTACTCAATTACAAAACCAAAGCTTAAATGAGAAAATGAGATTGCAGCTATCTATGATAAACCAAAAATGAAATACTGGAAATAAGATTACTTCTACTGCCTAATCTACTTACAAAATTAAAGCTTAATGAACAATTGAAGATGGAACTGCAGCTAAACTAAGTGAAGAACTAAAAATGAAATTGCAATTATTCTATTATGAAAGCAAGGCTAAATGAAGTATTGTTGTCACTCTACTACATAACTTAGGGAGAACTACCTCGTTATGATAGTAATCTTGAGAGATTTCATTCTTCATCATTCTAAGAGTAAACATGAAAATTAAAGGAAAGTATCATTCATAAATAAAACATTTCACCACTTAGTTTTAGGATTAACCTTCAACTAAAAGGGTTCTTGGAAATATCCATTTATATCATGAGTTACTAAACTGATAAGAAAATGGCATTGAACTGCTTCACTCAAAAACTAATTAACAACAATTGTAATGAAAGAATCATTCATAAATACAACATTTCACCATTTAGTTTGAGGATTAACCATCAACGAAAGGCTTTTGGAAACATTCATTTATATCATGAGTGACTACACTAATAAGAAAATGGCATTGAACAACGTAACTCAAAAACTAATGAACAACAATTGTAATGAAAGACTCATTCATAACTACAACATTTCACCATTTAGTTTGAGGATTAACCATCAACGAAAGGTTTTTGGAAATGTTCATTTATATCATGAGTGACTACACTAATAAGAGAAAGGCATTTAACAACTTAATTTAAAATCTAGAAACTAAGGAACAACAGATGAAATAAATCAAATTATGCTGCCAACATCAACTTAAAACTACAGTTAAGAGACTAGAGAGCAATGAAAACCAAAGGACTATTCTATGCTGGAGTACAACTACTCTGACTTAGTGAAAACAAATGACACAAGATGTAATATACAGAGTTAGAAAACGATTGTGAACATGATGCAAAACACACAATGAAGTTACAAAAAAACTAAGAAAAAGACAAACAGAAATAAAAACATGTACCATTGACCACGCAAGGGCCCTCTGCAAGGTCTCAAATTATCAACATGTAATCAACACTTCACAAGCGCTTCAGGTATCCATTGAAAATAGAGTTTTTATATTAAAAATAGAGCACTAAGTTCTTCAAGCTACAAGCGGAAACCTGAACTATTACATAAGCAAAAACATGAACTTGTTCTGCATGCTACACACTGGTATTTATAGGGAAAAACTATAACTGTTTTGAAGAGATAATTCAGCTACAGAAAAACATGTAGATAGGTAATGTCTCTGGAATTCTAGTCTTCGGTTGCCTTGAAACATAAATCTTCTAATAGTGGTTGTTGGATTCTGTTTATGCAGGTGGCAGATGAAGTCCTAAGCTTTAGGAGATTGCCTTGGATCCATCACTAAGAGTCATGTGAAAACAGAGTTCTACTTGCCATAGGTTTCTTTAGTTGACTTCCCTTTGACCGGAGTCCTCCTCATCAATATGGCCAAATGGATAGGATACCATCCATGCTCTGACATTTTCCAAGCTACCCATGTGCTCTGTTTCCTCTCTTGACACCTGTAACCTACAAAAGCGTGGATATGGCTGTGGAACAACCGGTTAGCTACGGAATGTGGCTGCATTTTGTAGCTGAAAAACAAAAACCTATTCAAATAATGAACATAACAATATAACTTGTAAATCACTTAAATATACTCCTTGAAGCAATGTGCAATGGATTTTGATGATTAAGGATGCATTTTTCATGGAAAAGCAAAGGAAGAAGGATGAGAAAGTTGCTTAAGAGAGAGGCAGTTTTGGAACTCAACAAGTGTATCAAACCACTCATATTGATCCCAGATTAGTTTCATTGATCCCAAATCAATGAAGGTCATCCTAATAGAGGGAGTGTGGTAGATAAAATGATGCGTCCATCGATAGTACTACTGTAGTCCCTAACCCCATTTCCCTACTCATTGATTAGATGATAGGTACTTCCCATGAGTCCCAGACTACATGGGTAGGATGCCTTGACAAGAGAACTAATCATCCTGTCCATAGGAGAACAAATCATCCTGCCCCACAGTTGCCATGGGAGAACTAATCATCCCAGCCCATCGGAGAACTAATCATCCAGTTTCATAGTTTCCATGGGAGAACTAATCATCCCGGCCCACAGGAGAACTAATCATCCTGTTTCACAGTTGCGATGGGATAACTAAATATCCCGTCCCAAAGGAGAACTGATCATCCTATTCCATAGTTGCCACATGGGAACTAATCATCCCAGCCCATAGGAGAATTAATCATCCTATTCCATAGTCGCCACAAGGCATCAGAGGGGAAGGTTGAACATGTCATCCTATACATAGCATACCACCAGGGGAGGGTGAGTCGCCATGTGGTCGTATGTTGCTCCAGTAAGTACCCCAATCCCCCTAGAGCTCCCAGAGCTCAATGCATGAAAAATGCAGGACCCTTATAAGAAGGTCTCTCAATGACTCCAAATCATTTGGGAAATTCATAGATTTGACCTTTCCCTGGGGCTTTGACAAAAAGTCTACGACCTGTACATTAGTCTCAATGTGATGGAAGCTCCTCGCTCATTGACTTACCATATCCCAAATAAGGCACTATCTAATGTCTATCTACTGGAGCAATCATCGAATACGAGATTCCTCAATAATCGAATCCCCTCGCTCGTTGTCACAGAGAATCACAATGATATTCATCATATGTACAAACAACTCACTTAAGATCTTCTCCAACCATGAAGCTTTAGACGAGATCATACTCGTAGCTATTTATTCGATCTAAGTGGTTCTTATAGCAACCGACTTCTACTTCTTGATCATCCATGATATCGAAGCAGAATCCAAAGAGAACCAGCACTGAGAAGTGCTCTAGTGATCCTCCATAATGCCTGCCTAGTCAACATTCGAATAATCATGTAGTTTCATATTCTGGAAGTGTATCTCAATCCATGAGAGATTGTGCCTCGAAGACATCTTAGAAGATTCTTGTCACCAATCCAGTGAGGCTCAACCAAATATGAGCTCACCATGTTAACTACAAAACATATGTCCAGACAGAAGTTCACCAAGAACATCAACGCGAATGAGTTTATGAAACCTAGAGGCATTTCCAAAATATTGTCTAACATCACTACCATATAACTTTTGAAAGTTAATATCCTCGATGTAGTCACAGGCTTGCAATTTATCATTCCATATCCCGAATCCAACTCACTCTTACTTCTATAAATGAGAGGGTTTGCACCTTTCAGAAATAGGTTATCCTCATAAGATGTCGGTATGAGAGGTCTATCATCCACAACCTTCAGGTAATGGTTTGGATCAGTTTCACTCCTAGTGAATCTCAGCTTCATTAGACAGATATCAATCCTCTCATACTATGCTCGGGGTGTTTTGCTTCAAGTCATAGAGGGATTTCTTCCACCTATATACATGAGATTCTCGATCATGAATCTCAAACTCCTCGGGTTGTTCCAAACCTGTGGACCTACTGCATGAGGGGAATGATCCAATTATAAGATTTTCCTTCGGTACATCTCAGACATGTACCTTCATGCTCTACTTGAATTCAGACATCCCTATCATCATCTCACTCACATTGGGTAGGGCCCCATAGGTAGACCTCCGATGTTATAGATGAAATATGTGTTAAGTTATGGTATGTTATATTCTTATAACAATTTACTTATCTTTCTTATTATTATCCACAGATTAGCAATCACATGTACATAAAGGAAAGAGTAGATAGAACATTAAATGATTCACAGAAAACAAGCCAAGACAAGAGACACAAGATGTGGTGGCTAGCCAGGGAGAAACCCCAATGTGGGGAAACCCTTTGATCAAATCTTCCTTTATCTTCAATAATCCAGCAGAGAGAAATAGTACATAAATCTAATTTACATCAGTAGCAACAAACCCTAGATTAGCCAAACTAGGGCAGACAATATCTTACAAACTGACCATCAGATCAGATTGATTCCGCCACCAAAAAGTGCAGCCTTTTGAGGAGATACAAATGGACCTACAGTGTAGGTCTGAGGAGGGAGTCTTCTGGTCAATGTTAGTCAAACTTTGGTTCTACAGTTGCAGCCCAAAAACTGCATCGCCCCTTCCACATCTATGAGAGAGAGTCTCTTTTCTATGTAGTAGAGAAGAGCCTATTTTTTGCCCAAGAGAGAGAGAGAGATGTGATGAGATGAGTGAGTCCAATGAGGAAAAGACCTCCTATAATTATAAACAACTGTTTATGTTTGAATAGATGCGATTGTTGGGCTTCTGAGCCTACATGAGTTGTAGGTCGGTTTTTTATTATTCCATAATAAAATAAATTCATATCTCCATAATACTTATCAGAATCGGATTATCTTTAGATCAATCCTACACCTCTCAAGGAGAGGAATCTAATAAAAATATTATCAGACATGAATAATATGACCCACATGGACTTTGGCCCTAGTTTCCAATTTTAACACTCCCTCTCAACTAGGAATAATTCCATCTGCAATCTATCTGTCGGTCGCTACTATTCGTCCATCAATTTCACTGCCCTGTACAACTTAACCCCTGCTCTGCTCTGCTCTATCTTGCTTGCTCTGCTCTATTCTACCTACTTTTCTTTGTTCTATTCTGCCCTATTCTAATCTACTGTTCTCTGCTCTATTCTGATTTGCTTTGCATTGTCTAAATTATGAAGAGGAAGAAATGATCGACCAACTAGTACAAATCGTACCATTGGCCCTAGACTAGCCTCATCCTCCACTAACTCAAAGTCAGTCTCAAAGTGTGTACCAGTAGTCCCAGACCAGTCTCAACCGACCCGAAGTCAGCATCATAGTATGTACCACTCCTACCATTGGTCCCAGACCAGTCCTTCACTAACCCAAAGTCAGTCTCAGAGTATGTACCACTGGTCCCTGACTAGTCTCAACCGACTCGAAGTCAACGTTATAGTGTGTACAACTCCTACCATTGGTCCCAGACCAGTATCATTGATCCCAGATCAATGAAGGTCATCCTAGCATAGGGAGTATGGTAGATACAACGATGTGTCCATCAGTACTACTATGGTCCCTATCCTCATTTCCCTACTTATTGATCAGATGAGAGGTACTTCCCGTGAGTCCTAGACTACATGGGTAGGATGCCTTGACAGGATAAATTAATCAATCCTGTCCTCACAGGAGAACTAATCATCTTGCTACATAAACGCCATGGAGAATGCATCATCGAGGCCTCACAGGAGAACTAATCGTCCTGCTACATAGTTTTTATGGAGAACACATCATCCAGACCTCACAGGGGACCCAATCATCCTACTACATAGTCACCACGGGGTGTACATGTATACCCCCAGGGGATGGTTTATGTTGGATCCCTATAATACTAGTGAATTACCCCATTACTATTGTAGTTGTACCCCTTATTAATATTGTTGTGCCCCTATTGTCCCCATATTGTTATTATTGTGCCCCATAGAATCCCTATGGTCATATATTGCTCTAAGAAGTACCCCAAACCCCTCAAAAGCTCCTAGAGCTCAATGCATCATACATGTCCCCCATCAGAGGGTCTTTGAACAACACCAAGTTGTTCTAGGAAAGTCAGGAATTTGACTTTCCCTAGGGGCTTTGTTAGAATGTCAGCGACCTGTTCATCTGTACCGATAGCTCCGTGCTGCACCATATATTGAATATAGTGATACTTGATATCGATATTCTTGGAGCGATTATGAAATATGAGATTCTCTAACAAATGAATCCCACTTTGGTTGTCACATAGGATCACGGTGGTATCCAATGTAAATCCAAATAGCTCACTGAAGAGCTTTTGCAACCAGACTGCCTCACAGGAGGCCATGCTAGTAGCAATATACTCTGCTTCAGTAGTGCTCAAAGCCACTGACTTCTGCTTCCTACTCATCTAGGATATCAAAGCAAATCCTAAGGAGAAACAACACCCAAAGTGATCTTATGGTCCTCCACATTGCCTACCCAATCAACATCAGTGTATCCAAGTAGTCTCACATCTTCGGAAGTGTATCTTAACCCATATGTAATTGTGCCATGAAGATATCTTAACAGATTCTTGGCACCAATCCAATGTATGTTCACTCAACGTGTTGATTGCAAAGCATATATTTGGACAGGAGTTCACTAAGAACATTAATGCTCCGATGAGTTGATGATACTCGGTGTAATTTTGCAAAACAGGTCCAGTAGCAGTACCGCTTAACTTTTTGAAGTCAGGCTCCATTAGGGTAGTTACAGGCTTTCAGTCCACCATACCGAATCTTTCTAGAATCCTCACCACATATTTTCCTTGAGATAGGAAAATTTCCCCTGGCTTTTGCCAAACTTCGAGTCCTAGGAAATAGTGCCAGTCCTAGGTCCTTCATTTCAAATTCAAAAGCTAACTCCCTCTTACATTTGTGAATAAGAGGGTATGCACTTGTTAGAAAGAGGTCATCCACATACAACACTAGTATGAGAGGCTTGTCATCTTCAACCTTAAAGTAAAGGTTAGGATCGACTTCACTCCTAGTGAATCCCAACTTCATCAAGTAGCTATCAATCCTCTCATACCATGCTCGAGATGCTTGCTTCAACCCATAGAGAGCCTTCTTCAACCTGCATACACGATATTTTCGATCATAAATCTCAAATACTTCGAGTTGCTCCACGTAGACCTCTTCTTTGATCGAACCATGCAAGAACTCGATCTTGACATCCATCTGATGTAGTTTCCATCCTTGTGAAGCCCCCAGGGCTATGATTGAGCGGATAGTCGAATATCTCGCAACAAGTGAAAATAGCTCATCATAGTCTATACCTTCTGATAGGACCCCATATTGTCTATTTTTGACCTTATATTTTGTCATAATATTACCCTCTTCAACCCATAGTTGAAAGCCTTTTCTAGTGTTTTGACTTAATCATTCCAAATGTATACAATAACTCTTCTCATTTCTATATGTTTAATTATTCAATACATAATCATGCTATCTTTATAATTGATCCTTAAAGTTGACTAAGTTGCTGACAATTGTTGAAACTGCCTAAAGCTGGCAGGACCATATTTTGCAGTTGCTGAAACAATGGAAACGACACGAACCTCGAAGCTGAAAAAGCAAGGACAACATGCGAACCTCGAGGAGATAGTTGAGATTTGTGTATCAGATCTGCAACAGCAAAGGAATCCAATCGATTATTGAATAAACAGTTACATTGGTCGTAACGTTCATGATCCACATTACTGTAACAACATTCTGTTCACGGGAACTGATTTCCCTATTTTTGTAAAAAGGGTTGAACTAGAATGTATAATGAAAATATTTTTTAATAGATGTCTCCTCTTACATTAGAGGGGGGGATAGAGAGGATGAACAAGCTGTAACATGGGAATTGTAGTGGAACGACGTGATTGAATCTTTCTTTTAATATGGTATATTGACAGATGAATAAAGTTTTGTTCTGAGTATTTCATCTTAGTTTCCGTATCCTGGGGAATCTTGTGAGAAGGACAGGGCCCACCTTCATCACAAGATTCACCCATCTTCTTTCTGTTGTGTTTTGTGTGTGATTTATGTTCATACCTTATTCACGAGTATTGATTTTGATGATATTTTACTTTTGCTAAGACTCGGTTTTTCTTTTAATCGATCGATGTTGTATATGAGTGCCTCACCGGTGACTAGGATTTACAGAGTGTATTGGCGAACTGGATAATAGAGGCAGGTGCTAAATGTTCCTACTTTGGGGATAGAGTCCTAATCCTTTGTTACAGGACATCCATCACTTCCTTTTGCAGATTTATTCTCTTTAATTAATTATCTGTTCTTATTCCATTCCTGCAATAGACTATAACTGTTGTAACACAGAGTAAGGGTTTAACAGACTATGAATTGTTTATACTACAACTTTTAATGCTATTAAAATCAAGTACACACAGTATGTAGTCACCTTTGAAATAATCGGACTTTCCCGGGTTGACAATTTATGTGGCACTCGACTGTTTAATTAATAAACAATTAAAGTGACCAACATTTTGGCGTCGTTGCCGGGAAGGCGACTGAAGATTTTAAAAGTATTAACGATTTTCTTTTAGAGATACAGGATGCATGAAAGGACGTAGGAAGGCTAACCTTACAGGCGGCAGGGGCAAAGGCAGAGGAGGAAGAAAAACTTTCATTGACGACATTATTTCAAAAGCTGAAACGTCTCAGAAGGTAAGCTTTCGGAGGCCACAAACTCAACACTCTCTCCAGACGGACTACGAAACGGAGGAAGTATTGGGACCAGAAAGGGCCGAAGAAATAGTCGAGGAGTCAGTGGAAGATATTGAGGAACCAATAGAAGACATTGAAGTCGAGGAACCAGTGCAGGACATTGGAAGCCCTACAGAAAACGCTGAAGACCGAGCAAGTGAGACAGGGGAACAACCAATGGACGGAAAGAACGAAGGACTCTTTGGTGGGGGACGAAGAGAAGGAAGAGGGGAAAATTCCCTCTCCACCTTGGAATTCCCTATTGAAGATCTTCCTAGAGGAGCAACTCCTATGAAGAACATTCCACTTTCAGCCCTACCTAATTTCCATGGTTTATCATCTGAAGACCCTGATGAATTTCTGTTCGAGTTTGATATATTGTGTGTTGGCATTTTGGCTCAGGTGTGGCGCTATGATACATGTGTTGTCCTTGATGGCAACTCTCTTTGATGACAGATCTCCGTTCAGACTACAAGAATGAAGAAAAATCTCATATACGCAGGTTAATTAAGTCAAAGTTGCGTATACACGCTGGTGATATGCATACTAAGTCGCGTATACGCAGGAGAGCTATATACTAAGGCGCGTATACACGCAGATGCATGAACAGAAAAGGGCGTATATGTCGGGAAGTTTCCTTTTTGGTCCATGGTAGTTAGTCCTCGGTACTTGTGCCCATGTCTTTGGACCAAAGTACCTCGACAGACGTGTAGATCTCTAGTTTTGAAGTTGATGGTTTTGGATTTCTATGGTTTTGGATCTTGGTATTGAGCAAGGCCTAAGGCTATATAAGGAGAAGAAGATCATTAGGCAAAATCATCTTTTGAAAAGGCTTGAATATCTGAAAAAGAAAGAGATCTGATATGCAGGTTCTGGGTTGCTTGATCTAAGCTAAGGAGAGATCACATCGGTTGATGGAAGACTAGATCTAAGGATAGATCGGGATCTAATGGTTTGAAATGCACTATTATGATATGGTTGATTATGCGTATTTCTAGATCTGCATACTGTCGTAATGTTATGTTCTGGGGCTAACTGATGTCTGGTACAGCTGCAAGTTGAGAGAATTTATTTTTTAGATCTGTACGCAGGTTGGCTTCGGTAAAAGCGCGTGTATACACGGGTTTCGCTCATTGAAGTAGCGTATATCTTTCGAAGCTTGATTTTTGGGTTTACAGTTGGGTGTGACTGTTATTGCAGAGTTCTGTAGTCTGCTCTGTGTTCTGGTAACTGGTGATTGACAGGGTTCAGTGGTTCAGTGATTGAAAGTTTGATGATGCTAGTATTGGTTGTTTTATGCTTCAATGATCTGTTGTGAAAGTTGAATGAATTGTGGTCTTCAGATTGTAATGTTGTGCTTCAGGAATATCCAGTCTGAAAATGTATGAAAGGTTGTACCTGAAAGAAAGAAGATTCAGCACCTACGTACTAGTATCTTAGCTAGTACAAGAGCAAAGGGGGTTGGAGCTCCCTTCCAAGGAAGTTTGGAGAACGAGAGAAGGTTGTAGCCTTCTGCAGGTTGTAGCCTGCGTACTGGTATAAGGCTGCACCAGTACAAAAAGATTGTAAACTGAAGTTTCATATTAAAGAAAGATAGAGACAACTTGCAGCAGGTGGTTTTCACCCACATTGGGTTTCCACCTTATATCTTGGTGTTCATGTGTGTGGTTTCTGTGTGATCTGTTCTACTGCATCTGTTTACTCTTAATATGGTGAATAATGTCCTCATGCACTTAACTGAAGATAAACTGACTGAATTATAAGATTTCTAGTTATACGCTATTTTCCTTATACACAGTTGCGTGTACACGCTGGTTCACTTAACGAAAGTAGCGTATATGTTTCTGAGCATTGAAAAAGTTTTATAGTTCTGATAATACTGATTCACCCCCCCTCTTAGTATTATTTCCAACAATTGGTATCAGAGCAGGTCCTTCAGAGAAGCTTGATCGCTTGAAGGTAGATTGTTCATCATGAGAAACTACGAGAGAGAAGCATCAATCAGGCCACCCGTTTTCGATGGGACAAACTTCAATTATTGGAAGGTAAGAGTTACTGCATATCTTCAATCTCTTGGTACAGAAGTTTGGGACATTGTAGAAACAGGCTACGCTTTTCCTTCAGCTACTCCTACAGATGCAGCGGAGAAGAAGAAGTATGAAACAAATGCAAAAGCAGTCAGTACTCTATTACGAAGTATATCCCAAACGAAATTCATGAAGGTAATGCACTTCAAATCCGCAAAAGAGATATGGGACAAAATGGTCACGAGCTATGAAGGAGATGAACAGGTAAAACGTGCTAAACTTCAAACTCTCAGGATTCAGTATGAGACTCTCAAGATGTATAATGATGAAAGTGTGGCTAATTATTTTCTTCGGGTAGATGAGATTGTTAATTGTATGAAAAATTTGGGTGAAGAAATAAAAGAGGCTACAGTAATTGAAAAGGTTCTAAGATCATTGTCCCCCAAGTTTGAATCTAAAGTGTCTGCAATAGAAGAAAAGGAAAATCTCTGAATTCTCACTATGTCTCAGCTACATGGAATTCTAACTGCTTATGAAATGAGAAAGGGAGGTCCATCAGATAGAAGGGAAGCTGCTTTCAAGGCATCAGGCAAAGAAGATTATTATGAAGCAAGCCATGTTCCAGAAGAAGAGGAAGAAGAATCAAATTTTGTTAGAAATCTTCAAAGGGGTTCTGGAAGGTTCAAAGGTAAGCTACCTTTCAAATGCTTTGCTTGTGGAAGAGCAGGTCATTATGCTGCAAAATGTCCTTATAAGGATAAAGGAAAGGAACCTGCTAGATAGAACAAGAAACAAAGTACAAATAAGAAAAGCTACTACACCCATGAAGATAGTGATGGTTTATCAAACAGTGATGAAGATGAACAAGGTAATAAATATAAGTTGTTAATGGCATTTGAAGATGATGATTATATGGATGCTGTAGATGTGGATAACCTTTATGATGAAATTACTAGACTCAAGAGGTGTATAGAAGAAAATAATGTGATCATTGATACTTCACAATTTCAAATTGATGAAAAGGAAAAATATCTTGAAAAATTAGAAGGTGAAATTGTTGGTCTTAGAAAAGAGATTGAGAAAACAAAAGCTATTAATCTCAAATTTGTTAAAGGATCTGGAACCTTGGATGAGATTATCAATTTGCAGCGATCTCCTCTGATCAAGACAGGTCTAGGATATAATGGAGAAACATCTCAAGCCTCTACCTCTAAAAGTTATCTTGATGTAGCAAGAAAGAATGAGCAAGAGCACAATGAAGACCATCAGGTAAAGCAGGGACGAATTGCAAACAGAAACTACCAGGGGCAATCCATCTTAAGGACAAACAGAAGCTACAATCAGCCACAGGTAAAATCTTCCAAATTTACTCCAAGAATGAATGTGAATAGAAGCTACAATCGGGTGGATGATAGATCTGATTATCGCAGAAGTTTCTTTAATGGTCAATGCTTCTCTTGCCATAACTTCGGTCACAAAGCAGCTCAGTGTGTTGCCTACAAGACAATCATGACTAGAGAAGCTCAAAAGCAAGGGAGAATGACTGAAGCCATGAAAAGGACTTATAACAACTTTTCGGTTCTTGAAAATGAAGTTGAATGCTCTATTTGTAACAACTTCGGTCATGAAGACTCTGAATGCAGGAGCAGGTTCCGGAAGACAACTCAACAAACCTCAAATGTCAGAACATGGAGAATAAAGGAACCGCAACCAGAAAGATGTGGGATAGCCTTTTATGCAGAAGGTCAAGAAAGTCTATGGTACATTGACAGCGGATGTTCGAAGCATATGACAGGGGACAAAGAAAAGCTTGAGTCATATACTGCATTAGAAAAGGGGAAGAAAGTCTCTTTTGGAAACGATATCTCTGCAGCCATAAAAGGAAAAGGTGTTGCTCCATTGAAAGAGAAGGTCAAAGCAGGAAATGTTTTATATGTTGATGGATTGAAGCACAATCTTCTGAGTGTCAGTCAGATGTGCGATCAAGGAACAGAGGTAACATTTAGATCAAATGGATGTTGTGTTCGCGATCTTGATACAGGTAAAACAGTGCTCAAGGGAAGAAGGACTCCAAATAATCTATATATCTTTGAGGAAAGACAACAATGCTACTTGAGCAAGGATGATGAACATTGGCTATGGCATCGAAGGTTGGGGCATCTAAGCTTTTCACAAATAAGAAAAGCATGCAAATATCAGGCAGTTCGTGGTCTTCCAGATATCAAAATTCCAGACAACACCATATGCAAATCTTGTCAGTTTGGAAAGCAAACCAGAACTAACTTTCCAGAGAAGGAAGGATCAGCTAGCATGCCTCTTGAGCTAGTCCATACAGATGTATGTGGTCCATTTAGGAAAAGGACACCTCGAGGAGAAGAATATCTGATATTATTCATTGATGATTTCTCAAGGTTTGTTTGGTTAGGGCTTATGAAGCACAAATATGAAGCATTCGAAAAATTCAAATCCTTCAAAGCATTGGTTGAAAACGAATCAGGACACAAAATTGAGTGCCTCAGATCTAACAGAGGTGGGGAGTTCACCTCAAATGAATTTTTCGATTTCTGTGATGAACATGGGATAAGAAGAGAATTCTCTACAGCTAGAACTCCTCAGCAAAATGGGGTTGTGGAAAGAATGAACAGAACTATCCAACAAATGGCTCGTGCTATGCTCGATGAATCAGGTACTCCTGCAACCTTCTGGGGTGAAGCTGTACATGCTGTTGTTATTATTCTTAACAAAACAAATGTCCGAGTAAACAACACTCAAACACCTCATGAGCTCTGGAGTGGTAAGACTCCTTCGGTGAAGAACTTCAAAATCGTTGGGAGCAAATGTTATATTAAGAATACTGATGAGCAACTTGGAAAACTTGAACCAAGAGCAGATGAAGGTATTCTTCTTGGTTATTCTCCATATAGAAAAGCATACAAATGCTACAATAAAAGACTTGGGAGAATTGTGGATAGCATTGATGTAGTGGTTGATGAGAAGGGATACATTCCTAAGAAAATTCATCGTGAAGACACTGAAGAAGATGCAGACTATCCTCAAAGGCAGAAGGATGAAGAAGAAGAACCTCAAGAAGAGGAAGAACCTCAAGAAGAACCAGAGGAGCAGACAATAATAGAAGAGAAGACTCCATCCAGATATGTTCAAAAGAATCATCCAGAATCTCAGATTGTGGGGCAGAAAGAAGCAGGAATACAAACAAGAAGAACACTTGCAGAAGCTTCAAGCTATTTAGCGTTACTATCTTCCACTGAACCACAAAATGTGAAAGAAGCATGCAAAGATGAATGTTGGGTCAAAGCAATGGATGAAGAACTTGAGCAGATAGAAAAGAACAACACTTGGGAACTGGTCCCTAGACAAAAAGATAAGAATGTCATAGGGACAAAATGGGTCTTCAAAAATAAACTGAATGAAAATGGAGAAGTAATTAGAAACAAGGCAAGACTTGTTTGTAAAGGGTATGCGCAGCAAGAAGGAATAGATTTTGAAGAGACCTTTGCTCCTGTGGCAAGACTTGAGGCCATCCGAATGTTCCTTGCTCTCTCAAGCTTTCAAAATTTCAAGGTATTTCAAATGGACGTGAAATCAGCTTTTCTGAATGGAGACTTAGAAGAAGAAGTATATATTGAGCAGCCAGATGGTTTCATTCTTGGGAATGATCCAAACCTTGTATGCAGATTGAAAAAGGCTCTCTATGGACTCAAACAAGCTCCAAGGGCTTGGTACTATCGGTTGGACAAATATCTTCACCAACAAGGCTTTTCAAAAGGATCAGCAGATAGCAATCTCTATATAAAAGTTGAAAATAACAAATTGCTAATTCTTGTTGTTTATGTAGATGATATTATCTTTGGTAGCAATGAAGAAAATATGAGTCAAAACTTTGCCTTCGTTATGCAGAAAGAATTCGAAATGTCACTACTTGGAGAATTGACATATTTTCTTGGATTGCAAATCCAATAAAATGAAGGAGGTATCTTCTTGTCTCAAACCAAATACCTCAAGCAGATCTTGAAGAAGTATGGCATGGAAGAGTCAAAGCCAGTATGTACACCCATGGTTACAGGATGCAGCCTCAGTGCAAATGATGAATCAGCAGCAGTTCACCAACCCACTTATAGATCCATGATTGGGAGTTTGCTTTATTTGACAGGTACCCGACCAGATATTACACATGCAGTAGGAATTGTTGGAAGATTTCAAGCCAACCCAAAGGAAACCCATCTTCAGGCAGTCAAAAGAATCTTCAAGTATCTTCAAGGGACCCAAAACTATGGCTTATGGTATCCTAGAAATACAGATCTCACTCTTCATGCTTACACAGATGCAGATTGGGCTGGAAGTGTGGATGATAGGAAAAGCACAAGTGGTGGTGCTTTCTTCATGGGTTCTAGATTAGTATCTTGGTTCAGCAAGAAACAGATTTTGATTGCCTTATCTACAGCTGAAGCAGAATATGTGGCTGCGGCATCTTGTTGCACACAACTTCTCTGGATGATGCAGACCTTGCAGGACTTTCAAATCACTTGCACTCCACCAGTCTCTATCTTATGTGATAATACAAGTGCAATCAACATTTCAAAGAATCCAGTCATGCACTCAAAGACCAAGCACATACCAATCAAGTACCATTTTCTTCGGGAGCAAGTTCTTGAGCAGAAGGTCAAGTTGGAGTATGTTCCTTCTAAGGAACAAGTTGCTGATATTCTCACAAAACCACTGCCCAGGGAAACTTTTGAATATCTCAGAAAAAAGCTGGGAGTAGTTGATGCTTCATCCTACTGTTGAAGCTTGTTTGTTCTACAGAAAAGTTGGTATACGCAAGTTATGTAAGGGATATCCACGTATATACACCGATTTATGTGAGGTAAGTCGCGTGTATGTTGTACGCTTGTTGCAGAAAGTATGTCCGCGTACATACGCTGGTTTATGCAGGATAAATCGCGTATATGAAGTTCTGAACAGCAAGGGAAAACTCTGGTTTAAAAAGGTCTGAGATGGGTATGTCAAAATTCTTCAGGCATAGTTTCAGGGGGTGCAGCAGGCACACGTTCAGGGGGAGCAACTTAAAAGTCTCATAAAGCATTGTTGGCATTTAGATGTTTTGGTTATTGGTTTCAGGAGAAGGAGCTCAGACAGAAATCCTAGTTGCTGATCTAAAAAGATGTTTATCAGATGCTGCTGGTGATTTTCATAAGTCTTGGTCTAGATCTGTTGTCTCTATGTCATGTATCTCTTTTCTGATATCTCTTTTATGGTGTCAAGGTCATGTAACGGCCTATGTTGGTTTCCCCACTATGCCTGGGATGAATGATGTAATATAATTGGTTGTTTCTGATATGTCCCCTCTTGGTAGGGAGTATGAATGTATGTATTAAGTCTTCTGGTGATAGGAAGGTCCCTTATGGTGTATAAGTCTTGGTTCTTGTTGAAGAACATCTTTTGCAGATCTTGCCTACAGTCAGGGGGAGCATGATTCAGCACAGCCAAGCAGAGGTATCAGCATGTCCTCAGGGGGAGCACAACCCTTTACCCTTGATGACAAAGGGGGAGAATGATTCTAAGGATCTGAAGGTTGCCATCAAGTCCAAAGGGGGAGATTGTTGGCATTTTGGCTCAGGTGTGGCGCTATGATACAGGTGTTGTCCTTGATGGCAACTCTCTTTGATGAAAGATCTTCGTTCAGACTACAAGAATGAAGAGAAATCTCATATACGCAGGTTAATTAAGTCAAAGTTGCGTATACACGCTGGTGATATGCATACTAAGTCGCGTATACGCAGGAGAGCTATATACTAAGGCGCGTATACACGCAGATGCATGAACAGAAAAGGGCGTATATGTCGAGAAGTTTCCTTTTTGGTCCATGGTAGTTAGTCCTCGGTACTTGTGCCCATGTCTTTGGACCAAAGTACCTCGACAAACGTGTAGATCTCTAGTTTTGAAGTTGATGGTTTTGGATTTCTATGGTTTTGGCTCTTGGTATTGAGCAAGGCCTAAGGCTATATAAGGAGAAGAAGATCATTAGGCAAAATCATCTTTTGAAAAGGCTTGAATATCTGAAAAAGAAAGAGATCTGATATGCAGGTTCTGGGTTGCTTGATCTAAGCTAAGGAGAGATCACATCGGTTGATGGAAGACTAGATCTAAGGATATATCCGGATCTAATGGTTTGAAATGCACTATTATGATATGGTTGATTATGCGTATTTCTAGATCTGCATACGGTCGCAATGTTATGTTCTGGGTCTAACTGATGTCTGGTACAGCTGCAAGTTGAGAGAATTTATTTTTTAGATCTGTACGCAGGTTGGCTTCGGCAAAAGCGCGTGTATACGTGGGTTTCGCTCATTGAAGTAGCGTATATCTTTTGAAGCTTGATTTTTGGGTTTGCAGTTGGGTCTGACTGTTATTGCAGAGTTCTGTAGTCTGCTCTGTGTTCTGGTAACTGGTGATTGACAGGGTTCAGTGGTTCAATGATTGAAAGTTTTATGATGCTAGTATTGGTTGTTTTATGCTTCAATGATCTGTTGTGAAAGTTGAATGAATTGTGGTCTTCAGATTGTAATGTTGTGCTTCAGGAATATCCAGTCTGAAAATGTATGAAAGGTTGTACCTGAAAGAGAGAAGATTGTAGGTCAGCACCTACGTACTAGTATCTTAGCTAGTACAAGAGCAAAGGGGGTTGGAGCTCCCTTCCAAGGAAGTTTGGAGAACAAGAGAAGGTTGTAGCCTTCTGCAGGTTGTAGCCTGCGTACTGGTATAAGGCTGCACCAGTACAAAAAGATTGTAAACTAAAGTTTCATATTAAAGAAAGATAGAGACAACTTGCAGCAGGTGGTTTTCACCCACATTGGGTTTCCACCTTATATCTTGGTGTTCATGTGTGTGGTTTCTGTGTGATCTATTCTACTGCATCTGTTTACTCTTAATATGGTGAATAATGTCCTCATGCACTTAACTGAAGATAAACTGACTGAATTATAAGATTTCTAGTTATACGATGTTTTCTTTATACACAATTGCGTGTACACGCTGGTTCACTTAATGAAAGTAGCGTATATGTTTCTGAGCATTGAAAAAGTTTTATAGTTCTGATAATACTGATTCACCCCCCCCCCTCTCAGTATTATTTCCAACAATTGGTATCAGAGCAGGTCCTTCAGAGAAGCTTGATCGCTTGAAGGTAGATTGTTCATCATGAGCAACTACGAGAGAGAAGCATCAATCAGGCCACCCGTTTTCGATGGGACAAACTTAAATTATTGGAAGGTAAGAGTTACTGCATATCTTCAATCTCTTGGTACAGAAGTTTGGGACATTGTAGAAACAGGCTATGATTTTCCTTCAGCTACTCCTACAGATGCATCGGAGAAGAAGAAGTATGAAACAAATGCAAAAGCAGTCAGTACTCTATTAGGAAGTATATCCCAAATGGAATTCATGAAGGTAATGCACTTCAAATCCGCAAAAGAGATATGGGACAAAATGGTCACGAGCTATGAAGGAGATGAACAGGTAAAACGTGCTAAACTTCAAACTCTCAGGATTCAGTATGAGACTCTCAAGATGTATAATGATGAAAGTGTGGCTAATTATTTTCTTCGGGTAGATGAGATTGTTAATTGTATGAAAAATTTAGGTGAAGAAATAAAAGAGGCTACAGTAATTGAAAAGGTTCTAAGATCATTGTCCCCCAAGTTTGAATCTAAAGTGTCTGCAATAGAAGAAAAGGAAAATCTCTGAATTCTCACTATGTCTCAGCTACATGGAATTCTAACTGCTTATGAAATGAGAAAGGGAGGTCCATCAGATAGAAGGGAAGCTGCTTTCAAGGCATCAGGCAAAGAAGATTATTATGAAGCAAGCCATGTTCTAGAAGAAGAGGAAGAAGAATCAAATTTTGTCAGAAATCTTCAAAGGGGTTCTGGAAGGTTCAGAGGTAAGATACCTTTCAAATGCTTTGCTTGTGGAAGAGTAGGTCATTATGCTGCAAAATGTCCTTATAAGGATAAAGGAAAGGAACCTGCTATATGGAACAAGAAACAAAGTACAAATAAGAAAAGCTACTACACCCATGAAGATAGTGATGGTTTATCAAACAGTGATGAAGATGAACAAGGTAATAAATATAAGTTGTTAATGGCATTTGAAGATGATGATTATATGGATGCTGTAGATGTGGATAACCTTTATGATGAAATTACTAGACTCAAGAGGTGTATAGAAGAAAAGAATGTGATCATTGATACTTTACAATTTCAAATTGATGAAAAGGAAAAACATCTTGAAAAATTAGAAGGTGAAATTGTTGGTCTTAGAAAAGAGATTGAGAAAACAAAAGCTATTAATCTCAAATTTGTTAAAGGATCTGAAACCTTGGATGAGATTATCAATTTGCAGCGATCTCCTCTGATCAAGACAGGTCTAGGATATAATGGAGAAACATCTCAAGCCTCTACCTCTAAAAGTTATCTTGATGCAGCAAGAAAGAATGAGCAAGAGCACAATGAAGACCATCAGGTAAAGCAGGGACGAATTGCAAACAGAAACTACCAGGGGCAATCCATCTTAAGGACAAACAGAAGCTACAATCAGCCACAGGTAAAATCTTCCAAATTTACTCCAAGAATGAATGTGAATAGAAGCTACAATCGGGTGGATGATAGATCGGGTGGATGCAGCCAACTGAAGAGGAAGCTGAAGCAATGTACCTACTGACACAAAGGAGGCAATGGCAACCATGAGGACAAGGTACAAATTCTAACATGCCATTTAATCGTTGGAATAATCATCCTCCTTTTCAAGCAAATTACTTGCCCTTGAATCAAATGCAATACCCACCCTTTAATCAAATGAATTTCCCACCCATGCAGCAACCAAATCCTCCTTTTGTTGATCCTACGATATGGAATCCCTAGCCTCTATAGAAATCCTATTTTAATCAATGGAACCCAAATTGGACAGCTCAAGAGATCCCATTTCCAAACCAATTTCCCCAGTATCAGAAATCTCTCTCCTTACCATCAAATGCTCCACCGAATAATTAGACAATGAGACCCCAGCTGCCTGTACAACCTAACCCCAACCCAAATAACAATAAAGCTCTACAGGTAATTGATATTCAAAACCAACCTGTTTCCCCTATGCAATGTAATGATATTCATTTATGCTCTGGGAGAATAGTTGAACCCATTATTGATGACATTACTTCTTCTGACTCTGATAAAGAAGAAACTGGAAAAGAAAAGTCATCTAATAACAATGCTGAAACAGTTGAATCATCCTCTAATAAGATTGTTGAAGCAGTAGAGCCACCATTCCCTGAACGTCTAGCTCTTACCAAAACACTTGAGCCACCTGCTTTTAATCTTTTAGGAGAACTGCAGAATTTATATGTTAAAATTCCACTCTTACAAGCACTGAGAGATGTACCAATTTATGCTAGAACTGTTAGAGATATTTGTATTAAGAAACCTGGAAGAAAAGCTAAATATCCCCTCACAGTTCATGTGATGGGTGATCTAACTGCTCTAATGTCAGAAGAAAACCCCCTTGTGAAATATGGTGACCCTGGTCATCCTACGGTCACAGTGCAGGTTGGAAAAACTTTTTTTCTAGAGTTCTAGTAGATCTGGGTGCTGCAATAAACATCATGACACTTGAAACCGCACAGTTACTACAGTTAAAGAATGCAATTAGGGAAACCCCAACCATTCTAGAGCTAGCTGACTGATCCACAATCAAACCTGAAGGAGTCATTGAAGACCTGATAATTTCAGTCGAATATTGGAACTACCTAGCTGATTTTTTTTGTATTACAGACCAAAAGAAAGTTGGGGGGTTGTCCATTGATTTTAGGGAGACCTTGGCTGGCTATAGCAGATGCCTTCATCAGCTGTAGATCAGGTTCAATGACAATTTCTAATGGATGTGAAACCAAGCAGCTTACTCTTTACCCTCATGCTACACCTATGATTAATAATGATAACTATGTATGGTTAGATTATGAGGATGATGAGACCCAACCCATCTTGACTGTCGGACAAGCTTTAACATTTAAAGATTCAACAGAAGATGAATTAATTAGCAACTTTATTTCTGAACCTTCTTTAGTTAAATCTGAAATACATGATCACTTAACTACAATCTTGGAATCTGAATCTCAGCAAAACCTTAGAACTGAAAATTTATCTCAGACATCAGCTGGTATCTCCTCCAAAGGTGTAACAGTAGAAATCGAGCCTGGAAAAACATTAAATATAAACCCTAACCTAACAGATGTGGAAACACAACAGTTAATGAAGCTACTCCATGAGAATAAAGAAGCATTCACATGGGATTACACAGATATGAAGGGTATCTGTCTTGAATTATGTACTCATCGTATTTATATTAAAGAAGGATCTCACCCAGTCTGTCAACACAAACGATGAATGAATCCCAATTTAAGGGAAATTGTGAAGGAAGAACTTCAAAAATTGCTGAATGCAGGATTTATATATCCTATATCTGATAGTGAATGGGTTTCTCCATTAGTAATTGTACCTAAGAAAAATGGGAAATGGAGAGTGTGTGTAGTTTATAGAGCTCTAAATAAGGCCACTCAGAAAGACCATTTCCCCTTACCATTTATTGATCAGGTACTAGACAATTTAGCAGGTAAGAGATTCTTTTCCTTTTTGGATGGATTTAGTGGATATAATCAGATCAAGATTGCACCCCAAGATCAGGACAAGACCACTTTTACTAGTCCATGGGGGACTTTTGCCTATAGAGTTCTTCCATTTGGACTATGTAATGCCCCAACAAAATTTTAAAGAGCATTGATAGGGATTCTTTCTGATATGCTTAATGATTCGTTAGAGATATTTATGGATGACTTTACTCCTTATGGTGTGACTTTTGAAGATGCATTACAGAACCTTGAAAAAGTACTTAAACAATGTATAGAAGCACATCTTGCCTTAAGTACTGAAAAATTCCATATGATGATGAATCAAGGTATTGTATTGGGACACTTCATCTCATTCCTAGGAATTCAAGCTGATCCGGCTAAAGTACAAGAAATTCAGACTCTTGCTATCCCTAAAACACAAACTGATGTAAGAAGTTTTTTAGGACATGTTGGATATTATAGAAGATTTATCAAGGATTTTTCTAAAATAGCTTCTCCTTTGTTTGTGTTACTTATGAAAAATGTTGAATTTAAGTGGACTGATGGTTGTCAAAAAGCATTTAATGAACTTAAACATCAATTGTCTATAGCTCCAATTTTAAGAGGACCTGACTGGGCACTCCCCTTTCATATATCCTTTGATGCTTTAGATACTGCAATTGGAGCTATCTTGGGTCAAGAAGAAAACAATCTTCCCTATGCTATCTATTTTATTAGTAAAAATATGACCCCTGCTGAACTTAATTATACAGTTACCGAGAAAGAAGTCTTAGCAGTCATTTATGCTATTAATAAGTTTCGACATTATATTACCGGTTACACTACTTTTGTTCATACTGATCACTCGGCCATTAAATATTTAATGAATAAATCAGTTTCAAATGCTCGAGTTACCAGATGGTTATTATTATTACAAGAATTTGATATCACAATTGTAGATCGACCAGGTAAAGAAAATGTAGTTGTTGATTTCCTTTCTCGGTTAAAAACTGACGAAAATATTCCAGTAGATGATTCTTTTCCTGACGAATATTTATTTGCAGTATCTGCTCACTCACCTTTGTATGCAGACATTGCCAATTACTTAGTTGCAGGGAAACTACCATCACACCTATCGCACAGAGAGAAAAGAAAGATCATTCAGCAAAGTGCTAGGTACAGCTGGATAAGCGGGTGTCTTTTTCACACAGGACTCGATCAGGAAATTCGGAGATGCATCAGAGAAGATGAAGTTTATGATATATTGAAGGCTTGTCACGATGGCCCTTGTGGAGGGAATTTTGCGGATAAAAGAACAGCACACAAAGTTCTTAGAATGGGTTATTATTGGCCCTCACTTTTCAAGGACACAAAGAAATATGTTAGGGCCTGTGACAGCTGTCAGAGAATGGGCCAGCCTAATCATAGGGACGAAATGCCATTCAACCCCCAGGTAATACTTGAACCTTTTGAAAGATGGGCGCTAGATTTTATAGGTCCCATCAATCCTCCATCCAATCAAAGAGTTTATATACTGGTTTGCACAGATTATATGACTAAATGGGTAGAAGCTAAGGCACTCCTCAGAGCTAATGAAGAATCAGTGTTAACCTTTTTATTTGAAGAAATCTTTGTTAGGTTTGGTTTGCCTATAGAGCTAGTCACAGATGGAGGACCTCCTTTTAACTCTCATGGATTCAAAGATACACTCCAGAAATATCACATTAAGCATAAAATGACTACACCTTATCACCCCCAGGAAAATGGGCAGGTGGAAAGTATGAATAAAGTCATAGAAGCCATTTTAACAAAAACAGTAAAGGAAAATAGAAGGGACTAGTTTCAAAGGTTGTCTGAAGCATTATGGGCTTACAGAACTACTTGGAGGAACACTACGGGTTTTTCACCTTATGAATTAGTTTATGGTAAAAATGTTGTTTTTCTTGTGGAATTTGAAATCAAAACCTTAAGGACTGCTTTAGCTGTTAACCTTGACTTGACTGATGCATAGACAACTAGGTTGCATTAGCTTCAGGAATTGGATAAAAAGAGGTTGGATTCCATCCATCAAACAACCATGATACAACAACAAAGAACTAGGTGGCATGACAAAACTATTAAGCATAAGTAGTTCCAAAAAGGTAATTGGGTTCTACTATATGACTCCCATTTTGAAAATTTTCAAGGTAAATTAAGAACAATGTGGCTAGGACCTTATGAAGTAGATACTGTTTTTCCAAATGGAACAATCAGACTCCTAACGATTGATGATTCTAGAACACCATTATTAGTGAATGGGTATCGACTCCGTTTGTATCAACAACCTATTTCTAAAGAAGATTTCAAATCTACTTGCATGACAGACATACACTATGTCTTTTTGGGGGGACCTACTATCCCTCAATGCACTTAATTTTCTATTTATGTATTTTTTTTTTTATTTTTTTTTAGATTAGATTTCTTAACTAATAATCCCTGTCAAGGGTTGCCATGTTACAATTAATTATTTTGCAGATCTTAACTTCGGAGGGTGGCTGAGAAGAAAAATTCCAATATAGGAAGAACTAATTTGCGGCTTGGGAAGCATTTCCATGTCACTTCAGATCATAATTCATTCCCTCTTACATTTTTCTCCACCATTTCCCGTTGCTGAAACACCATTTCCCGTTGCTGAAACACCATTTCCCATTGCTGAAACACCAAATCCTAGTGCTTAAACACCAATCTTTTCCATTTTTCCTAAAAAGCACCAATTTCCACATTTTTGTTCTCGAGAATGAACTATTACTCCGATAGAAACATATCATTCTTCATTAAAGGAATCAACCATTCATCCTGATAATTATGTTCCTTCACTACTACTTCCAGTGAATAATGAAAACCTTGTGTATAAAAACCCTCATACTTTACAGACCCTTTTTATAATTATCATCGACCTATTAAGGATGAGATAATACTTTTTGGCACAACAACCAAAGGTAAATATAAAGGTATGTGTGTTTAAGTGTGAATATTAAATTGTAGTTAATGAGGAGATATTGATACGACTGCCGAAATCGTCGTACCACCAACCATATCATTCAGCCGTAGTTGGGGGGATTACCGAAATATTGTAATCATTACATGACATGCCAATCACCGCCATCTATATTTCTCGCGGTAGTATCTAAGTCACCTCATCTATACCTTATCATGTAATAACTTCATTTGTAACATTCTACTCTGTTTCGACCTCGGAAACTCGGCTCTGCACTTTGTATTTTGTCTAAACCAGTAACTATGGGAGGAAATGTTGTGAAACATGAACCTGGCTCGAAAACATCACTGGAACTCTACCGGGAGGCATACCAAATCTTTCTACAAGCAGGATGGGTGGATTACTTCAGAAGACTTCTGGATTTTGATTCACAGCAGGTTCTGGAATTTGCATGCAATTTGAGGGAAGGATACTCCACTGTCCAAGGGGTGCGAATTCCAGCAACAGAGGAGGACATAGCGCAAGTTTTGGGACTACCAACCAATGGTACTCGCTGGTTCAGCAGGAAACACCTCATTCTCAATGCACAGCAAGATTTTCTGTTACCAAGGGAGCATGTTGAAACCAAAGGCATGGGTGTTGCACTTCGATCACTACCACCACCATGGCCAAAGGTTGCAGAATTTGTTAAGCAGTATTTCACCTGCGAGGGTCGTTATCAGGTAGTCTACCAACACGACTTTGTTTTATTAAATCATTTGAGGCATGGTCGTTTAATAAATATGCCCTATTATCTGCTTGGCTGTCTAAAAAATATGGCACACTATACCGTGAACGCAAGGCACCAACTCCTCTCCCTCACGCACCATTGTTTGGTCTAGCTCTTAATAAATAGAGGCTTTGCCCTGCACAATCCACCTCCCCTCAATAACCCTCCTCAGCAAGCTGAGGAAAATCCTCAGCAAGACGAAGAAAATTTCCAACAATCCGAGGAAAACTCCCAGCAAGCTGCCGAAAATCAGCAACCAGCAGCAGAAACACCCCAATTGAGCACTAAAAATCTGCAGCAGACCCCACCCCTTAATAAAGCTGAACCATCCACTCCCATAGTCCATATCCCCACCGATGATTCGGATGACAATACCCCCATCATTTTCCTTAAGAGGAAAAAGCAACAGAAAGCTGCAACCCCACTAAAAAGAAGAACCAAGGCCTCAGTTAAGGAAGCCACCATTTCTGATAATCCCCCTACCCTGAGGAAAAGTGCTCGTAAGAGAAAAACTACTATTTTTCCTGCTTCCTTACCACAAAAACGAACAAGGTCATCTGTAGCAACTGAGGCCATTATCCCAAATTCCCCACCTATCATTCTAAATTCCTGTATTCCGCCTAGCCCTGAACCTTCACCTTGCTCACCCTCGTTTGCCGAAATGCAGAGCGTTCACGATTTTGTGACATCATTTTTTCAAAAGAGGCAGCTGCTCCACAAGAACCAGCTGTCGATACATCTAAAGTAGACACCCAAGAAGATATAGGGTATGTGGCTGTTACACAAGAACCAGCCACTGACCCAACAGGTGCCACAAAGGAACCACCTATTGGAGAACAAAAAGAAGATGACCTAGATGTGGCTGATACAAAAGAACCGGCCACTGACCCAATAGGTGATACACAAGAACCACCTCTTGTGGACGCAAATGATGAAGTTGATGCCGAACAACAATTCTCTCCTCCACTGGAACCTACAACTACAGAAGTCCTAGTTACTTTAGCCTCCCTGCAGGAAGAAAATGAGTTTTTGAAATCGGAAATTAAGGCTTATCAGCAAGAGTTAACAATGGCTAGGGAAACCTATAAAAAGGAACTCAATCTGTACATGTTAGCTCAGGCAGCATCTGTAGCTGAAAAGAGTGCAGAAAAGGATCAATACAGTGAATACATGTGCAGTGAATGTGGTGATCTCTATACTCGAGCAGGTTATAAGATAGTTGAAGTTCCATTGTCTGGAGCCAGTCCAGTACCTTCTCCCGTTATAGTAAAAAAAGGAACACCCTACTGTTACACAAGAACTAGTAGGGTCTTCAAGAATTTTAGTGAAGGAAACAAAACCATCCTGGCCTACCCAAGTTGTTACAGAACAGAAACTAGTACCAAAGTCTTTTACAACTATGTATACACAGACTGAACCTTCCTGTGTCAGCAATGCTTACACACAGACTTCTAGTCTTCAAAAACTAAGTGACACATGGAAGACAGAGTATGAGCTCTCACAAGGAAAGGCATTTCAGCAATAGAAGTCATTATGGCTCAACTATTCATACAGAAATTGGGAAGTGCTTGAACAGTCTCATGCACAACATAAGGAGAATAAGAAATTAAAAACCAGACTGTCCCTCATCTTTGACTTGGTCCAGTGGTTACTCGCTACAAGGAAACCCTCTTTTAACTATTCTTTATTTTTGAGAGAAGCCTTAGTGTTCCTCCAAATAAAAGCAATCAAGGATGGAAGACCCCACCAGGTCTCTACACCGTAGCAATTTATTGAGACTTTCGCAGAAGCACCAAATAGTGACCAGAACTTGTTGTGTGAACTCTATATTCACAATGAGGCTATGCCTGAAGATAGAAAGATTAATTTACTTCCTCTTGTTAGCAATATCCAAATAAGAGACTTTATTTCGTTCTTGGCCAATTAGCTTACTTGGCAGAATGCTTTTATGTCAGCAGCACACAATGAGGAGAACTGTCTTCTCTGGATTCGTGTTGAACAACAGAATGCAACTATCTTCATTGTAGAGCATCAACGAATTCTACGAGAACCAGGGATGACTGATCATATCAGGAAACTACAAGAAGAAGTCTTGGAAGACTGCCAATATTATGTGAAAACTAAAGGAGCTCTGGCTATAAAACCAAATAATCTATTATGGGAACATTGTCCTAAAGAAAGACGGGAATATCATCCTTATAATCCTCTCAATCTTCAGGCGGAAATCTCACGCATACCTAATTATGTTAAATGCATTAGACATTGTGATGAATGATGGATTGGTTACCACTATCATTTCCCTCTCCTATGGCTACTTGGACAGCAATATAAGGCTCAATTTCAATTGACCAAACATGAGAAGTTGGCAGCATGGCAGAAACTTCAGAGTGTCCATGGGTTTAGAGACATGGTTGACAACACCTTCTATAGTTACTACATAAGCAATTTGCACTGTTCATCCCAGTATTCCGACTCAGATTCAGAGTAGACGTTTCATGCAGACATGCAACCTTTTCAGTTGGGGGGATGTTAGGACCCCATATTTTCTATTTTTGACGTTATATTTTGTCATAATATTAACCTCTTCAACCTATAGTTGAAAGCCATTGCTAGTGTTTTGAATTAATCATTTTAAAGGTATACAGTAACTCTTCTCATTTCTATATGTTTAATTATTCAACACATAATCATGCTATCTTTATAATTGATCCTTGAAGTTGACTAAGTTGCTAAACAATTGTTGAAACTGCTTAAAGCTGGCAGGACCATATTTTGCAGTTATTGAAACAACGGAAACAACACGAACCTCGAAGCTGAAACAATAAGGACAACATGCGAACCTCGAGGAGACAGTTGAGATTTGCGTATCAGATGTGCAACAACAAAGGAATCCAATCGATTATTGAATAAACGGTTACATTGGTCGTAACGTTCATGATCCACATTACTGTAACAACATTTTGTTAACAGGAACTGATTTCCCTATTTTTTTACAAAGGGTTGAACTAGAATGTATAATGAAAATCTTTTGTAATAGATGTATCCTCTATAAAGAGGAGACATCTACATTAGAGGGGGGGATAGAGAGGATGAACAAGCTTTAACACAGGAATTGTAGTGGAAGGATGAGATTGAATCTTTCTTGTAATATGGTATATTGACGGATGAATAATGTTCTGTTCTGAGTATTCCCTCTTAGTTTGCATGTCTAGGGAATCTTGTGAGAAGGATAGGGCCCACCTTCATCACAAGATTCACCCATCTTCTTTCTGTTGTGTGTTGTGTGTGATTTCTGTTCATACCTTATTCACAAGTATTGCTTCCGATGATATTTTACTTTTTCTAAGACTCTGTTTTTCTTTTAATCGATCGATGGTGTATATGAGTGCCTCACTGGTGACTAGGATTTACAGAGTGTATTGGCGAACTAGATAACAGAGGCAGGTGTTGAATGTTCCTACTCTGGGGATAGGGTCTTGACCCTTTGTTACAGGACAGCCATCGCTTCCTTTTGTAGATTTATTCTCTTTAATTAATTATCTGTTCTTATTCCATTCCTGAAATAGACTATAACTGCTGTAACATAGAGTAAGGGTTTAACATAGTATGAATTGTTTATACTACAACTTTTAATGCTATTAAAATCGAGTACACACAGTATGTAGTCACCTTTGAAATAATCATACTTTCCCGAGTTGACAATTTATGTGGCACTCAACTGTTCAATTAATAAACAATTAAAGTGACCAACACCTTCCTTCTGGGAGAAAACATGAGAAATGAAATGAGCTTTATACTTTTTTGTACTTCCATCTTCTACATGCTTTATCTTGTAAAGACATTTAGAAGTGACAATTGTCTTGTCCTGGGGTCTATGACCTACTTCCTAGACATCATTCTTCATAATTGAATCATATTATTCGGTAATAGCATCCTTCCATACTTGATGCTTGATGGAATTTGAGAATGATGAAGGCTCATTTTGTATGATCGTGCTCATGATGGTCAGGTATCTCTGATACTTGTTAGGTTTCTTACATTCACGGAAGGTTCCTCAGCGTGCAGTGTGTCCTTCAACATCATTGAGTATCCCCTAAGCCAAGAGGGCCTCTTCCTAGAAGAGTAAGGCTCAGGTGTATTAATAGAATCCATGGGTTCCTCCACATCAAGCATTGTTACATCATCTGCCCATAGAATCTTCAGAAATATTTTATCATGGAGCATGACACAAATAACTTCTACAATCGTACGGTTCTTCCTTTCTGCCACACCATTCTGCTTAGGAGTATATGGTGTAGTAGCCTCCCTCTTAATGCGAGCCTTAGATATGTTTGAGTGAACCAACTGTAATATATCGGAGGTCTTGCTTTGGTTTGAGGGGAATGGTCCCCTTTTGAGCTTTCCTTCGGCACATATCGGACATACACCTTCTTTCTCTACTTGGAATTCGAGCATCCTTATTACCATTTGTCTTACATCGGGTAGAGATTTGTAAAGAAGGTGGGGAAACCTTTGATTCCAAAGTTCAGACTGAAGAGATCTGTCACAAGACATGACACCCAGTGAACTTCCACTAACCTAATATAATGAAGCAACACGAAACCCAAGAGTAAAGGCATATTTAACATTATTTTTCCATACACATACCTTGTCATTGCTAAAGGTCACCATGTAGCCTTTGTCTTCCATTGCTGAGATGGACTCCAGATTCTTTTTGAGGTTAGGTACATATAATACATCCTATAAGTGGATTTTATTACCTTGATTCAATTTGAGAGAGACATTGCCTACACCTTTCATGGGATATTTCATATTATCTCCAAGGACAATTTCCAAGTTAGTTTCTTTCTCTATCAGATTATGAAGAATTTCTTTGTAACCAGTGAAGTTCCTTGAGGCACCACTATCAATGAGCCAAATTCCCATTCAGTTCGAAGGAGCAGAGGTAGACAGAGCAGCTAGTAGATAATATTCATCCTTCTTGTTTTCAACAATTTTGGATTCATACCTAGAATTTATAGCCTTCTTGAATGGTTTTCATCTTCCTTGATTTCTGGCATTCATTTTACCTTTGCTATTGAATTTTCCATTACTTTGATTGCCATTAGAGGGATTTTTATCATCATCCTAGTGTGAGTCCTTTCTATCAGGGCACTCACTTGCATAGTGACCTTATTTATCGCAAATTTAACATCATCCTTTTCTTCCACCCTTAGGTCCAACATTTCTTTTTGATTTAGTCCTAGAATTATTTCTATTCTTAGCATGAGAAGAAAAGGAAGTAGGAGGACCTTTAGGTATGGGAATTTCTTGTTCTTCTACCCTTGTTTCTTCTTGAATGCATCTAGCCATTAATTCCTCGAAACCAGGAATTACATTATTGTTCAGAAGAGTAGTCCTGAACACGTACCATTCAGATGGTAATCCCCCAAGAGTCGAGAGTGCCATTTCCCTATCAGTAATAGTCTCCCCAATAAATATGAGATCGTTCCTGATCTCAGTGATTCTTAAGAAGTATGCTTGCATACTCTCATATTTACCCTTATTAATTTCCTTCAACTTATTTCTAAGAAACAAAACTTGACTTGCATCATTAACTTTAAATAAACTCACCAGTCTACCGTAGATTTCCTTGGAGGTGTTCAGGTCAGAGATGTAGGCCACCAAGCACTTGTCAATAGAGTCTCTGATGATCTTCTTTGCTTTGCCTTCTCTGGTTTTCCATTTTTTCCTTGCAATAGTGGATGCATTTGATGGAGGCTCAACAATATTGCCTCTCACATGGTCCAACACTCCTTGATCATCTAGGGTTAGATCGATAGACATCTTCCATCTGTGATGATCAGCTTTCTCATGAAGCTTGTCCTTAGTAGGGAAGAGTGTTGGGGACCCCATAGTTCTTTTAGGATAGCCTGCAAATCTTCTCTTCAGTGATTGCTCTTGCTCTTGCTCAGGCTTTGTCTTCACCTCAACCCTGATACCATGTTAAGTTATGGTATGTTCTATGCTTATAATAGTTTACTTATCTTTCTTATTATTATCCACAGAATAACAATCACATGTACATAAAGTAAAGTGTAGATAGAACATTAAACGATCAACAGAAAACAAGCCAAGACAAGAGACACAAGATGTGGCAGCTAGCGAGGGACTAACCCTAATGTGGGGAAACCCTTTGATCAAATATTCCTTTATGTTCAATAATCCAGAAGACAGAAATAGTACATAAATCTGATTTACATCAGCAACAGCAAACCCTAGATCAGCCAAACTAGGGAAGACAATTTCTTGGAAACTGACAATTAGATCGGCTTGATTCCACCACCAAAAAATGGGGCCTTTAGAGGAGATCCAGATGGAACTAGAACACAGTTTTGAGGAGGGAGTCTTCTGGTCAATGCTGGCCTTCCAATGAAGTGACCTTTAGGTAGGCCATATTCCGCTATGCCATTTTGATAATATTCTCTTCTTCGACCTCACCCTTGGTGAATTTGAAGAGGAATGAGGAACCCATTCATCCTTTTGTCCTTTCCCAACTATCTTTGGTGTTTTCTCTTTCACTCTTTCTTAGGCATTGCCTTCACATTAGCTCTGATCCCATGTTAATTTTAGGTATGTTATATGCTTAAAGCAATTTATTTCAATTTTCAAAGTTAGCTCCATATCTTTTCTAGATTAGAAATCACATCAGCATTAAAGTAAACTGCAGATAGAACATAAACATAAATCGCAAAAGACAAGCCAAGACAAGAGGACACAATATGTGGCACTAGCCAGGGACAAACGCCAATGTGGCGAAACCCTTGATCAATTCTTCTTATATGTTCTTCAATATTTCAACAAAGAGAGAGAGAGATAGTACATTTACAATAGAAGTCAACACTTTGACTTATCAAGATAAGATCATAGATAATCTCTAAGAAGATGATACATGAGATTAGTTGAAGACATGTTGCTTCAATTGATTCTCTAAGGTGACTCCTTCACCTATCGTTGTTCTGCATTTCTTCATCATGTTGCACCTCACCGCGCTGCACCATGCTGCACCCATCATCACTATGCTGCATCTCATCATGCTTCATTAATCACGACTGTACCCATCACTTCATTGCATTATGTGCCATTGTTGCATCATGTTGCCATCCTAACCTACGTGTTGGCTACACATTGCTTGCTTGTTGTCCCTAGCACACCTGTTGTCCTTAGCATGCTTGCTATTGCATGCTAGTTGTCCCTTGCATGCGAGTTGTAACATTGCATGCTTGGTGTATTTGCTGCTAAGTACCATACAATTTCCCCAATGTTAGTTAGTTGTCCCTTGCATGTTGCTCTCCTTTAGAGATAGATGCTCTGGCGATTTCGGCAGTTCCAGCAGTTCTGGTAGTTCCAGTAGTTCTCGGTTGTTCTGGCAGTTCCCGACAGTTCCCGGCAATTCCTAGCAGTTTCGATAGTTCCGACAATTCCTGCTATTCCTAGCAGTTCTGGTAGTTCCTAATAGTTCTGACTATTCCCACCATTTCATGACAGTTCCGATTATTCTGACAATTCACGATAGTTCCGACTATTCTGGAAGTTTCTGTTGTTTCAATAGTTTCAGTTATTTTGGAAGTTTCGACAGTTTCAGCTGTTCCGGTAGTTCCAGTTGTTTTCGGCTATTCTTGGTAGTTATCAGAAGTTCTCAGCAGTTCTCGGTAGTTTCGACAGTTCCTAATTGTTCTTGGTAGTTCCTGATTGTTCCGGTAGTTCTGGAATTTCCGACAATTCCCCACAGTTCCCAAAAGTTCCTGACAGTCTCGGTAATTCCCGACAGTTTCAGCAGGTCCGGAGGTTTTGGCAGTTGCGGCTATTCTGGAAGTTCTGGCAATTCCCTACAATTCTGCTAGTTCCAGTAGTTCTCAGCAGTTTTAACAATTTTGGCAGTTCTGAAAGCTTCGATAGTTTCAACATTTCCGGTCATTCCCGATAGTTTAGCTTCATCCTTCAATGGCAACAATGTATGCTACACTCCATCCTTCTCAAAGGTATAGGTGTTTCTTCTACCATCATGAATAGATTTTCGATCAAATTTCCAAGGCCTTCCCAGTAACACATGGCATACATCCATTGGCATTACATCACACAATATCACATCCTTATAAGTACCAATCTGTATCTCTACCTTGCATTGTTCTGTCACAATAATTTGATGTCCTTTTTGCAACCATGACACTTTGTAAGGAGTAGGTTGTACTTTTTTTAATAATCCCAACTTGTCTACCATTTCTGTAGAAACAAGGTTATTGATGCTTCCACTGTCAATTATCACTTTCCAACATTTTCCTTTGGATTTGCATGTAGTTATGAATAAACTATTTCTCTAAGCTGGTTCTCCTATCTCTTTCTCTGCCTTAAGCGATACCCTTTTCAACAACAAAGATAATACTTCTTCGGGTGCTTCCAATTTACTCACCATTTTATCCCATTATTTGATCTTAGACTTTCCTTTTCTTGTTCTGGATGTTTGTAGTTCATCCCACCAGATAGCTGCATGACCCCTCAATCTAGTAACTACAAATTTCACCTTATTTTTATCATTAACCTCCTCATAGTCGAAATACTTGTCCACTGAACTAATCCAGTCCATCAGCTCTTCTCCATTGAGATTCCCTTCATACAAATGTATTTCCACCTTTGGTCTTCCACTTACTTTATCCAACATCTTGATAACTTTGGTATTTTCATTTTCCTCTTCTTCTTCTTCCTTAGAAGATTTTTCTGCAGCACTAGCAACTCCATCATCAGGTGCTTTCCTCTGAGCAGTCTCCATTGTATCCATCCTTGTATGCATACTCCAAATCCCATCCAGCAGAACTACAATTTCTTCAGGTCTCCCTCAACCTATGCCAACTCCTCTCCTCGGCGGCATGTTTGTTGTAACAAAACTTAATCTCTAGGCTTTGATGCCAAAAATTATGCAGGAGGTTGACAAAATGAGGTGGTAATACGAAAATAGACTAATGGTTAACTTTGTAACCAATGCAGTGCTTAAAAACGGTTTTCTATATGTTTTTTCCCCCGAGGGTCCCACTTTACTGACTAATCACTGTTGGTCCCACTTTGAAATTTCCTTAGAAGCGAGTGCTTTGATTTGCATCATCGATTGCCTACTTCATATCCAATGGCTATCGCGTCGTATCACGTGCCAATTAGCCGGATGATCACCACCATCGAATGACCCCACTTGATGCAACCGTTGTCACACAATATCACACGGAATCTACCACGCTCATTATCACTTCAGAAGCATGCTAGAAAGGTTGTTTTCTCTTTCCTCCATTTGATACGTGTCAAATACCAAGTCTAATCGTGCGGACTTGGAACAATGCCACTTACCACTTCTTAAGCGCACGAGATACCACTTCCCGTTTATCGAATACTACCCATGTGTTTTAAATCTAAATTTTAATAAAAGCGCTTAAACAAAGGTTTAGTGTTTAATCTCAATATTAACCTTTAATGTTAATTGATAGCGATTAACAATAAAACACATAAACAGATGTGATTTATAAATAAAGCATTAAAACAGAGAAAATACTAGATTAGAGTCCAGAACTCCGATACACAGCTACAATGAATTTCTGCACCAGAATAATGCGTCTGCACCACACTTCAATCAATTTATCCAATAAAATATAAATTACAAAGTCTTGGCCCTCTTGGCTCGATTACAACAATTTTTCTGACCTCTGTCTCAAACTCAAACCCTATCTTTGTCACACCTCTCGATTACTCACTTTGTTCTCGATCATCTCTAGTCTCTCTATCATTATATTCTTTTTCCTTTTATGAATCAAATCCTATCCTAATTGTATTGACAACTTGATCCCTATTTTAATCAATCTAACAATTAAATCCCTAGTTTCAAGCTCTTATACACACCTATACTAACAACTTATCTCTTAGTCTAAAATAATAAAATATTCTAATTATTACAACAATTTAGCAAAGATAAATTCGAGAGATCCAACCCTCTCTACTAAAACTAACTTTTGGCCACTTAGGTCAATGAAATTCATCTCATGTTAGCCACAACATGTGAACACACAATCACATTGTTGGCTAAGTCCGGATGCTCTTGCATCAGACTCTTGGGTAAGAAAATAATTCTTCATCAAACTTTCAAGATTTACTCCATTCCTATGCAACTCTGTTGTTATTATCCAACTAGCATCCTCCACTAACTATCACTTCCATTTGACTACTCCAAAACAGCTTCCTCCTCTTTCTTGACTATCTTTGGCACTTTTTCTTATCAGTTTAAAGTTTGAACTTCATCCTCTAAAGGTTCCCTATGTAGCTCTGTCTCTATCTCTTTGTATGGATAAAAATCTGCAACATTGAAGATAGGTGATATTTCAATTCCTTCTGGCAACTCAATTTCATAAGCATTATTTGAAAACTTCCTCACAATTCTGCATGGTCCTATTTTTTTCATTTTTAGTTTATTGTACATCTGAATAGGAAATATTTCTTTTCTCAAGTATACCATCACTAGATCTCCCACTTGGATTTTTTTTTTCTCTTCGCTTCATATTAGCTCTCTGTATGTATTTTCCACTTTTCTTGTAATCTATCTTTGACATCTTCTTGTAATCTCTGCATCTACTATGCAAACGCTTCAGCTTTTGCACTTCTTATCTCCTATTTACCCAAATTTTTGAGCTCATACACACCTCTTGGATTCATCCGAAAAACAATCTGAAATGGACTCATCCCGGTACCTCGATTTGGAGTGTCGTTATAAGTAAACTCAGCTTGAGCTAGTGCTAAATCCCACTTCTTAGGATTTTGATACACTAAACTTCGCAATAGATTCCCCAAGCTTCTGTTTACCACTTTAGTCTGTTCATCTATTTGAGGATGGTATGTTGAACTGAAACTAAGGTTAGCACCTAGTTTCTTCCAAAGAGTTCTCCAAAAATTCCCAACAAACTTTGTATCCCTATCTGAGACAATACTTATAGGAAATCCATGTAACCTTACAACTTCTCAAAAAAACATATTAGCAATATGTGTTGCATCACTAGTCTTTTTACATGCAATGAAATGTGCCATTTTAGAAAATCTATCTAGAAAAACATAAATGGAATCATTCCTTCTTTGAGTTCTTGAAAAACCCAAAATAAAATCCATACTAACTGCATCCCAAGGTTGGTCTAGTATTGGCAATGGCTGGTACAATCCTGTATTTTGGGTTCTCCCTCTAGCATGCTAACATATCCTGCACTTCTCAGCAAATTTCTTAACATCAGTTTGCATCTTTGGCCAATAGTAAAAAGTATTTACCTGGGCAAAGGTTTTGTCTTGTCCAAATTTCACAAATAATCCTCCGCTATGTTTCTCCTTGATTATGTTTTCTCTCATAGAACATTTGGGAATGCACAATTTGTTACTTTTAAACAACAAATCTCCTTGGATAAGATAATCCAACCACTGGCTCCTATTATGAACTATTGGATTTTGTACAACTGCATAAATATGTTTGAAATCTACATCATCTTCATACATATCAACCATGCCTTCAAATCCTACAAGGCCAACTCTTAATTCTTGCACAATGAAATTTTACCCGCTTAAAGCATCAACAACTTTGTTCAACTTACCACTTGTGTGTTTTATCACAAAAGTAAAGCTCTGTAAAAACTCTACCCACGTGGCATGTTTCTGGTTCAATTTTGGTTGGTTTTTTATAAACTATAATGCATGATTGTCAAAGTACAATATAAAATCCTTTGATAGCAAATAATGTCTCCATTTTTTTAAAGCTTGTAGAATAGCATAAAATTATTTTTCATAAGAAGAATATTTCTTCTTAGCTTCATTTAGTTTCTTACTAAAGTATGTTATTGGTCTCTGTTCCTGACTCAAAACTGCTCCAATTGCAACTCCACTAGCATCAATTTCAACTTGAAAACTTTTCCAAAATCAGGAAAAGCTAAAACTTGTTATATCAGAGATGGATAGAGGGGGGCTACCTGCACCCCTTAAACCCCCTCTGACTCCCCCTGCTACGCAATAGGTGCAACGAAGGGGGGGGGGGGGGGCTCCACCCCCCCCTCTAATCCCCCGATTAACTATGCAGGCTAGTCGTGGAAAGAATATAACACAACCCGACATTCTCCCACTTGTTGTTTTCTTTCCACAGGGGGCCACAAGAGAGCTTAGTCAATTATCCAACCTTGTAAGGCCCATTATTTATCTATACCAAGAGAAATTCTCAGAGCTGACAGATTTTGTCAATGCATCTGCAGTATCATTCAAAGTGTCCACCTTTACTAGCAACACCTTTTTTTCTTCTATCATATCCCTCACAAAGTGATACTAAACATCAATGTGCTTTGTCTTTGAATGATATGCATGGTTCTTTGCCAATAAAATTGCACTTTTTCTATCACAGTCTATCCTTTTAGCTCCCTGTACTGACCCCATACTTGAAGACAATCTCTACAACAAAACTGCTTCCTTGCTTGCATAAGTGGTTGTCATGTATTCTGCCTCTGTAGTTGATAGTGCCACTACAGATTGTTTCTTACTCATCCAAATGACTGCACCTCCAAATAGGTTAAACACATACCCACTTGTAGATCTTCTCTCATCGAGATCTCCAGCCCAATCTACATCAACAAAGCCATCAATATCCAACACTATGTCCAATCTTGATCTTCCTTGGTAGCACAAACCATAATTACTAGTGCCACACAAATACCTGAAAACCCGCTTCACTGTTGTCCAGTTCTTCTTCGCCAGTTTTGACATAAACTTGCTTAATACTCTCACTGCATGTGCAATATTTGTTCTAGTACAAACCATTACATACATCAGGCTACTGACTACACTTACATATGAAACGTGCGACATGTCCTCTTCCTCTTCTTGTGTCTTAGGACACTGTTCAGCAGATAACCTCACACCTATAGGAAAAGGGATTCTTCACCGGTCAACTATCTTGCATACTAAACCTCTCCAGTATTGTCTCGACATACCTCCTTTGGTTTAATAGAAGCTTCCTTTATGGTCGATCTATTTTAATTTCCATGGCCAAAATGTAGTTTGCAACACCAAGATATTTCATGTTGAATTCAGAGGAAAATTGGGTATTCAAATCCTGTATAATTTCTTTGTCATTTCCAACTAGCAACATATCATCCACATATAAGACCAGATAAACAATACGGTCACCAATTAATTTAAAATACACACAGTGATCTTCTTTGCTTCTAGTAAAGCCAAGTCCCCATATAAATGTATCAAATTTATGATACCACATCCTTCGTGACTATTTTAACCCATACAAAGACTTCTTTAACTTGCATACCATTTCTTTCTCACCCTTCATCACAAAACCTTCAGGTTGTTTCATGTAGATCTCCTCTTCTAGATCCCCATGAAGAATGTTGTCTTCACATCCATCTGTTCTACCTCAAAATCAAAAGTAGTAGCAACAGATAAAAGTAATATAATAGAAGCTACCTTGGCATCAAGAAAAAAAATATCACCAAAATCAATTTCCGGCACTTGGGAATAACCTTTTTCTACCAACCGAGATTTGTATTTCTCCACCTTTCCTTTTGAATTTGCCTTCTTTTTGAGCACCCATTTGCTGCCAATGGGTTTCTTTCTAGCTGGCAACTCCACCAGATCAGAAGCCTCATTTTTGTGCAAATATGCCATTTCATCAACCATGGCCTCTTTCCAGAGTTTTACATCCTCTTAATCTACTGCTTCCTTCACAGTTTTGAGATCATCATCAATAACAGATAAAACAAAATTTGAACAGAAAGCAGATGGACTATACCTTTTCGGCTACCTTCTTTCTCAAAATTATCTTCTCACACCCAAAGTTTGTGGCTCTTTATCTTCTGATTCCTCCTCTGCTGTAGAGTCTGATTCTTCCTCCTTACGCTCATACTCTATCCTTGTTGGGCCGCCAAATTAACATACATTTTCACTCCATTTTCACCTTTATCCTCATTTTTCACCTCATTTCATCACATTATCATTACATAACTCTATATTTCCAATACCATATGGGTTCATATATTCATTTTCCAAAGTTATTAATTTTATGTATTTAGATTGAATTTATGATTAAAAGTTAGAGAAATAACATGTATTTGCTTATACCTAAAAGCGGCTTGATTTTGATGACATGTGCAGATCATTTGGAAGCTTCCAAGGCACCCTTATGTGGCCTCCCAAGATCAAATTCGAATTTCAACTCATGAGGTGGACCATCTTCCAAGGAGAAAGATCATGGAGATTTTCATGTGTCATGGGATTTGTATCTAGTATTTAGGGATAAGTTGAAACAAGTATGGATCTAGTAGATATTTAAGGGATCTACATTTATTGAGTAGATATCCCTAGTTCATGTATAAATAAGAGGAACATCCTTCAAAGGAAGAGGGAGAACAGTTATCTGTTATTCATTAGCATCAGATTTATGATTGTTCATTCAACATGAATAATATCATTTTCTCCAAATCATGAGTTATGAGTGTCGTTTGATTCTTAAGGTGTGATAGTTGTTCATGTGTGCTCATTGAGGAATGGAAGGATCCCCATATTGAGATAAGTACACCTTTTTGTAGAGTAATGTTGTGAATATACTAATTTTAATTCTAATGTTCATCTTATTTCTTTGTTGTAAATACTTGTAGATAATTTCAGTATGAATTCATGTTATGGCCACGTTTTGTTATGTGAAGGTTGATCTCCTTTCAGTAGCTAGCTTTTATGTGAGAAGGACAACCTGGATCTCCTCAATTAGGAGCCTCTTCTCCATGAGCTAGACTAAACTGAAACAATATTTACTTTCTTATATGCTTTCCTAGATTACATTTATGTGAAGATTGATTTCCTTTCAGTAGCTAGTTTTTATGTGAGAAGGACAACCAAGATCTCCTCAGTTAGGAGACTCTTTTCTATCTTCTAAAGTAAAATAATTCCATTGATCAAACATTTTTATGCTTTCATAAAATAGATCTGATAGTTTAGATTTGTAATATGCATTTCCATTCTAAACAAACTTCCTACACCAGTTTTATCTAAAGTCCCATATATTTGGGTTTGCTTCTAAGTTTACAAAACCCTCGAGTTGATAAATTAAAAGACAAGCATTTAATAAACAATTAAATCACCCAACATTTTGGTGTCGTTGCCGGGGATGCAAACTTAGATGTAAGCTAGCTAGGAGGATTGTTTAAGGTGAATTTTCATTTAGGACCATTTTTTTTTAAGGTTAATTTCATTTAGGAATTTTCATTTAAGTTTATTCTCGTATAGAAAAAATAGAATTAGAACACAAATCAAAACCCCCATTCACTAAAAAATGAAAACACAATAAAAATCCATATGTATATATGGAAGAACAATGAGTATAAGTTTGGAACAACTCACTCAGATCCTAGCAAGAGTGAGGATCTTTTCTTCTCGCGAAGAAGAAATCTTGACAACAGCCAAAAGCTTAACTACTCTAGAAAAAAACAATGAATTAACATTTGAAGAATCCTGTATATCTGATGATGAACAATTATTTGAACAGGAGATTGAGGAGGACAAAGAGAAGTTGCAGCATGATCTGAATCAGAGTGGAAATCACGCCTATGAAAGCCTTATCGAAAGGTGGTTTCGATGGTTTCAAACAAGTACAAGGTTAGATCAATTTCATTTTTGTTTTTATTTCATTAAATCACACTCACAAAAACTAGATTCGATCATCCTTGTATATTTTCATTTTAAAATTGCAAAATTGAAAATGAACATATTTTTACTACTATTGCGTGAATGGTTACATTGGAAATTTAATTACACGTAATGGTTTGTAATTTTCAATTAGCATAGAGTAGGTAGGATGTTATTTTATGTTTCGAATAAGTATGCTCTCCTCCTGTGTTTTTGCATGATCTCAAGGATCAGAAAGTAAGTAGAAAAAAAAAATCATCCTAAATCAATAAAAAAATCCTAGGTTGTTTTAGGGTTAGAATAAAATGTAAATTCTTAAAAAAAATAAAATCTGATTTTAAAACAATAAAAATAAAAATAAAAATAAAAATAATTGGAATAAAATTCATTTTTTTTTTTTTTTAGTAAAGAAAATTCGGATAAAATTCAATTCAAAAAATTAATTTAAATTAATTAAAAAAAGATTAGGAATGAAATTCAATTTGTTAAACAAAATCATTAAGAAAAAACATACTCTATATATTCTTCGCATATATTCTTCCGTGAAAGAGTTTTGAGGCTCGGTGAAAGAGTTAAACATGTACTTTATATATTCTTTGAATATATTCTTCGGTGAAAGAGTTTTGAGGCTCGATGAAAGAGTTAAAAAAATACTCTATATATTCTTCGGTGAAAGAGTTCTGAGGCTCGGTGAAAGAGTTAAACACATACTCTATATATATGTCGGTGAAAGAGTTTTGAGGCTCGGTGAAAACGTTAAACACGTACTTTATATATCCTTTGCATATATTCTTTGGTGAAAGAGTTCTGAGGCTCGGTGAAAGAGTTATTCAAGTATGAATATTTCACCACAGCTACCAAATATTACCAAGGGCAAACCTAGCATAGTTACTCTACAAGGCCTTTATGAGTATATAGAGTCTTTAGAGAAACGTAGAGAAGAAAGAGAAGCCAAGCTACAAAAAGGGTTAGAAGCTATGCTGGAAAGTAAATTTTCATCTCTTGAAGACACGATCCAAAAACAAATCGAAAATAAAATAGAACTTTTGGAGAATAAAATGGAGGCAATGGAGACTAGATTGCAGGTTATAGAAAAACAAAACCAAGATACTAACCAACCATCCCAGGAAGGAGATGTTGATACTAAAGATAATAATAAAATTGCTCTTCACGATTGGAATTCCTATCTTAAAAAGCCTTATGAATTTCCAAATGTCCTGGATAATTTGGAAACCCTGCTCACAACAAAAGAAGTTTTCTCTTTAGAAGACATTAAGTTTGCGGTTAATCGCCTCGCTAATGGGAAAGCTAAGGACATTGAAGGTTACCAGGCAGAAATCTTAAAAATTGGAGGTCCTATCCTCATCCCCCACATCCACAAGCTTTTCAATCAAGTAGTCAAGCAAGGGTTCCCTAAACCTTGGACTGAGAGCCTCATTATCCCTATTTTTAAAAGTGGGGATACAAATAACCCCTCTAATTATCAGACAATTATGATCAACCCTCTCTTAGCCAAGTTATATGGTAGTATTTTGGAAAAGAAGTTAAGCATATGGCTTGAAAGTGAAGGTAAGCGTGCTAAAGGCCAAGAAGGTTTCAGAAGGCATCACTCAACAACAGACCACCTCGTTACGCTTAGGATCATTGCGAAGGAATGCATTAATGATAACTCCAATTTATTTTGTTGCTTTGTGGACTTTAGAAAGGCTTTCGATACGGTTCCTAGATACAACCTTTGGAATAGATTAGAAGAGCTAAAGGTTCCTCTCAAGTTGAGAGTTGTCGCTATAAGGTTATACGAGAATCTAATTGCCAAGCTAAAGAGCAATGAGGGGTGGTCGAAAGATATTAAGTGTAACATCAGAGTTAAACAAGGTTGCCCCCTCTCCCTACCCTATTTGGCATTTACATCGATAAGCTCGAAGGCTATTTAGAGGAAGCAGGATGTGATGACACGATCTTAGCTAGGATAGTCGTCATCCTTCTTCTCTATGCTGATGATATTATTCTTTTGGCAAGGTGCCCGTCTGATCTTGATAAGAAACTCATGCTTCTTAAGAATTTCTGCTCTACCATGGGTATGACGGGTAACACTGACAAAACCAGGGAAAATTTTAAGAACCCCCCCAAATTTACATGTATAATAAATGGGCGAATCTCCATGGTATATAGGAAAAATGGAAGGCGATTTTATCAATAATATGATATGTATATATAAATTTTTGGCGAATCTCTCACCAAGCATGGCGAATATTTTACTCAATTATAAAATCTTGTGTTTATTGAATACACAAGTGAAATCATTGCATTTCTTTAAAGTATCTTTTGAAATCAAAATTACCGAAATTGCATATCGATAACCTAGTGGGTGTAGGATAAAATTCACCCATGCCATTCATAGAAATCATGAGAAAAGACCTAATACTATATATAAAACCAAGAAAAATTAAAATTCATCACTTCTAGGGACCTCGTAACCACCCTGCCAATACACAAGTATGTTCCTGTTTGCAATTAGAAAAATTACCCAAATTACAATCTGTTTACTCTAGCATATGTTGGAAAGTTATAGAAGGATGACTAGTGCAATCAATCCATTCCTTTTAGCCATGTATTTGTTTCAATTTAAAACAGAAGTATACAAATATACTTGTCTAATGTCTATGCTTTAGCCATTCACCTTAAGATGTTTTTACAATATAATTTCCTAAGTCTATTTAATATCTTCATTATCATAACGACCAACCTATATCCATCTTAACTTCACATCTACCACTCTTAGGGGGATGAAATCTATTTATCCCTTTGAACACTTGGTAGACCCAGAATTAAGATGGATCTAAGATGATAAAATTTCCCCTTTAAATAGTCTATGCCCACATGAATACCATGGTATTACCATGGGTCAATACCATGGGTTATCATAAACCTGGAGCTTAAAAATTACTATTAGTAATTTATAAAATTTAATAAAATTAATAGTTGATTTTTATTTTATTTTTTCTTTTAACCAATCTAAAATGTTTAACATACATTAAATTACAACATCCATTTTTACTCTTGATCGGATCAAATATTTTTTCACTCTATGCTAGTTTGCATATCACAATATTTGATACCTCTCGAGGGTTAGTAGATCCAGAGTAAATATGGATCTATGCTAGTTTAATTCCCCCATTTAAATAGGCTACATTCCAAGTGAATACCATGTGCCATTTTGGTGAATACCATGTGCCACTTTTATTTTTATTAATACTAATATTAGGGTTAAATAATGTTTTTTTGCAGCGTTTTAATAACAATCCAGTCCATAGTATTTTTCCCATAGGTTTCACCTAAATATAACGGATTTTTTGAGTGTTCGTAAATATAAGGTGAATTATGGAGTAAATATAAAAAAATGTTTTATTTGTTTACCATACCTCTCGTTTATTTATATTTTTATTAATTTACCATACCTCTTTTACAAATATGGTATTTGGCCCATAGGATTCACTTAAATAAAACCTCTTTCTTGAGCCTTCATAAAATGAACGAGGGTTATGGACTAAGTATAAAAAGAGGTTTTATTTATTTACCATGTGTCTAGTTTATTTATATTTTTATTTATTTACCATACCTCCACTTTACTTATATTTTTATTTGTTCACACCCTTGCTTGTATATAAGGCGACTTATGGAGTAAATATAAAAAATGTTTTATTTATTTACCATACCTCTCATTTATTTATATTTTTATTAATTTACCATACCTCTTTTATAAATATGGTATTTGGGCCTTTGGCCCATAGGATTCACTTAAATAAAACCTATTCTTGAAAATGGGTGAATGGAAGGTTGTAACTCCTAATTTTAAGGGCTAAATTTACCTTTTTTACCCTCTCCCTTAAAATAAGGTGGGCTATTTGAGGTGATTTGTAAAAATGTACTATGATACAAAATATTCGCCCACTAAAAATTTAAAACCCCTTAATTCCCCCAAAGGGCGAACATTCGCCCCTCAAATTTTCTATGGACAAAACAAAAGTTATGATTATCAAATCTAAGAAGGACACTTACGCTAATTTTATGTATGACAATAATAACTTGGAGGAAGTGTATTCTTACAAGTACCTAGGAATTGATATTCATCACAAGCTCAACTGGAACCATAGCATTGAGAAAAGGATTAATGGGGGGTGGAAAGCTTATTTTGGTCTTGGAAATAATTGTAAAACAAAAAACCTTGTAATGGGGGATAAAAAGAAGTTCCTGTTTGAAATTTTAGTCACTCATGTTATCTTATACAGTTGTGAGGTTTGGGGTTGTAGCATCTCCAGAGAATCATGGAGAAAGATTGAAAAAATCGAGAAGCGTTTTATAACTTATAACCTGAAAATTAAAAGTAATACACCCTATCCTATTCTCCTTATAGAGGCAGGTATTTCCGCTATTGAGAGCTTAGCTATGATTAGGTTTCTGTTGTACAAGCACAAACTCAATAACATAGACGATCATAGACTTCCTAAGCTAGCTTTAAATTCTAGCCAAAACCACCTAAGGCTCAATCGGGGGTGGCATAAAGGCAAAAGGGTCTGGTTAAAATATTGGGAGATCAACGAGAATGATGCATTGCAAAACATAAATAACATTAAAGATATTGTTACTTCTAAGTTCAAAGAAAAAATGTGGTGTGAGAAAGATTTAGCGGCTAAAAGAAAATTAAGTTACTATAAGAAGGTCATCAACCCCACCCTAGAAGATCAAAAGTATCTCTCTATTTTAACTAGCTCAAAGAAGAAAATTAGTATAGCAAAGACTAGAACGAATTCTCATGAGCTCCATAGTGAAATAGGTCATTGGGCAGTTCCTAAAATGCTATGGATGGAAAGGATGTGCTATATATGTGAGAATAGGAACATCGAGGATGAAAACCACTTCCTCTTAGAATGCCACGCATACAACCACATTAGATCTAAGTTTCACAATCTTTGTTACAATACTAACCTTCTGTTGAGGGCCCCGAAGTCGAGTCAACAACAAGGGGGATACCCACCCGGTCCGGAACCTGGTTGGCGGCTCCTTGCCCGTTTGGAGTAGCGGGTCCGACTGGGGGTAATGGGACCGGTTTCCCAATGTGAAGGGTGTGCATGTGTGTGTAGAGTTTGCTGATATTAATCTAAAAGGTTTCTCTGAAATAGTCTTAATTCTAACAGCTAAACTACTTCTATACTAATGTGATCTAATGAAGAGAAAAAATACATCTAATCTACGCTAACCCGGGGTGTTCTCTTTTGTTATGCGATCTAGAAAGATTTCTAACAACAGTTGGTAATAAAGATCATTCAACTGTTATCAGAATATAAATCGATAAAGATAAACCATTCTGCATAAGAAGTTAGGCAGAGTAGTTGTGAACAGCATATCGCATAATCAGTTTTCTATATGTCAAGCATAAATAAATGACTCCACCGTACAAAAGTGCCAAATGGTAATATAGACATTCATACAGTAACATATAAAGAACTCAGCTGTATATCACTTTAGTGATACTAGCAGAATTTAGTCAAGAGATAAAAGTACCATTTATGATTGATTTCACTAATAAACATCAAGCAATAATGATTTACTTCTACTTGTTTCTAATATCTGCTAAGAGTACAGAAGTGCAACATCAGTAACAGACATTAAAATGCAAACATAAATAAATCTCGATCCATCCATTCATCAAAAACCTCCTCTGAGGGTGCAGAAGTGCATGTTCTGAGGACAAGTTTTTTTGACAGATTTCCGGACCCTTCTCCAAATGCCATGAGAAGGGTTAAATACTACTAGCTAATTGATATTAATTACACGAATCTAGGGAATCAGCTTCAAATGACCGCCCTTTACTAAAAGCAAATTTATTTCTAAAACTTTAAATCTAATTTCTGACCGTTTTTGTATATTCTCTTTAGTGCTGTCAACAGCGCAATGCTTTCCTGGGAAGAGTCGGCTGGCTGCCTTCTTCTTTTGCTCGGGAGATAAAAGTGGAAAGAACAAGAGCTGGCACCTCCTTCTGACAGACCAGAAGATATTTTTGAAAACCTTTCTCTAGCTGGGTGTATTCGCCGCGTGTATACTTAGCACAACCCAGGTTCTTCTCGAACTGATTTTGTTGTTGCTGTTTCGGTTTCCGGTCGTGCGAATGACTGAGTGGGTTAGGAGTCGCGTTGTATGGACATCCCCCTGTTTCGAGGATTGTTTCTGTTCTTTGTTCCAGGTTTTTCTGGAGCGTCTTCCTTCCTATGCGCTTCTTTCTCTGCTTTAACAAGTCTGAGCTTCAGGATCTTTTGTGAACATGTTGCTTTTGTGCGCCTTTGACTCTAAGCCTTGGATAGTCTAATTTCATCAGTGCCGGTTGTCTGATAGTCTGGAATCCGCGGTCCTGCTGCATGCGGCATTCGTTTGCGGAGGCATCTTCTCTCTGCTATTTGATTGGCACTTTCCCCTTTCTCTCAGATGTTTCCTGCATATAGATTTATATCAGTTGTGTGTCTTGTAGTCTACGCAAAGAAGAAGGGAAATGAAAAGATTGACATAAAAGTATTAAACTCTAATGAATGCATAATCCTGACATTCATCATGACTTGACTCTTCGATAAATGCGATGCAATCATTTCTTGATACTCAAGAATGTGGTCATTAATTTCCTTTAAGGCGTGCACTTGGTCTTGGGTTTATCGTGTGATGAGTCTTTTCAGATCGCAGATCGCAGATCGTAGTTTACTGATATCGCAGATCGCAATCATTTCAGATCGCAGTCATCGCAGATCGCAGATTTTATTCAATGGTTCATGGTGCCATAGCGTGACGTTTGCGATGTGCGATGTCGCATATCGGCGATCGGCGCTTCTTGGAGGTTGTCCTTTTAGAGCGCGTTTGAGATGCATGCGACGCGATGAACTTCGCGTCGCTCTTTCACAATTTTACTTTTCACGCTTTAAGTAATGCTTCAACCTTTCTTTGCGATGCGATTTAATCCTTAGGGAGAAAAATACAAAAACTTAAAAAAATATTTTTTGGGATTTTTTGTTCAGGGTCCCCCCTTTGCTCGACGTTATTGCTAATATCAAGCAAAGAGGGGGGGTTGTTGGTGACCACAACAATGGCGATTCACTGTGAAGAGCCAGTTATCTCTGCTTGTTCTATTGCATTTTCACTTCCAAAACAGAAAACATTTTCTTATGTCTAAATTTTTTTATGGACGGATAGAGTATTACCCCTTATCCTGTCAATGATGTTTCGTCACAACTTTTTATTTCATTCTGATTGTTTGATTCCTCTGGGTCATTTCTTGTATTCACACCTAGACATTACTCAGTCTTTTCAAAGACAAAATAAGGTCTTCTCTGCGTACTGGCTTTGTAAAGTATGCTCATTTGTCGTAGGTAGAGCCTCTGCTGCCCGCAAGCATCCATAGCCTCGACAAGGTTACCATATTATCCAGCAATGATCCTTTTTCCTGCTTGAGGTTATTTACAACATTCCAGAGAAAAATCCTTTTGACACTTTTCTTTCTTTTTTGATTTTTTATTCTCTAAAGAACAATGTCTTGGTTTGGTAGCCAAATTATGACACAGTCATTCACTTGATTTACACTTTTGCTGAACAAGCTGGCTCGCGATGAGACGCCTTGTCTTTTGATTGCAAGAATCTTGAGTCGTTGCCCTGTTTTGATAGACAGTAGTGGCAAAGTCAGCAAGTTATAATATCTGTGATCATGATAAGCCGGCTCATGATGAGACCTCTTATTCTTTGAGATATAGTGTTTTCTTGGATTGTTTCTCTGGATGCTGCGATTTTCCTTAATAGGGAGGAAGTCATTGTTTTTCCTTAAGAAAGCTCTGGACGACAATAATAGAGTTTAAGAACAACAGTTTTGCAGAGAATACTTATTTTGCTATTGATGATACTTTTCATTGCGTTGGTATAAAACAATTTTTTGCCAAAAGTTACTTTCATCCCAGATTTCTTTGTGAAGTTTGAAACTAACATCATATTCAGTCTAAAGTTAACTCTATCTCTCAATAATAAAAGTCAGATTTTTCGAAAAGTTTTACTATTTATACAAGTGAAATCAAAATCTGATAGAGAAATGGTATATTCTTCATAAATACAATTTATGATCACTCACAACCAACCTTATTTATAAAAATAAAACTAAAATAAAACTAAAATTATCCTACAAAAATTAGAAGGATAACCTTCTATGGAAAATACATTTTGAGGATTTGTCCATTTACAGGCAGAGAATCTCTTCTGCCTGTTAAGTCCTGCAACACAAAAGTCGACAGGCCTATGACCTCTATAATCTGAAAAGGACCAAGCCACAACTTCTGGAATTTCGTATGTTTGCCCTTTTCTTCATGTGCCTTATCCCACTTCAAAACTAAATCTCCCATCTGAAAGTTTTTTCTGGTCATTATGTTCGAATCAAAAGAGGATTTTATAAGCGCTTGGTGGTGAGCATGGGTTTTCTTGGCCTGTTCTCATTGTTCTTCTAGCTTGATTATTTCTGTTTGCCTTAGTTGTAAGGGAGAAGTGGATACTTCATCAATGTATTGTACTAAGGACAAGGAGGGAATGACTAAGTGAGTAGGAAGAACTGCTTCTCTCCCGTAAACTAAATTAAAGGGAGAAGTGCCGATAGAGGCTTTCTTTGTAATTCTGTCTGCCCATAGGGCGTTTACTAGCACTTTATGCCAATTCTTTTGGTTTTGGTCGACTGTCTTTTTGATAATCCTGATTAGGTTCTTGTTTGTTGATTCAGCCAACCCATTACCTTGCGTATAGTAGTTTGCAGAATACTTCAGTTTGAACCCTCTTTTGAGCGCGAACTCAGTCATGGTATTTCCAGAAAAATATGAAGCATTATGGAATATTAAGGCCGTTGGCAATCCAAACCTAGTAATGATAAAATGATCTATGAATTCAATAATTTTTTTAGAATTAGTTGTCTTGAGAGGAACTGCCTCTACCCATTTAGTGAAATAGTCAGTTGCCGTGAGGATATACCTATGCTATTTAGAGAAGTGATGAACGATCTCACCTATTATGTCCAGGCCCCATTGGCTGAATGACTGTTCGATGTTAACCGGCTGCAGTGGCATGGATGACTTCTTTTGTTTTCCTGCAGCAGTCTGGTAGACTTGGCATTTTCTTACGTGATTGTACGAGTCTTTGAACATCGTGGGCCAGTAGTATCCTGCACGTAAGATTTTGTGCGCGGTGGCTTCTCCAGCATAGTGTCCGCCTGCTGGTCCATCGTGGAGTTCCTGCAAAACCTTTTCAGCTTCAGTTTTCTCAAGACATGTAAGAAGCACAGAATCATAATTTCTTTTAAACAGGACATCATTCACGAGTTGGTATTGTTTGGCTCTTAATCTCAAGGCTCTCTTCTTGATGTGATCCAGGTGAAATGGAGCATGCCCGTTCTTCAGGAAATAAATGATGTCAGCATATAATGATTCTGCGTCGTTTAGGCTTACCTCATACGCGTGTAACTCTTCAGACGATTTTTCGGGGATTTGCGATGCTCCAGCTAACATCTTGCATAAGCCTTGGCCTCGAACAATGTGTGCCGGCTTGATCTCCAGGTCATATTCTTGCAAGGCGGTGATCCAATTTGCTCTCTTTTCGCCCACATCCTTCTGTATCAGGAGATTTCTTACCGCTGGGAACGGTACTATGACCTTGGTATGGGCCTTTAGCAAGAATGGTCTGAAATATTTAATCGCTTTAAAAACGGCATATGCCTGTTTCTCTATGTCCGAATATGTCAGCTCAGCACCTTGTAAGTTTGAGCTAAAGAATGCGATCAGAGCTTCTACCTTTTCTTGATTCGCTTGAGTCAAGATTGCAGCATAAGAATTCTCTGAGGCAAACGTGTATAAGACAAAAGGCTCTGAAAAGTTTGGGGTTGCTAGAGATGGAGCATTGATGATGGCTTGTTTGATTAAGTTAAACGCTTCATGCTCATCTAGACCCCATTTAAAGTTTGAATTCTTTTTTATCATTTTTTGTAAAGGAGAAATAATACGTGAAAAATCTGGGAGAAATCTTTTGACAAAATTGATCTGTCCTAGGAAAGATTGCATGGTCTTTTTGTTATGGGGCATGGATATCTCGGAAATTTCTTTGATCCTGTCAGGTTCAATGTGAATGCCAGATTTGGACACTATAAATCCTAGCAATTTTCCTTCACTCAAAGTGAAAAAGGATTTCTTTAGGTTAAGCGAGATCCCATACCTTAAACATCTTTGAAAGATTTGCTTCAAATCTTTGAGGTGGTCGTTTCGGTTCTTGGAGTACACAGTTATATCATCCAGGTAAATCACTACCGATTTGTTGACTAAACCTTTAAACGCGATGTCCATGGCCCTTTGAAAAGTAGCGCCGACATTGATCAGACCGAACGGCATTTTCCGATACGCGTAGGTACCCCATTTAGTTCGGAAGGTGGTTTTTAACTGATCATCTGGGTGTACCAACACTTGGTTATATCCTGAAAATCTGTCTAGGAAAGACATTAACTCTGAGCCTGCGAATGCCTGTAGTATTTGCTCCATAGGTGGGAGGGGAAAATTGTCTTTCTGACAGGCTTTGTTGAGGTTCCGGAAGTCGATGCAGATTCTAATATCTCCATTTTTCTTCCTAACGGGTACCATATTGGATACCCATTTGGAATGTCTGACCGGGAAGATTATTCTGGCTCTCAACAATTTATTCAGCTCAGTTTTTATCTAACTTTCCAAGTTGGGGTGGATTTTCCTGAGCTTCTGCTGGACAGGTTTCTCGTTGTCAATCACGGGGATAGTGTGTTGGATGATAGAAGTGTTGTAAGTCTTCAGCTCATCGTAATTCCAGGCGAAGACGTTTTTGTACTGTCGTAGAAGACGGATATATGCGGATTTTTCTTCAGGAGCTAGGCCTTGGCCTAGATTAACGTTTTGCGGCTTCTCATCGGTTCCTAGGTTCACTGATTCATAGTTCAGAGTCGAACTGTAAAGTTTGGCATTAGCTGACCTTTTGAACCGACTTTTCAATTCGTATAAGTCTTCTAGTTTGACCACCGATTTGGGTATGGCATTATCAGTGTTATTTTGTCGTATCTGGTGACCATGACAGTCTTCGTCGATTATCTGGTTTGAGTAGGATCCTTCGGAGGTGAGGAAACTTACGATGTCTGGGTCGTAGTTGAATACTCTCCAGTTAGTGATGTTGTCAGGGATAGACGGTTTAAAAATCAATTCTATCGAAAACCTATCTGGACTAAAGTCTTCGGAGGGAATGAGTCTGGAGGCTACGTTAGCTAACAGGTCTGCGCTTGCGTTGTGAAGTCTCGGGATTGACGAAATATTGAACGCTGTAAAATGTGCAGTGAGATCTTGTACTAAAGATTGATAGTGATTTAAATGACTAGACAGGCAGTGTATGGTGTTACGTACCTGTTTGACGACGATCTCGAAATCTCCAAAGACTTGAAGATATTTGACGTTGCAGCCGATTGCTTTGTATAGGCCTTGCACCAAGGCTTCGTATTCCGCTGTGTTGTTCGTGCAATCAAACTCCAGTCTGCATGTGAGCATGGTCTTATTTCCGTCAGGGCTAATCAAAACGCATCCTGCTCCCGCTCCCTCGTTGGATTTAGAGCCATCAAAATATAATTTCCAAAATAAAGAAGTATTTACAGGGTTATCTAAGAAACTAACACACTTTGAATCATTAGTCTGGGAAAAGTTTTCTACTTGGGACAAAACTGAATTTTCTAAATATGGTGATATGTGAGCATTGAAATTTCCGAGGAAAGAGTCTACCGAGTAGTTGCCTATGATGCTGCTGTTGTATGCTATGGCTTCATTCTCTCCTTCCAAATCCATCACTATGTATTTTTGGTGCAATTATCGTTCAACCTTTATTTGATTAGGTTTCCCGTTGAAGGGTAACCACATGTGCGACCAGTCAGTCGAAAAGTATCCGTGGAGTTTCTCGGACCAGTCCCTGCTAAGAATCAGGCCATAAAATTCAAGGATGTCAGCCACTAGGATGTCGATAACTTGGCATACCTTGGGGTTAGACGACAGTCTTATGGTCACTTGATTCAATAAAGGTAACTCGTCAATCTGTACATCCGGAAGACCACGAGTAAGGCTCTCAACCTGCTCCTGCACAGCTGCAAGTATCTCAGTATCACCAAGGTCGAGAATAACAACTCTCCTAGCAGGCTCTGCTGCTGGGGCAGCAGCTGGCGATCGTGGACGAGCTGCTGGACGAACAGGACCAACATCTGCACGCACCCAAGAGTTTGATTAGTTTTTCACGGTAAAATCATGAATAAAAACAATAAACAGTGATATGGTCAGAGATTTTACCAATAGCGCCCCATTGCTCGCCATCCGGTAGCACCAAGTCCGGATCACCTCGGTAGTCCATACCCACATATGGATACTCAGAAAACGCCATCTCCTGACGCTCGAACCACCTAAAGAAGGCCTCAGTGAAAGTAATCTGAGGTTGACCAGCATGTCGGGACATGTGGTCAACCCACCTCTGCATGCGTGGCTCGGTCGGAGAAGGCAAGTCAAGTATGATGTACTGAGGCTGCATCAATGGGATTTTCTCCAAGGCAAAGGCAGTCAGAATAGAACCAAATCCAAAGTTCTTCAGCCTTCCGTCCTTTACCTTGGTCAATTGACTTTTCATCTGAACAAGTACTGCATCACACCAGTTAAACACTTTCGGTTGGAGACACTCCAAGGCGTGCTGCATATAAGATCTGTTGGCAACATGTAAAGCTGCGCTACCGGCCATCCTACCAATAGTAAACAGAATGGACCTAAGAGACCTGTCAGTGATGTCACGGATATTGATCTTGCCGTCTTTGCTCGGCTGTGAACCTTCCCGGCAATACTGACGGATATAGTCTCTGGTGGAAGTAGTCCCTCGAGCCGTACCTGACAAAGAAATGGGGGCACCCCGCCTTGACAACCCAGTCAAGAAGTACATGTCCTCTATGGTCAAGGGGATGGTTTTCCCCCTAATCTGGAATACTTGGTTAACAGGATCCCAAGCATCAAGCATATACTGCAGTAAAGAAATCTGTGCTCTCATGCTAGAGATACGGAAGAACTTTAGTAGGCCACAGTTCCGAAGCGCGTTCACCGTGACCGAGTCATGGAGTGCAACCATGTCCTCTGCTTCATGTTCTCGTTCTCTCCATGTAAGGGACATTTTGTTCAAAGTTCCCTGCAAGCAAACAAGAGAAGTAGTAAGTTCCTAATTTTGATGAAAAACTGGCGAAAAATCATCAAAAAACACATGCAGAATCAGTTTTTCTAGGCCCAGCGCAGGCAGAGAGTCTCCCCCTTGCGCTGAGGCGCAGTCTGCCTTAAGACTACCTGAAATACAGCGCAAGTTTCGAAAGGAGAACCTGCGCTGATGCCAGGGCGCCCTGATGAAACCCCTGGGGCTCAGAAACCTTGAAAAATGTGCATGAAACTGAAAAAGGAAACCATGAAAGTGAAGGGCTAAGGTTTAGCTCCTACCTGGTCCAAACGGCGCTGAAAATCGTCCACAGAATCTCCCGGAATTAGCTGGTGAAAATCAAGGAAGAAGAGGCACCTCCAGAGCTCCAACAAGCAAAATGCAAATGAAATGGTAAATAAGAGGTAAAAACACCTTTTTATGACTTTTTACACAGTTTAAAGTTAAATATTAGGGTTATAATCTCCTTTTCATGCAAATATTGTCCATTTCTAACAAAGTTTGTTGCAGAAATTGAATGTGAAGTACTACATTTGAAAAGAGAAAAGCTAGTAAAAGTAAAAAATCAAATTTGACCATGAATCGAGCAGTTTTACCGCAGAATTTATGCTCGTTAAAAAATAGAAAAGCGTGAGCAAAAGTTTCCACCAGAGTTCAAGCTCATTAAAAATGAACCTATCTCGGTAAATAACCATTGCGATCATAAATTTATCAGCCTTAAAAGCCTTGGTCGTGTTTTCATCCATCACCTCCATTTCATTTGGCCGGTCGTTCACCCCCATATGTGTGTTTACCCATTTTGAGGAACAGCTGCGAAGAGTGATTTCACCTAGCCATCCTTGTGACACTACCGTGATTGGAAAATTCCAATTTGTACCTGGAATCAGTCGCTATCCCTGTTTATCACTCGTTCCTCAAAAGACGAGTCTTCTTTGAGCTCTTTTCACTGACTCGTAAAATATGAAAAGTTTGCCGAGTTTTGGCCTTCCAGCTCCTTAAACGACCGGAACGCTATCCCTCCTCTAGATTTTAATCTTTTTGGACCTGAGGGATTATTGCACAAAAAGATCGAGCGCTTGTCTTGTTCAGCTCGTTAAAAGTACCGAACACCCATCCCTTCTGTATTGTTTTATACTTTTTCAGACTAAAGGGATTAGATGACGAAAAAGGAATCATGGAGTTAACTTTCTGTACCTTTTCAGACTCTCTAAAAATGAAAAGGACCGAGTTATCTTTGTCGTTAGACTCGTTAAATTCATTAAATAGCGAAAAACTTGTCTTTAGACGAGAACGAGTTTCCCTATCGCTAAGCTCGTTAAATCATAGCGATGGGCTTGCTCGAAGGGCAGGTTATAGAACAAGCATATGTTATCCTCCTCAAGCTTGACAAAAATAAAGAGGTACTGGTCAGAAATGACTGGGGAAAAATTGGGAGAACATCAAAGTTTAATGGTAGCAAGTCGCTCTTGAACATGACACTTTTCCTCTGTACCACATCGGGTTGGGTTGTTTCATTCACCGGTCTCATCACCATGGTCCTCGCCAAACCATCCACATTTGGGGTAATGCTACCGATCCATCGCATCAGTGTCGTTATATGTTCAAGAGAGGTCATTCTGAAAGTGTCAACCGTGTCCCATCCACTGCCATACATTATCCTTCATCCATTCATGATCGCCACCCTGAATCATATGTCACAGTTTGTGTTCACCTCCACTAAAATCATTAGCTCCATTCCGTGTCATTGATGTGGGATTCATTAAGGCCCTCCTTTGACGGATCGCTTCTTGTCGACTTCAGCTCATTATCCAAGAAGTTGATCTAGGAACAACCCCATCAGTACTTTGAAGCTTGCATGCCTCAATGGCAAGTTTCTCACTTCCGGCGACAGGTATACATCAGTGACCTTCGACCAGAAGATTTCGCGTGGCGTTCGACGCCAAGTCCTTTATTCACGCCACGTGAATTGTACTGCAGTACCTTGAGGGTCATTATCATTATTGGTGATTCCTCTCGCGCTTGTTAACGGTTTTCATTATTGGCCGGTAATCAAGCGATGTCTTTCCATGTTCGACTTCAGCGCAATTCTCACATGGATCGACTTGTACTTAGAGTGAAGATCGAACGAGTTTGAAGACCCCGGATCTAGTTTCATCCATCCGAGCTGCGATATATATTCAGGAAATATAAAAGCATTTGTCATGTACATCATTGCAGCAGATGATCATCCTATTCAAAGGATGATAATTTCAGCAGAAAATTATCAGTCTACCATCAGACAATCGTCTGTTATATGTACCAAAATGTATTTATAAAGCTGAGCATGGGAATGCCCGCCTCAGCTAGATCATGAAAACAGAATGAAAAATAATGTATTGTATTGTATTGTATTACAGGGCGCCTCCTCAGCACTGGAATAAACTTCGGACCCTCTAGATAAAGCATTTCACCCGATAAACGGCCTCATACTTTAGGGGGCAACTGTTATAGACATTTTTGTGCCTCGCAGCATGCAGCATGAAATGTCAATAATTACAGGGATCCTCAGTCCCTAAACATGTTGTTCTTACCCCTAGAAGAACAAGGTCAGCAAACCACAGCACTTCCCATCAGTTCTTGTTACACTAAAAAATGTCACCTTGACTACTTACAGTTAGTATGGCTCAAATCAACAGTCATGCTACCCTCTTAGGCAAGTCTTATGCCTCTGTTATCCATCTCAAACTCAAAGAAGAGAGAAAGTCTTGTAAAAACTATGTTTATCTCTGGGGTCGCAGGTTCTCTCTAGCCTTACCTGCGGGGACGCATGCCATGTTCACAAAAGCTGCGTCCATGGATGCTCTGTATGTTAAAGGACAGGTGCGTCCTTCTGTAAAAGGCAAAATGCGCAAGTTTTATCTTGAAAAAGTTACTTGTGGTTACTTCTAGAACATTCTAGAGGTCGGTTTGATGAAATGGATGCGCCTCCAGTTGGTTCATGTATCTCTATTAAGAGGGAACTTATCCCATCAATAAGGGAGCTATCCCACCCATAGAGGGGGATGATCCCATTGATAGTGGACCTGAATAACCTCTTTACAACACTATAAATAAAGGCATTGAGCCAGAAGGAAAAAAGGTTGGAGCTATACATTTTCTTTGGGTAAATGCTGCAGGATTTAGGTCTTCCATTAGAACCTTTGTGAGGAGAGATTGTCTTTACATGATTCTACTTGGAAGTGGGTGAGCTTTGTCAAAGTAGAGGAAAACACTTGATGGACCCTGGGAGGAACTTGCACAACACCAAGGCCAGGTTGTAAGAGTTTCTTTGTTTCGTTATTAATACAAACTGGTTTATTTTTCTCAATAGCTTGTGTTAATGAGTTATTTCATGTGTTCCTTGGTCTGCATGTTGAATGTATGTTTTATTATATGAAATACAAGTGCTCGGTAATTTTTTGATTGTTTGTGGTTGCAGGAATTGACTTGAAGGAGGAGCTCATCCGGATCGCCAAGAACGGACTACAACAACAGCGTTTTGGAATAAGGTAAGCCTAAACACTTGTAGTTTTCATGTTGTAAAAGGTATATTTAGAGAAAGATTACTCCATTTTGTCTTGTTTGTCGCTAGAGAGTTTACACTCCTAGGGAGGTCAGTTGTGTCAGCCCAAATGACTTTTTCCGCCACGACAGTTCTCCACCTGAAAACACTCAGAAACAGGCTATTTTTGGATCATGTCAGCTGCTCCACTGAGCATCTGCGCTGGAATGAAACTGCTCCTCCTTGTACCTGCGCTGAAAGTCAAATCTAATGAAGGCTACCTGCGCTGGGCGAGATTGGCCAAGTGGCACAGTCATTCTGCAAGGTGTCAATTGCCCAGGAAGCTTCCAAACTGACACTTGGTTCAAGAGATTCACCCTGTGATGAGTAAGAGGTACTTGATCTCCATGTGTAAGCAAGGATCTCCAAGTGGACTCAAGAACTGAAGATTAACTGAAGAGGGAGAGGACACAAGGCAGCTTTATGTCAGTCTCAAGCTGACTCATCCTCTCTTCTTCTATCCTATATATAGAGCTCTTCTATGAGGTCTAAGGAGGCTGGAATTTTGTGCAAAGCAAGGAAGTGCTGTTGGTTTACAGTTAGAGCTATTGGGTGATTGCTTTTATAGAGGTGAAGAGGAGATTTCTTGCTGCTGGGGAGGTGCTGCTGGATTGGAGCCATTGATGGTTGTAACCTTCTCAGAACCCTTTTACTTCTATCAATAAATCTTTGAATGTTCTCCTATATACTTGTATTGCATTGATGTATTGTATTTACTTGTATATCTGATTCACTCTAATCCATGCATCAGTTATGAGTACATGTTTCTTGTAGTTTCCCTCTCTTGTTTGTGCAGGGTCTGTGTGTAGCTGGGCTGGAAAAGGGAGGCAAGGAGCTGGGAACAAGAGATAAAGAGAGAGGACAGGATCGACAAAAGCGAAAGACACCGGTTGGTCAATCTTTTCTTCCTTCTCTGTACTTTCATAAAGGAAAATAATCAAGGCTTTACTTTCAGTTGTTGCTAAGGACTGTCACCCTTAGAGTAGGGATAGGGTCATCCGAGTCAGATACTTTTCCCCACAACAAACTGGCGACTCCACTGGGGAACCTAGTATCTTGTTGGTGTTTGTAGTATCTTTGCTATTCATTTCCTGAACCAAAGAGTACCAAATCGAAAAGCTTTTGACTATATCAAAAGCGAAGTAGAGGGGCTACTACTCTTGCTCATTTACTGAGCAGATTCATGATTTGAAGAGCTGATCTACAAAAGACTCTTGTACTCTTTGTGATAGCTTTTCATCCTCTTGATCATCCCTTAGCCTGTACTTGACCTATAGCTTTTTATTTCAGCAAAATCAGTGCATTTTTGAGCTTTTTATGACCGGGAAATCCTTGTAAACACAACTCTCGTGTCTCAGTGCAGGCTGTCCACAGGCAGTCTGCATTTCAGCGCAGGTACTCCCTCCGGGAACTACGCTGAGAGTCAACTTGACAGACCAGAGCCTGCGCTGATCCAGTTAGGCTATGTCTTCCTGAGGTTTCCCACTGTGTCTTAGCCCTGTTTTCACTGATTTTTGCTGCTGATTGCTTGACATTATACTTGCAGTAAACCAACTTTCCTTGACATTATTCCGTGCCTCAGTTGTGTGATGAAACTGTGAGTGTTCTTTCAGTATTTCTTGCTTCAGTTATAGTTTCCCATTGTGAAAAGCGAACCAGTATAGCTGTGGCCTCTTAGATCCTGAACTGTAAAAGTGTCTTTGTGATCTTAAGAGCTAGTTTTATTACTGTTCATGGCTGTTTGAGTTTGTTTGTTTTTCATTTTATGGTTTGAATTCATACAGTTTTAGTGTTGAAACAAGTACCTTTAAGGTGTCTTTTCATTTTAGACGAAACTTGTTTGTTTACGCTTCAAATTGAATTCGAAAATTATACAACAGTTTCCTTTTGTCTACATCAACATTAAGGGAAAAGAAAAGAAATACATGCATCTTGCATTTGCATTTTGATATGCGTGATTGATCTAGGAGAAAGTGCATTAGTTTGTGCTTTGTGCTCTGTGTGGAAAGATAGTGTTTTTCTCTCCCCTCAGTAGTTAGGATTTTCAAAGCTAAAAAGATTGTAAAGCTTGCTTATCATTTTAGCTGCATTTAGGAATTTGTACCAATACATCTCGTGGTGATCCTGAAAGACAAACTGCTAAACAAGATCAACTTAAAATATATTGAATGAATCTAAAAACGCATTGTAACATAACGCTCACAATAGAGGTCTAGGTAGAGACGTGTTCCGGCGTCGTTAAACGTAGTGACTGTCGATCTCTACGAAGGTGGGTGATTCCTCCTGAGGGACGATAGCACTAATACGGACTTGTGCTCCCGCGTACCGTCGCGTATATTGGGAGACCCCTATAGGCATTTATCCTTTATCCTTAGGAAGCCGTGTCGACCGCCCTACTGATCGCGATGCAGTGAACACAACATTCACGAAGATCGACCACCCGTACCGTAAAACGTATTCTGTGGTTTCGCGAAAGGTTTGGCACACCCTCTGCCTAGATCTCCAGAGCAGTTTCTTTTGGCCCTTTTCAAACTCTATAACTGAAAAGGTCCAACCGAGCATTTGTCACTTCGGGCTCGTTAATACATCGAAGGCGACTAGAGTCATCTTTAGCTTTTTCTCGACTCTTAAAACATGAAAAAGCAAAGTTGTGTCTAAAAGCGTCTAATAAAATTCATTCAATACGGAAACATAATTCCCCTTTTTGTATTTTAGTTGATCAAGTAATCCGCAACCGTGGAGGAAAGTAAATTAAAACTCCGTCGTTCGAGGAGACTCGCGAGTCAACCGTCTTTGTCTCCGGAATCGAGAGTAGTACGGACAAAGCGAACTCGCTTGACCGGGTCAAATCTCCCATTGAAGTTAGAACAACAGTTCCAACAACATCTGAGATTCTGGTCACTCCTAGTATTTCTGGAATCCCTGCCTCTATTGAAGAAGTTCAACCGCAACAGAGGGACAGTTGTACTGATCCTAGTCTAAAGACAAGTACTTGCATAACTGAACCAGTTCCATCTTAAACCGGTCCACAGAGTCTTGTTGTTCAAACCACTGTCGCTGTCGAAGCAACCCCTTCTTCGGCACCAGAAATCTTTTACGGACCTGACGGTCTTCCTCTTCCTCCTGGTCTGATTGCAATAGAGGAAATCGTAGAGGACCAGCAAGCAAATACTCCAACTCATTTTGGAGTAGGCACCACTCTTTTTCCTTCTGCATCAGAAGTTTGTCCATCGCCACAGGAAGTTCCTGTAGAATCGTTAGGCAGTTTATTGGATAGACTTAAAATGTCTGAGCAACCGTCGACATCTAGGACTGTGCCAAACGACACAGCGACAGCAGAAGCTCCTGCTGCCAATCCAACGATGTTTGCCGGCATACCAGCTGTCCCGACTAGCTCTCATCAGCTAGAAGGAGTCCACCCAGGGACTATTACGACAACTTGGTCTGTTCCAGTTTGTTCTTCCGGTATAATACCCGGTAATTCTTATGTTGAAACTAGACAAATTGATCCCTTTGGAAATCAGTTTGGGCCATCCAGTCCTCAAAGGCAATCTATACCCTTGAGCTCCGGATTGTTACCGTATGGGGGGCAATATGCCCTTTCACTTCCCCTTCCGGGGGGATACCCATACGGCAGTTTTCAACAACATTCAGGTTTGACTGAAGTAACGACGAGTGGTTGGGTACCTATGTTACCCCAACAACCAAGAGTTGTATATTCCATGCAACAGTGTGTACCTATGTCTAGTATCCCGACGACGCCAGCAATTGTAACCGTGTCGCAAGTTCAATCGATGCCTGTTGTATGTCAACCCCAAGTTGTAATGCAACAGCCCATTGACCCTGCAACACAACCACAATCGCCAACTGCCGGGACGACACAGATACAAACGGGAACCATAACCCCGCATCTTGGTCCGTCGGTTAGTGTCGCACAGCAAAACATGGCTTCACAACCATGGATGGTGCAATACCAACAACCTCAGTTTCAACAGGTGTACCAGGGATCTGAGCAACAGATCTTTGCGAATAGTGGGCAACCCTATATTCAGAACGGGTTAAATCAACCACTTTACAGTGGCCAAGCCCACCAGCCGTATCAGTCATATCAACATCAGTTGCATTATGCTGGTATGCAAAGGCCTACTGCTCAGGCGATTCCATCGTATCCTGGGTACGCCTCGCCAAACCTGAATCAGCAGTTTCCATTCGTGGCGACCCTAGAATTACCAGATTTACATCGATTAACGAACGATCCAATCGCCTATGCCCATTGGTGGCCAGCGATTCCTCACAAACTTCCTTCGGACATTCCTAAATTCAATGGAAATCCTGGCGAAGACCCGTCGAATCATGTGATGACATTCCATCTGTGGTGTTCGTCGAATACCTTGAATGATGATTCGATAAGGCTTCGCCTTTTCCAGAGGACATTGACTGGTCCGGCGGCTAAATGGTATATTGAATTACCTAGAGCCTCTTTCGACAATTTTAGTTCCCTAGCCACGACTTTCTTAACACACTTTCAGTTACCTATAAGGTACGAAACTGGAACAGAGATCTTGACCAATTTCAAGCAGACAACGGCCACACATATATCAGATCATATACATGAGTGGCGTCGTCATCGCAGAATGGTAAAGACCTATGTTCCAGATCAGCTATTGGCTGAGTGGTTTATAAAGTCACTTCTTCCTGCTATAACAGAAAATGTGGCCAAGGGAGGCGTCGTAACAGAGGAGCAGGTTATTGCTCGTGCTCAATATTTGGACTTAGTATATACTCAGTTGGGCACGCTCTATGATAAGATACTTGACGCCCCCAGACCGGAATTTTCAATCCCTCCTCCTCCCGGATCAAATAGTGACTCTCATGCCGGTGATGGCGTGATTGGAACTGCAAACGCTAAGTCGACAAGGGATTCAAATAAGAAAGCCCGTAAGACTTCGAATCAAAAAGCAAATCAAGAGATTCTTGCTTCGGAGGTAAATGTTGTATCTACGGATAAAGGCAAAAACTCCAATCAACCAGGAAGCAAGAAGAAACAAAACAAAGGGAAGAAGAAAAAACAGGGTGAGTCATCCCCTCAAAAAACTTCTTCAAACCCTCCTGGGCAAGGGAAACAATTTTATCCATGTCAGATATGCGATGAAAATCATTCGACAAAGAACTGTCCGTTCAAAGCTGAGTTAAAGAGGTTCTTTAAAAGTTCCCAAACTTCAGCTGTGTTGACTGATCCATTTCCCACCCCAGGTCAAAATATGGTTGATAGTGGAAATGCTTCCCCGTCTCAAGTGCTTATGTTGTCGGTTTCTAAGCAAAATGATGCTTTGATCTCGACCAGGAATAAAGATTATGGGAATCCGCCGGTGTCGAACGACAAAGGGAAAGATCAACCCAGTAGTTCGACAACAACTTCGGCAGAAGTTGTACCCCCCCTCATGCATGAATTAACAATAAAGCCACCTAAGGGAGTAGTACACAAGTCGACATTTAATCCTCGTGCCAGAGCGGCGCAGCATTATAACATAGTAGAAGATTTGGCCCAATCGCCATCTGCTATGTCGACTCTTGAGGTACTACAAAATTGTCCATCCCAAAGGCAGGCATTGTTATCAGCAATTGGTGGAGTGGATCCTAAAGATTCCAATCTTGTATCCTTTGATCACAAAGGATATGATCCTCAGTTACCAGCGCAATTAGCTTTCCTTATTCAAGTGAAAGCACTCAACAAAACTGTTCATAGAACGATTATTGATGAGGGAGCATCGACATGTATCATGTCGATGAGTTGCTGGAAAACTCTTGGATCTCCAACCTTGTCGCGATCTTCGACGACATTGAAAGCATTTGACGGTAGGACGTACACTCCGTACGGTATCCTAAATAACTTTAAGGTTGAACTAGGAGGAAAAACAGTGGAAATTGATGTTGAAGTCATTGATGGCAATCTTGACTATAACATCCTACTGGGAAGACCATGGATATATGCCATGGCAGCTGTAGTGTCGACATATTTTAGGAAGATCGCATTCCCGTTTGAAGGAGGGATTACGATCGTCGACCAGCAGAATTTCCTCCCTAATGGTTCACAAGTTACTGGAAGCATTCCCCTGATCCATGGGAGCGACCATTCAATACAAGATATCGGAGTAGGCTTGCTAAAAGATCCCACAATGATGGGAACTTTCGCGTTGCCACCTCCTTTCCATGTAGGGAATATCCCGTTTGTAGCAACATGCAACATGGTATCTTCTTCAAAGGTCGCAGGAGACAAAGTCGTCATGGATTATCAAGTGGTTTTGCCACCTAGCCCTATAGAAATATTGTAGCAATCAATGTTTCAGGCATGGGAGGCGAGCCCAAATCAACGCTCGTCAAGCGTTTGGGTAGATAGGTCTCGAGAATATGGTACCCCATTAGATCCATGGTCAAAAGTTCATGGGACTGACGAAGGAATCTTACAATCAATGATGATTGAGGGGGCACCATGGAATGATCACCACCATCGTTCCCTTCTTCCAGAGTGTGAAGAAGAAACTCAACACGACCTATATCACCCTTCAGTATTTGAATTCCTAACAAATACTGTAAATACGGTGGATTCAGAGCGAAACCTATCCAATATTGAAGAGACCGTAGCCATAAACATCTCGACAAAACCTGATGTTGTAGAGAATATTCATGTCGGCAAAAGTTGTTCCCCTTCAGAACTGGAAATATATGGTGCTCTCTTTCGCGAATTTAGAGATGTCTTTGCATGGTCATATGATGAAATGCCAGGCATTGACTCGAGCATAGTTGAACATGAGATTAAAATGTATCCTGATGTCAAACCAGTAAGACAACGGCTTCGACAGGTACACCCCAAGAAAGCCGCTGCCATTAAGGCAGAAGTTGAAAAACTTCTCCATGCTGGATTCATCTACCCGGTTCCTCTAACCGATTGGGTATCGAATATTGTCCCTGTTATGAAAAAACAAGGGACGATAAGAGTGTGCGTCGACTATAGGGATGTAAACCAAGCTTGTCCAAAGGACAACTACCCTACACCCTTCATCGACCAGATAATTGATGAATGCGCCGGATGTGAAATCTTTTCCTTTATGGATGGATTTTCCGGGTATAATCAAATAAATATCCGCCCACAGGACCAGTCTAAGACTGCATTTATTTGTCCGTGGGGCACATTCGCTTATCGAAAATTACCCTTTGGTTTAAAGAACGCAGGGGCGACGTTTCAGAGGGCAATGAATTATGCCTTCCATGACATCAAGAACATCGTTCAACCTTACCTCGACGATCTTCCGGCTCATTCGCGGAAGCGGACTGATCATCCGCGGCATTTGAGAGCAATATTTCTACGTTGCCGACACTACAAGATAAGACTCAATCCGCACAAGTGTGTGTTTTGCGTCGGTTCTGGTCGTTTACTTGGCTTTGTAGTCTCTAAGGATGGGATTCGTCTCGACCCCTGTAAGGTTCAGGCAATCATTAATTTGCCTCCACCTTCAAATTTGCTTCAGATTCAGAAACTCCAAGGGAAAGCAAACTTTCTGAGGAGGTTCATTCCAAATTACGCAGAACTTGCCAAAGGTTATACTCGTCTTTTGAAAAAGGATGTACCTTTTGTCTGGGACCAGGTTGCGCAAGCTTCCTTTGACGCTCTGAAAGATTCTCTAGTAAGAGCATCATTAATGTACGCCCCGGACTATCAAAGAGATTTTAACCTGTATCTAGCTGCAGCAGATACGACCATTGCGATGGTCTTAGTGCAAGAAGTCGATGGAATTGAACATCCTATTTATTATTTAAGTAAAAACTTAAATGACACAGAAAGTAAATATTCCTATGTTGAAAAACTAGCGCTTGCTGCTGTTCAAGCGATTCAAAGGTTTCGACATTATGTCCTCTTTAGGAAAACTACCATTCTGTCAGATTGCAACCCCATGACGTATATACTGTCGCGACAGTTGCTTGGGGGCAAATATTCAAAATGGATAGCCATCCTTCAAGAGTTTGATTTGGATTTTGTAAAATCCAAATCGAAGAAAGCTCTAGTTTTCGCGGAATTATTATGCGATCTCCCATCGTCGTCCAACGATGAAACATCAGAAGAGTCAATCGTGGATGAAAATTTGTTTCTGATATCAGTAAGCGATGAGTGGTATGGAGACATCATTGTTTATCTCCAAACCCAAAAATTTAGGCCTAATACCTCACACTCGGAACGGAAGCGTATACGATACCAATCTAAAGACTACATGATCGTCGGTGATACACTTTACCGTCGTGGTGTCGATACGGTTCTGAGGAGGTGCCTTACCCATGAGGAGGCCGAGAAAGCCCTGAATGATTGTCATTCAGGCGCGTGCGGGGGGCATCAATCTGGATATGCAACAGCACAAAGAATCTTACGAGCAGGATATTTCTGGCCAACTATGTTTAAAGATTGCATAATAGCTGTCAGAAGTTGCCATGCATGTCAGATCTTTGATAGCAAAACCAGGAGACCAACCGCACCCTTGCAGCCTATAGTTGCTGTTGGGCCTTTCGCCAAGTGGGGCATCGATTTCATGCAATGTAACCCCACCTCGACCGGGGGGCATGGGTATATTATAGTCGCTGTTGACTATTTTACCAAATGGGCCGAGGCGATGCCTACATTGGATAACACTGGTGAAACAGCTGCCCTTTTCTTTTTTAATCATGTAGTCGCCAGGTTCGGCGTTCCGCAGGCTATAGTGACAGATCATGGATCGCATTTTCGCAATCACATGATGGTTGAGTTAGCTGCCAAACTAGGGCTATCGCACGACAGCTCTACCCCATATTATCCACAAGCCAACGGACAAGTTGAGGCAATCAACAAGGTCCTGAAGCGTATGTTGCAAAGGATGATCGGGGTTCACAAAAGAAGATGGCACCTACTCCTGTACTCAGCATTGTGGGCTTACCGAACCTCGGTAAAGAACGCCACTGGGTTCACACCATTCCAATTGGTGTATGGCCTGGAGGCAGTCTTACCGATCCAGTGCGAAATTTCGTCTCTTAAACTCGCAATTGACCTCCTCCCCGGAACCTCAGAAGAAGAGGCTCGTTTCTTGGAATTGATCCAGTTGGATGAAAACCGTCGTGACGCCGCTTTGGCGAACGAAGCCCATAAGAAACGAGTCAAAGCACAGTTCGACAAGAATGTCAAACCTCGTATCTTCTCTGAGGGTGACTTGGTTTTGCTTTACGACCAAGAATCCGACAAATTAGGAGCAGGAAAATTTAAGTCCTTATGGATGGGTCCCTATATTGTTAAAAGGGTGTTAGCAAAAGGAGCCTACGAGTTAATGGATTATGACGGGATACCACTGGCGCAACCCCGCAACGGGTTGTACCTCAAGCGTTACTATGCCTGAATAGTAACCTGAGTGCTTTTGTTGTATTTTGTTTTCGCTAAAGTGTTTGTTTCGGTTTAGTAATCCACCCTTCTCGTTTGTTGCAGATGTCGAATTATTCTGAGACATATGTGGGATATGCCGACGGAGCGAGTCGTAGTACGCGGAATTTGTCCTCCGCAGCCTGGGCCATTTTTGATCCAAGCGGCGAGTTAGTGAGTTCAGAGGTGTGTGTATTGGGCAGTCAACGAACAACATCGCTGAGTATAGCGCGTTGATTGAACTCCTCTCTGATACCATCGCTCATGGTATACGCCGACTAATTGTTAGGCTAGACTCACAGCTTGTGATACTACAACTCACTGGTATATATTCAGTCCGCAATCCAGCTATTTATCGAATGTTTCTAAGGGTTAAGATTTTGGAAAGAGAGTTTGATTCAATTCAATACCAACATATTTCCAGAAACTTGAACACATTAACAGATTCATTAGCAAACTATGTATTAGATAGACATTTGCAACATATATAAAAAGAGATGCATCGGTGCTATGCAAGTGGATCGCAAATAAACCAGAATAAACTCCGAAAATCAAAATATATAAAGCTGTTTATAGTTTGTACATGATGTGCTGTAATCAAAACAAAATTGGTCGTATGACCTAGAACTCAAAAAGATGCTAGGGGGCACCCTAGCCTAGTGGTGCTCATGAAAGTACGTCACGGTCTGTGCAATCATGCGCAAGAGACGAGTCCATCGTCTAGGCACGCCAATAGTGTGCCGCTGCAACTGTAAAGGTAACTCGTCAATCTGTACATCCGGAAGACCACGAGTAAGGCTCTCAACCTGCTCCTGCACAGCTGCAAGTATCTCAGTATCACCAAGGTCGCGAATAACAACTCTCCTAGCAGGCTCTGCTGCTGGGGCAGCAGCTGGCGATCGTGGACGAGCTGCTGGACAAACAGGACCAACATTTGCACGCACCCAAGAGTTTGATTAGTTTTGCATGGTAACATCATGAATAAAAACAATAAACAGTGATATGGTCAGAGATTTTACGCACCAAGTCCGGATCACCTCGGTAGTCCATACCCACATATGGATACTCAGAAAACGCCATCTCCTGACGCTCGAACCACCTAAAGAAGGCCTCAGTGAAAGTAATCTGAGGTTGACCAGCATGTCGGGACATGTGGTCAACCCACCTCTGCATGCGTGGCTCGGTCGGAGAAGGCAAGTCAAGTATGATGTACTGAGGCTGCATCAATGGGATTTTCTCCAAGGCAAAGGCAGTCAGAATAGAACCAAATCCAAAGTTCTTCAGCCTTTCGTCCTTTACCTTGGTCAATTGACTTTTCATCTGAACAAGTACTGCATCACACCAGTTAAACACTTTCGGTTGGAGACACTCCAAGGCGTGCTGCATATAAGATCTGTTGGCAACATGTAAAGCTGCGCTACCGGCCATCCTACCAATAGTAAACAGAATGGACCTAAGAGACCTGTCAGTGATGTCACGGATATTGATCTTGCCGTCTTTGCTCGGCTGTGAACCTTCCCGGAAATACTGACGGATATAGTCTCTGGTGGAAGTAGTCCCTCAAGCCGTACCTGACAAAGAAATGGGGGCACCCCGCCTTGACAACCCAGTCAAGAAGTACATGTCCTCTATGGTCAAGGGGATGGTTTTCCCCCTAATCTGGAATACTTGGTTAACAGGATCCCAAGCATCAAGCATATACTGCAGTAAAGAAATCTGTGCTCTCATGCTAGAGATACGGAAGAACTTCAGTAGGCCACAGTTCCGAAGCGCGTTCACCGTGACCGGGTCATGGAGTGCAACCATGTCCTCTGCTTCATGTTCTCGTTCTCGCCATGTAAGGGACATTTTGTTCAAAGTTCCCTGCAAGCAAACAAGAGAAGGAGTAAGTTCCTAATTTTGATGAAAAACTGGCGAAAAATCATCAAAAAACACATGCAGGATCAGTTTTTCTAGGCCCAGCGCAGGCAGAGAGTCTCCCCCTTGCGCTGAGGCGCAGTCTGCCTTAAGACTACCTGAAATACAGCGCAAGTTTCGAAAGGAGAACCTGCGCTGATGCCAGGGCGCCCTGATGAAACCCCTGGGGCTCAGAAACCCTGAAAAATGTGCATGAAACTGAAAAAGGAAACCATGAAAGTGAAGGGCTAAGGTTTAGCTCCTACCTGGTCCAAACGGCGCCGAAAATCGTCCACAGAATCTCCCGGAATCAGCTGGTGAAAATCAAGGAAGAAGAGGCACCTCCAGAGCTCCAACAAGCAAAATGCAAATGAAATGGTAAATAAGAGGTAAAAACACCTTTTTATGACTTTTTACACAGTTTAAAGTTAAATATTAGGGTTATAATCTCCTTTTCATGCAAATATTGTCCATTTCTAACAAAGTTTGTTGCAGCAATTGAATGTGAAGTACTACATTTGAAAAGAGAAAAGCTAGTAAAAGTAAAAAATCAAATTTGACCATGAATCGAGCAGTTTTACCGCAGAATTTATGCTCGTTAAAAAATAGAAAAGCGTGAGCAAAAGTTTCCACCAGAGTTCAAGCTCATTAAAAATAAACCTATCTCGGTAAATAACCATTGCGATCGTAAATTTATCAGCCTTAAAAGCCTTGGTCGTGTTTTCATCCATCACCTCCATTTCATTTGGCCGGTCGTTCACCCCCATATGTGTGTTTACCCATTTTGTGGAACAGCTGCGAAGAGTGATTTCACCTAGCCATCCTTGTGACACTACCGTAATTGGAAAATTCCAATTTGTACCTGGAATCAGTCGCTATCCCTGTTTATCACTCGTTCCTCAAAAGACGAGTCTTCTTTGAGCTCTTTTCACTGACTCGTAAAATATGAAAAGTTTGCCGAGTTTTGGCCTTCCAGCTCGTTAAACGACCGGAACGCTATCCCTCCTCTAGATTTTAATCTTTTTGGACCTGAGGGATTATTGCACAAAAAGATCGAGCGCTTGTCTTGTTCAGCTCGTTAAAAGTACCGAACACCCATCCCTTCTGTATTGTTTTATACTTTTTCGGACTAAAGGGATTAGATGACGAAAAAGGAATCATGGAGTTAACTTTTTGTACCTTTTCAGACTCTCTAAAAATGAAAAGGACCGAGTTATCTTTGTCGTTAGACTCGTTAAATTCATTAAATAGCGACAAACTTGTCTTTAGACGAGAACGAGTTTCCCTATCGCTAAGCTCGTTAAATCATAGCGATGGGCTTGCCCGAAGGGCAGGTTATAGAACAAGCATATGTTATCCTCCTCAAGCTTGACAAAAAGAAAGAGGTACTGGTCAGAAATGACTGGGGAAAAATTGGGAGAACATCAAAGTTTAATGGTAGCAAGTCGCTCTTGAACATGACACTTTTCCTCCGTACCACATCGGGTTGGGTTGTTTCATTCACCGGTCTCATCACCATGGTCCTCGCCAAACCATCCACATTTGGGGTAATGCTACCGATCCATCGCATCAGTGTCGTTATATGTTCAAGAGTGGTCATTCTGAAAGTGTCAACCGTGTCCCATCCACTGCCATACATTATCCTTCATCCATTCATGATCGCCACCCTGAATCATATGTCACAGTTTGTTTTCACCTCCACTAAAATCATTAGCTCCATTCCGTGTCATTGATGTGGGATTCATTAAGGCCCTCCTTTGACGGATCGCTTCTTGTCGACTTCAGCTCATTATCCAAGAAGTTGATCTAGGAACAACCCCATCAGTACTTTGAAGCTTGCATGCCTCAATGGCAAGTTTCTCACTTCCGGCGACAGGTATACATCAATGACCTTCGACCAGAAGATTTCGCGTGGCGTTCGACGCCAAGTCCTTTATTCACGCCACGTGAATTGTACTGCAGTACCTTGAGGGTCATTATCATTATCGGTGATTCCTCTCGCGCTTGTTAACGGTTTTCATTATTGGCCGGTAATCAAGCGATGTCTTTCCATGTTCGACTTCAGTGCAATTCTCACATGGATCGACTTGTACTTAGAGTGAAGATCGAACGAGTTTGAAGAGCCCGGATCTAGTTTCATCCATTCGGGCTGCGATATATATTCAGGAAATATAAAAGAATTTGTCATGTACATCATTGCAGCAGATGATCATCCTATTCAAAGGATGATAATTTCAGCAGAAAATTATCAGTCTACCATCAGACGATCGTCTGTTATATGTACCAAAATGTATTTATAAAGCTGAGCATGGGAATGCCCGCCTCAGCTAGATCATGAAAACAGAATGAAAAATAATGTATTGTATTGTATTGTATTACAGGGCGCCTCCTCAGCACTGGAATAAACTTCGGACCCTCTAGATAAAGCATTTCACCCGATAAACGGCCTCATACTTTAGGGGGCAACTGTTATATACATTTTTGTGCCTCACAGCATGGAGCATGAAATGTCAATAATTATAGGGATCCTCAGTCCCTAAACATGTTGTTCTTACCCCTAGAAGAACAAGGTCAGCAAACCACAGCACTTCCCATCAGTTCTCCACCTGAAAACACTCAGAGACAGGCTATTTTTGGATCATGTCAGCTGCTCCACTGAGCATCTGCGCTGGAATGCAACTGCTCCTCCTTGTACCTGCGCTGAAAGTCAAATCTAATGAAGGCTACCTGCGCTGGGCGAGATTGGCCAAGTGGCACAGTCATTCTGCAAGGTGTCAATTGCCCAGGAAGCTTCCAAACTGACACTTGGTTCAAGAGATTCGCCCTGTGATGAGTAAGAGGTACTTGATCTCCATGTGTAAGCAAGGATCTCCAAGTGGACTCAAGAACTGAAGATTAACTGAAGAGGGAGAGGACACAAGGCAGCTTTATGTCAGTCTCAAGCTGACTCATGCTCTCTTCTTCTATCCTATATATAGAGCTCTTCTATGAGGTCTAAGGAGGCTGGAATTTTGTGCAAAGCAAGGAAGTGCTGTTGGTTTACAGTTAGAGCTATTGGGTGATTTCTTTTATAGAGGTGAAGAGGAGATTTCTTGCTGCTGGGGAGGTGTTGCTGGATTGGAGCCATTGATGGTTGTAACCTTCTCAGAACCCTTTTACTTCTATCAATAAAGCTTTGAATGTTCTCCTATATACTTGTATTGCATTGATGTATTGTATTTACTTGTATATCTGATTCACTCTAATCCATGCATCAGTTATGAGTACATGTTTCTTGTAGTTTCCCTCTCTTGTTTGTGCAGGGTCTGTGTGTAGCTGGGCCGGCAAAGGGAGCAAGGAGCTGGGAACAAGAGACAAAGAGAGAGGACAGGATCGACAAAAGCGAAAGACACCGGTTGGTCAATCTTTTCTTCCTTCTCTGTACTTTCATAAAGGAAAATAATCAAGGCTTTACTTTCAGTTGTTGCTAAGGACTGTCACCCTTAGAGTAGGGATAGGGTCATCCGAGTCGGATACTTTTCCCCACAACACCATGACCCGGCTGTCCCTTGCATTGTATAGGGGAAAAGTCGGACCACGGCATCTTCGTTGGTAACTCCGTTGAGATTAACAGAAAGCATGAAATTATTGATATGTTCTTCAGCTAGCATTCCTGTTTCTGGATTGAATTTCGGTAGCCACTTCTCAGGATGGGCAGGTATTGGACTTAGGGGTGGAGGCATTAAAACCGCCCCAGGATTGTTCCATGGAGATTGGGCCATCGCTGAGTGACCAGTTAACAAAAGTGCAGAAGATGATCTTTGATGTTGAGAAGATGGAGATGTTACGATCTTCAACGATTGCGGAGGAAGGGTTGTGGGAGATGGATGAGTGTTTTGAGGTGATGATGTGGGTGGTAGACTTCGCGGACAGGGAGTTGAAATGGACGAAGTGGATGAAACAGTCTCTCTGTCAGACTCTGGAAGTGCTTTCCTTGCTCTTTTCCTAGTAGGGAGAGGGGTTTCAGTTGGCTGGATGCCAAACTTTTCACTCTTCAATCGGGTCAGGGGATGAGCAGGGTTGTATTGCGAAGTCAAGTTGCCTTTAGATTTATCAGACTTCTGGGTGAAAATAGAGAATCCCTGGAGTTTACGGATTAACGTTTGAACTTCAGGGGGATCAAAAATAGGACAGTCTGATGTATCGGGGTGTATAGCAGTGGTGGATGTCCGAGCGACTTCTAGTTCCGAGTTTAATTGTACTGGAGAAGTCGGGGAAGTTGGTGAGGGTGATTTGCTCTCAGAATGGTATTTGGATTTTGAATTATGCGCCATTCATAGCTCGAGCCCTCCTTCCAGCGCCAGAAATTTTGAGGGCCCCGAATTCGGGTCAACAACAAGGGGGATACCCACTCGGTCCGGAACCTGGTTGGCGGCTCCTTGCCCGTTTGGAGTAGCGGGTCCGACTGGGGGTAATGGGACCAGTTTCCCAATGTGAAGGGTGTGCGTGTGTGTGTAGAGTTTGCTGATATTAATCTAAAAGGTTTCTCTGAACTAGTCTTAATTCTAACACCTAAACTACTTCTATACTAATGTGATCTAATGAAGAGAAAAAATACATCTAATCTACGCTAACCCGGGGTGTTCTCTTTTGTTATGCGATCTAGAAAGATTTCTAACAACAACTGGTAATAAAGATCATTCAACTGTTATCAGAATATAAATCGATAAAGATAAACCATTCTGCATAAGAAGTTAGGCAGAGTAGTTGTGAAAAGCATATCGCATAATCAGTTTTCTATATGTCAAGCATAAATAAATGACTCCACCGTACAGAAGTGCCAAATGGTAATACAGACATTCATATAACATATAAAGAACTCAACTGTATATCACTTTAGGGATACTAGCAGAATTTAGTCAAGAGATAAAAGTACCATTTATGACTGATTTCACTAATAAACTTCAAGCAATAATGATTTACTTCTACTTGTTTCTAATATCTACTAAGAGTACAGAAGTGCAACATCAGTAACAGACATTAAAATGCAAACATAAATAAATCTCGATCCATCCATTCATCAAAAACCTCCTCTGAGGGTGCATAAGTGCATGTTCTGAGGACAAGTTTTTTTGACAGATTTCCGGACCCTTCTCCAAATGCCATGAGAAGGGTTAAATACTACTAGCTAATTGATATTAATTACACGAATCTAGGGAATCGGCTTCAAATGACCGCCCTTTACTAAAAGCAAATATATTTCTAAAACTTTAAATCTAATTTCTGACTGTTTTTGTATATTCTCTTTAGTGTTGTCAACAGCGCAATGCTTTCCTGGGAAGAGTCGGCTAGCTACCTTCTTCTTTTGCTCAGGAGATAAAAGTGGAAATAACAAGAGCTGGCACCTCCTTCTGACAGACCATAAGATATTTTCAAAAACTTTTCTCTAGCTGGGTGTATTCACCGCGTGTATACTTAGCACAACCCAGGTTCTTCTCAAACTGATTTTGTTGTTGCTGTTTCAGTTTCGGGTCGTGCGAATGACTGAGTGGGTTAGGAGTCGCGCTGTATGGACATCCCCCTATTTCGAGGATTGTTTTCGTCCTTTGTTCCAGGTTTTTCTGGAGTGTCTTCCTTCCTATGCGCTTCTTTCTCTGCTTTACCAAGTCTGAGCTTCAGGATCTTTTGTGAACACGCTGCTTTTGTGCGCCTTTGACTCTGAGTCTTGGATAGTCTAATTTCATCAGTGCCGGTTGTCTGATAGTCTAGAATCCGTGGTCCTGCTGCATGCGGCATTCGTTTGCGGAGGTATCTTCTCTCTGCTATTTGATTGGCGCTTTCCCCTTTCTCTCAGATGTTTCCTGCATATAGATTTATATCAGTTGCGTGTCTTGCAGTCTACGCAAAGAAGAAGGGAAATGAAAAGATTGACATAAAAGCATTAAACTCTAATGAATGCATAATCCTGACATTCATCATGACTTGACTCTTCGATAAATGCGATGCAATCATTTATTGATACTCAAGCATGCGGTCATTAATTTCCTTTAAGGTGCGCGCTTGGTCTTGGGTTTATCGTGTGATGAGTCTTTTCAGATCGCAGATCGCAGTTTACTGATATCGCAGATCACAGATCGTAGATTTTATTCAATGGTTCATGGTGCCATAGCGTGACGTTTGCGATGTGCGATGTCGCATATCGGCGATCGGCGCTTCTTGGAGGTCCTCCTTTTAGAGCGCGTTTGAGATGCATGCGACGCGATGAACTTCGCGTCGCTCTTTCGCAGTTTTACTTTTCGCGCTTTAAGTAATGCTTCAACCTTTCTTTGCGATGCGATTTAAGCCTTAGGGAGAAAAATACAAAAATTTAACAAAATATTTTTTGGGATTTTTTGTTCAGGGTCCCCCCTTTGCTCGACGTTATTGCTAATATCAAGCAAAGAGGGGGGGTTGTTGGTGACCACAACACCTTCCTAGCCTTTTACAATGTCAAAATTATAGTGAGCTTGGGAGACTTCTCTCTAAGCTTTTTGAGCATAGGAATAAAATCTTAAATCAAAATAAATAATTTGTTTCTTTAAGTCCGATAGACCAATGTTTGGTGTCAGTGGACGTTAACCATCATCATCATCCTCATCATCAAAAAACAATAGGAATAGAAATTTTAATTTAAAAAAAACAATACAAAATAAAACAATTTTAGTAAAAAAAAAATTTAATTAAAAAAAATACAAAATAAATCAATTTTAATTAGTTAAAAGAACATTAGAACATCAAAATTAAAAAACACAAACAAACAAAAAAAATACAAAATAAATAAATTTTTAAATTTTAAGTTTTTAATGTAAAATCCAAATAAAAGTAAAAAAACAAAAAAAAACATTCCAACAGAAACCAAAATATCACTAAAATCGAAATTTTGCATCAGAAGTTCCATTTCTGGTACTTGTTTTACATTTTTGGTTGACAAACACATTTCTTGAGAAATAGCTGGATGTTTCTTCCATGTTCTCGCCTGATCGACGTCTCAACTCATTAGCCTCTCAGCAACCTGCTATCCCTTCGCTTCTTCATTATCTTTTTCATTCTCTCGGTAGCCTCCCCAGATTTTCTAGGCGCACCACAAAACTGAAGCTAAATCAAAATAATGCCGGTGCTTCTGCCTAATATCATGTTTACCAAAACACATCATGTTACTTTCAATCGATCGTAATCGTAATGAGTTATAAGTTTTAGAAGGATGCAAATATCCTTAGGCTCTCTCGGCTCAATCCACGATGCACTGTGCAAAGCATCCTTCACCGGCTCCCATACGGTCTCCACGACAGGCGAGTTAGATGAAATTCGGAAGGCTGCCAAATCAACAGAAAAAGCTTCTACTAATTTTACAACAAGGATGCAAAAACCCTCAGAACCATTTAGTTACTTCCTTGGATTTAGTTCTGGGATGCATGCTTCTTACTAAAATTTATTACTAACTTCTTAGTCGAGGTGATAAATATATGGGTTTCAACTGCCCTAATTTTTTTAAGCATCCATTAAACTTTATCAGAGAAAAATCCTCCTAAAATCGGCCTCTATTTTTTAATTAATTGCTATCCTATCTTGATGTGATTTCCTGTGATCTCTCTCCACAGGATCTCGATTGCCCAATCCACGTATCATTCAAAAATCTGGTTTATTGGAATGGTATAGTGACAAGGCCAACAATCCCACCAAATCTGCGAAGATGAGAGAGTCTGATTTACGTGTTCATTTTAAGAATACAAGAGAAGTGTTCATTTTAAGAATACAAGAGAACTGCCAACCGAAGTCTCGAAATTCTAATCGAAAGGGTCGCTGGGAGTTGTTCTCATTGCCCAAAATATAAGGAGCCTTTTATTCCCTATGATGTTCTTGACCAATTTGTCTCTAAAGACATGCACATGCAACATGCTACTTCTCTTAATTAAAATCAAAATTTTGGGAATCGCCTCCAAGGATTAAAGTGGAGAGATGGAATAGTGCAACTCTTCTATCTTGATGGTGCAAACAAAAATCAGAGTGGATCTATTTTTTTTTTTTTTGTATTTTGTTATTGGAATGAAAGCAAATCTTGGAGTATGTTCAGGTAGATGCTAAATGCCCATGGAACTAACGTGTTAAAAAAAATTGTCCCATTTCATCTTCTGTTTACCATCCTATACTCGAGTTTGTTGTCATGTGCAGAGATCCATTAACTTTTAATGATTCTACAGAGAGATTTCTGTTGGACCGTACTGCATATGTTGTTCATTGGTTTAGAGCAGAATCAAGAGAAGGGTTTCCTATGCTGAGTCATTTGGTGGTTGCAAACTTTAAAGAGGGCGGTTCACATATTTGCTGGAATCCACACTTAGCTGAAGAAAGTGCTGTTATTTTGGAAAATGGTGAGCTACGCTTTGTTTGATAGAAGTTCCTATGGAGAAACTTTAAACTGTCATGTAAAGTTGAGCGGAAGGTCACTTCCTTTGGAACTGGCAAAACTTATAAGTAGTGACAGTAACATTTCTAGCAAAAGAGTAGCGCGAAAAAAGTTCTGGAAGGGGATTTCAGAACTTGACTTGTAAAATAGAGAAGAATTGAAAGAGATTTGGTGGCATTGTGAATATGGCTGGCATCCACAGACATTACTTGTTGCAGGATGGAAAGAAATCCAAATAGTTGATTTTAGAACTAAGAGAGGAAAAAGCTCAGATTATTCGTTGTCTAGTAGTGCTGTTTGAAATTTAGGGAAAATTAATTGCAATGGAAGTCTAGTAGTGATGTTTGAAATCTGCTTGTATGTTGTCTTTTAGCTATATTTATCACTACTCAGCAATTCAGATTGAGATGTTTCCTATTCCGTTAAGGACTACTAAAGGCAAGAATTCAGATTATCCGCCAGTTACTTCTTGTATGTGGCATGAGGTGAATCTCCTTTCTCTTGACCATTTGATGATGAACTCTCTCTTGTATGGGGTTTATGTAAGGAGATAAACGATGTTTTCCAGAGGATGTTGAGTCCCGGCCTTGATATCAGCTCGGTAGAAATCGGTGAGCTTTTGGTTGGATAAGCTTTGGTGCGGGTTTCGGTATACTTGACCAATCACAATCTCTCGCCCTCCTTTGGAGCATATTTGCTATCTATTTCTGAAGAATCATTGTTGTGCTGGTTCAAGGTGATAGAGAATCTGAAGAGGAAGGTAATAAAATTGAAGCGGAGGAGAATGTTGGTGGAAGTGAAACTGGTGCGGTAGTTGTTGAATAAAATCACGATTTGGTATTAATCATATTTTATTTTTTTAATTTAGTTTAAATTTACTTTTTCTACATACAGTATTTATAGTTTTAGTTTTCTTTTATTTTTACGTTTATTTAGGTTTAGTTTTTTTTGGGTTGATATTAGTTTAATTTAGTTTGATGATTTTATATTTTCATTTTTTAGATTTAATTTTGATGGAGTGAATTTTATTAATAAATGATTATTTCACTTATTTAAAAAAATGAAAACAATTAAAAATAAAACAAACAAACAATAAAAAGAAATTAAAACAATTCAAAATAAAAATAAAAAAATCAAAACAATGCAAAACATTTTTATTTTTATTTTATAACCATAAAAAACAAATTTTAGTTTAAAAAAAAAACAACAACAAAACAAATAAAAAAATCAAACCCATTAAAAAAAATAAAAAATCAAAACAATTAAAAAAAAAAAATGAACATAAAAACAATAAAAAGAATTAAAAAAACAAATGAACATAAAAAACAATAAAAAAAATAAATAAATAAAATTTAAAAAAAATTGCAAATCGATATTTCATATCTTTTGAAAACAATTTATATTTTCTTAGAGTTACTTCACAGGAACTTGCACCCAAAGGCTACAGGTAAAAAAAAAACATTTTATTTCGTCGCTAATATTCATACTTGCATTCTATGTTTTTAAAGAAAAACTCACACTTTTCATGGAGGATTTGTACTGAGCTTTTACAGGTACGCGACAATCCAAGTTCATGCAAATTTGATCTTGAGAAATCACATTCATCATTGGAGGCTTGAAGGAGCTAATTACATATGTCGTGACATTTATCACTACACAGAAATCTTATGTGTCATGATATATTTACCCACACTTCTCCTTTAAAGCCTCATTAATCATCTATGTTAAAGTCGAGTGATTCATTGCCTTATCCATCACGACTTCATACATGTCTATTTTTGTGAGTCGCGTACATTTTTGCCTACTTTTCAGTTCATCTTTTTGCCTCACGAATAAACCATCCATCTCTCTACATTGCCTTGTTTTCCTTGCCATAAAAACTATTTGACCATAACATCTTGTATCTATAGTCCTATCAATCATTTTGTACGAACTCGCGTTCACTAATGTGGGATCCCTTAAGGCCCACCTTTCAAAAAGTCTTGACCCATAGACCTCAGCACCTTACGTGGGACAAAGACTAGAGTCATTATTAGTACCTTGAGTCTTGCATGCCCTAATAGCAAGTATTCTCGCGAACAAACAATGGGAATACATTAATGTCCCTTATTTGTTGGATCTTGCAAGTGGCTAGACATTAGCTCATTTATTTACACTTTGCAAGATGTACTTGGGTACTTGGCACTCATTGATATTAATGGTGAGTTTGCCTCACATTGGTTAACGAAATTCATCAATAGTCGGTAATCCAATGACTTCTTTCCATGTTCGACATCGACACATTTATTCACATGGAAAGAATTGTGCCACGATATGGGATGACAAGAAGAATATATGATTCAGGAGTAGATTCAATAGTATTTTATACTTTGGAACAGATTGAGTAGCAGTAATAAAGGATCCACATTTGCGACTTCATCCATCATGTATGCAACCAAGACACATATCACATTCTTTTATTCTTCATTCCATGATTCTGCAACAGAAGCTACACTTTTCTACATATACATAGTTTGTCCACTCAGATAAGTAAAGGTATGTTCTTTTCTAGCTTTTTATCATACAATTCCTTTAATACTAAAATTATAATCTTTGGAAAATGTTACACCATGTTCATTTTCATACATTATATTCACATACATACTCCATTATCATCTTTCATATGTCATATATGTCCTTCATGCACATGTCATCCTAACCAAGATACTTTTCTTCCAAACAACTACTCTTGCATTATGATTCAAATGTTACATGTTTTGAAAATAATGATCAAAGAATGAATGGTTGATTAAATGTTTTCAAATTATTTTGATACAACACAAAAACAACGAAAGTATTGTTACACAAGAACCAATACTAATCAAATTTTGGTTGTCACACAAGAACCAACCAAAATAATATGTTGTAATCAAATGTTTTTAAGAGAGAAGACTTTGCAAAAAGGAACACAGTTGTCAAAAATAAAATTACATGAAGTTAAAAAATCGATATCAACCAAAGTCGATATAAAAGAAAGACAATGCAAAAAGATTAAATCATGATTACGTGAATCAATGCAATAGATTGCATCATGACATGCAATCACTTAAGTTGGGGGGTATATTGGGCTGCCAAATTAACATACATTTTCACTCCATTTTCACCTTTATCCTCATTTTGTCACCTCATTTCATCATATTATCATTACATAACTTTATATTTCCAATACCATATGGGTTCATATCTTCATTTTCCAAAGTTATTAATTTTATGTATTTAGAGTGAATTTATGATTAAAAGTTAGAGAAATAACATGTATTTGCTTATACCTAAAAGTGGCTTGAGTTTGATGACATGTGTAGATCATTTGGAAGCTTCCAAGGCACCCTTATGTGGCCTCCCAAGATCAAATTCGAATTTAAACTCAAGAGGTGGACCATCTTCCAAGGAGAAAGATCATGGAGATTTTCATGTCTCATGGGATTTGTATCTAGTATTTAGGGATAAGTTGAGGAAAGTATGTATCTAGTAGATATCTAAGGCATCTACATTTATTGAGTAGATACCCCTAATTCATGTATAAATAAAAGGAGCATCCTTCAAAGGAAGAGGGAGAACAATTATGAGTTATTCATTAGCATCAGATTTATGATTGTTCATTCAACATGAATAATATCATTTTCTCCAAATCATGAGTTATGAGTGTTGTTTGATTGCTAAGGTGTGATAGTTGTTCATGTGTACTCATTGAGGAATGGAAGGATCCCCATACTGAGATAAGTACACTTTGTTGGAGAGTAATGTTGTGAATATACTAATTTTAATTCTAATGTTCATGTTATTTCTTTTTTTGTAAATACTTGTAGATAATTTAAGTAGAAATTCATGTTATGGCCATGATTTGTTGTGTGAAGGTTGATCTCCTTTCAGTAGCTATTTTTTATGTGAGAAGGATAACCAGGATCTCCTCAGTTAGGAGCCTCTTCTCCATGAGCTAGACTAAACTGAAACAAGATTTACTTTCTTATATGCTTTCCTAGATTACATATATGTGAATATTGATTTCCTTTCAGTAGCTAGTTTTTATGTGAGAAGGACAACTAAGATCTCCTCAATTAGGAGCCTCTTCTCCATGAGCTAAGAACTGAATTGAAAACAATATTTACTTGCTTTCATTTCTTTCTTGCTTTCTTAGATGTTTGGCAATGTTATTATAGAAATATTGTAGAAGGACAATCATGACTCTTGATCTAGAGACTCTTCTCTATCTTCTAAAGTAAAATAATTCCTTTGATCAAAAAATTTTATGCTTTCATAAAATAGATATGATAGTTTAGATTTGTAATATGCATTTCCATTCTAAACAAAATTCCTACACTAGTTTTATTTGAGGTATGATATATTTTGGTTTGCTTTTAAGTTTATGAAACCCTTGGGTTGATAAATTAAATGACAAGGATTTAGTAGACAATTAAATCGCTCAACAATCTTCTCAGGTTCCTTTGGTTGGACTTCATGTTTAATAATATCTTTCACCTCTCTGAACATAACATCTCAGTTGTACACAACCTTCCTTGTTACTAGGTTCCAAAGCTTATAACCCTTTAAACCATCCTTATACCCAATAAGATGCACTTTTCAAATTTACTATCCAACTTGGTTCTTTTCTCCTTTGGAACATGTACATATGCATCATATCAAAATACTCTCGGATATGTAAGAGAGGGTTTCTTACCAGTCCATACCTCTTGTGGAGTCCGATCCTCCAACGTTGATGAAGGTGATCTGTTGACCAAGTAACATGCTATCTCCACCACCTTTGCCTAGAATTCTTGTCCTAACTCGGCACCACTGAGCACGCTTCTTGCCATTTGCATCCATTCCTTGTTCATTATTTCTACAGCTCCATTTTTCTTAGGTGTGTATGGAGTAGTCTTCTATCGTGCTATACCATACTTATTATATAATTCTTTAAATTCTTTATTGCAAAACTCTCCACCATTATCTTTCCTCAACACCTTTATCTTTTTCTCTATTTGGCTTTCCACTAGAGCCTTAAATTCTTTAAACTTGTCAAAGACTTCATATTTCTTCTTAAGGAAATATATCCATGTATTCCTTGAGAAGTCGTCTATAAATGATACATAGTACACAGACTTATCTGGTGATGGAACTTTCACAGGTACAAACACATCAATGTGCACAAGTTCTAATATATTTTTTGCCCTCTTACGACCAGAGGGGAAACTCACCCGATTATGCTTCACATATACACACTTTTCATAGAAATAAAAATCCAAAGAGCTATTACTCATACCTTCTGCCATACCTTTACCATGAAGTATTTGAAGGCCATTCTCTCCAATATGTCCAATCCTTTGATGCCACAACATGGTCTTCTCTCTAGAGGCCACTAGATTTTCTGCTCCACTTTTAGGAACCACAGAACTATTGCATCCATCAATAATAGTGCTACCTTGTAGCTTATAAAAAGTTCCAATCCGAACTCCCCACATCAATACCAGTGCTCCTCGAACCATTTTGCAGGGATCCTTCTCGAACAATGTTTTTACACTTGCATCATCCAACTTGCTCACAGAAATCATATTTATGGCTAATGCAAGAATATGCAGAACACCTAGAAGTTTTCTAACCATTCCACCTTGCAACTTCAACTTTACCTTTCCATGACCAATGATTCTAGCCTTCCTGTCATCCCCTAAGAAGACATCACCACCATCATATTTCTCATACTCACAAAACTGATCTCTATGGGGAGTGAAGTGAAAAGCTGCACCTGAGTCAATCAACCATGCCTCATGATCTACATGTGTAATTGAAGAAGCCAAGTACACATCCCAACCTTCATCTGAGGTGGTTTTTTCCTGTACAGAAGGAGCATCATTAGATCCCTTTCCTTTGTCTGGAGCTTTAGATTTACAATCCCTTTCATAGTGCGCTTCCTTTCCGCATTTCTAGCACACCACCTTTACAGGTTTTCTTGGAGATTTAGATCTCCCACTTGATGACTTATTTTTGTTTCTGTTTTGGGACCGTCCTCGTACAGACAAGTGTTATAGACATTTTTGGGCCCTACAACCCCAAGCATGAAATGTCCATAAATCAAGGGCTCCTAAGTCCCTAAAAGTGTTGTTCTAACTCCTAAAGGAACAAGGTCAACAGATTACAGCTTCTCCCAGAAGTTCTCCTTGAAAAACTGCTTAGAATTGGTCAAAACAGGATCATTTCAGCTGCTCCACTGGCTAAGTGCGTTGCATCTCACCTAAATACACTATGTGGGTGCGTTGCATTTCAAAAATCCCTTCTATGGGGTGTGAGGGGCGAGAATTGACAAATGGCAGTGTCATTCCGTGAGGTGGAGAGGCAATGGAAGCTTCCAGAATATTCTCCTATGACACTTGCCTCACTGAATTCGACCAAGGATGAGTAAGAGATCATCAATCTCCAAGTGGAAGCAAGAAATTTCAGAGAGAAGACACTAATCAAATCACAAGCTGACTCATCCCCCTTACAGATACCTATATATGGATCCCTCATCCCAGAGATCCAGGGGGCTGGAATTTTGCACATTGTAAGGAATTGTTGTTGCCTTCTTGAGACAAACATCAGATTGTTGGGTGATCTAAGCTTTGTTTGAGGTGAAGAGGGGCTTCTTTGCTAAAAGTTTGATGTTGGGTTAGAAAAATTGGTTGTAACTCCTCTTGGCTCTTTCTTGTTTATCAATAAAAGTTATTCAAGTTTTCCTCCATGCTCTTGTGTCATTGATGCTTGCTACATTTGTATGGTCAATTTACATCTGATCCTAGATTGTTTATGATTATAGATCCATGTCTTTGTATAGTGTTATGCTTCTGTGATCTTACAGGTACTTTGTGAAGCTGGGCGTGCAAGGGAGCAGGTAGCTAAAGACTATCAAAGAAGAGGGGAATCAAATCAGGAGATTAGCGCAAGACAGATTGTGCTCTTTCTGTTCCTCTCTATCTATAATTCATAAAGGAAAAACGAAAGTAGATTTTCTCTGTTTGTTTCTAAAGTAGCTGTCACACCTTAGTGGGATAGAGCAGTTCTATATAGACACTTTTCCCTGTAACAAAATGGCGACTCCACTAGGGAGGAATTAGTTTGTTTGTTTATCATTCTTTGTTGTCTTTTTCATAAACTTACAGGTAGTGTTCGAACTGCATTTGCCATATCAAATGCAAAGTAGATAACTGCTACTTCAATCCATCTACTAGATCTGTTTATGATTTAAACAACTGATTCACAAACTATCTGATTGCCCTTGTGATATCTCTTAGATCCTCCTTAGATCTACCCCTGATTGTTGCATTATTGATTGCTCTTTTCTCGGCCAAAACCCAAGAATTGAACTGCAAACTGTGACGCGGAACCAAAACAAAGTCTCGTTTCTGGCCCAACGTAGGTACTGTTCAGAGAATCTGAACTTCAGTGCACTTCCCCAGTGGACAAGGTGCGCTGCGTTTCAAATTCTCTGTGTTACAGGTGTGCTGATCAGGCTAGGCTCTGTTCAGTTTTGGTTTCTGTGATTCATTCTTTCCAGTTCTATTCCTGAATTTTGCTGCTTGTGATCAGTATATGTCTGTTTGAAACCCCTTTTCCTTGTTGTTATTCTGCCTCCTTTGTACAAAAGAACTGTAGATGTTTTTTTGTGTTTGTTGAGTCATTTTCAGTTGTCCTTTGCAAAAGTAGCATAATCGTACTATCATCCTTTGATTTGAAACTGTCTCAAGTGTCAATTTCTATCGTAGGAAAGAGTTTGATTGCTGTAGATGGTCGATTATCCTGTTACTATTGCTTTTGGTCTGAATTTTTAATTTTCTAGTGTCAAGAACAAGTATTCATTTCAAAATCGTAAGGTGTTGTGATCGTCTCCATTTTTTGATTTCGAAAAGAAACTTGTTGATATTTGTCACTTGAAAAGAAATTCAAATTTGTGCATCAACTTTCTTTTTAGCATTCATATACTAAGAAAGTCGAAAACAAATACATGCATGTGCATTTGCATATAGACAGTCTGATTGGCTTGATTTAGGAAAGTGCATTTAGAGTGTGCTCTTTGCTCTTTGTGAAAAGATTCTGTCTTTCTTTTCCTTAGTAGCTAGGATTTTCATTGCACAAAGAAGATAAAAAGTTTGTTTATCATCTTAGATTTCATTTTAGGAATTACATCTACATCTCGCGGTGAACCTGAAAGGAAAACTTCATAAATAAGACCAAATTAAAATAAATTCAATGAATCTAACAATGCTTTGGAACTTAACGCACAACATTTATAAGTCTAGGCTAGAGACATATTCCGGCGTCGTAAAGCCTGGTAACTGTTGTTATCACTGATGGTTGGGTGATTCCTCCACTTTGAGATGATAAGTGCCAGTATGGATTTGTGCTCCCACGTACCGTCGAGTATATTTTGGGGGACCCCAATAGGTTTAATCCTTTATCCATAGGAAGACGTGTATGCCGCCCTATCGATCGCAATGCACTGAACACAACATTCGGGAAGATTGACTGTCATACTGTAAAAAGTATTTTGCAGTTTTGCGATTGGTTTGGTAATCCCTCTACCTAGATTTCCAGAGCAGCCCCTTTCATTCCTTTTTAGACTCCTTAAGAGAAAATCTCTATCTGAGCACTTGTCACTTTAGGCTCATTAAAAATCGAAGGTGACTAGAGTAATCTTTTGTTTTTTCTTGACTCTTAAAAACTGAAAAAACAATTTGTGTCAAAGCATCTAAAATTTATTTTAAACGAAATATTCATTAGCCTCTCCTACGTTGATCTTGGGTTGAGAAAATGGAATCCACCAACTAAGGAATTCCCCTTAGAGGAAATCCTAGTCCCTTCTCCTCTTGGGGAGATGTTGGTGCCCCCATATGGCCACATTGTCGCTTCTAGGACTGACAATCAGCTTGCCTGTATGGCTCTTCTCAACCTCTGTCGTTCAGAACACCACAATTCCTGAACAATCGAACCAGAAATTAGACAAGTCCAGAGTTACCCACCAACCTTCTACTTCCTCTAATTCTTCCTCTCCTCCCTCCTCTTCGCTTGATGGGGCAAACGAGCATCGTCTAATGAAAATCCACACACTGCACCGACCAGGCCTAAATCACCATGTGTCATTTGCAAAGGAGACCACTATCACAGAGATTGTCCTTGAATCCCTCGGATCTTAAGGGACTAGTCTCCTCGTTTGCACAACCCGGTGTTGTCAACCTCTGATGATCATGTTGAAAACACACCGTCAACTAGTGAAAGTGAAGCCCCAAGACAAAAAGGAAAATATAGATTTCCTTGTAAACTGTGTGAAGGCGATCATGCCGTCCACCATTGTCCCTTCTTAGACGAAGCTAAAAGAGTTTTGGACGATCGTCCGGTTTCACCATTACGACTTCCTCCTGGATATAAAAACTCTTGCCGAGTCTGTCACTAGTTGAAAATTTGGCTAGCCCACTCAAGTGGTCAGCTGAAGCATCTATCATTGAAGAGAAACTGTCTGAACCCATACCAGACGAAAGTTAAAAGGTCGAGGCGACATTTGACCCGGTCTTGCCTTCAGAGGTTCCATCTTCAGATGATACAGTCACCGAAGAGAATAAGGATGACACCGTCCAAATTCTTTTCATAAGCATAGACTCCAACGAACATGGGGGCAATTTACCCATTCCTTTACCGCAGGAAGGAAGTTTGTCAGAGTCGTACCCGGCCGTCTATTCGGTCCTACCTCCAAGCAACCTAGTTGTCTCCTTCGACTGGAATCAACTAGGCAGACCCCATTTACCAGCTAGTGTACCATTCCAAATCATTGTTCAAATATATAGAATGGTTATGGCTGGTACCATCATAGATGAGGGGGCTTTTGTGAGTATCATTTCCTCAACTGCTTGGAAAGCGCTTGGTTCGCCATTGCTTTTGCCTGAGATGAGAAATCTAACAGGCTTTGATAAAGGAACCAGTTGACCGTTAGGGATCCTTCCCAATGTGCCCATAACATTGAGAGGGAAAACCGTTCACATGAACGTAATGGTAGTTCAAGGACCCCTGTATTATAATCTACTCCTTGGACGAGACTATATTTATTGCATGAGAGCCATTGTCTCATCACTCTTTAGAGTGATGTGTTTTCCGCACGAAGGAAGAGTGGTCAAGCTCGTAGACCAGCTTTCATTTCCCGGATCACGCATAGCAAATAGTCATATACCATCCCTGAATGGTCTTTTCACGCAAGAAATGTCTCAATCCCCAGTCCGTCCACCCGATGAGCGCGAGTGATTTAGGGGGACATGACTGAAACCCAGGGGGCATGCACCCTGGTCTGCTTCAGCAGGAAAACTTCGGGTATAGGGTAGGTTTCCACGAGAAAATATCACTAGTTTGTACTCTCGTCCGTGATTGGAAGAGGGGGTTATTCTAGAGCAAGATTCTCTTGTCAAAGATATGTGAGTGGAGTAGTATCCTTCACTCACCTTTGTCTATTTCGGTAGACATCACCGAAGAAATGTTTTGTTTGCGTTGTGAATAGAATGATCTTTGGGTAACCTGTAAGAGGTAGGCCTCTCTCGGTAAAACAAATGTCTTAACGGAATAAAGAAGGGGTAACCTTGAAACTCTATTTTATACCTTGGGGCATGCAAACCTTTTGCATTGCAAGCGAAGAGCGACTATTTATTTTTTAAATTTGTAGGTCCTCTAACCCTTTAAACTCGTAGGATTGGTCGTTTCCTAACTTGCATAAAGAAAGGATTTGGGGAAAAATCTAAAAGTTGTCATTTTTATATGAAACATTCTTATCACATGACTAGATTAATCGAGCAATGTTACCGCAAGGTTCAAGCTCGTTAAAAAATAAACCCGCATCGAGCAGTTTTAGCACATAGTTCAATCTCGTTAAAAAATAAACATAAGCCATGAGCAAATGTTTCCTCCCGCGTTTAAGCTCATTAAAAAATGAACTATTCCCCGGTAAATAACCATTGTGAATGTAGTACTTCAGCCATTAAAGCCTTGGTCGTGTTTCACCATCACCTCCACTTTTGCATTGGCCGATCATTCGCCCCCATTTTATTGTTTACCCATTTTGAGGAACAGCTGTGAAGAGTGATCTCACTAGCCATCCTTGTAACACTGTCGTGATTGGAGAATTCCAAACCTTACCTAGAATCAGTTGCTATCCATTTTATCACTCGTTCCTCAAAAGACAAGTCTCCTTTAAGCTCTTTTCAACTGACTCGTAAAATATGAAAAGATTGTCGAGCCATTGGCCTCCCTAGCTCATTACAGGGACAGGAAGTGCTATCCCTCCTCTAAATTTTAATCTTTTTGGACCTGAGGGATTATTACACAAAACGATCGAGCGCTTGTTTTGTTCGGCTCGTTAAAAGTATCGAAAATTCATCCCTTCTGTATTGTTTTATACTTTTTCAGACTTAAGGGATTAGATGACGAAAAAGGAATTTTGGAGTTACCTTTACGTTCCTTTTCAGACTCTCTAAAATTGAAAAGGACAGAGTTATCTTTGTCGTTAAACTCGTTAAAATTTTAAATAGCGACAAACTTGTCTATAGACGAAAACGAGTTTCACTATCGCTAGGCTCATTAAAACATAGCGATGGGTATGCCCGAAGAGAAAATTATAGAACAAGCATATGTTATCCTCCTCAAGCTTGACAAAAATAAAGAGGTATTGGTCAGCAATGACTGGGGAAAATTGGGAAGAAAAGTTGAAGAAACTTTGTTGGTAGCAAGTCGCTCTTGAACATGACACTTCCACTCCGTGTCCAAGTCAGGTTGGGTTGTTTCATTCATGGTCACATCACCATGGTCCCATCATACCATCCAGATTTGGGGTTAATGCTACCAATCCATCACATCAGTGTCGCCGATATGTTCAAGAGAATTCATTCAGAGAATTCACCTGTGTCTCACCCACTACCATACATTTATACTCCATTCTTTCATGACCACCACCTTGAACCTTATATCACCAGATCGTTTTCACCTCCACTAAAATCATTTGCTCCGTTCCATGTCATTGATGTGGGATTCATTAAGGCCCTCCTGTGACAGATCTCTTCTTGTCGACATCAGCTTATTATCCAAGAAGTTGATCTAGGAACACCCCATTCAGTACTTTGAAGCTTGCATGCCTCAATGGCAAGTTTCTCACTTCCGGTGACAAGTTTACATCAATGGCCTTCGACCGAAAGATTTTGCGTGGCATTCGATGCCAAGTCCTTTATTCACACCACGTGAATTGTACTGCAGTACCTCGAGGGTCATTATCATTATCGGTGACTCCTCTCATGCATGTTAACAGCTTACATCATTGGCTGGTAATCAGGTGATCTCTTTCCATGTTCAACTCCAGAACAACTTTCACATGGATCGACTTGTACTTCGAGTGAAGATCAAACGAGATTGAAGACCCCGGATCTAGTTTCATCCATCCAGGCTGTGATATATATTCAGGAAAATAAAGACATCAAATGTACGTCATTGTTGCACAGATAATAATCCAATCAAAAGGATGATGACTCTATCAGAATCATCAGTCTACACTCAGACGATTGTCTGTCCTATGTACATGAAAATGAATTTTTAAAGCTGAGCATGGGAATGCCCGCCTCAGCTAGATCATGAAAATATTATGAAGATAATGTATTGTATTGTATCTTATTACAGGTCTCCTCCCAGCATTGAAAGAACTTCAGATCCTCATAATAAATCATTTCACCTGACATCAAAATATTAACGACCTCATGCTTTAGGGGGCAACTATTATAGACATTTTTGGTCCCTACAACCCCAAGCATGAAATGTCCGTAAATAAAGGGCTCCTAAGTCCCTAAAAGTGTTGTTCTAACCCCTAAAGGAACAAGGTCAATAGATTACAGCTTCTCCCAGAAGTTCTCCATGAAAAACTGCTCAGAATTGGTCAAAACAGGATCATTTCAACTGCTCCACTGGCTAAGTGCGTTGCATCTCACCTAAATACACTGTGTGGGTGCGTTGCATTTCAAAAATCCCTTCTATGGGGTGCGATGGGTGAGAAATGACAAATGGCAGTATCATTCTGCGAGGTGGAGAGGCAATGGAAGCTTCCAGAATCTTCTCCTGTGACACTTGCCTCACTGAATTCGACCAAGGATGAGTAAGAGATCATCAATCTCCAAGTGGAAGCAAGAACTATCAGAGAGAAGACACTAATCAAATCACAAGCTGACTCATCCCCCTTACAAATATCTATATATGGATCCCTCATCCCAGAGATCCAGGGGGCTGGAATTTTGCATATTGTAAGGAATTGTTGTTGCTTTCTTGAGACAAACATCAGATTGTTGGGTGATCTAAGCTTTGCTTGAGGTGAAGAGGGGCTTATTTTCTGGGAGGTTGATGCTGGGTCAGAACAATTGGTTGTAACTCCTCTTGGCTCTTTATTGTTTATCAATAAAAGCTATTCAAGTTTTCCTCCATGCTCTTGTGTCATTGATGCTTGCTATATTTGTATGGTCAATTTACATCTGATCCTAGATTGTTTATGATTATAGATCCATGTCTTTGTATAGTGCTATGCTTCTATGATCTTACAGGTACTTTGTGAAGCTGTGCGTGCAAGGGAGCAGGTAGCTAAAGACTATCAAAGAAGAGGGGAATCAAATTAGGAGATTAGCACAAGACAGAGGTTGGTCTTTCTGTTCCTCTCTATCTATAATTCATAAAGGAAAAATGAAAGTATCTTTTCTCTGTTTGTTTCTAAGGCAGCTGTCACACCTTAGTGGGATAGAGCAGTTCTATATAGACACCTTTCCCTGTAACAACAAGGAATCACCATTCTGGCTCTCCATATTTTTCTGTCTCATCTCCTCCGTCAACAAGGATGAGACTATTTCATCAAACTGCAAGGCAATTGCATTTCTACCTATTGCAATAAGGAGACTATCCAACGAATTTAGAAGAGAACACAACAAACTGATGTACTTATCTTCATATGAAATTTTAATATCAACAGATAATCACTGACTTACCATAGTATTAAATGTTGTTGGACACCTAAGCCTCAATGGGTCAGTGTGGAAGCTGAATAGACTAAAGTAGTCCAAGAGACCTTGGGATGTGAAACCCAACGGTCACAACAATGTACTATAAATGTATATCTCCTGTTAATAAAAAATGTACTGCATGATTTATCTTTCATATTTTTCTTGCTCCCATGTGTGTTTAACATGGTATCAAAGCAGGCGTATTCCTGCCCTACAAAATTAATTTGAGTTATTTGTTTTATGGCCTCTCTATGCAGTTTATTTCTACCATAAATTTCATGAATATTTTCTCATGAATATTTATTTAGCTCAATTTTAGCTGCAAACTGATTACACTGCTGCTAGTGTCTTCTCTCCATATAGAAGCGCCTCCATACCCCTGACAATTCCTGCACTTCTCTTCCATATAATTAGCCGCTACACTGCATGTGCTTTGTCCTGAGATAACCTGGCCAGCACTGCACATCTGTCCATATCATATTAACGCTGCATTGGTATCATTATTGAATGGCTGTTGAATATTAATGTTGTGCGTTGAACTGGCCTGACATGCTGATAATTGAACGTTGGTCCAGCTCCTGGTATGCACATGGTTTTTGAACATTAATGATGTTGAATAAATGCGTTATGTTAGAAGTTGAATGTGGTTTTGAATCATTTGAACGATGTTTTAACGCTGCATATATTGAATGGAGTCCAGTGGTATAAAACGTTTGAATTATTGAATGCATTGAATAGTATCAGAACCTTTAATAACACTCTGCAGCACTGTAGTTACAATGAATACTCCTCTCCACCGAATCTCTCAATACCACCTCCAATCTGATGTCTTTATCACACTAAAATGCCATTCACATTGAACGCTCCCATTGCCATCGGAGGTGGTTCCATACTCCACGCTTCAAACACTATAAACACATAAATTCCCACATATTACCTCCTGTCAGCTATATTCTCTACGCCACTCTGATGAATCTTCCAATCCTACCTCTCCTTGTTTTGCCAGACCTGTCTTCCTCCCGTTTCTCATTCACTCAGTAGTAACGTCTCTCAAATTCTCAATATTAGAATAATTTTCGAGTCCGGCTGCTAGAGAAAGAGTACCTGTTTGGTCCAAGCAAGCCTCAGTGCCTCACAAGATTCTCATAATACAAATTATCAAACCTCAAAGGACTCAAACGATCCATTGGCGTGACCCTGTTTAGACTACCACGTCCAGTGGTAGGGAACGCTCATTTGAGAAGGCCTGCATGGGCGTTGTCCATGGAAGGGTCGATAGCGTTGAAGTGAGTGAATGTGTATAATCTATTTGTGAATGCACTGTAGTAGATTTGCCAATTGCGTGACCACATGAAAGTGCAATCATATCCAGTAAAGAGAGACCTTTAGATTCAAAGATTTTGCATAGCTGAGTGACATCAGAATCACTTCTGGGAAAGTTGTTAAGGACATTGGCTTCTAGAGAGGCACACCTATCTCCTCGGCTCTGCTGCACCATTTTTCAGTAATCGCCACTAGCTTCTTCCGCTCCAACATTTGGTACCTGCTTTTGGTTTATTGAACGTTGAATGGTATACACCCATTTGAGTGGAATATTGAATGCGTTTGATATGCGCTGTCTAATGAGCTTTGGTCAACGAATGTCAAACGAGACTGAGGGGCCGCATTGGCCACCACGGAAGCCGGAAGGGATTTTTTCTTTTCTTTTATGTAATAGATGGACAATCTGAAGTAGATTGAATATGGTGCTCTGCGTTTACTTGGTTTTGGTATGCACTGATGAATTGCCTGGGATATTAGACAGTGTGTACATTAACTAAAATGATTATTGAAAAACCAAATTTGAAGACAGATAAGTTGAAGTCTATGTGCATTTATCTGTATGGATATGGTCATGTTGTTCATGCGATTGATAGAATAATATTGGAACATTACAGTTTGATAGCAAAATAACATAGTTCAGACCGAATACAAGCGCTGAGTCAACGCGTTGTTGTGGGGCCACTTCATCTGCAAAGAAAACCAGGTCTTCTCCTAAATTTTGTCCAACGATACAAGCGACAGTGTATAGGGCATGCATATGATGGGCGTATTAATTATTTTTTCAGGAGAGCAGCTAAATTTTTCAAGGAGATGAGAATTACGGTGTTAAAATAAGTGAGAAATTTCCAGGGTCCGCACTCGTTCATTACTCCTGTTGATCAAACTCCTTTATTGCTGAAGGGGTCATTTTTAATAATTGTTAGACAAAGATATGAATTTGCAAGTCAATATAAGTCAGATTCTTCACACTAAACATGCACTTGAGGGTGGTGATGCATAACTCCCTATAGCTGGTACGAGAGATTGTGTTCACATCCTGTAGCTAACCAGTGACACTACAATGCATGTTGAAGCTGGCTGATGACTATACTCTTCTTGGGCAGCATCTAAAATCGGGTTCCATCAATAAAGGCCGAGTGCATACTTTGGTGGCTGATAAATTACTATTGGAAGGCCGAATGCATCAAACAATGAGTTGTATTTTCCGCAAGTCCATATTATCTTTGTTGTAGCAGACTCTTTTAGAGATGCCAAGTTGAATTGGTTAAATGATTTTGGTGATTGAAGTCGAGGAGTTCTTGCATGTTCATTTTCAGAAACTTCGTTTCAGTCCTGTGGCTTTAATTTGAGAAGACAATTGGTTCCAGGCCTGAAGCAATCTTTCTAGAGTTGGTTCGTGACCTGCATAGGCCAACTTTGTATTTTCTACAGCGACTCATCGTTGCCTGCTGAAAATATTTGTTGTTTATAAGGGGAGAGAAGTAACAACTTGGAGAGTCCACAATGAAGTTTGAATCTGCCATGGCACATTGAATTTTTATGTGGTACATTGGATATCAAAGACTTTTTAATGATTTTTGGTAGCATTTCTCATATTATACTGAAGGAAAAGCGACCAAGAGCTTTTAATATCATTACCACAAGACAATTTGTTTTCTGGTATGTGCGTTGAGCAGTGATTCAAGTGTCTTTAGTCGGTAGTTATATCAGCATGTGGTGAATTTATACTATGAAACCCTTGAAATTGCAATGTTGACTTAATTTATATATCTGCATTGTTCCACATAAGATTATGAGATTATGTACAATTCTTTCTCTGGGAATCTGTAATCGCACAATTGTAGCTGTTCCACATGTTATCATGAATGGTTACAATCGCTATTGAACTTGACTATTCTTTTCCACTGGCCGAGAAAGTGAAGGAGTATTTGAAGGATTCAAGCAAGTTTGCAGTTGCTGTTGCCCTAGTGTGGCTTTGTATTAAAAATTCATTATAGTGCATTAATTCCTTGCTTCAACTGCTGCATAAAGAGTTTGGTGGGCTGATTGTAATCTTCTATGGAGAAAAGTTTTGTCGGTTGTTTTGTCAGAACATAATGCTAGTCATGAGTAAACTCTTATTTTCATGTAATGGATTGTAATAGGTGCTTGATGGTTGAACTCTTATCATTTGCTGCACATGTACAAAGGATATTACTGTGTACTGTGAGTAGGTAGTCCTTTTCTGCACTGAGTAGTAGTTGTAAGGTGTAAATCTGACATTAAAAAAAAATGGCTAGAATCAGTGAAGTATTAGAGTTCCTAAAAACTCTAATGTCATCTGCTACTCATGATATATTAAAAGTAAGAAAAGTTTCTCTCACAAATATTTAGGTCTGTCTACAAAATGCACAGGAAAAGATTGATTTTTTGCAGCTTGAATCATAGCTACAGCAAGAAGAGCTACATCAAAATAGACATCATTCTGAACCTGTTTTTGTTCAAAACATTGAGACAACCACCCATCAGCAGCAAGTCAATAATGTTACAGTTCATTCAAATAAAGAAACAGTTGTACATATAGATGCAGAAACTCAGTCTGCACTTCCCAAGCCCATCATCAGACCTTGGGAACAACTTGTCCACAACAAGCATAGAACTGGTCTTGGATATGACAAGGACTTGTCCTTTCATAGTTCAGACTACTCAAAGCCCATTCAGTTTCAGAGTGCTGGATTTATTCATGACAGTTCACCTGCTCCTCATGACAGTTCACCTCCAGCTGTTCCAGATTCTACTCCTCTTCCACCGCAACAACAACAACAACAACAACAATAGATTGTGAAGTGCCAACACTATGACCGAGTTGGCCATTTGAAAGATCATTGTTTTGATCTTCATCCATGTAAGCACTGTCATAAAACCAACCATTCTTCACACAGATGCTTCAGAAACAAACACCCTGCAAGAACAAAGATTCATCTTGGATGGATCGCTTCTTGGAAATGGGCAACAACAACCAAGAAGATATTCCAAACACATGTCAGAACTTGTTCCAGAGTATTGAACAGTCTTGCAGTTGAGTTTTCTCCATCTTCTCACCTTGTATTTGACAGGGGGGGAAATGATGGTCATATACAAGCTTCAAAGTCACATCAAGCGAGCCTGAGCCACAACCTGCCACACCAGTTTTAGAGTTGTAGCAGAGACTAAGATGCCCGTGAACATGCCTTCAGTTGGTAATCTGGGACACTTCCTCTAGCAGAAGACTTCAGCTTCTTGCCAGTTTTGGAAGAGTTCCAGGAACACAATTGAGAACACTTCCTCTAGCAGAAGACTCCAGCTTCTTGCCAGTTTTGGAAGAGTTCCAGGAATTGCATTAAGCATTCCATAGTTGTTGGTCATCCTTAAACCATTACAGGTTGAGACTTCCCTTTCAGGTTGAAGTTCTCCCTTTTATGCGGGGTGAGACCTCCCTTTCATGGTTGAAGGTTTCCCTCTTCAAAACAATAGGAGCACTTCCTCTAGCAGAAAACTTCAGTTTCTTGCTAGATTTGGAAGAGTTCCAAGAATTGCATTAAGCATTTCAGAGTTGTTGGCATCCTTAAACCATCATAGGTTGAGACTTCCCTTTTCAGGTTGAAGTTCTCCCTTTTATGTGGGGTGAGACATCCCTTTATTGGTTGAAGGTTTCCCTCTTCGAAGCAATAGGAGCACTTCCTCTAGTAGAAGACTCCAACTTCTTGCTAGTTTTGGAAGAGTTTCGGGAACTGCATTAAGTGTTCCAGTGTTGGTGCTCATCCTTAAACCACCGCCCTTTACACCAACATTTCAGAGAGCACATTCAGCCTAGTGCTGCCATGCATTTTTGCATATTTTGTATTTCAGCTCTCTTCTTGGACTCATACATAACCCTTCGGATTAAGGGGGGGAGTGTTGGACACCTAATCCTCAATGGGTTAGTGTGGAAGCTGAATAGACTAAAGTAGTCCAAGAGACCTTGGGATGTGAAACCCAACGGTCACAACAATGTACTATAAATGTATATCTCATGTTAATAAAAAATGTACTACATGATTTATCTTTCATATTGTTCTTGCTCCCATGTGTGTTTAACAAATGCGTTCAAATTTTCTCTCATTGAGTCACCATCTTTCATCCTCAGGTTATACAAATTTTTTCGTAGGAATAGTTTATTCCCGAGAGACTTAGATTGGTACAAAGTCCCTAGCTTGTCCCACAAAGCCTTCACTGTAGCTTCCCCTAATACATTCAGAAATACTGAATCTGAGACACACAATCGTATTGTGCTCTTAGCCTTCCGATCTAACTTCTTCCATTCTTCATCGGACACTCACGTTGGTTTAGTATCTCGATCTACTGCGACCTACTCATCTTTATCCACCAACATATCCTCCATCTTGAGTTTGCATAACTCAAAACTTTGACCATTAAATTTCTCGATCTCTACCTTTCTGTTGCTCTCCATCTTCTTTCACCACCAGAATTGATCCCACAAATCTCCCACTGAATAGGGTCTAACACAAGCATGAGCGAAACCCCTCAACAAAAAAGGTGCCCCCTTGAAGCCAAAATAACTATGATACCAAATGTAGGTTTCAACCCCGTACAGAAATTACTTGCATACAAATTACAAAACATAGAAAATAAACAATGCGAGAGCATAACACATGAAACACATATACAAAGAGATTTTCCCTGGATCCCAAAACAGGGACTACCAACTCAATTTTTCATTATGTTCCTTTCAATGTTACAATATATATTTATACATGTCAAAGCATCCAATACCATGGACTAAAAACCATTGCATCCAAAACCATGGACCGAAAAACCATCGTGTACAAAACCATGTGTGAAAATAATGCACAAAACCATAGGTAGGCCGGCCCACCCTAATATATGGTCCAAAACAAAATTTTCTACGGTGCTGCCATGGACCCCATAGAGTGGGGCTACCTAAACCCCTTAAACCCCTTGTGACACCCCCGCTACGCAAGTGACACAACGAGGGGGGGGGGGTTTCCACCCCCTTCTAATCCCTGGGTTAACTACGTGGGCTTGTCCTAGAAAGAATATAACACAACCCAATGCTCACCAGCGGTTCATCACCTCCATACTGTGCCATATGTGAAACCCATCTCAGCATATGTGGATCCCTGGGACCTCCCTTGTTAGGTCCCTACACTACTAGTGTAACCCCTATTGTTATTGGTGCAACCCCCTTATTATATTGTTGTGCCCATGTAGTCTCCATAATATTATTATTGTGCCCCATAGAAGCCCACTATTGTTATTGTTGTGCCCTTATATTATTATTGTTATGTCGGCTCTGATTATATTATGACCCCTTAGACTCCTATATATAGAAAGGAGGCCTTGTCATTTGTATCATTCAAGAATTCTTCATTTTTATAATGTAAAGGAGGTTACCCCCTTGAAGAGGCTAAATTCTAAGGTGTTTATCTCTCTTTTCTATCTTTTTGTGAGCTGGTTTCATAACATTTGGTATCAGAGCTTTGGATTCTAGGGTATTGCTGCTCCAAACAGATCATCATGGCATTCTCACTATAAATTTTTCTCTACGAAGTTTCATAAGATAAAACAAAAAACCAATTTGAGAGGAAATCAGTGTAAAGCTTGGGTCTGAATTTTAGATCTTGTCTCATTATAGGTTCAAAGATATGATTTGAGTCAGTTAGGGTTTTTTTTCAAGCTCCAAAATTTCATCGCAAATAGGTCATCATGGAATTTTCTCTATAATGATTTTTCTACGAATGTTCAAACTCTAAAATTAAAACCCATTTGAGACAAAATATTGGTGAAGTTCAAGTTTGAATTTTAGATCTTGTACTGCTACATGTTCAGAGATATAATCTGCAGATATTAAGGTTTTTACACACTCCCAAATTACATTCTGAACAGGTGACCTTGGGAAAATTGTAATAACGTTCTCTCTAAGCATTAGATTCAAATTTCATTAGAAGTTACAAAAATAAGATGGACTGTAGTTTTTTGTGTATTGTTTTTAGATCCGAATTGTTATAGACATTTTTGGGCACTACAACCCCAAGCATGAAATGTCCATAAACCAAGGGCTCCTAAGTCCCTAAAATTGTTGTTCTAACCCCTAAAGGAACAAGGTCAATAGATTACACCTTCTCCCAAAAGTTCTCCATGAGAAACTGCTCAAAATTGGTCAAAACAGGATCATTGCAGCTGCTCCACTGGCTAGGTGCGTTGCATCTCACCCAAATACACTGTGAGGGTGCATTGCATTTCAAAAGTCCCTTCTGTGGGGTGCGATGGGAGAGAAATGACAAATGGCAGTGTCATTCCGCGAGGTGGAGAGGCTGGAATTTTGCATATTGTAGGGAATTGCTGTTGGTTTTCTGAGACAAACATTAGATTGTTGGGTGATCTAAGTTTGTTTGAGGTGAAGAGGGGATTCTTTGCTGGGAGGTTGATGCTGGGTCGGAACAACTGGTTGTAACTCTTCCTGGCTCTTTTCTTGTTTATCAATAAAAACTATTTGAGTTTTCCTCCATGCTTTTGTATCATTGATGCTTGTTACATTTGTATGGTCAATTTACATCTGATCCTAGATTGTTTATGATTATGGATCCATGTCTTTGTATAGTGCTATGCTTATGTGATCTTACAGGTACTTTGTGAAGCTGGGCGTGCAAGGGAGCAGGTAGCTAAGGACTATCAAAGAAGAGAGGGATCGAATTGAAGGATTAGCGCAAGACAGAGGTTGGTCTTTCTGTTCCTCTCTATCTATAATTCATAAAGGAAAAACAAAAGTAGTTTTTCTCTATTTGTTTCTAAGGCAGCTGTCACACCTTAGTGGGATAGAGTAATTGCAAATAGACAATTTTCCCTGTAACAAAATGGCGACTTTGCTGGGGACTTAATTAGTTTGTTTTTTTTATCATGCTTTGTTGTTTGTTTCATAAACTTACGAGTAGCATTCGAACTGAATTTTCCATAACAAATACAAAATAGACAACTGCTACTTCAATCCGTCTACTAGATCTGTTTATGATTTAAACAACTGATTCACAAACTATCTGATTGCCCTTGTGATAGCTCTTAGATCCTCCTTAGATCTACCCCTGATTGTTGCATTACTGATTGCTTTTTACTCGGCCAAAACCCAAGAACTGAACTGAAAACTGTGACCCAGAACCCGAACAGAGTCTCGTTTCTGGCCCAGCGCAGGTACTGTTCAGAGATTCTGAATTTCAGCGCACTTCCCAAGTGGACAACCTACGCTGCATTTCATATACTCTGTGTTACAGGTGTGCTAATCAGACTAGCTCTGTGCAGTTGTGGCTTCTGTGATTCATTCTTTCCAGTTCTATTCCTGAATTTTGCTGCCTGTGATAAATATATGTCTATTTGAAACCCCTTTTCCTTACTGTTATTGTGCCTCCTTTGTACAAAAGAACTGTAGATGTTTTTGTGTGTTTGTTAAGTCATTTACAGTTCTCCTTTGCAAAAGTAGCATAATCGTACAGTCGCCCTTTGATTTGAAACTGTCGCAAGTGTCGATTTCAGTCTTAGGAAAGAGTTTGATTGTTGTTGATGGTCGATTATCCTGTTACTATTTCTTTTGGTCTGAATTTGTAATTTTCTAGTCTCAAAAACAAGTATCCATTTCAAAATCGTAAGGTGTTGTAATCATCTCCATTTTTTGATTTCGAAAAGAAACTTGTTTATATTTGTCGCTTGAAAAGAAATTCAGATTTGTGCATCAACTTTCTTTGTAGCATTCATAAACTAAGAAAGTTGAAAAACAAATACATGCATGTGCATTTGCATATAGACAGTCTGATTGGCTTGATTTAGGAAAGTGCATTTAGAGTGTGCTCTTTGCTCTTTGTGAAAAGATTCTGTCTTTCTTTTCCCTAGTAGCTAGCATTTTCATTGCATAAAGGAGATAAAAAATTTGTTTATCATCTTAGATTGCATTTTAGGAATTACATCTACATCTCGTGGTGAACCCAAAAGGCAAACTTCATAAACAAGATCAACTTAAAATAAATTCAATGAATCTAACAACGCTTTGGAACTTAACGCACAACATTTAGAAGTCTAGGCTAGAGACGTATTCTGGCGTCGTAAAGCCTGGTAACTGTTGTTCTCACTGATGGTTGGGTGATTCCTCCACTTTGAGACAATAAGTGCCAGTACGGACTTGTGCTCCCACGTACCGTCGAGTATATTTTGGGAGACCCAAATAGGTTTAATCCTTTATCCATAGGAAGCCGTGTATGCCGCCCTATCGATCACATTGCACTGAACACATCATTCGGGAAGATTGACTGTCGTACCGTAAAAAGTATTCTGCAGTTTTGTGATTGGTTTGGTACTCCCTCTACCTAGATTTCCAGAGCAGTCCCTTTCATTCCTTTTCAGACTCCTTAATGGAAAAGGTCCATCTGAGCACCTGTCACTTCAGGCTCATTAAAAATCGAAGGAGACTAGAGTCATCTTTTGTTTTTTCTCGACTCTTAAAAACTGAAAAAACAAGTTGTGTCAAAGTGTCTAAAATTTATTTTAAACAGAATATTCATTACCCCTTTCCTACGTTGATCTTGGGTTGAGAAAATGGAATCCAGAAACCAAGGGATTCCCCTTGGAGGAAATCCTAGTCCCTTCTCCTCTTGGGGAGATGTTGGTGCACCCCATATGGCCACATTGTCGCTTCCAGGACTGACAATTGGTTTGCCTGTATGGCTCTTCTCAACCTCTGTCATTCAGAACACCACAATTCCTGAACAATCGAATCAGCAATTAGACGAGTCCAGAGTTACCCACCAACCTTCTACTTCCTATAATTCTTCCTCTCCTCCTTCCTCTTCGCTTGATGGGGCTGGTAAAGCCAAAAATCAAGTACCTAAGGAGAAGAAGGAAAAGAAGAAGAAAGAGAAGAAGGAGAAGGAGCCAAAAGCGAATGGGGGCAAACGAGTGTCGGCTAGCGAAAATCCACACACTTCACCGACCAGGCCTAAATCACCATGTGTCATTTGTAAGGGAGACCACTATCACAGATATTGTCCTTGTATCCCTCAGATCTTAAGGGACTGGCCTCCTCGTTTGCACAACCCGGTGTCATCAACCTCTGATGATCATGTTGAAAACACACCGTCAACTAGTGAAAGTGAAGCCCCAGGACAAAAAGGAAAATATAGATTTCCTTGTAAACTATGTGAAGGTGATCATGCCGTCCACCGTTGTCCCTTCTTAGACGAAGCTAAAAGAGTTTTGGACGATCGTCCGGTTTCACTGTTACGACTTCATATTGGGTATAAAAAACTCTTGCCGAGTCCGTCACTAGTTGAAAATCCGGCTGGCCCGCTCAAGTGGTCGGCCAAAGCATCTATCATTGAAGATAAAACATCTGAACCCATACCAGAAAAAATTCAAAAGGTCGAGGCGGCAGTTGACCCGGTCTTGCCTTCAGAGGTTCCATCTTCAGATGATACAATCACTGAAGAGAACAAGGATGACACCATCCAAATTCTTTTCATAAGCATAGATTCCAATGAACATGGGGTCAATTTACCTGTTCCTTTACCGCAGGAAGGAAGTTCGTCAGAGTCGTACCCAGCCGTCTATTCGGTCCCACCTCCAAGCATCCTAGTTGTCTCCTTCGACTGGAATCAACTAGGTAGACCCCATTTACCAGCTAGTATACCATTCTGAATTATTGTTCAAATATATAGAATGGTTATGGCTGGTACCATCATAGATGAAGGGGCTTCTGTGAGTATCCTTTCCTCAACTTCTTGGAAAGCGCTTGGTTCGCCATCACTTTTACCTGAGATGAGAAATCTAACAGGCTTTGATAAAGGAACCAATCGACTGTTAGGGATCCTTCCCAATGTGCCCATAACATTGAGAGGGAAAATTGTTCACATGAACGTAGTGGTAGTTCAAGAACCCCTGGATTACAATCTACTCCTTGGATGAGACTATATTTATTGCATGAGAGCCATTGTCTCATCACTCTTTAGAGTGATGTGTTTTCCGCACGAAGGAAGAATGGTCAAGCTCGTAGACCAGCTTTCATTTCCCGGATCACACATAGCAAATAGTCATATACCATCCCTAAATGGTCTTTTCACACAAGAAATGTCTCAATCTCCAGTCCATCCACCCGATGAGCGCGAGTGATTCGAGGGGACATGACTGAAACCCAGGGGGCATGCACCCTGGTCTGCTTCCGCAGGAAAACTTCGGGTATAGGGTAGGTTTCCGGGAGAGAATATGACCTCCGTATTCCCATCCGTGATTGGAAGAGGGAGTTGGACTGGAATAAGATCCTCTTGTCAAAGTTATGTGGGTTGGCGGTCCTCACCGCTCACCTTTGTTTATTTCGGTAGACATCGCCGGAGAAGTGTTTTGTTTACGCGCTAAATAGAAAAATCTTTGGGTAGCTTGAAAGAGGTATACCTTTCCTGATAAAACAAATGTTTTGTCAGCTTGAATAGAAGGTGACCTTGAAACTCTGTTTTATACCTGGGGGCATGCAAGCCTTTTGGCGTGCAAGCGAAGAGCGACTATTTATTTTTTAAATTTGTAAGACCTCTAACCCTTTAAACTCGTAGGATTAGTTGTTTCCTAACTTGCATAAAGAAAGGATGTGGGGAAAAACTCTAAAAGCTGCCATTTTATATGAGACATTCTTATCACACGACTGGATTAATCGAGCAGTTTTAGCACATAGTTCAAGCTCGTTAAAAAATAAACATAAGACATGAGCAAATGTTTCCACCCACGTTTAAGCTCATTAAGAAATGAACTATTCCCTGGTAAATAACCATCGTAAATGTAGTACTTCAGCCGTTAAAGCCTTGGTCGTGTTTGCACCGTCACCTCCACTTTTTCATTGGCCGATCATTCACCTCCATTTGATTGTTTACCCATTTTGAGGAACAGATGCGAAGAGTGATTTCACTAGCCATCCTTGTGACACTACCGTGATTGGAAAATTCCAAACCTTACCTGGAATCAGCTGCTACCCGTTTTATCACTCGTTCCTCAAAAGACGAGTCTCCTTTAAGCTCTTTTCAACTGACTCGTAAAAAATGAAAATATTGCCGAGCCATTGGCCTCTCTAGCTCGTTAAAGGGATAGGAAGTGCTATCCCTCCTCTAGATTTTAATCCTTTTGGACTTGAGGGATTATTACACAAAAATACCGAGCGCTTGTTTTGTTCGGCTCGTTAAAAGTATCAAAAATCCATCCCTTTTGTATTGTTTTATACTTTTTCGGACTTAAGGGATTAGATGACGAAAAAGGAATTTTGGAGTTACCTTTACGTTCCTTTTTATACTCTCTAAAATTGAAAAGGAGCGAGTTATCTTTGTCGTTAAACTCGTTAAAAATATTAATAGCGACAAACTTGTCTATAGACGAGAATGAGTTTCACTATCGCTAAGCTCGTTAAAACATAGAGATGGGTATGCTCGAAGTGAAAATTATAGAACAAGCATATGTTATCCTCCTCAAGCTTGACAAAAATAAAGAGGTACTGGTCAGCAATGACTGGGGAAAATTGGGAAGAAAACTCAAATAAACTTTGTTGGTAGCAAGTCGCTCTTGAACATGACACTTTCGCTCCATGTCTGAGTCGGGTTGGGTTGTTTCATTCACCGGTCACATCACCATGGTCATGCCATACCATCCACATTTAGGGTTAATGCTACCAATCCATCACATTAGTGTCGCCGATATGTTCAAGAGAAGTCATTCAGAGAATTCACCTGTGTCTCACCCACTACCATACATTATACTCCATTCTTTCATGACTACCACCCTGAACCTTATATCACCAGATCGTTTTCACCTCCATTAAAATCATTTGCTCCGTTCTATGTCATTGATGTGGGATTCATTAAGGCCCTCTTGTGACGGATCACTTCTTGTTGACATCAGCTCATTATCCAAGAAGTTGATCTAGGAACACCCCATTCAGTACTTTGAAGCTTGCATGCCTCAATGGGAAGTTTCTCACTTCCGGCGACGGGTTTACATCAATGGCCTTCGACCGAAAGATTTTGCGTGGTTTTCGACGCTAAGTCCTTTATTCACACCACGTGAATTGTACTGCAGTACCTTGAGGGTCATTATCATTATCGGTGATTCCTCTCATGCTTGTTAACAACTTACATCATTGACTGGTAATCAAGCGATGTCTTTCCATGTTTGACTTCAGAACATTTCTCACATGGATCGACTTGTACTTTGAGTGAAGATCAGACGAGATTGAAGACCACAGATCTAGTTTCATCCACCCGGGCTGCGATATATATTCAGGGAAATAAAGACATTAAATGTACATCATTGCAGCACAGATAATCATCCTATCAAAAGGATGATGGCTCTACCAGAATCATCAGTCTACACTCAGACGATTGTCTGTCCTATGAACGTGAAAATGAATTTATAAAGCTGAGCATGGGAATGCCCGCCTCAGCTAGATCATGAAAACAGTATGAAGATAATGTATTGTATTGTATCTTATTACAGGTCTCCTCCCAGCATTGAAAGAAGCTGGGCATGCAAGGGAGTAGGTAGCTGAGGACTATCAAAGAAGAGAGGGATCGAATTGAAGGATTAGCGCAAGACAGAGGTTGGTCTTTTGGTTCCTCTCTATCTATAATTCATAAAGGAAAAACAAAAGTAGTTTTTCTCTGTTTGTTTCTGAGGCAGCTGTCACACCTTAGTGGGATAGAGCAGTTCTAAATAGACACTTTTCCCTGTAACACGAATGTCAAAACAATAATAGGTGGAACGTCATACAAGTTTTCCCTATTAAAACGTTATATAATCAGGTCATCTTAGGAGATTGGGAATAAATCTTTCTTGGAGAATCCAATTGTGATTAGATTGGTGGCACTAGAAAGAGGGCTCAGAGGACTACCACAGGAAGAAATTTTAGATCTTGGGATCCGCAATTATACATATACAATAGATTCAATACTGAGCTCTTACAAAGTGAAAAGAGGTGTGTAGTTTTTTATTTTTATTTTGCATAAATTGGTTTGAAAAATTAGTTTTAAGGAATTCAAAGAGCATAGTGTAGTATTATTCACATTAATTGATCCTCTGAAGAAAGAAAATGGAAACACCTAGTAAGCAATCTAAAATCTCTAGCATGACTCATTATGAAGAGGAAGAAATGCAACATGTTATATCACAATTACAAGACCAAGTGCAACAAAATTCACTATCACAAAAAGTAACAAAAGCTAAGATGGATGGTTTAAAGAAAGGCATGGAAGATAAAATGGATGGTTTAAATAATGACATGGAAGCTAAGATGAACATCGTGAAAGTTAATATGGATTGTTTGGAAGCTAAGGTTGAAGGAAAAATGGATGATTTAAAGAGATATTTGACAAAGTTTCTACAAGAAATGTTTACGAATAGAGAAAAGGTAGTAAACGAAACTCATGATGAAAACAAAATAAATGTTAATCATGATTTCATTGACTCTAACATTGGATTGAAGACCCACCATGTTCCAAATATCGATATGAGGAAGTTTGATGGCAAGGATCCCAGAACATGGATACTATAGATGGAACAATTTTTCGATCTCCATAATATGCAAAACACAAAAAAGGTACGTATTGCAACTTTATATTTGGAACCAAATCAGTTTGTATGGTGTTGATGGCTTTTCTCTCATAAAAAAAAATTCACTTGGGAAATTTTTATGGAAGAAATGATAGCACATTATGAGGATACAAAAAGAAACACCTTTTTTAGCCAATATATAAATCTCAAACAAAAGGGTCCAATGAGGGAGCACATTGAGGACTTTCAAAAATTGAACATAAGGGTAAAATATATTCGAGAGGAGCCTATGATTGATGTGTTCATAGGGACTTTAAAGGATAAATCCAACATGAGGTTCACCTTTGGGAATGCGATTCATTGGAGAAGGCATTCAGGTTGGCAAGAAAAATGGAAAGAAAAATTATGGCAACAAGGAAGCCTACCACCCACAACTATGGAAGTGTTGTGGACCCTAGCCTTCCACAGCCTACAAGGTTGACACCACAACAATTGGAAGAAAAAAGAGAAAAATGGATTTCTTACAGTTGTGATAGAAAATACACTAAAGGTCATAAGTGCGTTGAGAAGAAATTAATTTACATAGATTGTGAAGAGGAGGAAGAAAAGTAACAAGAAACATCAAAATAAGAGGATATACACCAAGAAAAAACCCTAAAGAATGAAGAAATGAATCTGAACATATCTTGTAATTCATTGGCAAGAATTACCACTCCTCAAACAATCAAGATAGAAGGACCTATCAAGAGGAAAAAGCTAATAGTGTTGATTGATTCAGGCAGTACCCATAATTTTATTCATTGTAAGAAAGCCAAAGAATTGAATTGCTTTTTATATCCAGCACTAGAGTTTCAAGTGATGGTTGCAAGTGGAGGAACCATAAATTGCTCTGGAAAGTGCCATAATATCAAGTTATCCATGGGAGAATATGTATTGAATAGCCCAATGATTTCCATTCCAATGGGTGGTGCTGATGTTGTACTAGGAGTCCAATGGCTACAACCCTTGGGTACAATAGTTTTTAATTTTTAATAACTTTTCATGAAATGTTCTTCAAAAGGAAAGGAAGGTGAATTAAGGAGTATCACAAGGAATGTGGGAAAGATAATCAACTCTAATGGAACGAAAAATCTTCTAAAGAAAGAACAAAGAGGCGTAATTGCACAATTATGTTTGCTAGAGGTTCCCACATCGAAATCATCTATTTATTTAGATCTCAAAAAAGTATTATACAATCATTCCAAGGTATTTGAGACTCCCAAAACCTCCCACCTATTCGTGATCATGATCATGCTATACATTTGTTTCTAGGAAGTGTGCCTCCAAAAATTAGACCTTACAGATATCTATATGCTAAAAGAAGTGAAATTGAACGTATGGTTGCAGAAATGCTAGAGGTTGGTATAATTATCTAAACAAATTTGATAAACAAAGAAAGGGATGAATGGAAGAATGACAAAGAAAGGTGGGAATGCATTCAAAAGCTGCAAAAGATCCCAGTTCAAACAATATTTCTAGAATTTGACAAGGAAGAAAAGATCATATTGGAACCTCAAGCAGTCACAAAACTGAGAAATCAACAACTACAAAATCGATCAATTTCAGAGTATCTCATTAGGTGGAAGAGCTTTCCCGCTTAATATTCCACATGGATGGATGATAAATTTATATAGAATAATCTAGAACTACTCAAGCGTTGAGGACAACACTTTTTGAAAAAGAGGGGCACGTTAGGTCCCTATAATACTACTGTAACCCCCTTATTATATTGTTGTGCCCATGTACTCTCCATATTGTTATTATTGTGCCCCATAGAAGCCCACTATTGTTATTGTTGCGCCCTTATATTATTATTATTATGTCGGATTTGATTATATTATGACCCCTTAAACTCCTATATATAGAAAGGACGTCTTCTCATTTGTATCATCCAAGAATTGTTCATTTTTGTAACGTACAGGAGATTTCCCCCTCAAAGAGGCTGAATTCTAAGGTGTTTCTCTATATTTTCTATCTTTTTGTGAGTTGGTTTCATAACATCCCTCATCTGCTAAGATCTGTTGTGGCTAGAGAAGCGAAATCCTCTTTGAGGTGAAAGCATTAAGAATGACGCCAGAACTAGTGTCTAACGGTCTGAATATCAATCTTGTCATCCTTGGGTGGTGCATGTAGATATCCATATATATTATCTCCTCCTATCCTATGTCCAAATAGTGAAATATCAGCTCCCTGATGAGAACGCTCAATCAAGAAATAGATGTCATCGACGTCAATGGTAACGTGATGATTTCCAGTCATGAAACACTATTCCTGGACATTCTAGTTCCTTACTAGCCATGTCATTGAATCTACTTAATATTTGATCCCATGTATAAGCAAATATTTTAGGGGGCCACAATTTCTTAGAGCCTACATGATAGTTGGATCTGCTAAAGCTGCCAAATCATTAGCTTTGTGATATCTTTCCCTCCATTCCATTTTGAGCAATCAGTAAACCTAAAATGACCATTTAAAAGAGTTTAAAATATTTTTTAAACTCAATCTCATAATTTTTGGGGTTCAATTCTTTTATTTTTAAAACCCTTGGTGCATGCACTGCCGTTGTTTTAACGGCCTTCACAAGCTCGATAAAAGAACATCATGCATGGCCAAAGGTGAAATTTTTGACAAAGTTTAACCCCAAAAAATTGATTAAAATCTTAAAACTTAAATTTAAATAGATGAAAAGGTTAATTAGGAAGAGATCTTCTACCTAGAGGAAACAATTTGCGATTTCTTCCATCGGTTAGCTCGAAATTAGTTTGGAAAGTATGGTGGTAAAAAACTGATTTTTTTGCTCTCAAATGGTAAAAATGAAAATGTTGAAAAATAATTTACTATTTCCACTTTTATAGGGGTTTTGAGCTAAAATAAATATTGTTATTATGATTAATACATTTTAGGATGAAAAAGTTTATATTTTTTAGCAATTATAATAATTTATTAAGTTTAAATGTGCAAAACAAATTACAGAGCGGGAATAAATCATTTTGACTATTAGCAGATTTTTATCACTCTTCATGCTCTTGAAAAATTATGAAAAGAGAAAATCATAGAGTCCTCTTTTAAGCCCTTTTCAAACTCTTAAGAAATGAAAAGATTTCCAAGTACTTGTTTGTATGAACTCGTAAAAGTAAATGAAAATGTGTCCACTGAGTATAAGTTTACCCCTTTTACAGACTTAGCCTCGACTATTTACGAAAACGATATACATTGATCAAACATGGTCAATAGAGTTATCTCGTATTATTTTATTATTTTTTGACCTAAGGGACTAAACTTACGAAAAATAACCTAATGGAGTCCAACGTTTTGACTCCTTCGATCCCATTGCTCAGGATTCTCTCCCAAAATGCTCTTCAATATATTTTTGAGACAGTTGTTCACAAATTCAATTTTCCCATCAAATTGTGGATGCTAGGTTGAGCTGAAGTTCAATTTTGTTCCAAGCTTCTTCCACAAAGTCCTCCAAAAATATATTGTGGACTTGGTGTCCCTGTTAGAGATTATACTCTTTGGAAAGCCATGCAATTGAACAATCTCATTGAAAAACACATGAGCCACATGTGTAGCATCACTAAACTTACAACATGGGATAAAATGAGGCATCTTCATAAATATTCCCACAATTACAAGTATAGTGTCCTTACCTCTCCGTTTTTTGGGTAAACCAAAAACAAAGTCCATACTCACTGAGTCCCATGGTCTACTAGGAATGGTAAAAGATGTAGATAGTCCAACGTTTTGACTCCTTCTCTTCACATGTTGACATACTTTGCAAAGGAAATTGATTTGGTGTCATTCTGGCATGTGTCCAATTAGAAATCAACGATTGAGGGATTCAAGGTGCAGTGAATAGTGGAAGTGAAACATTGAATAATGATTTGTGATATCGTAATATCAGAAGTCTCGATAGCTCGCATATCGGTATTTAGGGATCCTAAGGAGTAGCGTACAGCTAAATCAATCGTAGATCAGTGACTTGCGATCTTGCATGTCTGAGGACAAGGCCATGTCAGCGATCGATGTTCAACAACTTCATAATTAATATGCATTGGAAATTCACCAATCATTGAATAATGATTGAGCTTTAAAAAGGTTAAGACCATGCATCCCTTGTTAAATCAATGGGAGATCCAAAGGGAAATTTAAAAAGGATTTTGATGAAAAACAAGGGTAGGTGAGGCCCCTTTCTCTCTCCTATAGGAGGACACATGGAGGCATCTCGTTGTCTGATAAGGACATATGTTCGTCTCAAACAAGCTTCGAGGTGGACAAGTGGTAGGATCTGATTGGTTATGATAATGCCGAAGTAGCTGATGACATCAACATGATATGAAAATATGGAATGACACATGGCAGGTGTTTTGACCACTTTAGATGGCCTAATGGGCCAATTTTTGGTGACATGCATCATTAATCATAAAGTTCCATGTGGCAAGAGATGACATCAATCGACTATTAGAGATCGAAGGTTTGCGATGGTTGGCACATTGACCACAGTAAGGATTCACTGATTTGAGGGCTAATAGGTGGTCCAAAAGAATTAAGGAACCAAGGGCTAGGGCCTAGCAGAGGAGCCTATCGAAAATAAAAAATTGGTGATTTATGGTTCTAGCATAAGGTGCAACTGAAATAGATATTTGATAAAAGGCCTCCATGGGTATTAAGCATCAGTGTTTGAAACCCACATGAAACCAAAGGTAAAGGGGATTAACAAAGGAAATATAGTCCTCATTGAGGGTTTGGAGGTCTTAGCACTTTGAGGCTGAGCCCTCAGTAACCTCCCCCAGACCTATGATGGAAGTTTGATAAGGGTTGAATCAAAAGGTGCTAGTCATGATCAGAGGTCAGAAATCAATTGTTTCATAGTGTTAACACCACTACAAAATGTTGCAATGAAAATCTATGATATGATGGTACAGGGAGCCATTAGAGATGTATGAATTGGTTGTTGTGGTCTTGAATGTAGAATAGTAATAATAATGGTCAAAGACCTCCCATGCATGCATTGTAAATATAAATCAAGAGTAGAGACTCCATGAGGATGTACAAGTATATCTTTGTGAGCCATAAATAAGCATGGGGAGTATCTATGAAATGTGGAAAGGAACTGAAATTAAATACACAGCATGGAGTGCCACCATTTTGATAGAGAAGTGATCATCTCCCATTCCTATGACTCTAACGCACTGAGAGAACTAGAGAAAGAGTGAAACAATAGAAGACTCGGGTGCCTAGAATAAGATGTGGAAGTGGTCATCATCCATCCCTATGATTTAAATGCAACGATAGAACAGGGGAAGAATGAACCAAAAAAAGGATGGAGTGCCATTCGAGGAGTACATGCTTGGGAAAAATTAATCGTAACATGGGATGCATCGAGCTAAGTTCAGGACTGGAACAAAAATCAGGGACTCCATTGAGCTGAGTGGGTGTGTGAGAATTTGTACGAGAGAGCAAAGCATTGAGCTAGTGCATTAAATATGAGTGTTGCAAGGGTAGTGCTGTAGTGAAAATAGTGGAGAGCCCTCAGAAGCTATAGTAGAGAACAAATGAAGTTTTATTGTGTGCAACAAGAGGAGGACTTCCATAGGTGTTCACAAATCAGAGTGCAAAAGCCAAATCTACAAGATAACCATTAGTTGGTATTTTACTTGAAAAATTCCTCTGTTTTTAGTTTGAAAATTGTATGAAATAGTAGAATAGTGGGAGTGACAGGTTGGTGCCTCTTAGAAAGTTGGCGCTTGCTAAAACAAAGGGGGTTGGTGCCTCCGGTGAGTGGGTTCTCATAAAAAAATAGATGTAATTAAGTTGGTGCTTAAATTACATCATAGAACAAACAACAAATTGGTGGTTGTTTTCCCTCTAGGCTTCCACATAAAAACATTGTGTCAAATGTGTTCTACTCATGAGATTATTGTATAAGTATGTGTATCTGAAACTTTATTGATTTAGTCTTTCATGAATGAATTTTCTCACATATGAAAAAACATAAGAAGGAACTATAAGTGAAAAAAGAAAAGAAAATTAATAGTGTCTTGAATTAGTGATTCACCTCCCCCCAGAAATTCCTTATTCAAACATATCCTTTACTTATACATAGAACATGAGTTGATTCTATAATGTATCTATCATCCCCAAGATGAAGATACCTACAATGATCATCCTCTCCACTTGTATCATCAATTATATACCACAATTTCATGTTTTGAGCGAGTTCCATGATGTTGCGTCAAGATCTATCCATGTATGCAAAGGCTTGGATTGCATTGATGTGCACTCAAATCACTTGAAAAAAATATTTTTTTTTTATTAAGTATAGGAAGAATACTTTATTCTATTAAAGGAATCATAACTCCAAATTCCTCCAACACAATGAATTCTTTCACCATTGAACATAAAAATGTTGTGTACTAGTCGATTTGGAGACAAGAATGTGTAGGGTTATGGGTGTATTGATTAAAGAGAAATACATATAATTCTTAGTGTATTAATAATGGCTGGAAATTGACATTCTCACATGGAAAATCTTCTAAATTAATATATAAAGTAACACTGTGTAAATCCTTCTTTTACCACAATGAGCTTCCTCCATTGCACGAATTTCTATTGTTACCCATGTTTATAGCTTCAGTTTGTTGCTCCAACACATTCAACACACTAAACAATTGTTACCTAGGTGAAGCTAAAAAAATAGATACACGTCGAGAGAAAGAAAAAATTGACCACTATTACCATTGCGTTTTCTCTAGCCAGGTTTGGCTTATATATCCTACTAAACAGTTTTAGGGTCCATTATCTTTAGTTTTTTCTTGCCTCTGACATTTGACAGTTAGTGTTTCATTATGAATGTTTTTCCAATTTGTTATGAATATGCACTATGTAATACCCCAATGGTGTTTTTTTCACTGTAGAGAATGTTTAGGCTTATTTGTGAATGAGTATATTTTAACACGCACTAGATTTGATATGGATCTTTGTATGATTTATGATTTATTAGACGGTGTATCATATGCCCACAACTGAAAATGATGTACCATCAAATAACATTCCTTTGGCTTTACAAAGCTTGTTCTACAAACTTCAATACAATGATACAAAAGATTTGACAAAATATTTTGGATGGGATACATATGATTCATTCATGTAGCATGATGTATAGGGGTTGTGAACAGTGTATTGTCTAAGAAATTAGAAGACAAAATGAAGGGGCATCATAGGAATTATATTGAATTTATAAATGTATATTATAAATCTATATGAAAAGAGTCATTATATGGAATAGTTTTCTTTGTCATATTTTCAATTTACTCAATGGTTTTCTTCCACATTATTAATATGGTGTTGTTAAAATTTCCTAATAGATCTACAAATTGATGTTAAAAGTTGTCAAGGTAACTATGCATCATTTGACAAGTATGTGGAGGTAAAAAAACTAGAAGGTGATCATAAATACCATGCAGAGAATTATGGTTTGCAGGTTAGGTTTGAAGATAAAAGTAGAGTTTATAGGTTCAAATCTATTAATTTCAGGATTTCATTCATTAGGATTAGTGTCCTTTTAGTTTATATATACTTTAAAACTAGAAATTTATCATGAATCCTTGTGAAACAACATAGGAATACCTCTTGTACTGGATATTTGTTATCTACCATGATATTTATGGATTTTATTAAATCATCTCGCATGAGAGGTTGATAACATTATTTGGAATGGGTTGTTGCATGCTTATTCTAGAAAACATCTTCTCAAATTTGTGGTGTGTCCTTCTATTGTTTGGTCATATCTGCTAATGCAAAATAATCTTGGTATGGATAATAATAATATTGTCATTGCACACAAATCTAAGCTATTCAAGCTTTGCATAACTAGACGATTTTATGTTCTCTTTTAAAACTTCCATCTCTATCTTGGAGCTATTTATCAAGTATCTTCTATTTAAGCTTTTTTCTAACCATGACCAATTCTTTGCTCAATGTGTTTTAACATGTAACATGATTTTCACCAATTACTTGTTGTAGCCTCTAAGAAATGATGTTCTAGCTTTCTTGGAATTCTTTTATTCTTTCATTTAAATTATTTTGGTGAGCCATGATTGTAACGCCTTCGAAGTTGTGCGATGGTTGGGCGCCGGGCGACCGGGCGCGCGTGCACGACGGGCGCGTGTTGGAGGTGCGACGGAAGGTTGTGTGACTGAACGACGGAGGAGCGACCGACCAATGTGCGACGATATGCAACGAAGGATGCAACAATAACTGCGAGCTTGGTGAAACGACTAAGGCATGGAGCATTGCTTATATCCATGTGTGAGGAGCGTTTGCGATGGGGGTTGGCCGACCCATGGTGGAAGGGTGTGGCCGACTTTACAAGCGCCCAAACGATGCCAGTATGGGATGTGTGGGCGGTTGGTTGGGTAGCCCAACCACACACGAAGATGGTTATATATGTTGGAGCATTGGAGCTCAAAACGAAACCAATGAACTTTGAACTTCTCATACGCTCTTCGCTCTTGGAGGAGAGACACGTGTGCGCAAGTTTGAGGAGAGATGAGTGCATAGCTCATGCGCTCTCCTTGGTATAACGCACTTGGTGGAAATGCTCTTGGTGAGAGGTGGACGCGTTGGGCAAGACGTGCCTGGGTTGGTTGTGCGGAGGTGTTGTTGTGCCGAGACTTGGCGAGGGTGTCTTGGTGGCTCAGGTGAGTGCCTGCCCATCGTGAAAGTGTTCACGAAGGTTGGAACCGGATGTCGTAAAGTTGGGTAGGCGGTACTACGTGTTGTTCATACGATTTGGGCGTTTGCCAAGAGTTGTCAAGTGGGACTGCGTGTGGGCAGGTGTACACGGTTTGGGCTTTTGCAGACCAAACGAAGAGCGAACTGGTGAAGACGTGCAACAAGGCGAACAACAGGTTGGTGAGTCGTGCGGTGACCGTGCAGAGGTGCTGACAAGTTGGGCAACTGAGTTTGCCAAAGTTGGAAATTTGGCCAAGTATAATTTCAGGTTTTCCAAGGACTTAGTCTGTACTTTGTAAAAGTGGAAAAATTATATATATTGATATTCGGGCAGAGTCATATTGCAGGGAGTTGCTCCTCCCTTTATATTGTTGTGCATTTCTCTTGTTTAATGCTATTGATAATGAATGTGTATGGGTGTTCATTAGTATAAAGGCTAAACATAATATTTCTCGATTGCGAAACACAAACTAAGTAAGGAAAAGTGAATTAAGCGTAGTCCATGAACATTAGTATTGGTGAAAAGAAAGTGTTCGGTGGTGCTGCACCTCACTATAAGCGGTTGAAAGGCTATCGCAGGTGTAGGGGCGTGACAGTTGGTATTAGACCTGGTACGTGACGAAGTGAAAGTGTGGATGCACTTGACAGTTGATGACAGTGGAAGCAGGTACTTGCAGGTGAAGGAAGCTAGTTTCACATACAAGTGGAACAAGGGCCGGTTCATGGTTGCAGGGAACTTGGTGAATCTGGTGAATGGTGAAACGGGTTTAGCAAAGGTGAAGCTTAGTGATTGGACCAAGCTAAACGACAAGACATGGCAAGTTTGGAAGAATGCAAAGGGAAGCTCCCACTTACCTTATACAGGTTGAAGCAGTTGAAAGAAGAGAATCCCCGAATTCGAAAGGAACTTGAAGTCTTGGAAAAGAATGTTGAAGATGAACTTCTTCAACTTGGTTGTACAATGGAGCAAGGTGAAGTTGTAGATTGTGCTAACAAGGAAGAGGAAACCGTGATGATCGAGGATGTTGCAGATGTGGCAACGATGGAGGATGAACTTGAGATTGATCAAGTTGGACCAGGATTGTGTAGTTTGCGGACATGGATGAATGAGGATACTCACATGGAGGAGCTTCATGATGATGATGTAAGTAGTATTGATACTTGTGTTTCATTTGGGCATTTGGTAGATGGACCGTATGTAGGGAAGGGCAAAGCCAGTTTGCCGATGCAAGGGAGCATCTTACCATGGATGTCTATGATGAGACCTTGTATGGAGGAGCAAGGATTGTTGATTGTTGCAGGACTTGTTGGGGTTGTTTGTGACCTTATGGTAGAAGGTACAAGGGCCCGTGACAAGGGAGGAACATGATGATCATTGTGGAGGATTGGGTCATGCTTTAGCCACTTTGGCTAAGTACCTGGCATGACTCATGGACAGATTGAAGGGCACACACTTGAGGTATGAGTTGCTTGGGTGGACTTCTCATGGCCGAGACCAAGAGATAGTCTTGGTGGAACCTTTAGTGGAGGAGCTATGATGGAGAGACTCATGTGATGATCATATGGTTGGGTGACCAAGTTCACTAGACCGAAGATTGCAGACTTGGATGAGGATGGCCGATTGTTGTGATGGGTCTACTTGGTTGGACTACATGGGCAACTTAGTCATGGACATCAGGTTGGAGACATGAAGCATGGAAGTCTTATGCAGGGACATTGTGCAGAAGCACTTGTAGAGGTGTCACTTATGGGCATCCAATGAGGAGTGCCAAAGCAGGGATGTTGTGCAAATGGATTTGCTGATGTGACATGGAGATTTATTACTTATGAGCCGATGGAGAGGTTGTGCACTTTTGTACAACAAGGCCATGGACTTGGATGGAGTTGTGAGCAGACTATGGAGCATTCCTACTACATGGGAGCTGAGGCATCTTGCAGAGACCTTTGGGCCGAGACTTATATGCTTGATGAGATGTTGGTTGGAGATGACTCATGGAGCTCGTGATAACATGAGATTGTTGTGACCTTTAAGGACTCATATATGGTGGACTTGGGGGATCTAATGCATTGAGGAACTGAGGTCAGAGACTTTGATGCAGGATGGTGTGCATACTTTCAAGTACATGTATGGGAATGGCTTGAAAGAGTGACTTGATGTGGAGGATCAATATGAGACACTTTGGAGTGATGGAGTTACAACAATGATGGTGCCTTGGTGGCAACACTTTGGCATGGGTAGAGTCGAGACTCAACTAATTTTGACACATGGGAGCTGATTGATCTATGATCATGGGCATCATATGGATAGATGAGACAGGTGTATACTTGTTTCTATGATAGACTTTAGGGATGACACATTGCAGATATGATGGAGGTTGCTTCATGGACCTAGATGTGACACATCGAGAGCCGGTTTGATGAGATGGTCTCTTCATATGGAGGAGATACACATATGGATGATGTTGGGATAGATGTGGCTGATTTCATGTAGCACATTGACACCAAACATCATGGACAACATGTTGCAGATGAGATGAGGGCTACTTCATGGACCTGAGCATGGCTTACACTTGTATGGAGATGGATTGTTGATCGAGTTGAGGATGTGATAGGATGTTTTAAGAAATAGCTGATGGTGGCATAAGGATATGCATTCTCATGGTTTGAGCGTGACAGTTGGATTAGCTACCCAACTAGTTCAGACATGGGGGCGATAGCATGTACAAGAGATGTGTTAGCATTTATTGGAGTATCATGGCAGCAGTTCACATGATGACACATGATGAGGTCGACACAAGATGTTGCAGTGGACATGTAGCTTGAAATGGAGGGGCCAGCCTTCCGTGATGGATAGCAACATGTGGAGATTGTGACAGGGTGATCGATGATCATGGATTGAGTTGATCTCTGATGTATGACATACCGATGAGGTGCATACCTTGGTACGATGATCTTGGTGACAGATGGTTGTTGAGGCGAGACATGGTGGAGACAATGGTTCTACATATGTTGCAGAGATGTTTGCAGTATGTGGAGGAGTTGACATCATGGTTGATCTTGGTGGGTGGCTACTAGGATGATATGTTGTCGAGGACGAAAACAATTTCAGGTGGAGGAGGATGTAACGCCTTCGGAGTTTTGCGATGGTTGGGCACCGAGCGACCGGGCATGCGCGCACGACAGGCGCGTGTTGGAGGTGCAACGGGTAGTTGTGCGACCGGACGACGGAGGAGTGACCGACCGATGTGCGACGATATGTGACGAAGGATGCGACGATAAGTGCGAGCTTGGTGAAATGACTAAGGCACAGAGCATTGCTTATACCCATATGTGAGGAGCGTTTGTGATGGGGGTTGGCCGACCCATGGTGGAAGGGTGTGGCTGACTTTACAAGTGCCCGAACGATGCGAGTATGGGGTGTGTGGGCAGTCGGATGGGCAGCCCACCCACACACGAAGATTGCTATATATGTTGGAGTGTTGGAGCTCAAAACGAAACCAATGAACTTTGCACTTCTCATACGCTCTTCGCTCTTGGAGGAGAGACACTTGTGCGCAGGTTTGAGGAGAGATGAGCGCATAGCTCATGCGCTCTCCTTGGTAGAATGCACTTGGTGGAAATGCTCTTGGTGAGAGGTGGACGCGTTAGAGAAGACGTGCCTGGGTTGATTGTGCGGAGTTGTTGTTGTGCCGAGACTTGGCGAGGGTGTCTTGGTGGCTTGGGTGAGTGCTCGCCCATCGTGAAAGTGTGCACAAAGGTGAACGAAGGTTGGAACTAGATGTCGCAAAGTTGGGGAGGTGGTACTACGTGTTGTTCATACAATTTGGACGTTTGCCAAGAGTTGGCAAGTGGTGTTACAGGGAAAAGTGTCTATATAGAACTGCTCTATCCCACTAAGGTGTGACAGTTGCCTCAGAAACAAACAGAGTAAAGCTACTTTCGTTTTTCCTTTATGAATTATAAATAGAGAGGAACAAGAAGACCAACCTCTCTCTTGCACTAATCTCTTGATTTGATTCCTCTCTTTGATAGTCTTTCGCTACCTGCTCCCTTGCATGCCCAGCTTCTCAAAGTACCTGTAAGATCATAGTAGCATAGTACTATACAAAGACATGGATCTATAATCATAAACAATCTAGGATCAGAGGTAAATTGACCATAAAAATGCATCGACATGATCTCTAGAGGTTGACGAGGAAGGTTGATTTAAGTCTTGAGATCATACCTCTAAGACTCCGGGAATTTGAGGACAGTCTCGAAGGAGATGGTCACCCTTACATAGCTTGCAAGGGAATCTAACTTTCCTTGGAGGATCATAAGGTTTTTCTACAAGAGGTGCATTTGGAGTAATAGCCACACAATTGGCCTCTTGCTTATCTAACTTCTTCTTCATCATCATCTTCTTCTTCTTCTTAGCCTCCTGGTTACTATATTTGAAACTTTCACTAGGCAAAGTAGAAGAGGAGGGTGAAGAAATGGGGGAAGAAGGTGAGGGGTCAACCTTAGAATCATCATGACATGATTCAAATGAAGGATACATTTGGACAGGAGTCAGGACGCTCGGGACCACCAAGGTCGAAAACGACCAGATAGGTAGACTGATGGTTAACCCAGGAAGGGACAACATCGCCATGTAAGGAGCACAAACGTTTCCAAAAGAAGGAAGAGGACCAGGATTCCATCCAAGGGGAATCCTTGAATGCTAGATTCTAGAAATGTTGACATAGGATTTGACTAGGAATATTTCATGGGAAGTTAATTTTAGAACACTGAAACAAAACTTTGCCTTTTCAAAGAATTGAGAAAAGGAAAAAAGGTGACTCTAGTCTCTTTCGGTTTGAATGGGCTCAAAATGACAAGTGCTCGATGATATTTTAAATTTAAATATTCAAAAGGACCAAAATGACTACTTTGGATGATCTAATTACCAGGTAACTATGAACTTCAGAATACCTCCTAGCGAATCAAGAAGTACATGCATGTAATCTCCCTGAATGTTGTGTTCCATGCATTATGTTTACAAGGTAGCAGACTCGACTTCCTACGGATAAAGGATTGCAACCTAGTGGAGTCTCCCTATATACATGATGGTACAGGGAGCACAAGTATGTACTAGTGCTATCTAGTGCCACAACGAATGCCAGTTGCAAGGTTTAAAGACGTTGGAACACGTCTCTAGACTAGACCTTCTAAATATAAACATTAAGTTTCAATGCTTCGTTAGGTTAATTCAATAGATTTTACGGTTGATCTTGAATTAGGTTTGAATTACAAGGCCCTACCACTATCAACTAGAAGAAACTCCTACATGAAGCTATATGAGAAAGGAAATCTTTGTCTTTGATGAAAGTTAACAGTAATTGAGAGATAGAGAACACACAATCAATGCAACAATCAAATAATAAAATATTTCGCTAATAAATCTCAAAATGTATTGAATATTCCTATCAAATGCACTTCAACTAGTCCTTTTAATAGTAAAGATAATTCATTTATTTTCCAATGCAAATGACGATGCAACTCTAGTCTTCAATGATTCTAACTAATGTAACATATTGATTCGACAAACTATAATTATGTATTTTTCAATGAAATGAGAAAACGAATATTTCACAAACACTTCAATGAAACATTTCCAATACAATCAACCTCAACCAAATGTAAAGCAGAAAATAGAATTCCTTCCAAACTAATGATGCAAAGACTCAACCAAAAATAAGATGAGCAATGTGATCTATGCCCGAAAAGAGATGCTCAATCAACAAACAGAACTTTTCAAACTTTTTAATGGAAATCAAAGCAACAAAATGACTAACAAATGAAATGGAAGGATTAACTTGACTATCGAATTGAATTTCTAAGCACATGAACAGGTGAATGGATGACAACCTAGATTCCCTAGGGTTACAAACCATCCAAGAACTCAAGAAACCAAGTAAAGAAAGGGAAAACCAAACAAGCATATAAACCAAGTTAATAGGACTTTCTAGTCAGGGAGAACACAATCAAAACAAGCTAAGAGAGAGAAATAAGAAGGGCAAGATACACTGGTTATGATCTAGGGGAAAATCTAATCTTTACCTATAGGAATCGGCATGATTGCCTAACTGAAAACAAGCACTAGAAGGGGGTCGGTGCGACTTTTCTTACAAACTCGCACTAATCGGCACAACTGCAGTAACTACCTAACTGACAACAAGCATTGATCAACATGACCAGAGAAACTGCCTAACTGACAACAAGCACTGATAGGCCTAATCAACATGACTATTTGTCCAAAAAGAGCATTGATTAAGGGATTCAAGAAAAAAAAATCAAGGGCCAAAACTAGACTTGCCACTGTAAATTTCAGAGTCAAAGCAGTAAACCAAGCGAAGAAGAGAACACTAGAGAGAAATGGTGATACTAGAAAAGTTCACACAAAACCATAAAATGACAATGAATCAAACAGAAGGATTGTGGATCCCCAGTGGAGTCACCAATTTGTGGTGCAAGTAAATTCTTAGCGCAGACACAAAAAATTCCTCTAGCTCGAGAGAGCAGGTTTAGCCACAAACAGATAATCTATGGAAAATATCCTTAAGCTAGAATCAATTAAGAGGGCCTACCTCTTAGAATGTTATTCCCCTTGGTGATGATCCTGCTTCCTTACTCCAGCTATCTTTCATTTCCTTCCTTCACATACCTCATACAAGCAAACAAAAAACAACAACAACAAATGTGATAGCATACAATATTGTATTCAGCCTACTTAACATGACGTCATTAAGCCATAAAGATGTAAAATAAAACTTCATGTAGGAAATCAATAAATAGTTGTATTCATATCAATCAGAAAGAGATTACAACCATTTCCTTGACGTTGTTGGTCTCCTCCAATGTATCTAGGTTCCCACACTTCTGCTAGCATCTCATGGATAGCCCCAATAATGGAAGTTTTAAGGCATGTTCCCTTTAGTCTCAAACCAAAACAAAACACACTATTATCCCTCAAACATACACTAGAAATCTACAAGCTATAAATATCTTGTTGATATTTCAAATTCACTCCAAAACTAGTTTAGCTTGTAAAAAGAGAGGTTTATATAGCTTGGATTGATTTCAGATGGTTCCTCTCATCATGGGAGAAGGTCTTATCTCTTGAGTTTGTTCCATCATAATAGGGGAAAGGATCCCAAACTGTTTTCCTTGGCTCCATCCAGCCCAACCCTCTACCAGACTTTACGAAGCTTCTAGAGCTGGAAGCTTCGACTCCATATTTAAAAAACTTGCCAAAAGAGGATCGATGTGATTCGAAAAAGGCTTAGTCGCTTTATGCGGTGCTAGTGCTAGTTTTAATCTCTACAAATTGGCACAACAAGGAAACTGGTCAGTAGCACTGGTCTTGTAAACTGGGATAAAAGGAAGATTCTTGGGAAATGATGCAAAGGGGAATTATTCTGCTCATGAAGTGGGACATACTGGGAGTTTCTTCATGATGGGAAAGCATGTCAGGTTCACTATAGAGGTCCTTTAGGATCATGGATGGGGGGAGTATAGGGACAATAACAAAATATTGTGTAACACTGAGAATATAGACTTTAGTGGAATTAAATTTGCAAACTTTATTAACCTGTCCATATTAACCATGACAGAATCATGTTGCTTCATTGCCTTTGCCACACCTATACTAAAGTCCATGAAAATAACCTCCCATTTCCACCTTAGAATCATGATCAGTTGTAGCATTCCACTTGGATGTTTACACTCTACTTTCAATCACTGACAAAAACACCTCACCACAAACTCTTCTTCATCCCTCTTCAATTTTTTCCAATAACAAAATCTCTTCACCATTGTCAATGTCTTCTGATAACCTGGGTGACCTAAATATGGTTTCACATGAAACTATCTCAATATCACCTTCTTTAGCTCACCGATATCTAGTACATATACCCTATCTTGGAACCTAACCAATCCATTTGTTGTAAGATAATAGTCCATCCCCTGTGCACCTACCCCTATACCTATATCTATGCATGTACCATGACCTGTACCTATACCTATACTATCACCCTATTACATCTTGTGCACAATCTCCATATACATGACATCCTGGTGGCCTGCCTACAAGATCCTATCATGTAAGTCTATCCCATAAGAGCTCACAACTGCCAAGTGATGTGTTATGTAACCAGCTCACAAAATAGAAGAAAAGATAGATAATGACTTCAAAATCATCCTCTTCAAGGGGGAAAGCTCCTTTACATTACACAAATGAATAATTCTTGGATGATACAAATGAAAAAATCTCCTTTCTATATATAGGATTCTAAGGGGTCACAATATAATCAAAGTTGACATATCAATAATAATATAAGGGCACAACAATAATAATAGTGGGCTTCTTTGGGGCACAATAATAACAATATGGGGAAAATAGGGTAACAACAATAGAAATAAGGGCTACAATGAAAATATTAATGGGGGAATCACTAGTATTATAGAGACCTAACATGACCCTCTCCTTCCAAAAAGTGTTGTCCTCAATGCTTGAGTAGTCCCAGATGCTTTTGTATAAAATTCTCACCCTCCATGTTATGTAACCATCTCACAAAATAGAAGAAAAGTTAGCTAAATGACTTCAGAATCAGCCTCTTCGAGGGAGGAACCTCCTTTACATGACACAAATGAATAATTATTGGATGATACAAATGACAAAACCTCCTTTCTATATATAGGAGTCTAAGGGGTCACAATATAATCAAAGCCAACATAACAATAATAATATAATGGCACAACAATAACAATAAGGGCTACAATGACAATAGTAATGGGGGAATCGCTAGTATTATATGGACCTGACATGATGTACATGTACCCATCTACTGAGAGCATCTGTGACCTTGTTGTCCTTACATTTGATGTACCTGATCTCCAAATAAAACTCATTGATCTTGGCAAACCATCTAGCCTACTTGGCATTCAGATTCATCTAGTCTAACAGATACCTCACCAAAATGTGATCACCCATAAGTACAAACCTCATAACAAGAAGATAACGTTGTATAGATAATCTTCGGCAAAATCACATAACCAATCTTTTGTCGACGCGTTTCGAACCAACCAGTGTGGTTCATCGTCAGGACAAGTTGAAGAACTAATCTGGTTTAGCTTGATTAAATAGAGTGTGCAGAGACTCCAACGGTTATATTGCAACGGCTAATTTTGACCAGAGGATCAAAGTCAAACCCTTAATTTCTATTGTTAATAGAAGCATATAATACATTATAATAAATTTATTGTTTAAATATAATTTCTTGAATAACCTATATTAATAATTATCCCCAAATTTTATTTAAATACAAATAAATAATATTGAATTACTATTATTCTTAGAATTTAGTTACAATAGGTAACTTTGTATTTATTTAAGAATAAATGTTTAAATCCGCGGGTCCAGAGGTAAACTGGATATAAGTTATGGTAAACTAAATAGGGTAAACTAAAAATAATGGTCTTAATAAACTATAACTTCCTATATTTATTATTATTTCCAAATTATTTAAATACCATAAATAGTATTAAATTACTATTATAATATACTTCCTATATTTATTATTATTCCCAAATTATTTAAATACCATAAATAGTATTAAATTACTATTATAATATAGTTATAATAGGTAATTGTGTATCTGTTCAATAATAATTATTTAAATTTAAGGGTCCAGGGTAAACTAGATCATTATTTTTATTTAATTGTAATGGCCCATTCGAAAATAAGTTCATACAATAATTAATAATCTATAATTACCTAAAATTATAATTCCAATATTCTAAATAGTATTTTAGTTAAATCATTATTATGTAAATACCATAATTAAAGTACATGTTTATTAATAAGAGCATATCCATTAACTCAATATCATATCATATATTTCTAATAATTTCTTGTTTATCATTTAAACCTCTAATAATTAATTTAGTAATTTATATCCATTAAATAATAGTTCAAGGAGATAACAGGGTGAAGAAGAATCAAAAATCAATGCAGAGAATCTAATCTAATTTGGAAACACCCTTGGGATAAGGATAATATAAATAGCCCGAAATTACTAATAACAATTAAAAAACCCGCCAAAAACAGAACTGGAGGAGAGGGAAGACAGAAAACCTGAGACCTAACAAAAGGGGAATGAGGAGGCTAGGAAGACAAGGCTGGGACCCAGCAACTGCTAATCTTCCAGCCATCATCCCTATTAAGATTGTTTGGCCTTTTCTCAATCTCTAGGGCCTCTCTAAATTTGCGATGGTGAAACTGTGCAACTTTGGCAATGACTTGAGCATCTTCTATACACACATGATGCATAGTCTTCCCCGCATGCTCAGCCAGGGCTGAGGACTTGGTCCTACCATGTCTTAAGTCAGCCGAATGTTCGCTAATCCGTTGATTGATCGAGCGACCAGTCTCACCAATATAAGGGGTCCCACAGGAACAGGGAATGACATAGACGCCGAAGATTATCTATACAATGTTATGGATCACAAAAGTCTAAATTCCTTAAGAAGATAACGTCTCGACATATTCAATGCATGTATAATTGTTGCTAACTCAAGATCATGTGTTGGGTAGTTTTTATCGTGCTTGTTTAGTTTCTGGGACTCATAACATATCACATGTCCATCCTACATAAGGACCGCACCAAGCCCCCTCTTGGAAGGATTTGTGCACACTACAAAGTCTTTTTCCAGATCTACAATCTATAACATTGGTGCATGTGTCAACAACTTCTTAAGCTATTCTAAGCTATCCTCACACTCCTTTGTCCATTCAAACTTATTACCTCTCCTCTGCAATGATGTAATGGGATAAGAAATATGCGAGAAGTTCTTGATGAACCTCTTGTAATATACTACTAATACCATGAAAGATATCGTCACCAATACATTTCATGAAATCAATATCAAATTATCCATAACAACCATACTACAATTATAATTTTCATCAAATAAATGCAACAAGTATATAAGTGTAAGAGACACACATGCAACTAAAATTCATGCATGACTAACACATTCAACCCATCCAGTCCAAAAGTTGAACCATGCTCTGATACCACTCTATAACACGCTTCTCCCATACCCACCCAAGTGACCATGCCAACTAGGGTAAACATGAGACGAGAGATTGCTATGATCTGATTCAACCTCCTATGTAACCTTAAGGAAGTGGAATTGTTGAAACATCATAGACAATCATCCAACATCATCAACAAAACCCTTATGAGACAAGTCAGGCACTCAGATAGCGTGTCCCTGGGTCTCACTATTGTTCTGGACCACTTAGCCATAGTCACTCTCATGACATGGGCAAGGGTGTGACTAGAAACCTAAAGTCACTCTTGTAGGCCTTCCTGCCAGTGAATGTGGACCAAAATTTCTAGTTTTGTGCAAGCGACCCCAAGATTTAAGCCACTTTTTCAGGCCCAAAGCCCAAGCCACTACCCAGAATGGAATGATAACTTGAAATCAATAAAAATGTAGGGAAACAATGATGTAAAAGAAATAAGTGAACCAGGACCTTAACCAGACCCCTACTAGCCATGACACACATTTCGTCAAACATATCATCAACATGTGACCTACAAGTGTAAACAACATAATTAAGTGTAGGGATCTCATACTTATCTAAGAATCACTATGAAATAGTGTTTCCTCATGTCATTTTCTGCATATTCATCTATTAGGTCATAAACACATTATCCATTCATATACAAGTAAAAACATGTTGAGAGCCATACATAGTTGTTGTCATAAAATATACATTTAACCAGCATAATAGGAACAAGGATACCATTGACATATCAACCATCAAATTCCATATATACATGAGTACACTTTCACATGAAAATCAAGGGAGCGAATTTCTCATTAATGAAAGTAATAACCATCCAAAGATGGGACTACCACGTTCCACCCAACCATAGATTGGTTGAGCCAAGTCTCTCTTCATCCAATCAGCCCCGTTCCATATTCCAAACATGAATTTGGGACTCATAGAACACATGAAAAACACTAATCAATGTGGATTCCATCGGAGTTATCTGCCTACACTGTGAGGAATTTGAGTGCTTCCTAGTCTCTCAGGCTTTACTCTACATCCATAGTCTAATCTAGGGATCACTAGGCCCTACACCGAGGTATACTCTCCAAGATTTACCATGCATCCCATCCTAGGACCACTAGGCCCAACATAGAGAAAACACCACCTCTTGGCTTTACCGTATATCCCACCATTCACCAACAAGGATTCCTAGGCCCACTGAGGCACATAATCTGGCTTTACCGCAATGCACAATATGTTTTAGGTGTTACTAGGCCAGTGGCTTCATGATTCTCAATTAGTATTAGGGACCACTACACCATGTGTTTTTCAATTTGGAGATCCACCCTACTCAGCTTTGAATCCAATCTGTCCATCCCACAAAAACCGAATGTGAGAACCCATCTCATCACAACTATCAGGAAATGGCCAGGCTAGGCTAAAATACTATTACACCTGGATAAGCCCATGCCATTATAGAAAAGAAACACATGAAATCCCATGCATGCCAAATCTAGCAAGCAAAATACACATGCAAGTCAATACCTACAGTGAATCTTGTTGTAGCTGCTTTGTCTTACCCTACCCTCCTTGATCTTTGCTTCCTCTTGCCTTTCTTTCCTTTCTTTCTCTAATTCCAAAGTGCTCCAAGAAAAGTCTATGTATTGAAGAGTTTTGTTGATCTAGATTGTCACTGATGTCAATATGACAATATTCTGGATAGTAAATAATGATGTGAAGCCAACTAGAGCATATCTGTGAAGCAACAGGAGTAGGAAGAGTTCATCAAAATCCATCAAAGAAGAGAAATCGAAATAAGAGCTATCAAAGTATAGAAGAGTTATTAGAAGAAGAGATATTTAAGTAGTATCATAAGTCAAAGGAATAAAGAGAAACCACAGGAGTGATGATTGAAGACAATGCATATCTATCACATATGCCAAATGTAAGAACCATATCAAAGGAAGTAATAAATCATGGGAACCCTTTCGACAATATATAAGATTGACATAAATCATAGCAACAGTATATAAAAACAAATCATAGAAATCATATCGGTAGTTCTATTTTATGCCACCACTCAAAACCTCGAACTGTGATATGTACTATGGATCCAATAGTTCCATTACATACACCTTAATATGATATCGTGTCTACAACATTGTAACTCTATTTAAATCCTTTTCATTTTGAAACCTCCTATTGCGATTTGAGCTACGGACCTAATCTATTTATGAAAACAATATTGATGTAATATCGCATCTACCTATCAGAACGATAATATCACAAGTCACAAATGGATGTATATCCAAATCCTCCTATTGCGATAACATTGCAGATCCGCTGCACCATTATAGCATGACTTAATGAAATATCATATCCATAGTAATCACAAGTTTCAAAGGAATGCTAAAATCCCTATTGCGATATAATATGCAGAACCGATAGCTCTATTAAAATATACATTTATGTAGTATCAGGTCTAGGTATCAGGGAAGTTATGCAAATCATAAGGGTTTTCACCACTGGACCATCGATTGTGATATTAGTAGTCAACCTGACATATCTATTCACGATTTAATATTATATCACGTTCACTTCATCGGCAATATGAATATCGACCATGTTACATCGGTGATGTTAAGAGTTGTGATTGTGGGATTTTGGATAATTGTGATTGCGATTAATAACATGGCATGTGGGACCTTCATGTGTGCCTTGTGAATATTAAAACAATGCCTCTATGATATATTGTGTAGTAAGAGACCTCTGAAAAGTTGCAATTGCGATTATCTATGACGTGGCATATGGGGACTGCCAGACTTCTATTATAATATGGGTATAGCCTCTCCTATAACGTGATTTCTATAAAAAGGCTAAGTTATAATTGATTGAATATTAAAAAAAGGCCCTCTGATATATTTTAATATATCACCTCATGCACAAGTCAGCCCCTCCACCAATGAATGGGTTGTTTCGTTTATTGGAAAAACTCATATATATATATATATATATATATATATATATATACAAGTTGAAATTCTTCACTTGAGGCAAGTGATTTAGGCATCAATTATAGAGAGGAGAAGTAACAGTTCACAACTCATGAAATTGAAGGAAACGAGGAAGCAAAAGATTGAGGAAGAAGTAAGAAAGCCAAAGGTCCAACAGGAAAGAAGTCAAAGGACGAGTAATTCTAGTTATTCGGTTAATATTTGAAAGGCTCGGACATGTGGTGAGCTAATCAAGTACATAAAATTTTTGTGAAGGGAAAATAAAGTTTCTGATATCAGACATTGCATGAATGGAGCATTAGTCAGCACCAACATTGAAGTGTTTGTGAGTTTATTTCTGGGAAGCAAGAGATCACGATAGCAAGAATAGTGAGATACATACTCCTGAAGCAGTTACTGTGACAGTTAGAATAGAGGTCGAAACAGAAAGTTGTGTGTGTGCAGAGCTTATTAGCATTTATTTAAGATACACTGAAGTTGTGTAAATACTATTGAAGACCATGGTGTGTTAGTCATCATGATGTGACTTGAACATATTTCTTGGGTCTAATGGTGAGCAATGGTGACACCTTCTATGAGGAAAGGTTTTCATTGATTATATTTTTGGAAATAATACTAATAGGGGGGGGGGGGGGTGAATCAGTATTATTAAGTCAAATTCTTTTTCATTTCATAAAACGATTTGTATACACTACTTCAGTTAGTGAGAACAGTGTGTATACGCAACTTTGGTTAATGAAAATCGCGTATAACTTGTAGACTTATAATTTAATTTATTCTTCAGATGTTGATCATGTTAATCTATGTGTCAGAACCATATAAACAGTAACTAGGAACAGAAAAATAGAGCAGACAGTCACACAAAAGAACACAAGATATAAGGTGGAAACCCAATGTGGGTGAAAACCACCTATTGCAATTCGTCTCTATCTTCTTTCAATTAGAAAATTCTTTTTACAATGTTTCTGTACTGGTGCGGTCTTATACCAGTACGTAGGCTATTACCTCCAGAAGACTACTACCTTCTCTCGTTCTCCAGCTTCTTCTGGAAGGGAGCTACAACCCCCTCAGCTCTTGTACTAGTTGACGTACTAGTATGTAGGTGCTGACCTACAGAAGGCTGCAACCTTCTCTTTCTTTCAGGGACCATGTTTCATAAATTTTCAAACTAGATCCATGAATAACATCAATCAAACATCAAGTATATCTGTATCAACCAATATCCTTGTACAAACCAGTACCAAATCAAACAATCACTTCTTTGTATGCTATACCCAGAAATCAATAACGGTATTCAAACACTAATCCTAAACCCAGAATACTGTAGCAATAAATAGAAGTACCTAAAACAAATTTTATGAGACGTACGCTACTTCAATATGCAGAAACCCATGTACATACACAGCCGTATTAAGGCCAGCTAGCGTATACGTTGTCTTCACTTCCTGAACTCGCGTGTATACGCGCCTCTGCTGTGTCGAACCTGCGTACAGATCTATAAAGGATAATTTTTCCTTTCACTTAATCAGACATCAGTTATACCCAGATTATCAGATTTATAGATCTAATCATGCACCAATTATAACAAATCGAAATCACACAATGATACTACTATTCAAGCCTTAAGATCTTGACCCATTAATAGAGCTTATTTATCTTGTAACAGTTAGGTTCCTCCTTGATTCAGATCCAGCTACACATCACAAACCAATCACCAGTAATCCTGATCTTGCTCCTCTTAAGATATTCAAGCTTCAGTCGATACCCTTGCCAAATGATCTCCTTCCCTTTTTATATTCTTAGGCCTTACTCAAACCATGGTCCAAAACCATTGAGAACCAATACTAGGGACCCAATACCTGGGTTCAACACTTTGAATGCAATGCCAAGGACCAAAACCATAGGTTCAAATATATTGGACTAAACATAAGCTTTCCCACATGTACATGCTTTTCTTTGCATGAAAGTGCGTGCATACGTATACGAGCCTTTTGATTGGTAATACTGCATGTATATGCTACTTGGCTAAGAGGAACTTGTGTATACCTTATTTTCTTTCATTCTGAGAGCCTAAACTATGATCTGCCATTTGAGTGAGTTGCCATCAAGGACAACACCTATGTCATAGAGCTAAACCTGTTTCATAATGCCAACAATCTCCCCCTTTGGACTTGATGGCAACCCCAAGTCACTCAAAGTCATTCTCCCCCTTTGACATCAAGGGCAAAGGGTTATGCTCCCTCCAGAGTACATGCTGAATTCTCTGGTCTGTTGTGCTGTCCAAGCTCCCCCTGACTGTAGGCAAGGTCTATAAGAAGATGTTCTACAAGAAGATACATAACTTTATACATTACAAATGACCTTCCTACTACCAAAGACTCATACATACATCCATCTCCCAACCAAGTGGGGATTGACTCATCCACCTAACCAAGTGGGGATACACAAAGAAAACATTACTTCATCCATCCCAGGCATAGTGGGGAAACCAAGATAGGTCGTTACATGACCTTGATAAGAATAGAAATACATGACATAGAGACGAAATATCTATAGCAAGACTATGATAGTTATCAACAACTATCATCAGCAGCATCTGTCAATCATCATTAAGACCAGCAACCATGTTCTCCCTCTACACCTGTTCCACCTGAAATCAAAACAACTATGAATTTGAACCAAGATCTTCTAAGATAATGCCAACAATGCATTATTAGAAGAATATATGCTCCCCCTGAACCTGTGCCAAATGGTCTCTATCAAACCCATATTAGACTCTTTTCATCCTGAGCTTGGCCCACTGTTTGTCTTTAAACCAACATATACATGACTGTATCTTCATAAACTGGTGAATGTATGCAGATCCTCCTCATGAAACTTGCGTACAACCACTTTTCTCTGAAACAAACAAGATTCAACAGCAAGATGATGCATCAACTGCCCCCAGCTTTTGTCTAAGGTATTCAAATGTCTCTTTGGGTAGTGGTTTGGTGAGTATATTAGCAACTTGCTCCTTAGAGGGAACATACTCCAATTTGACCTTTTGTTCAAGCACTTGTTCCCGAAGAAAATGATACTTGATAGGTATGTGCTTAGTCTTTGAATGCATGATAGGATTCTTTGAAATATTGATTGCACTTGTATTATCACAAAACATGGATATAGGTGGAGTACAAGTGATTTTAAGGTCTTGCAATGTTTGTATCATCCAAAGGAGTTGTGTGCAACAAGATGCAGTAGCCACATATTCTGCTTCAGCTGTAGATAATGCAATTGAACTTTGTTTCTTGTTGAACCAAGATACTAATCTGGAACCCATAAAGAATGCACCACCACTAGTGCCTTTTCTGTCATCCACGCTTCCTGCCCAATATGCATCTGTATATGCATGAAGCGTGAGATCTGTATCTCTAGGATACCATAGGCCATAGTTTTGAGTTCCTTGAAGATATTTGAAAATTCTCTTAACTGCCTAAAGATGAGTTTCCTTTGGGTTTGCCTGAAACCTTCCAACTATTCCTACTACATGCATAATGTCTGGTTGGGTACCTGTTAGATAGAGCAGACTACCAATCATGGATCTATAGGTCGGTTTATGTACTGCTACTGATTCATCATTTGCACTAAGGCTGCATCCTGTTACCATAGGGGTACACACTGGTTTTGAATCCTCCATCCCATATTTCTTCAAGATCTGCTTGAGATACTTGGTTTGTGATAGAAAAATATCGTCTTTGTTTTGTTGGACTTGTAAACCAAGAAAATATGTGAGCTCACGAAGAAAGGACATTTCAAATTATTTTTGCATCACCAAGGCAAAGTTTTGATTCATGTCTTCTTCATTGCTACCAAAGATAATATCATCAACATACACAACAAGAATTAGAAACTTATCATTGTCAATTTTTATATGTAGATTATTATCTGTTGATCCTTTTGTAAAACCTTGTTGATGGAGGTACTTATCCAACCGATAATACCAAGCCCTTGGAGCCTGTTTAAGGCCATAGAGAGCCTTTTTGAGTCTGCATACAAGTTTTGGATCATTTCCAAGGATAAACCCATCTGGTTGCTCAATATACACTTCTTCATCCAAGTCTCCATTCAGAAAGGCAGATTTCACATCCATTTGAAATACTTTGAACTTCTGAAAGCTAGAAAGAGCAAGGAACATTCTTATGGCCTCAAGTCTAGCAACTGGTGCAAAAGTTTCTTCAAAGTCTATGCCTTCTTGTTGAGCATACCCTTTACAAACAAGTCTAGCCTTGTTTCTAATAACATCTCCATTTTCATTCAGCTTGTTTTTGAATATCCATTTTGTTCCTATGACATTCTTATCTTTTGGTCTAGGAACCAACTCCCAAGTGTTATTATTTTCAATCTGCTCAAGTTCTTCCTCCATGGCCTTGACCCAACATTCATCTTTGCATGCCTTTCTTACATTTTGTGGTTCAGTGGAGGAGAGAAATGCTAGATAGCTTGAAGCTTCTGAAATGGTTCTTCTTGTTTGTACACATGCCTCTTTCTGCCCCAAAATTTGAGTTTCTGGATGATTCTTCTAAACGTACTTAGATGGATTCTTTTCTTCTATCCTTATCTATTCTTTTGTTGCCTCATGGGTTTCTTCTTCATCATGAATCTGATTTGATGTTGAAGGATAGTCCTCATCATCTTCAAAATCTTCATATTTTACTTGCCTAGGAGTGTTTCCTTCTTCATCAACCACTACATCAATACTTTCAACAATTTTTCCAAGTCTTTTATTGTAACACTTATATGCTTTGCTATGGGGAGAGTAACCAAGGAGAATGCCTTCATCTAATTTAGGTTCAAACTTGCCAAGGCTTTCATCAGTCTTTTTGATGTAGCATTTGCTTCCAAAATTTTTGAAGTATTTTACCGTGGGAGTCTTACCATACCAAAGTTCATGAGGAGTCCAAGTGTTGTTTACCCAGACGTTTGTCTTGTTGAGAATAGTAACTGCGACAAATGCAACTTCACCCCATAAGGTTGCAGGAGTTCCAGACTCATCAAGCATAGCACGAGCCATTTGTTGAACCATTCCGTTCATCCTTTCCACTATTCCATTTTGCTGAGGAGTCCTTGCAGTAGAGAATTCCCTTCTTATTCCATGTTCTTCACAAAAATCGAAAAATTCATCCGAGGTAAATTCCCCTCCTCGATTAGACCTGAGGCATTTGATTCTACGATCTGATTCATTTTCAACCAAGGCTTTGAATGCTTTGAACTTTTCGAAAGCTTCATCTTTATGCTTCATAAGTCCTATCCAACACGTCCTAGAAAAGTCGTCAATGAACAATATAAAGTATTCTTCTCCTTGAGGTGACCTTTTCCTAGATGGACCACATACATCAGTATGGACAAGTTCAAGTGGCCTGCTAGCTGATCCTTCCTTCTCAGGGAAATTAGTTCTGGTTTTCTTACCAAATTGACATGGTTTGCATATTGTATTGTCTGGAATTCTGATGTCAGGGAGATCACGAACCACCTGATATTTGCATGCTTTCCTTACATGAGAGAATCTTAGATGCCCCAATCTTCTGTGCCATAGCTAGTGTTCGTCATTCTTGCTTAGATAGCATTGTTATTGTCCTCCCTTGAGTATGTATAAATTATTTGGAGTTCTTATGCCTTTGATCACTGTTTCCCCTGTATCAAGCTCACGAAAAATGCATCCATTTGATCAAAATATTACTTCATTTCCTTGATCACACATTTGACTAACACTTAATAGATTATGCTTTAAGCCATCAACATACATAACATTTCTAGCTTTGACCTTTTCTTTCAAAAGAATAGAACCTTTACCTTTTATGAGAGTAGGGGTGTCATTTCCAAATGAGACCTTCCTTTCCTTTTCTAAGGCACTATATGACTGAAGTTTTTCTTTATCACCTGTCATATGTTTCGAGCATCCACTGTCGATGTACCACTGATTTTCCTGTCCTTCCACATATAAGGCTATCCCACATCTTTCTAGTTGCGATTCTTTCTTTCTCCATGTTTTGGAACTCAGTGAAACTTTCTCCTTCTGAGTTGTTTGCCGAAACCTACTCCTGCATTCAGAATCTTCATGACCGAAGTTGTTACAAATAGAACATTCTATTTCATTCTCAAGAGCAAAAAATTTATTGTAGGTCCTTTTCATGATCCCAGTCATACTCCTTTGTTTTTGAGCTTCTCTTGTCATGATGGTCTTGTAGGCAACACATTGAGTAGTTTTGTGACCAAAGTTATGACAAGAGAAACATTGGCCATTGAAGAAATTCCTGCGATTATCAAACCTACCAACCAAATGATTGTAGTTTCCATTGACATCCATTCTTGAGGCAAATTGAGAATGATTTACCTGTGGTTGGTTGTAGCTTCTATTCATCCTTGAAGTAGATTGCCCCCGATTTACTTGGTAATCTTTGTTCATTCTTGAAGCAAATTGTCCCTGATTTACTTGGTGATGTGCATTATGCTTTTGCTATCGATTGTCAACCTATTCACTTCTCCTTGCTACATCAAGATAACTTTTGGAGGTGGATGGCTTCTGTGCTTGCTTCTGTGCTTGAGACACTTCTTCAGTATATCTAAGACCTGTCTTGATTAGAGGAGAACACTGTACTTTGATAATCTCATCTAAAGTTTCAAATCCTTTAGTAAATCTAATATTAAGAGCTTTTGATTTCTCAATATCTTTTCTAAGCCCCACAATTTCACATTCTAACTTTTCATTGTGTTTTTCTCTTTCAGCAAGTTGGAATGTCAGAGTATCTATAATCATATTCTTTTCCTCTAAACAAATTTTAAGTTTAGAAATTTCTTCATAAAGACCTTCTTCATCTATAGCATCCATGAAATCATCATCTTCAAAGGCCATCAAAAGTATATAATCATTACATTGTTCATCTTCATCACTATTTGAAAATCCATCACTATCTTCATGTGTATAATAGCTTTTCTTACTTACATTCTATTTTCTATTCCATCTAACTGGTTCCTTACCTTTGTCAAGTTTATCTTTATGAGGAAACTTGGTAGCATATTGACCAACTTTTCCACAAGCAAAGCATTTAAAAGGTAGCTTACCTCTGAATCTTCTAGTCCCCCATTGAAGGTTCTTGACAAAGTTTGATTCTTCCTCTTCTTCTGACATATTCCCTGACTCATTGTAATCTCCTTTTCGAGAGGCTTTGAATGCGACTCCTCTCCTGTCTGATGGTCCCCCTTTTCTCATTTCATCAGCAGTTAGGATTCCGTGCAACTGTGACATGGTAATGCTCTATAGATCTTGCTTTTCTTCTATGGCAGAAACTTTTGAATCAAACTTAGAAGAAAAAGATCTTAGCACCTTTTCAACCAAAGTAACTTCTTTTATTTCTTCACTCAAATTTTTCATACAATTAACAATATCATCTATACGTAAGAAATAGTTAGCCACACTTTCATCATTGTGCATTCTGAGATTTTCATACTGAATTCTGAGAGTTTGTAGTTTTTCCCGTTTTACTTGATCATCTCCTTCATAGCTCAGAACGATCTTGTCCCATATTTATTTTGCGGCTTTGAGCTACATAACCTTGATGAATTCTGATTGAGATAGACTCCCTAATAGAGTATTGATAGCCTTTGCATTTGTTTCATACTGCTTCTTACCTATCGTATCTATAGGAGTTGTTGATGGAAATGTGTAACCTGTTTCCACAATATCCCAAACTTCTGTACCAAGATATTGAAGATAGGTTGTGATTCTTACCTTCCAATAGACGAAGTTTCTCCCATCAAAAATTGGTGGCCTGATCGATGCCTCCTTTTCGTAGTTGCTCATGATGATAGATCTTCCTTCAAGCGATCAAGCTTCTTCTAAAGGACCCACTCTCATATCAATTGTTGGAAATAATACTGAGGGGGGGGGGGGGTGAATCAATATTATTAAGTCAAATTCTTTTTCAATTCACACAAATATTTGTATATGCTACTTCAGTTACTGAGAAAAGCGTGTATACGCAACTCTGGTTAATCAAACTCACGTATAACTTGCAAACATATAATTTAATTTATTCTTCAGATGTTGACCATTAATTTGTGTGTGAGAACCATATAGACAGTAACTAGGAACAGAAAAATAGAGCAGACAGTCACACAAAAGAACACAAGATATAAGGTGGAAACCCAATGTGGGTGAAAACCACCTGCTACAATTTGTCTCTATCTTCTTTCAATTAGAAACTTCTTTTTACAATGTTTCTGTACTGGTGCAGTCTTATACCAGTACGCAGGCTGCTACCTACAGAAGACTACTACCTTCTCTCATTCTCCAGCTTCTTCTAGAAGGGAACTACAACCCCCTTAGCTCTTGTATTAGCTGATGTACTAGTATGTAGGTGATGACCTACAGAAGGCTACAACCTTCTCTTTCTTTCAAGGACTATGTTTCATAAATTTTCAAACTGGATCCATGAATAACATCAATCAAACATCAAGTATATCTGTATCAACCAATCTCCTTGTACAAACCAATACTAAATCAAACAATCACTTCTCTGTATGTTATACCTAGAAATCAATAACTGTAATCAAACACCAATCCTGAACCCAGAATACTGCAACAATAAACAGAAGTAGCTAAAGCAGATTTTATGAGGCGTACGCTACTTCAATATGTAGAAACCTGCGTACGTACGTAGTTGTATTAAGGCCAACCAGTGTATACATTGTCTTCACTTCCTGAACCCACATGTATACGCTCCTTTGCTGTGCCAAACCTATGTACAAATCTATAAAGGATAATTTTCCATTTCACTCAATTATGAGATTTATAGATCTAATCATGCGCCAATTATAACAAATCAAAATCACACAATGATACTACTATTCAAGCCTTAAGATCTCAACCCATCAATAGAGCTTATTTATCTTGTAACGCTCGAGTTCCTCCTTGATTCAGATCTAGCTACACATCACAAACCAATCACCAGTAATCCAAATCTTGCTCCTCTTAAGATATTCAAGCTTGAGTCAATACCCTTGCCAAATGATCTCCTTCCCTTTTTATAGTCTTAGGCCTTACTCAAACCATGGTCCAAAACCATTGCAAACCTATACTAGGGACCCAATACCTGGGTTCAACACTTTGAATGCAATACAAAGGACCAAAACCATAGGTTCAAATATATCAGACTAAATACCATGGACCAAACATAAGCTTTCCCACATGTACGCACTTTTCTTTGCATGAAAGTGCGTGCATATGTATATGCACCTTTTGATTGGTAATACTGCGTGTATACGCTACTTGGTTAAGAGGAACCCGTGTATACCTTATTTTCTTTCATTCTGAGAGCTTGAACTGTGATTTTCCATTTGAGTGAGTTGCCATCAAGGACAACACCTATGTCATAGAGCCAAACCTATGTCATAATGCCAACATATGTAACATGGAGACTATAGTGAAATTGTAGATTGACAAAATTTAGGTAGAATAATTTGGGAGTTGAGAATTACTATCAAACATATCTAGAGACAATATTGCATTGGGTTGGAGCCTAGAGGGTTGGTGCCCTGAAGGTTGGAGCCTTAAACAAACAAGGTTGGTTCTTTGAAAGATAGGGTCGAAGCCCTTGGGGTTGGTACCTCAAAATTGGAAGGATTGGTGTCCTTGGAGTTGGTGCTCCTAAATCCAAGCATGGTGCCTTGACAAGAAAGGGTTAGAGCCTCACAAAATACCAAGTTGGTGCTTGGAAATGGGTTAGAGCCCTTTATATATTGTACCTGATTTATTGTAAAGATTATACTAATAAAATATTTTATTACTATTGTTCATTTTATGTTCTAAATATAATTGATTTAACTGGTAAAAATAACAATTGAAAAGAAATATTGATTCACCCCTAATCCAAATGGTTCCTAAATACTCTCTAAGTCTTCAAAATCTCTTAAAAATGCTTAAAAGATCAAAACCATTGCATAAGGGGAACCCTCCAAAGGGCAGAAAAACACTATCGGGAAGCGAAAACATAAAAAAAGAGTGAAAAACAGAGTAGTGGAGGCTTGAATAATGAATGCATAGTAGCCATCAGATCTGGATGATCAAAGATCTAGATCTGATCAACAAATCACAAATCGGCAGTGGCAAGCGATAGATATCAGTGGAGACTATACAAGTGCTGCGATAGCGATCGGCAAGGTCAACAAGGACCATCGATCAAGCGCGCAAATCGACGACGCACTTTGCATCGCAAGATGGCTATCAGAAATTACAAAGAGTGCTTACAATTGCCTGAGGCATGAGCGATATGCGATTGCAATTAATCGCATCACGATATCACAATCAGAGAAACACAATGGAGTAGGGCTTATACACATGTATATGTGCGATGTGATTAGCCGGACCTGATGGTTATATAAACATTATTGCATAAGATTTGAGATCTGTAGAAAGGGCATTTTAATGTATTTTCGCATGTTTTAGTTATTGAACAAAATGCGAAGGATAAAGCATTGATGCAATAAACCAGACCTGAAAGGGTTCGTGAATGGAAATATATATTGTTTGAAGTCTGGAGGGAGCCACTTTTACGTTATTTTCACAGTTTTAACATATTTTTAAAAATACAAAGGAACAAGGCCGAAGAAACTTGCGATAGCGATTGAGGATGGACTCAATAGTAGAATAGACCATATTTGAGGATTTGAAGTTCGAATGAACATTGTTTTTGGCGGATTTTCGCAGTTTTGCAGCATTTCTCTGTGTAAACAAGAAATGACCATTTTTGGCATTTCAAGGGATTTCAAAGGCCTGATGACCTATCCCGTTACAATACAGGTGGCCACCATCCCTACAAGCATTTTAAAAATGATTTCTAATGCTCAGAAAGGGGTTTGATCAGACAGAGGTTAGGGAGACAGAAAGCCGAGAAGCTGAAGCGAACAGGCAGTGCAGACTAGCTTTAAAGCCATAGAAAACATAACACAAAGGCAGGAAGTATGGAGACAGATCCAAGATAGAGACGGAGAGTGATTGAGAGAGTATGTGTACTCAGAGAGGCTTGAGAGGTTCAAGCAAACTCTTGCTATTGTATTTGTTGTGCATTGAGTCTCAAATGGAGCTCACATTGTTGTAAAACTCTACTTGAAGGCATAGTAGAGAGGCCACCACTGAACGCTGGACCAGGAGATGTAGCCCAGGAGTATTGGATGAACTCCTTATTAAATTTTTTGTGTTTATGTGTGTTTTCTCTTATGCTTCTTTACTGCTTCATTGTCTGTGTATTTCACAATCTTATCGATCCATTGCGTAAAATAACATAGGAAAATCCATGCACATGAGTCTGTGATACCTTAATAAATGTCTTAGATATCATTTACAGATCAACCCCCCTCTAACTATTTCTAACAATTGGTACCATAGCCAGTACCTTCACTCAAATCCTAACAGCTTGAATGTTGATCAATTAAAACCCAAAAGGCAAAGCCAAGGAAGAAAGTCTCCAATCCTCTTAAAGATGTGTCTCCCTCAACCATCAAAGTTTAAATCAATCAATTTGTAAAGGCTCCATGGTTCAATGGAAACCTTGATATATGGGAAGCAGGAATGAAGAATTTCTTAAATACTTAAGGCATTGAAATATGGAAATCGGTGATTGTTTATAGCATGATGGATGTAGAATCCAAGGAGTACAATGGAAAATAAATGAAGGCAATCTTGAATGGGCTACCAGATTCTATAAAAAACAATTTAGGAAAATGTTTGTCAGCAAAGGTTATATGGAACAAACTTCATGAAATTCACTCAAAAGGAGCATTGACCATGACCACTAGTCAATAAGATGATGGAAACGAAGAAGGAAATCCATAACCCATCATAGAAGCTGAAAATGAGAATGATGACATCAAGGCTAAAGAAGATCTAGAAGATGAAGAGAAAGAATTTTTTTTTGAAGAAGATCTCCTCACTAAACTTATGGCTTCCATGGAAGATATTATCAGTTTGAAAAAGGAAAACGAGGAACTTAAGAAGAAATCACTAGCAAACAAGGAAGAAAGTTGACCTTGTCAAGCTTCAAGCACAAAGAAAGGGATGAAGAGCTTTCTGATCTTAAGAAGGAATTTCACCAAAGAAAAAGAAAGCATCATGAAGAAGCATATCCATGACAAATCAAACGGATAAAGAAAAGAAGCGAGAAGATAACTTTTCAAGCCACCTTGAACAAAGGCACAAGGGCTTGAAAAAACTTGAAGCGCAGATTGGTCAGTACAAGGAAGAGATATCCTCCCTTAGATCACAACTAGAAGAAGCAAGGAAACAAGCACAAGGAATTGAGAATACAATGGAAGCATTGGTAATCATAGAAGGATAGGTTGATGAAGCAGAAATGGTGAAAAACACCATGATATGCCTACTAAAAGAAAAGGATGAAGAAATATTGAAACTAAAATCTAACCTCAACCATCTCAAGGCCAAAACATGTAAAGATACAAGGATCATAGAAGAAATGGAGAGAAGTCTAGGTAAGGAAAATTAATAAATCTTAAGAATGAAATCAGATATCATCTCCCTTAAAACAAAAGAAAATGAAGCAATATGTATCAAGGAAGAGTTTTTGAAACGACTTGCTAAGAAGAATAATGATTGCGAAATATTGGAAGAAGAGATTGTTGCCCTCAAGAAAACGGTTGAAGGGATGGAAAAATTTTGAAGTGATATCAAGCCTTGGATGACACGCTCAGCCATCAAAGATCCCTAATTTATCAATCAGGTCTTGGCTATGAAGGAGAATCTTCAAGAAAGAATGATAATTCTTCAAACAACAAGGGTGTGATGAAGCCAAAAAGAAATAGTGATGCTCCTAGTTCTAGCAACGCCAAGGATAAGAGTCAAGGAAACAATGAAGGAAATCCTATTGATCCAAGAAGAAATCCATATGATGTCCAGGATGCAAGAAGAAATGGTTATAATCAAAGGATATCAAGGAAGAAAGACTTCAGAAGTACATCAAGGAAACCTTCTTCTCCCAGATACCAAAGTATATTTCTTAATTATTTTTATTCTTCTACAATCCTTGGACACATGGAAAAAGATTGTAGGGCATACCACAAAGGTAGACATTATTGTCCCCGACAATCTAGGAGAAGCAATTCTGAAGGAAGAAATCATGAATTCTTAATCATGAACAACATAGAATGCTTAAAGTGTCATAAAATTGGTCATATGGCATGTGATTGTGACTTAACTTGGGATCCTACACAAGATAGAACCATTCCATTGAAGAGAATTACACAAGTATGGAGAAGATAGAAAATACAATTTGAAAATCTCTTGAACTCTCCAGCCAACAACACATGTTTTTGACTTGATGAAGATATCCTTAATATTCTGAGTGTTCGATGATGGGATTCTACAGAAAGTGACCACGCATATAATTAGGGAGCTTGTGATTCTTGATCATTATTGCAGAAACTATCTGTGGAAGGGTCCTTATGAAATCCTTCATGAGTTATATTAACAATTGTTGGGTGTAGGAATTGCACTTAAGCAAGCTCCTTCAACACTTAATTGTCAACCTGAGGGTTTTGTAAACTTAGAGACGAAGCACAGGTAATGCCAAAAGTGGTATAAACATTTCCTATTTCTATTCCTACTTCTCAATTGAAATATTGTAGAATCAAATAGAACAAATATCAAAGGAAACTAACACCAAAGTAATTATAGTGTTGGAACGTAAAAGAATGAATTTTTGAAGAAATCAAATAAAGGAACTTTCACACTACTATAAACAATTTTAACTGCTGAAGTAAAACTCTATGTTTATACTCAACATAGATGATGGAAGTTTAACAAGTGGGTGCTTGAAACGATTTTCCTTTTAAATGATTTTGCTTCACACTAAGTAGTTGTTTCTATACTCTTGCAATCTGCTTGCACTAGTACAACTACATAATGTATGTGAGAAGTATATTTTACACTTACACTAAATACTTATGCCTTCATGTAGAGGCTCTAAGCCTCAAGGCTTGGAGCACTGTGTTCTTGTAACAAGACATTGGTCCTTGTACTAGAACAAAGTTTCCTACACCAAGTATTCCAATTTACTTTTGGGAAAAATAAAAGTGCATGTTAACTATAAAAAGAATTGCAAATGTGAGTAGAATTTGAAATAACTTGGACACGAAAAATAATGCTTTAATCAACTGAATCTTGCAAACAGAAATAAACTTTTAAGATGAAACCAATCTTCAAAGTTAAAGCAGACTTTCTTCAGTCAAAGGGTTTTGCATGTAATCAAATCTAACTTGAAACAGTTCACCATAAATTTTAGATTACTTCTAATCCTTTTCCTTAAATCATGAGGTGCAGTCGTAAATTAATATATTGCAACAACGTTCTTTTATTATCTCATGAATTCATCTTTAATCTTGAGAAGTTTAACCTTTAATATTAGAAATTCTTCCTTCTGATGATGAATGCTTAGTTTGCAAAAATAGATTAAATCATATAAAGGGAAAAGAATAAAACACTTGTTGTAAATAAACTAGCAAACCAGAGTGCAAAATCCTACATGCACTGGTGCAGGGATAATCTTAACTGCATGATCCAAGCAAAAGCAAACCAGAAAGGAAATTAGAGGGAGTAAAGTAATTCAACTTAACTTTCACACAATGTATCCATTCACACTTTGACTATTTTAATGAAATAAATCAGAATTCGTAAGCAAGAACGAAATCAAGATTCAAACAATGCTTCTACAAATAAATAGAGTTAACACACCTTTAAGATAATGAAAGCAAGAGAGTATACAAGCTAGGTTGGCTGGGCCCTAGCCAACCAGCTTGTTTCCAATTTTAGGAAATGAAAACCTTGAGCATTTTTTTTTTCTCGGTAAAAGCTAATTCTATTAAGAAAGTGAAAAATATGTACAGAGAGGTTACATTTCGAGAGGAGGCCTCAGCCAGTCCTCAGCTAGGAAAACATGGATTTTACAATATAGCCCTTTAGTCAAAATTACAATGAGGTCCTGTAGATTAGATGTAGCATACTTATGAATTTCTTGACCTACATTGACAACCAGTACCAAAAAATCTTCGATATAGACAAAATCAGATGACAGAGTATACCAATCATTAACTTTTAACTTCCTACCCAAGACCTTAAGAGCAAAAAAACAAAACATAAGAACAGGAGAGCCACCCGGCCAGAAATTACTGTGTTGAACCGGCATGATTCGGGGACGGTGGCGCTTCCTCCCTTTCCGGACTTAGCGATGCTAACCAGGTAACATAGCCATATTCATCCAGCACTGGCTCGCCATTGGGATGAGTAACCAGGTGCAGGACTCCAGAATATCTGTGAGAGGGACCACAAGGTGGAGCATCTACCTGAGCTGGAGTTGAATTCGGAATCTGATCCTGAACCAGGGCGCTTTCCTGAGCTAGATTGGGAGGCTGAGTTTGTTCAGGAGCTGCAGAGTCTTCTTGATGACAGTCCGCACGATAAACATGCCCGGACAGATCCCCAAGCAAGATACTTTCATCTTGAGAAGGTTCATTATCAGAGGGAACAGAGCTGGAGGGATTACCTTTCTCTTCTGCAACATAAACAGTGAAATTGATAGTAATAATAGGCCTATTGATCTCACTCTGGAAAAAAAAACTAGAAGTCTAAAACGAGCTGTTCGGACGAGCCCTCTCAGGTTCCAACGACAGAGGAGATGGCGGAATTGAAGAAATGGGATTAAAAATCGGGGGTGCAGGACGAGCTCGACCTCCCCTATTACCATAATTGCTACCCCATCGAGGGATGCCACGCCTACGCATTTTGATTGCGGGCGCAGAGAGCTGATGAAGGCAAATGGAGTGCCAATGACCCAGAACAGAGGGAACTCTGTAAACCTCTTGAAATCTCCCGCACCAAACACACATAATAATGCTCCAAGACGGGAGCGGCTTGGTTTTAAAGAACTCTGATACATTAATGCCATGACCCTGTTGTAGTACCCAGAACCCAAGCGCCATCATGGTTGCCATGCATGAAGTGAAATCAAACCAGTTTCGAGACTGCTCCAAAGTTAATGCTACCACCTTGAGCCTATAAATCCCACCTACATCCTGTACCATGCAGTACGCCATGATGCCAGCTGTCGGATCAGTGTGGCTTGACATTGTTACCTGGAGGGAGCACCCACATCCGGGTGGGTTCTCTTGATCTGAGCTTTGTCACTAATGACAATCTCCTGAATTTTGACTATCTGATCCTCTAAATCAAGGTAGAGATAGGACCTTCAAAGTGACCATTTTTGGCTTCCACTCCAAGGTTGGCAAGAAGGTCAGCAAGCTTATTGCCTTCCCTCCTGATGTGTTTGCAAGAAATTGCTTGATGCTGAACCATCCAATTGTAGATTAGCTCTAACCTTTGAGCCATTCGCCAACTTTTGCTTACTTTGTGAGCGGAAGAACCGTGCAGCAGTTTAATGAGCATTTTGATTATTATTTGTGAATCCCCTTCAACAATGAGAGGAAAGAAACCATTTTTTGAGCTAGTTTAAGACCTCTCCATAAACCCACCAATTCTGCTGAGTTGTTTGTGTCCCATCCGATCGATCCCATGAAGATACATTGAGGATTGCCATTGTGATCCCTGAAGACTCCTCCATATCCTGCCTTTCCTGGATTTCCTTTAGACGCTCCATCAAAGTTGAGATGGAACATGTTTATGGGAGGCAGAATCCAGGTATTTAGCTCTGGTCCCTACATTATGTGGTTCTTTGTCCCTGCGACCATTTGATTTATCTGAATCCCCCAGTTGTCCCATATTGTTTTTTCCTGAGGTATAGTGGGGAAGTCTTCTGCGTGCCATTCTCTAGTTGTTGTTGGGAAAAGTATCCAATACGGAATGACCCTATCCCACTCTAAGGGTGATAGTACCTCAGCAACAATCAAAGCAAAGCTATTTGAGATTACTTCTTTATGAGATGTAAAAGAGGGGAGAAAGAGATCCACTAACCGATGTCTTTCGCTAATGATTGACCCAATCTTCTCTCCTTGCCGCTTGCCCCCAGCTCCTTGCTCTTTCACTAGCCCAGCTACACCAAGATCCTGCAAAATGACAAGAGAGGGAAACTACAAGAAGCATACATTCATAATTGATTCAAGGATTAGAATAAATCAAATACACAAGTATAAAAAATACATCATTGAGACACATGCATATAGAAGAACCTCAAATGCTTTATTAATGGAAGAAGTAGAGTTCAGGAAGTGATACAACCATAAGAGGCCCAATCCAGCATCACCTTCCCAACAGAAAGAAATCTCCTCTTCACCTCCTTCAAAGAAAATCACCCAATAGTTCTAAACTCAAACCAACAGCAATTCTTTACATTCACAAGATTCCAGCCTCCCTAGACCTCATGAGAGAGATCTATATATAGGAGTTTTGGAGAAAGGATGAGTCAGCTTGAGACTGGCATGAAGCTGATTAGTGTCCTCTCTCACTTCAGTTATTCTTCAGTTCTTGAGTCCACTTGGAGGTTCTTGCTTCCACTTGGAGATCTAGAACCTCTTACTCATCACCAGTCGAATTCTCTGATCCAAGTGTCATTTTGGAAGCTGACACCTTGAGGAATGACTGTGCCACATGTCCAAACTCGCCCAGTGCAGGTAGCCTTCTTTGTAGTTGACATTCAAAGCAGGTAGACAGTGGAGCAGTTGACATTTAGCGCAGATGCTCAGTGGAGCAGTTGACATGATCCAGAATTGCCTTGTTTTTTAGTGTTTTCAGGTGGAGAACTTTTATTCAGTGCTGTGGTTTTTTGACCTTGTTCCTCTAGGGGTCGGAACAACATGTTTAGGGACTTTGGATCCCTTGGATTATGGACATTTCATGCTTCATGCTGTAAGGCACAAAAATGTCTATAACAGTTGCCCCCTAAACTATGAGGTCATTTATCGGGTGAAATGCTTTATCAGGAGGATCTGAAGTTCATTCAATCGCTGAGAGGTGACCTGTAATAAGATACAATACAATACATTATTTTTCATACTGTTTTCATGATCTAGCTAAGGCGGGCATTCCCATGCTCAGCTTTATAAATTCATTTTGGTACATAGAACAGACGATCGTCTGATGGTAGACTGATAATTCTCTGCTGAAATTATCATCCTTTGAGTAGGATGATCATCTTCTGCAATGATGTACATGTCAAATGTCTTTATATTTCCTGAATATATATCGCAGCCCAGATGGATGAAACTAGATCCGGGGTCTTCAAACTCGTTCGATCTTCACTCTAAGTACAAGTCGATCCATGTGAGAATTGCGCTGAAGTCGAACATGGAAAGACATCGCTTGATTACCGGTCAATAACGTAAACCGTTAACAAGCGCGAGAGGAATCACCGATAATGATAATGACCCTCGAGGTACTGCAGTACAATTCACGTGGTGTGAATAAAGGACTTGGCGTCGAACACCACGCAAAATCTTCTGGTCGAAGGTCATTGATGTATACCTGTCGCCGGAAGTGAGAAACTTGCCATTGAGGCATGCAAGTTTCAAAGTACTGAGGGGGTAATTCCTAGATCAACTTCTTGGATAATGAGTTGAAGTCGACAAGAAGCGATCCGTCAAAGGATGGCCTTAATGAATCCCACATCAGTGAAATGGAACAGAGCTAATGATTTTAATGGAGGTGAAAACAATCTGTGAAATATGATTCACAGTGGCGGTCATGAAAGGATGAAAGATGATGTATGGTAGTGGATGGGACACGGTTGACTCTTTCTGAACAACAACTCTTGAACATATAACGACACTGATGCGATGGATCAGTAGCATTACCCCAAATGTGGATGGTTTGGCAAGACCATGGTGATGAGACCGGTGAATGAAACAACCCAACCCGATATGGTACGGGGGAAAAGTGTCATGTTCAAGAGTGACTTGCTACCATTAAAGCTTTGAGGTTCTCCCAATTTCTCCCCAGTCATTTCTGACCAGTACCTCTTTATTTTTGTCAAGCTTAAGGAGGATAACATATGCTTGTTCTATAACCTACCCTTCGGGCAAGCCCATCGCTATGTTTTAACGAGCCTAGCGATAGTGAAACTCATTCTCGTCTAAAGACAAGTTTGTCGCTATTTAGTGATTTTAACGAGTCTAACGACAAGGAAAACTCGACCCTTTTCATTTTTAGAGAGTCTGAAAAGGTACATAAAGTTAACTCCACAATTCCTTTTTCGTCATCTAATCCCTTAATTCCGAAAAAGTATAAAACAATATAGAAGGGATGAGTTTTCGATAGTTTTAATGAGCCGAACAAAACAAGCGCTCGATCTTTTTGTGCAATAATCCCTCAGGTCGAAAAAGATTAAAATCTACAGGAGGGATAGCACTTCCGGTCGTTTTAACGAGCTGGAAGGCCAAAACTCGGAAATCTTTTCATATTTTACGAGTCAGTTGAAAAGAGCTTAAAGAAGACTCGTCTTCTGAGGAATGAGTGATGAACAGGGTTAGCAACAGATTCCAGGTACAGGTTGGAATTTTCCAATCACGCCAGTGTCACAAGGATGGCTAGGTGAAATCACTCTTCGCAGTTGTTCCTCAAAATGGGTAAACAATCAAATGGAGGTAAACGATCGGCCAAATGAAAAGTGGAGGTGATGGTACACAAACACGACCAAGGCTTTTATGGTTGATCAGGCTACATTATTAATGGTTATTTACCGGGATGGGTTCATTTTTTAACGATCTTGAATGCGCCAAAACATTGCTCAATCTTATGTTTATTTTTTAACGAGCATGAACTATGTGCTAAAACTGCTCGGATGATAAGTTTGCATGCCCCCAACATAATAACGCAAATCGAGGTGAATGCCCCCCAAGCTTCATTGCATTCAACTCAGCGGTTGGAATGAAGGTTTACCTTTGATAAAGGGGATTTGTTTCATTTTTTAATGAGGTTGACACAAGATAAGAACCGTCCTCGGCGTCCAAATCCATTAGATGTAGAAGGTTTCACATTCCACTGTGGCCACTTCTACCAGATTACTCAGGAAAAAGTACCCATTAAGGGAGGGTCTTTTAGGAGACCTACTCCGATATTTTGGATCGAATGATTCCTTCCATGGATCATTGGAATGCTTCCCGTAACTTGCGAACTGTTGGGGAGAAAAGTTTGTTGGTCAACGATTGTAATTCCTCCTTGGAAGGGAAATGAGATCTTCCTAAAATAGGTCGACACAACAGCTGCCATGGCATATATCCATGGTCTTCCTAGTAGGATGTTGTAATCAAGATTCCCATCGATGACTTCAACATCTATTTCTACCGTTTTTCCCTCTAGTTCAACTTTCAAGTTATTTAGTATACCATATGGGGTATATGTCCTTCCGTCGAATGCTTTTAACGTCGTCGCAGACCTCGACAAGGTTGGGGATCCTAAAGTTTTCCAGCAACTCACCGACATAATGCATGTAGATGCCCCCTCATCAATAATTGTTCGATGAACAGTTTTGTTGAGGGCTTTCACTTGAATAAGGAAAGCTAGTTGAGCTGGTAACTGAGGGTCATATCCTTTATGATCAAAGGCCACAAGATTGGAATCCATTGGGTCAATTCCACCTATTGTTGATAATAAAGCTTTCTCTTAGGAGAAGCAATTTTGCGGTACCTCAAGTGTCGACATAACGGACGGCGATTGGGCCAGGTCCTCTATCTGTGCTATTTTCGCACAAGGATTAAATGTCGATTTGTGTACTGCTCTCTTTTGCGACTTTATCATTGGCTCAGGGACGATGGGTGGCACAACTTCGGTCAAAGTTGTTGTCGAACTACTAGGTTGTTCATTAGCCTTGTTGTTCAACAACTTTGGATTCCTGTAATCCTTATTTCTCGTCAAAGCATCATTTTGCTGCTTTGATACAGAGAACATAAGCACTTGGGATCGGGAAGCATTTTGATTAGCAACCAGTTCGGTTCTCGGGCTCAGAAACGGATCAGTCAACACAGCTGAGGTTTTCAAACTCTTAAAGAATCTTTTAAGCTCAGCTTTGTATGGACAATCTGTTGTTCAATGATCCTCATCGCATATATGACACCCCGTAGGGGGTTTCCTTTTTCTCCCTTTCTTTTCTTCTTGCCCCCTGGTTGCTTCAGTCGTTTTCCCTTGTCGTCCGACATGGCACTTACTTCCGAGGCAAGAAGTTCCTCATTTTCATTTTGACCGGAAATCATACGGGCCTTTTTAGATATAGCCTTTGTCGATTTCATGTCTGTTGCGCCAATCATGCCATCGCCGGCATGAGAGTCACTATTTGATTTAGGAGGAGGAGGAATTGAAAATTCCGGTCTAGGGGCATCATGTATTTTATCATAGAGCGTGCCGGACTGAGTATATACTAAGTCTAGATATTATGCACGAGCAATAACTTGCTCCTCCGTTACGACTCCCCCCTTGGCCACATCTTCCGTTATGGCAGGAAGTAACGACTTTATAAACCATTCAACTAACAGCTGATCTGGAACGTAAGTCTTTACCATCCTGCGACGACGCCGCCACTCGTGTATATGATCGGATATATGTGTGGCCGTCGTCTGCTTGAAGTTGGTTAAGATTTCCATTCCAGTTTCATATCTTATCGGTAATTGAAAATGGGTTAAGAAAGTCGCGGCTAGGGAACTGAAATTGTCGAAAGAGGCTCTAGGTAATTCAATATACCATTTAGCCGCTGGACCCGTCAATGTCCTCTGAAAAAGGCGAAGCCTTATCGAATCATCGTTCAGGGTGTTCACCTAGATTTCCATTGAATTTAGGAATGTCCGATGGAAGTTTATGTGGAATCGCTGGCCACCAAGGGGCATAAGAAATTGGATCATTCGTCAGTCGGTTTAGATCGGGTAATTCTAGAGTTGCTACAAAGGGCAACTGTTGTTTCAGGTTAGGCGGAGCATACCCAGGATAAGATGGAATTGCCTGAGCAATGGGTCTTTGCATACCAGCATAATGTATTTGATGCTGGCAACTTTGACAAGTTTGATGGGCATAACCGTTATTATACAGTTGCCCATTACTTACAAAGACTTGTTGCTCGGGTCCTTGATATGATTGCTGGAATTGCGGTTGTTGAGTTTGAACCAGCTCTGGTTGTTGGACCATTTGCTGTTGTCCAATACTGGATGATTGACCAAGATGAGGAGTCATAGTACTTGTTTGAGCCTGAGTTGCTCCAGATAAGGAGGCACTAACCGGAGGTTGTGATTGAGTTGTCGAGACAAGAGGCTGTTGTATGGCAACCTGAGAAACTTGGGGTTGACATAGAACAGGTATCACTTGTACTTGCGACGCAATCAACATACCAGGTATAGTGGAAACATTCGACACAAGGTGGACTGGTTGCATTGAATATGCAACCCTTGGTTGCTGAGGTAGTATTGGCACCCATCCGCTGGATGTAATTCCAGTTTGACCTGAACTTTGTTGTAAACTCCCATATGGTTATTCTCTGGGGGGGAACAATGAAAAGGCATACTGCCGTCCATATGGTGGAAATCCAGTGCTTAAAGGGTAGATTGGCCTTTGAAGACACATTGGATCAAGTTGTTGAGTTTCAACATAAGAAATACCAGATGATAATCCAGATGAAGAAATAGGAACTAACCATGTCGTCGAAACAGTCTCTGATTGGACTCCAGCTTGTTGTTGACAATTTGCCGGGACAGATGGTATACCAGCGAACATCGTTGGAGTAGCAGGAGGAGGCTCTGTCGGTGCTGTGTCAGATGACACAGTCCTGGATGTCGACGGTTGTTCAGACATATTTAGTCTATCCAAAAGATTTCCTAGCGATTCTACAAGAACTTTGTGATGAAGGTAGACTAACTTCGAAGATCAACGCAGGAATAAAGGGTGATTGTTCCGTTTAAAATAAATTGTTAACGACGCTTTAGACACAACTTGCTTTTTCAGTTTTAAAGAGTCAAGAAAAGGCTAAAGATGACTCTAGTCTCCTTCGATGTTTTTACGAGCCTGAAGTGACAAATGCTCGGATGGACTTTTTTGTTATAGAGTCTGAAAAAGGCCAAAAGAAACTGCTCTGGAGATCTAGGCAGAGGGTGTGCCAAACCTTTCGCAAAACCAGAGAATACGTTTTACGGTACGGGTGGTCGATCTTCGTGAATGCCGTGTTCACTGCATTGCGATTAGTAGGGCGGCCGACACGGCTTCCTAAGGATAAAAGATATATGCCTATAGGGGTCTCCCAATATATACGCGACGGTACATGGGAGCACAAGTCCGTATTAGTGCCACCGACTCTCAGGAGGAATCACCCACCTTCTTCGAGATCGACAGTCACTACGTTTAACGACGCCCGAACACGTCTCTAGCTTAGACCTCTATGTGTTTGCGTTATGTTTCAAAGCGTTATTAGGTTCATTCAATATCTTTTAATTTGATCTTTTTAAAGTTTGCCTTTCAAGGTTGACCACGAGATGTATGATACAAATTCCTAAATGCAGTCTAAAGATGAGAAGCAAGCTTTTCAATCTTTCCAACTTATGAAAATCTTAACTACTGAGGGAAAAGAAAGACATCATCTTTTCACACAGATCATAGAGCACACACTAATGCACTTTTTCCTAAATCCAACATGCAAACTTATCAAATGCAAAATGCACAATGCAGGTATTTCTTTTCTCTTTCTTAATGTTGATGTACTACAAAAAGAAAGCTATTGTATAACTTTGAATTCAATTTCAAGTGAAAGCAAGCAAGCTTTTGTCCAAAATCAAAAGACACCTTAAGATTCACTTGTTTCAACACTAGAAATACATAAATTCAAACCATATGACGAAAGCAAAAGCTCGATCAGCTATGAACAGCAAACAAACTAACTCTTAAGATCAGAACGACACTTATCACATGTCTAGATCTAAGAGGCCACAGCAAGACTAGTTCACTTTCGTTATGGGAAACTGCAAATGATGTAAGAAATACACAAAGAACAAATACAATTTCTTTATACAACCGAGGTGGAATAGTGGCAAAGAAAAGTGGTTTCAGATAGGTACATTGACTGATAACAGGCTGCAAAAACAGGGATGAAAACAGGGCAACAAAAAGCAAAGAACCCCAGTTGCACAAGGCCCCACTGGTTCAGTGCAGGTAGAACACTGTCAGTTTGACATTCAGTGCAGGTAGCCCCTTCGGGACTTGCGATGAAATGCAGACTGCCTTCACAGCACCTACAATGAAGAGAGAAACTTTCGTTTTTCTCAGGTTCTGGGTCACAGATTGCTCAAAAATCAACAGTTTTTGGCCGAATCAAAGCTATCAATCAAGTACACACTAAAGGATGGAAAGGAGGATGAAAAGCTATCACTAAGAGCTATTCAGAGTCCTTGTGGATCAGCTCTTCAAATCATAAACATGCCCAGAAACTGAGCTAGAGTAGCTGCCCTCTACTTTGCATTTGAAAGATCCAAATGCAGTTCGATTCGGTACTCCATGTGTTTAGGAAATGAATAGCAAAAACACAAACAACCAACAAGATATGATCCCCAGCAGAGTCGCCAATTTGTTTTTGGGAAAAGTATCCAATACGAAATGACCCTATCCCACTCTAAGGGTGATAGTACCTCAGCAACAATCAAAGCAAAGCTATTTGAGATTACTTCTTTATGAGATGTAAAAGAGGGGAGAAAGAGATCCACTAACCGATGTCTTTCACTAATGATTGACCCAATCTTCTCTCCTTGCCGCTTGCCCCCAGCTCCTTGCTCTTTCACTGGCCCAGCTACACCAAGATCCTGCAAAATGACAAGAGAGGGAAACTACAAGAAGCATACATTCATAATTGATTCAAGGATTAGAATAAATCAAATACACAAGTATAACAATACATCATTGAGACACATGCATATAGAAGAACCTCAAATGCTTTATTAATGGAAGAAGTAAAGTTCAGGAAGTGATACAACCATAAGAGGCCCAATCCAGCATCACCTTCCCAGCAGAAAGAAATCTCCTCTTCACCTCCTTCAAAGCAAATCACCCAATAGTTCTAAAATCAAACCAACAACAATTCTTTACATTCACAAGATTCCAGCCTCCCTAGACCTCATGAGAGAGATCTATATATATGAGTTTTGGAGAAAGGATGAGTCAGCTTGAGACTGGCATGAAGCTGACTAGTGTCCTCTCTCACTTCAGTTATTCTTCAGTTCTTGAGTCCACTTGGAGGTTCTTGCTTCCACTTGGAGATCTAGAACCTCTTACTCATCACCAGTCGAATTCTCTGATCCAAGTGTCATTTTGGAAGCTTCCTGGGCATTGACACCTTGAGGAATGACTGTGCCACATGTCCAATCTCACCCAGCGCATGTAGCCTTCTTTGCAGTTGAAATTCAATGCAGGTAGACAGTGGAGCAGTTGACATTCAGCGCAGATGCTCAGTGGAGCAGTTGACATGATCCAGAATTGCCTTGTTTTTGAGTGTTTTCAGGTGGAAAACTTTTATTCAGTGATGTGGTTTGCTGACCTTGTTCCTCTAGGGGTCGGAACAACATGTTTAGGGACTTTGGATCCCTTGGATTATGGACATTTCATGCTTCATGCTGTAAGGCACAAAAATGTCTATAACACTAGTTGAAAGAGTTTCCACTAGATTCTGATGAAATTTGGTCCATATTTTCTCTAGAGACAAAGAGTGATTTTTGAAGATTTTTTTATTACGCTCTTTCCATATATTCCACATTAATAGTCCTGGTATTAGATGCCAGAGAGCATTAAGGAAGTTGCTTTGAAAAGGCGGTTGTTCCCATTTGCACATAGTCGCTTTAATGTCTCCCACTTCTTCTAAGATTATCCCAGATGAGGATTCGATTATGAAAAAGAATCCATAAGAATGTAGAGACTTTCGGCCAGTTAGATGAGCGCCAGATTACCTCCCAAAGTTTATCTTTGTTGAGCCGATCTTGGATGATGATTTTGTATGCTTCCTTTGTGGTAAAGATTCCTTTCTCTTCATATCCCCACCTGAGGATGTCCATACCTTCTGAGGTAGTGACTTGCCTCTTTTGAAGTTCTGTATTAAGGTAATGCTTCGTTTGCTCAGAGCAATTAGTTAAAAATTGAGTTGCATCTTGCCATTGCCTATGCTCTTGATTGGTGCCTGTTTTCCAGAACTGTCTGACTGTGTCATGTTGATTCATTTCTCGTTCTGGAATTTGATGATCTTGTAGAATGTCTCTTAGCCTTGGTAATTGTTGCCATGAATCCTCCCAGAATCTCGCAGTGGTTCCGTTTTTGATTTCCCAAAAATTGTGTTCTTGTATGAGGCTCCTTTGTTGTATGGCTGAATTCCAAAATACCGAACCCGTGCTTAGCTCAGTCATTCTTATTCTTTCTTCCATAGGACAGTTGCTTGTGTATTTGGCTGTCCAAAGAGAGGCCCATGGAGTGCTGGGATGAGCAAGCCATCTCCACCAGATCTTTGCTCCCATTGCTCTGTTTCTGTGCTCAGGGTCCCTTAACCCAATACCTCCTACTATTTTGGGAAGACAGACTTTATCCCATTTGATTAAAGCCCATTTTTTGTTTTTCCCCGAACTTCCCCATAGAAAATTGCGCTGCAGAGTCTTGATTTCTTTAAGAACCCATTTTGGGGCGGCTAGGATGGAGAAACGATAGAGGGGCATGGATTGAAGGACCGCTTTAATAAGAACAATTCTACTGGCCATATTCAGAGCTCGATTAGTCCAAAGGGTAAGCCGAATCTCAAGTTTTTCCAGGAGTTGATTCCAGGAGGAGTGCTTAAGGGAAGAGGCCATTAAAGGGGCACCAAGATATTTGGAGGGCAGAGAGGCAGTAGTGAATCCCAAGATTCATTCAATAGATCTCTGTGTGGGCACATGGGTATTAAAGAAAAAGATTTGGGATTTAACTCGATTTATGAGGGCTCTTGAAGAATCATAAAAGGTTGTCAGGATAGATTTGAGGATACGAGCTTCTTGCACTGAAGAATGTCCATAAAGCATATTATCATCTACAAATTGCTGATGGGAATAGATGGGGGAGTTATTGAAATAAAGACCTCGTAATTGCTGGGTAAGTCTGGCTGAAGTGATGTATCTACCTAAACCCTCTGCCATGATGACAAAAAGGAAGGGAGATAAGGGGTCACCTTGTCTTATGCCTCTGGAGGGTCAGTAAGTAGCTGAAGGAATGCCATTAATTAAGATAGAGAAGAAGACTGAAGATAGAAGTTTGAAAATCCATCTTACCCATGAGTGTGCAAAACCAAAAGCTAAAAGGATTTTTTGAATATAAGCCCAACTAAGACTATCGAATGCTTTGGATAAGTCTAGTTTGAGCAACATACCTGGTTTCTTGGTTTGCTTTAAGGAGTGAATTATCTCATGTGTTAGAATAATTCCATCTGTTATTTGACAACCTTCAACATAACCCGATTTCTCGGGCGATATAATCAGAGGGAGCAGCGGCTTTAATCTTGTCGCTATGACTTTAGAAATTATTTTGTATATGATATTACATAGCGCAATCGGTCTATATTTGTCTGGGGTATTGGAATCTTCTCCTTTTGGAATTAAGGCTATGAAGGTAGCATTTAATCTAGGATACATCCATCTGAGTGCTCTAGATTCCTCTACTACCTGCCAGACTTCCTCTTTTATCAAGTTCCAGAACTTGTGAAAAAAAATTGATGTAAAACCATCCGGTCCTGGTACTTTGCCTTCCTTCAGATTCTGCATAGCTTCTTCAACTTCTTCTAAATTAATGGGTTTGAGGAGAAGACTGTTGTGTTCCTCTGTTATTATCCTTGGTATGTTCTTGATTATCTTATTGATGGCCGGCATTCTATAAAAATCAGGTTCCTGATGCGCCTTCTTAAAGTAATTCAAGAATTCCGCTTCAATACCTTCATGTGTTTCAACTTTATTCCCCTGTTCATTTTCGATATGAGAGATGTGATTGATCATTCTGCACTACACCGTAGTTTTATGAAAGAATTTAGTATTCTTTTCTCCATTTTTTAGCCATCTGATCCTTGATTTTTGTCTCCATAATATTTCCTCCTGTTTAGCCCTTTCTATGATTTTGGATTCTAAGATTTGCTCCTGCTTGGTTAATTCCTCTGTGCGCCCTTCAGAGATGATGATTTGCTAGATTTTTTTCATTTCTGTATTGAGAGAAGCTTGTTCTGTGAAGATGTTGCCAAATTTATTGTGATTCCATCTTTTAATTACCCCTTTAAGATCTTTAAGCTTTTGCTGAAATCTCGCCATCCTGGTGCCTTCATATGGATTGAAGTGGAGCCAAGTGGATCTTACTAGCCTCTCAAAGTCCGGGTGAGTAAATCAGAATTCTTCAAAACGGAAGGGACGTTTGATGTTGTTACCTGGCCTATTCCATTGTAGTTCGATGGCCAATGATCTGATCCTGAGACCGGAAGTATGGATGCTGTGAATTCCCCTCCAAGGTGAACTGCATTATCTGAGATGAGGAACCGGTCAAGGCGCGATGCAATCTGCTTCTCTCCCTCTCTTTTATTACTCCACGTGAAGAGACCATTGCCTGTAGGGACATCCACCAGCCCGTTATTTTGAATGAAGGTTTTTAGTAGATTACCCTCATTATTTGCTCTGTTTCTGCCTCCACGTTTTTCTTCTATGCTCTCTATCATGTTGTAGTCACCTCCCGCAATCCAAAGTGGATGAGGTTTGTCTGAGCTGAGATCTGATAGTGTGTTTAGGATCTGATCTTTTTTAGCTGTATCCCGAGGAAAATAAACATTTTTTATTAGCCCATGGGTGTTAGAGCCTAAGAGGTGAAAATTTGCCTGAATGAAACTTTTTCTAGCTTGAATATTATTTAGCTGTATGACTCGCGCATCCCAGAGGATTGAAAGTCCTCTCGAAGCTCCCTGAGCATCAACAGCTATTACATGTCCCCCTGGCCATGCTTTCACTGCTATTTTTTCCAAAAAATCTGAGCCACATTTCATTTCTTGTAAGAAAAGAATGCTTGGTTTTTCTTGCATCAACATATTTTTTAATAATCTTCCTTTCCTGGGGCTGTTGAGCCCTCTGATATTCCATGATATTAACTTCATTGAGAAATTTGGGGGTGAGGATTAAAATACCTGGTCAGTTTGGCATACCTCCCTGACTCCACTAAAATCTCTCCAATCTTGATAGTTCTTTCCAAAGTGGATTTCCTACCTTTTTTCTTATTGTCCTTTGTGATAAATTTTCCATCCCATGGACTTCCTATTTGGACACCTAGCGAATATTTCTTCTGTGCTCTGTGAAAAACTTCAACTAGGTTATCCACTTGCATTTCTGGTACCTTTTCAAAGTTACCTGTCTTGCATGCTTGTTCCAAGCCCAGAATATCTAGCTCCCCTATTTCTAAGGGTTCCGGATCTTCTTCCATAATTTGAGGTGCTTGTGAGAGATCCTCTCGCTCCTGTGAGGATTTCTCATGTGGCTGCGTGTATTCAACGTCCATACCTTGAGTATGCCATGGCAGGGTTTTTGCTGGGGTAATCAAGTTGTCTTGCTTTTGGATTTTCTTTCCTCCTTGTCTAGATGTCTCACCTGGCTGTTCTTGATGGATCTCTTTGTCTTTCGCCTTTTCCTTCTCCGGTTCTTGCTCGTCCTCCTTATCCAGTGCTTCGAACCTGTTGCTTGTTGTGGGTTTGGCTTTGTTGACTAGATTTGCTTTGGTGTTGCCTGTTTCTTTCTTGTTTCCTTTTCTGCGATTTGTAACCTTGGTAAATCCATCTTTAGTTTGATTATAAGAACTGTCTTGGGGAGAAGGTACCTTGTTTTGAGGACAATCTCTATAGAGATGCCCTATCTCATGGCATTTCCTGCATCTGAAGGGCACATGTTCATAATCTATAACTTGTGTCCATTCAGAGTCCTCATGAAAGAAGCTTACTATGTCTGGCAGTGGTTGCTTGAGATCCATATAGACACAGATCCAAGCATAGGATGTGTAACTACATCGCTTTGTTTCTTCTGCGATCTTGACAAACTCGCCAATAACATTCCCTATTTCTTGCAGAGACTTTTCCTCCCAATATTCCCACGGTAGTGAATAAAGCCTTATCCACACTGGCACATAGGTCAGATCCTCCTTGTCTGGGTTAAATCTTTCAACCCAGCCTTTCAGGTATAATCCTGCTGAATTAAAGAAATACGGACCCTAATCCAGAATCCTGTTGTGGTCCTCCAGGCAGTTGAAAACTGCAGTGAAGAAACCCTTGGCTCCTAGATGGAGCGAGAGGTGCCCTTTAGGATGCCATTTGGCATTGATCCAGCTTCTCAGCGCTCTCTCCGTTGGCCAGATTCCAATGAATTTTCCGATTAGCGCATGATCTCTCATGTACTGTATTCTGGCGTTGATGCGTTCACTTGGAAAGTCCACTCTTGGTTTATGGACTGCAACAGGTTTGCAGGTTGATGAACTTGCCTTGCTTCTTTCATCTGCTTCTGTATCCTTGCCTTTCTATTGTCCGTCGTCGGTGGCATTGCCTCTGCTGCCCTGTTCCTTCTCTCTGTCGGCCATAGACCATTCTCTGTTTTCCGTATCGGGGGGAGGCCCCTGGCCCTCCCCCTGTCGGGTTTCCATTTTCCTTGTACCTTATGGACGTCGTTATGTGCTCGTCGGCGCTGCAGTCTCTGCCCTTTGTACGCAGAATGACAGTCCTGCCGAGATCAAGTTTGCAGGAACCCTAGGTCAGGTTGCAGCATCGCCCGATCCACTCTCCATTCTCCCCGCTATGATGCAAAAAACCATTATTAACCATAATATTAGAAAATCTTAAGCATGTTTATAACATATCAATGAAGAATTAAAACACAAAATGAGAAAATCATGGTGTGAAACTCCTTGTATTAATTCCAATCAGCAAATATACATTTGAGTTCAATTCCAGCCGAGAATGAGGGCGACAATGAGATTACAAATTAACCATAAATTACAAATATACTTCTATCTCTATCACTTCCTAACCTACTTCTATCTAAAAGCTATATTTTATACATCCCTTTGGCCTGTGGCCGTAACCAAAAATTACACAGTCATTCCAAATCAAGCCTTTCATCTAAAATGAAATAGAAAACAAAATTACAAAATTAAGCTAGTGGCTATAATAGGGTGTGAACTATTCATTGGTCATAGACCTAATCCTCGGCCATATCCCTGGCTATCCTCCACTTGAGTTCAACTCTAGATGACCGCAACCGAATTGGATGATGTGGACCAAGATGCCCACGTGAAGTGATTGAGTTGTTGCAGATATCGTTGAACGGGTAGTTGTCGACGGCACAAGAATCTACCTGCACTAGATCAAGCTAGTACAATGATTAATACCTTAGCTTATGAAATAATTTAGGAAGGTAAATATAAGTTACAAGAAATATTAAAGACACAAAATCTACTTAAAATGAATAGTTAAGAACCTAACAAACCTTAAACAAGAAATATGAAGTTTATGTAGGAATATAAAATATTCTTGGGCTAGTGTAGGAATGAGGAGGTTTCTAGAGATAAACAGAGTTCAATGGTGTGGTTTCATAATATGAAGGGGGTAAAAATAGATTATTTTGGCCTACTAGCATCCTCCCATCCCTAAGCTGTTGTGTGTCCTCACACAACCTTTACTTGCTACAAAAATCTTCAACATAGGGAGCCATCTTTCAATCTTGCACTTGGATACTGATCCCTACATTCACTACCTTTGTCTTCTTGCTGTAGGCTTTCTTAAGTTGTTTGGTCACCTTATTGAGGTGCTTGTAACATTTAGAAGCCTGAAACTTCTATACCTTCATGTGACATTTCTGTTCTTTGACCTCTTCTACCAACTATATCTTGCCTTGCTTCTGCAATGTCTACTCCTTCATGACCTGGTTTAATGCCTCCAAGTTTTGAATTTGTTGTTTGAGCTCTACTATCTGGTTATTCCGATAGAGGGTGGAGGTCTTTGTTTCCAACTCATCTGGTGCATGCATGTTTTCTGCACTTTATTCAAAACATGTACCATCATTTCCAAGACCAAAGTCATCTTGGCCATCTAGCATCTGCATCATAACATCACCAAGGGTTTCTATGCCGAGAGCTTCCTTGTCACTAAGGGTTTCAATCCCCTATGCATCTAACTCATCAAGGGTTTCAATACCATGTTTATTCACCTCATCAATGGCTTCAATACCATTTTCATTCAATTCATCAGGGATTTCAGTACACTGTTAATTCACCTCATCAAGGGCTTCAGTACCATCTTCATCAAAATTGTCGAGGGTTTCTATGTGTTGCACCTCATAATCTACCTGACCTTTTTTCAGGTCTCTAATTCCACTTGGTGTCATTATTTTCTTCTTCAACTTATGAAGGAAGGCCAACAAGGGTATGTCATCCTCCTTCTTTGTATTTTCTTCATTCACCATAGTATGAGTTGTTGCATCCATGAGAACTAAGAGGTTGTGATCTCCAGGTGAAGCCTTGGGTGTATCGTCAATAAAAATTAGGGAGCTCGATAGAGCGTGACTTGTCCCCAAAGAGACAATCCTTTTCTTCATCGAGGTCCTAGTCATTCTTTTTTTTGCTAAGGACAGAGTCTCTTCAACAGATTTCTCCTCTGCTTGCACCTGTTTTTCCTTGCTTTTTGTCTTGGTAGGGCACAAAGTCTCGACTTTTCTCTTCTTGCTTGCACTCCTTCCAATTGACTCCCCTGCACTTCTTTCCTGAAATTCTTTCAAGAACACCTCCCAGGTTATTTCCTTAGCCTCCACCTCTTTCTTAATGAGGATCACAATGAGCCCGTGATGGTGCAATTTATCTATAGCTCGGTTCGCACCCTCATTCTGCAATCCCTTTGCCATTTTCTCTAAACTTCGAAGCAAGTAATAAGGGAAATTGATGCATTTCCTTGATTCAAGATGTAACAACAACTGGATATGGTATACGAATTTTAATGTGTAACATCCCTCACAAGTCATAAAATTCTATAATACGTATAGGAGGTCTCACCATTTTCTAGGCATGGCACTCTATAGGAGCCCTTTCTTCTAGTTGACTTTGAGCTTCTGGTCGACCACAAATCAACACCATCGTTTGTTTTCGATCCTCTCCTTTTCGAACCATTTCCCCCCTGCAGTTGACAAGCATGTATCTCATGCTATAGATTCTTCTGTGACCTAAAATTCCATTCAACCTACCTTAGCTCGGCCTTCCTCAAATGTCTTTGCAAATTCCAGAGCCACGTTCATATCGAACTCAAATTTCTGTAAAAATGGGAGAAATCTCAATTCTTGCAATAGTTCAAGACTACTTCAATATTCGGTCATCTATTCTATCTCCTTCACAGATGATGGTTCATGTCTCATAGGCACCATCTTTGTTTGAATCCACCTCAATTCTTTGTCACAACCTTAGGAAGGTTTCACATCACAGAATGCAAAGGACATACCGAGAAGTTTATGATGGAGATCCTATCATTCCAAAATACTGTTGATCCCTTCCATCCATTCACATTCAATCGTCAAAATCACCCCTTTGGGACAGATGCACATATGTATCAATTCACTATGGGCAGGAAATGATAATTGGAGGAGGTTGAAATATATACAACAGTGGTGTAATGGTAATGGGGGATCAAATTATGAGGTAAGGCTATCATGAACAAGTGATGGAGGATCTTTTCAAACAAAGGTAAGTTTGGGATTTCAGGTAGATCTGTACTATCCCCATTTTCCTCATAATTTACATAAGGTGTATTTCAGCACTCATTAAAAATATTAGACCTCAGAACCTAAAATATCATGCACTTTAAATGATTTCTCCCTATATTAGTAAATGATAAAGTAAAGTCTTAACCAAGATTTAAACAACAAAATGATACGATTTATCATTGTGGTAGTAATTCATCTGTAGCAATAAAAATAAATTTCATCAAGCATTCTACATCAACCACTCTTGTACTGTGTTAACCATTTTTGCAATGTGTTGTCATAGTCGGGCACCTGCTTGCACTAATCGTGCTTGGACTGAACCTGTTTGCACTACAACGTGCTTGCACCAAACCTGCTTGCACTACAATGTGCTTTCACTGAACCTGCCTACACCAATCACGTGCATTCCTGCACCAGGGATTTTTGTAGCATTGAAGAAAGAGGGGATAAAAAATTCTGATAGAACTCAGCTCTTTGGCTGGACTAAAAATAATTTGCCTAAATATACAAGAGAAGTTTTATTCTCCATTCTTTGGTGTTTCATGAGCATGCATTCTAATATGACTACATTAGATCTTGCAATCGATCCATGAGGGAAAAGACAAGTGGGAAGGGGTAATTTTCAGAATGGGAAGGAATATCATAACAGGGATTCCAAGAATAATAATACCAAGGGGATAAATGACAATGGGATGTGGAAGAGAATTCAAGGGGGAAAAGAGGGATTTTATGAAATCGGATAGGGATAATTTTTTTTAGAAGAGAAAGGAGGGGGATTCATTATGGGATCAAGAAAAGAAAAATAGCGAGAGTTACGAAATGGGAAAATAGAAGAAAGGCAGAATTTTATCTTTCAAGATCTGCCTGCACTAGTGGAAAAAAAGGTAAATGTAGCGGGAAATAAGCGTTTACGTGGATAAAATTTTCCATGCTAGTTACCCCAAAATTAGATAAGGGTTGGGTTCCTTGAACTTGCTTCTTCTTGGTGATAGCCAACATATCTAAAAATCAAGTAACATTCTCTTTTTATTGAAGTTTCTATCTTCTTTCTAGCATGCTAGTTTTCAGGTTGATCCTTTTGTAGTCATGTCAATCAACTGATTTTCATAATTACAGGATATTTTTTTTATATTTTTTATATTTTTATATTTTAATTTTACTATACGAGGAAAATAAAGAATCATATCTTCAATAGGTTGGTGTTGCCACCTACCAACTCCTTTTTAGATTGTTGTTGGACTTGTTGCATAAAATCCCCTTTAGTAAGGGGCTAAAAATACACCTTCAATCTATGCCCACTTACCAGGAACACGAAATTCGTTTCATCAACAGTTTTAATTTCTACGCTCCATTCTCAAACATTTTGACGACCTCATAAGGTCCCATCCAATGTGTATGGAACTTCCCTTTAAAATATTTAAATCTAGAATTGTAAAGGAGTACCCAATCACCTGGATGGAACTGCTTCTTTCGGATAGCCTTGTTATGCCACTTCTTGCACTATTGTTGAACTAATTTGATTTGCTTAACAACATCCCTTCGAAATTCATCTAACTCATTCAATTGTAGAAGACGCAGTTGTTGTGCTTTAGAGAGATGTAGCCCCAATTGGATTGTAGTCTTGAAAGTTTTGATATGGAATTCCATCAACAAGAGGACTTGTTCCCCGTACACCAGCTCATATGGTGTGTGTCCCATGTTATTCCTCCAAGATTTTCGGTATGCCCACAAGGCTTCCAATAGTTTTTCATCCCAATACTTTCTGTGGATATTTACTGTCTTTGTGAGGATGGACTCATTCACCTTGTTTGTGGACTCCACCAAACCATTTTTTTGTGGGTGATACAGTGTAGGTTTCGTGTGTTAGATTTTGTATTGCTCCGTCACACCCTGTACGATATTATAAATAAATTTCAATCCATTTTTAGAAACAATTTCTCTAGGCACACCAAATCTCGTAAAGGTTTCCATAAAAATAAAATTAACAACTTCTTTAGTAGCAAAAGAAATATATTTAGCTTCTACCCATTTTGTAACGAAATATGTACAAACCAAATATGATTTTTATTTAATGATGTTGGATTTATTGGTCCTAAAAAATCAATGGTCCATTTCTCAAAAGGCTCAATCATAACCTGAGGATATAAAGGAATTTCATTTGTTTGATTAGGTTGGCCGATTCGCTAACAACTATCACATCGTTTGACATATTGTTTGGCATCCTAAAACAAGGAGGGGCAAAAATAGCCATCTCGTAACACTTTTTATGCAATCTGCTTATCAACGAAGTGACCTCTGCAAGGTTCGTCATGAGAAGATTTTAAGATACAAAAAAGTTCTTCCTCTCTTACACATCTACGGATAATAAGACCTGGTCCAGTGTAAAAGAGGTCTCCTTGAATCCAAGAATATGCAACACTTTTCTCTATAATACTCCAATTTTCATGAGTGAATAAGTGAGGTGGTGTTTTTCCATTGACTAAATAGTTAGCTATGTTAGCGAACCATAGGGATTCTATCAACATAACAAAAAGATGGTCATCAGGAAAATCATCATCACTAGGAATTGTTTCATAAGGAGTATTTAATCTTGAAAGATAATTTGCTACTACATTCGATTTTCCTCGTCTATCAATAATAGTAATATTAAATTCCTGCAACAATAATAACCACCTAGTCACTCTACCACTAGTTAATGATTTATTCATCAAATATTTTATTGTGGAATGGTCACTATGCACAAAGACTTCATATCCTATAATGTAATGTCTGAATTTATTAATGGAAAAAATTACAACTAAAAACTCTTTCTTGGTAACTATGTAATTTAGTTCAATGGGTGACAAGTTTTTACTAATGAGGTACATAACATAGAACTGTTTGTCTTCTTCTTGTCCTAAAGTTGCACCAATAGCAATATCTAAAGCATCAGAGGAAATATGAAATGGCAGGGACCAGTTTGGTCCTCTCAAAACTACTGCGTGAACTAGTATTTCCTTCGATGTCTCAAAGGACTGTTGGCAAGCTGTGGACCAAGAAAACTCACTATCCTTAGCCAAAAGTCAGAAAAGGGGGATATCTATCCTTGATAAATTCTCACTGAATCTCCTATAGTAGCCTGAATGTCCCAGAAAACCTCTCACTTCCCTTTGAGTTTTGAGTACACGAAGATTCAAAATAATTTCTATTTTGTAGGGTCAACCTGGATACCTCTATTGAAAATAAGATGGCCAAGAACCACTCCTGCCTTGCACATTAATCTGCATTTTTTGTCACTCAAGGCAAGATGAGCATCTTGGCAATGAAGAAACACATTTTCTATATTTTTTAGGGCTTCCTAGAATGAATCACCAAACAGAGAAAAGTCATCCATATATATTTCCACATAGTCAAGGTCAGAAAAATGGCCAAGGCTGCCCTTTGAAAGGTATTCGGGGCTTTTCATAGCCCAAAGGGGAGCACTCGGTATGAAACTGTACCCCATGGACATGTAAAAGTGGTGTTTTCTTGATCCTCAGGTGGAATCTGTATCTGGTTATAACAACTAAAGCCATCTAGAAGAGAAAAGTACTTCTTACCGGTAAGGGTATCGAGTACCTGGTTGATGAGAGGAAGGGGGAAGTAATCCTTATGAGTGGCTTTGCTCAATTCTCTATAGTCAATGCAAATGTGCCATATCCCATATTTTTTTGAGACTAATACCAATGGAGAGACCCACTAGATGTCAGAAATAGGATAGATAAAATCAACATCCAAGAGTTTTTAAAATTCTTCCTTTCCAACAGATCTTAGAGCTCGGTTCATACACCTTTGGGGTTGTTGGACAGGTCCAGCTCCATCTTGAATATAGATATGGTGGGTACAAGTTTCAGGAGGGATACCATTCATATCTTCATAGCCCAATTATTTTGGAGAATTCGGTATCTACGGATAAATACTAATTCCCTAGATAAGTAGCCATATCTAGAACAATAGTTTAAATTATTTTAGTCTTTTCTTATAAGCAATAGATAATATGAGAAGATGAGAAGACCTACTTGTAGTTCCGCTTTCCTTCCATCTCCTTTGTATCAATCCTATCACTCCTTCCTGTACTTAATATGCTTGAGAAGTACCTGTAAACACAAACAAAAAACAAAGAATCAATTAAAAAAAAAACATCTACTTAATATAAGTGAATGAAATTAGATACATTACACACATATAAGCATTATATAACAATACAAACATATGGGAGAAAGGTTCAAACACTTTCTTGAATAGAAGAAGGAATTACAACAATTTTGTCTGATTCACATAAAAAAGAATGACAAACTTGTAGTATTACAATACTTACTTCAAAGAAAATTGCCATAGCAACATTATCTCCTTACAATGCAACATAATCCAGCCCCTGATCACTTAGATGAGTGGTCAATTTACACGGAGATGGAGGAGGTTTTGTCATAAATGGTGGTATTGAATAGCCTTCCATACTTAGAATTAGTTGCATGGAGGAAGTGATGAGATGATAGGATGTATCTTAACTCATTCGTCATCCCTTTTCGAGCTCATAGGAGTTGACAAGTGAGAGAACCTTCTAGATGACTCCACAATATAAGAATATTCCCCAAACCCTATGTGAATTTCACTCAAAATCGCCTAGTGCAAGTGAAAGGAAGCCTATTTTCTCTACAAAGCACCTCAGCATGGACTTAACTGCTCTGTAGCTCACCCTTACATGGGCCTACCTACGGTGGTACCTCTAGAGATCATTTCTGGATGTCTTCAAGTCATGAAACTATATGGGAAGGAGGCATTCAAAGGGGTGACTTGTTTAGGGCATGTAGCTACTGGAACTAGGGTTTGATAAGCCCTGAAAAACTGATCTAGATGATGGGAATGATGTGCCCAAATGGATCTATAACATCTACCCCCTAAAACATGAAGTCAAAAAAATGAAAATGTCGAAATAAATGCTTTATGATGTGATGAGGAGGTATCGAAGTGGAAGGTGACCTGCATCAATTAAAATACATATATCATGATATATTTATATTTACATGAATCACTGAGGGAAGTCATACCCATGCTTATCTTATAAACTTTCATTACATGTACATGAACAATCATCTACAGATATAGACCCATGATCAGAATGACTCTCAATGTAAATTCATTATACATATGATTTAGTACACCTGAAATAGCAGCCCAGATGGATGCAACTAGATCCTAGGTCTTCTATCTCGTTCAATTGTTTGTTGAGTACGAGTCTAACCATGTGAATATATGATCTAAATTCAAACATGGGAAGACATCGTCTGATTACCAGTCGATGATGTAAGTTGTTAACAGAGCGAGAGAAATCACCGATAATGATAATGATCCTCAAGGTACTGCAATACATTCTGAATGGTGTGAATGGATGATTTGATGTTGAACACCATACAAATTCTTTCATTCAAAGGAAATTGATGTCAACCTATGGCTGGAAGTGAGAAACCTGCCATTGATGCATGAAAGCCTCAAGGTACTGGAAGGGTGTTTCTAAGTCAACTTCTTCGATAATGTTTTGATGTCGACAAGAAGAAACTCATTGTAGGAGGGCCTTGATGTATCCCACATCAACGACATGAAACAACTGTAGTGATTTTAGAGATGGAATTTGATTGATGACACAAGATTCAGGAATGGCGGTCATGAAAATGAAGGTTTATGGTATTGCAAAGGATGAATTTTGATGTAATGACTTCTCTTGAACATGTCGGCGACAATGAAACGAATTGGTAGCATTGACCCAAAAAAAAGTGATGGATGGTATGATAGACTAACAATATGATAACCATCAAGATGATAACCCAAATAGTCAAGGTGATAGAGTGAAAGTGTCATGTTCAACAACGACCTACTACCATAAAGTGGTTTTCCCATTCTTCTAATTTTCCCCAGTCATTACTAACTAGTACCTCTTTATTTTTTATCAAGCTTAAGGAGGATAACATATGATTATTGTATAATTCCACCCTTCGGGTGAATCCATCACTATTTGATGTTTTAATGAGTCTAGCGAGGGTGAAACTTAGTCTTGTCTAGATGGACAAGTTTGTCGCTATTTGATGTTTTAACGAGTTTAACAACAAAGATAACTCAATCCTTTTCATATTTAAAGAGTTTTAAAAGGGAAAAAAAGAAAAATCCACAAGTTCTTTTTCATAGATTAATCTCTCAAGCCCGAAAAGGAGTAAAACAATACGAGAGAGATGTCATTCCAATCTGTTAACGAGCTGAAAAGGACAAGCACTCAGCAATCTTTTCATGTTTAGAGGGTCCGAAAAGAGCTTAAAGAGGACTCCAAGGGGGTTCCTTTTTCATTTTTAACAGACCTCAAAAAATAGATAAAAGTATGCTCTGTGGTCAAAGGTATAATTTACAATTGAGTACGTTGAATTCTGTAGGAAAACACCACCAAATGGATTAAAAATACATGTTTTGTAGGAAAAAATAGGAAAATACTAATGTTTAATCAATTAATGAACATGAAATAAACATAAAACAAGTTTTTACCATGACATTTTTACCATTTGGAACTTACCATTCAGTTTTGTGCTCTAGGCTATTTTCTTAGCTCGAACTTCATCAGCTAATTGCAAGATATTCTATGGAGCACTTCTCGTTCTGTCCAGACGAGGTACAAGATCTACCCTTCCTCTTTATTTTTAGGTCCTTTTTTTGTAATTTCATGCAAGTTTTAGGGTTTTTTTGGGCCTCTCGAGTTTCATTTTTTTTTCCCTAGGATCATAACGGGTTTTCACATCGAGAACTACACAAAAGAGCACCTAGATAGAAGGTTGCCTAGTCTGCAGTGCATTGTCTCTATGGCTGGGTTGCGCTGGGCAAGTTTCCAAAGTCTGATTTAGTTGTTTGCTCCAAAATTTGACATGTTTTTTGCATGGAAAGGATCCTAACTAAGCTTATGATTGTGAAGGCCCTCAAGAATTATGGGTTACTAAAATACTTCAAGTTGTCCAGAATAAGGAACAAATAGAACTATTGTAGTTCCTTGTTCATGCATGGGATCAAACATTTCACATAAGGGACAAGATGGTCCCCATTAATTTCTTACCAGATTGTCAAGGCGAGGTGCCCCCATCTCACTTTCTGGATTTTCCCGTGGAGGTGAATCGGTGAGAGATTACATTCGATAGTTTTTTCGGCTGGGTACACAGCCTAGCAAGGATGGGAAAATAAACATCAGGGATGTAGGTGATTTTCCTTTGAGAATTATCATCTTCACAATCGCAAAATTGGCCGGCAGTGTGACACTACATCTGGTGAACAGATCATATGTGCAGTATGCACTAGAGAGTCTAGAGCCAAAAGTTTTCAACTAGTGCGAGGTCGAGCTTTCTTCACTGAAAGAACAACCAACCAAGGTAAAAAGTTGTAAGATGAATAATTTATGCTATGGCTCGATCTTAATTTCTTTTACCTTAGAGAAAATTCTATCGATGCAACCACAACATGTATCACTGGGTGTAGCTAGTCCTAGAGATCCACGTATGTAGAGGTGGGTCGAATTGATAGCTTGACATGTGGGTCAATCAACAATTATTTTTTCCACTGCATTCTTTAGTTGGCTTTATCGACAACATCTCATCATCGAGGAGCATCCATACTCAGGGACGGATTTCTATGGAGATCTATATTTGATTCTACCAGTTGGAGCACAATGCGGTGCTATAGGTAAATTGTTTGACCAATGTGTTTTTTGATTTTTGAAGTTCGTACATGTTTCTATGCTTTTAATGTTTCCAATACTAAACTAAAACCATCTTCATGCATGAATATGTGGGTATTGTTCAACCTATGAGGCATGAATAGGGTGCAGGCGGGTTGGTGCGGAGAAATATTTGGAGAGTAGTTCTCTAGGACTTAGATTTGACTGAGACCTTGCCAAAGTTGTAGGATCACATAGAGGGATTAACCCTTGGCATTATGAATTCCTGGATCGAGGAGTTATCTATGAGGTTGCAACGCCACACTATTGTTGTTCCTAGTCACTGAGCGAGGCTTTTGCGCATGATAGTACAGGTTGTGACCTGTTATCATGAGCACCACTAGATCTACCTAGGATGTTTCGCATGCATTTTTAATTTTTTGGGTTAGATGACCAAACGTGTCTTGGACACAAAGTTTGTAAAAACTTTTAAAACACTTATCTATTTTACTTTCAGAATTTTCTATGGTTATGTGCAATCCTATTCAACTGGTGATGTGAATTGAAAATATTACTTTTACATATGTCGCAAATTTCTATTTAGCACATAATTTTCTAGAGAATCAGTTAATGTGTTAAAGTTTATGGAAATATGTTGATATTGAATGTATTCAAAATTCCTTTTCAAAATACGAACTCTAAGGAACATATGCAAAATTTTTGGATTTCAGATAGTATAAATGTTTGTTAATTGTAGTACAATGAGTTGTGAGTAACAATGATTCCACGAATACCAAGTAAAATGGAATCGAAGAGAAGTTAAATCAATGCACTATACTCAACGATGTCGTTCGTCGATCGAATGATACAAATCCCTTGAAAACTCACTAACTCACCGCTTGGAGCAAAAATATCCCATGCTACAGAAGATAGGTTCTGCATACTACGACTAGCAGCATCGAGTAACCAACAAATGGTTTTGAAGACTCCAACATATACAACAAATTAAAAGCAGATTACTAACCAGATAAAAAACTCCAAAATACACACAGTGAAACACACACACACAATGAAATCATATATACAATGAATTTGACTACACTCAATTAAGCATAGTAACATTTCAGGTACAGCCTGTTTCGGGGCTGCAACAATAGAATCCCATCATAATCTACTAACTCATAGGCACATTTTGTGAAAACATAAATGAAAAAGTAAGGACCCATCCACATTGGTTCAAATTTCCCGGCTCCAAGTTTATCAGCTTCTTGATCGTAAAGCAAGACTAGCTCTCCTTCTAAGAATATGTGAGGCTTGACATTTCTATCATATTGCACCTTCTTTCATTCCTTATGCGCTTTGTTAGCTAATGCGGCATCATGACAAGTTTCATCCAGATGGATTAGTTTTCAAACTTACCTTAACTATTTACCTACTCATTCATGAAAGAAGACTGATCACCCGTAACATTTCAGAGCAATATTTTTACGGTGCCGATGCTACAAGATACGACTCAATCTGCACAAATGTGTGTCTTGTGTTGGTTCTGGTCGATTGCTTGGATTTTTAGTGTCAAAAGATGGAATTCGACTCGATCCATTAAAGTTTCAGGTGATTCTTGACTTGCCTCCACCTTCAAATTGTTTACAGTTACAGAGACTCCAAGGGAAGGCTAACTTTCTGAGGAGGCTCATTCCTAATTATGTTGAGATGGATACAGGTTTTACACATCTTTTGAAAAAGGGGATACCCTTCCATTTGGATCAGGTGGCGTAAGCTTCCTTTGATGCTCTTAAAGATACCTTGATTGGAGCATCATTAATGCATTCTCTAAATTATCAAAATGACTATTACCTATATCTCGTCGTTGCAGATACAACCATTGGCATGGTTTTAGTCCAAGGGGAAAATAGGATTGAACATTCGATTTATTATTTGAGCCACAATCTCAATGATACAAAAAGTAAGTACCTTATCGCGAGAAACTAGCTTTCGCAGCTGTTCAAGCTATTCAGAGATTTCGCCATTACATCCTACTTTGAAATACCACTGTCATTTGGGATTGCAACCCTATGACATACATTTTTTCACCTCAATTTCTGGGGGAAAAATACTCAAAATGGAGAGTCATTTGCTCGAGTTTGAAATGGAATTCATCAAATCGAAATCAATGAAATCTCTCATTTTCGCTGAGTTGCTTTGTGACCTTTCCTCGACCTCCATTGATTGAACATTTGAACCATCAATATTGGATGACTCTCTATTTCTAATATCATCAACTGACTCGTGGTATGGAGATATACTGATCTATCTCGAGACCTAAAATTTCTAGCCTGATACCTCTCGCTCACAGTATCGATGTATTCGATACCAGGTCAAATATTATCTGATCATTGGGGATAGTATTTACCATCGTTGTATCCATATGATTTTATGGAGGTGCCTCACACATGAGGAATCCAAGAAAGCATTGAATGATTTCCATTTAGGTGTTTGTGGTGGACACTTGTCTGGATATGCTACTGCACAGAAAATTCTATGTGCCGATTACTTCTGGCCAACTATATTCAAAGATTGTATTATTGTCATCAGAAGTTGTCATGCATGCTATATATATGACCGAAAAAATAGATTACCACCTGCACCATTGCATCCAGTCATTGCTATTGGACCATTCACCAAATGGGGCATTGACTTCATGACATGTAACCCCATCTCAGCTTGGGGGCATGGGTATATTTTAGTCGTCATTGACTATTTTACCAAATGGGCCAAGGAGATGCTAACATTAAACAACAATGGCGAAACAACTGCTCTTTTATTTTTTAACCATGTCATTGCTTGGTTTGGAGTAACACAAGCCATAGTTATAGATCATGGGTTGCATTTTCTCAATCACAAGATGGCTAAGTTGACTGCTAAGTTAGGACTGTCACATGATAGTTCTACCCCTTATTACCCGCAAGTGAATGGATAAGTTGAGGCCATCAACAAAGTCCTGAAGTGGATGTTGCAAAGAATGATAGGGTTTCATAAATGAAAATGGCATTTAATCCTATACTCTGCCTTCTAGGCATATCGAACCTTGGTGAGAAAGTCAACTAGATTCACACCCTTTCAGTTGGTGTATGGTTTGGAAGAAATCTTACTAATATAATGCAAAATTTCATCTCTCAAACTCGCGATTGACCTATTACCTAACACTTATGAAAAAGAAGTGTGTTTCCTGGAACAAATCCGTCTGGATGAAACCCACCGTGATGCTGCATTTGCTAATGAGGCACATAAGAAATGAATCAAGGTGCAATATGATAGAAATTTCAAGCCTTGCATCTTCTCAGAAGGAGACCTGGTCTTGCTTTACGAACAGGAAGCTGATAAACTGGAGCAAGGAAATTTGAACCAATGTGGATGGGTCCTTATATTGTTAAGCGTGTTTTGGAAAAAGGTGCCTACGCGTTAATAGATTATGATGGGATTCCATTGTCGCAACCCCAAAATGAGTTGTACCTAAAATGTTATTATGCTTAATTGTGAGTAGTAAAACTCATGTATATATGCTTTCATTTCATGTGCGTGTGTCAGTGTGTTTCTTTTGGATTCTTTTATCTGGTTAGTAACCCACTTTGCATTTGTTGTAGATGTCAAAGTCTTCATAACCATTTGTTGGTTACGCTAACGGTTCTATTCATAGTACGCAAAACCTATCTTCTGCAACATGGACTATTTTTGCTCCAAGCGACAATTTAGTGAGTTTTCAAGGGATTTGTATCAATCGACGCACAACATTGCTAAGTATAGTGTGTTGATTTAACTTCTCTCTGATGTCATTTCACTTGGCATTCATCGATTCATCATTAGTTTGGATTCACAACTCATTGTACTACAACTAACAAACATTTATACTATCTGAAATCCAACAATTTTCGTATGTTCCTTAGAGTTCATATTTTGGAAAGGCATTTTGAATACATTGAATATCAACATATTTCTAGAAACTTTAACACATTAACTGATTCTCTAACGAATTTTGTTAAATAGACATTTGCAACATATGTAAAAGTAATATTTTCAATTCACATCACCAGTTGAATAGGATTGCACATAACCATAGAAAAATATGAAAGTAAAATAGATAGGTGTTTTAAAACTTTTTACAAAATTTGTGTCCAAGACACGTTTGGTCATCTAACCTAAAAAACTCAAAATCCATGCGAAACATCCTAACTGATCGATAGCTTTGATTCCACGCTTATGACGGAATGCAACAATATGAAAGTACATGGAAACCACAGTAGCCATAACATATACCCATGGCCTTCCCAGTAAAATTTTGTAGTCAAGGGGTCCGTCAACTACCTCAACCTCAACAGTAATTGTTCTTCCCGATAGTTTAATTTGTAGGTTACTTAAAATCCCATAAGTAGTATATGTTCATCCATAAAAATATATTAACATGGTTGGTGATCATGACAATGATGGTGAACCAAGTGTTTTCGAGCAGCTCATTGACATAATGCAGGTAGATTCCCCCTCATCAATAATAGTTTGGTGAACATTCTTATTGAGAGATTTTACTTGTATAAGGAAATCTAATTGTGTCAGTAACTATGGTGTATATCACGCATGGTTAAAAACCAAAAGATTGGAATTTGTAGGGTCTATTCCACCAATTGCTGACAGTAAAGCCTGCTTCTAGGAGGGACAATTTTGTAACACCTTGAGTGTTGACATAACAGAAGGTGATCGAGAAACATCTTCCATTATGTTATAGTTCTGAGCTACTCGAACTTGATGGTTAATTGTCGATTTATGCACAACTCCCTTTGGTGGTTTTATTGTCAATTTTGGCGCAATAGGTGGTGGAATATTTTCATATGAAGTTGAAGTCTAAGGATCAGGTTTATTAGTGGCCTGATTATTCGATGATGATGGTGGATTTCCATAATCTTTATTTCTCGTTGACACCAAAACTTCGTTTTGTGGCTTTGTGATGGATAACATAAGTACTTGGGATGTGGAAGCATGGTTCGTCGCAACCAAATGTGTCTCTGGGTATGGAAATAGATCAGTCAACAGTACAGATGTGTTAGAAATTTAGAGACTTCTGAGTGGTGTGGACAATCTCTTGTAAAATTCTCATCATTACAGATTAGACATGCATAGTGAGGCTTCCTTGCCAAGGTAGAGGAATCATATGATTTCTCTTGAGGGGAATTATCCTATTTCTTTCTACTTTTCCCCTTTTTCTTGCCTCCTGGTTGCTTTTGAATTTTTCCTTTGTCAGATGACATGGCATTGACTTCAGAAGCAAGAGTGTTTTCTAATGTATTGGTAGTTTTATTAGTTATGGAAGGAGTTTGACCACATGGGTTCCTGATGTTTATGTGCTTGAAGAACCGATCACACCATCACCGCCATGAAAGTCCTTACTCGATTATGGAGGAGGAGGAACAATGAAAGATGTTCGGGGTGTATTGGGACTCTTGTCATAGAGCATGCTAGATTATTTATATGTCAAATCGAAATATTGGGCACGAGAAATTACTAGCTCTTCTGTGACAAATCTGCCTTTTTCCACATCCTCAGTGATTAATGGCGACAAGGATTTTATGAACCACTCAGCCAAAATTTGATCATGAACATATGTCTTAACCATTCGACGATGATGCCTCCACTCATGAATATGATCTGATATTAGTAGTAGTCTATCTAAATTTTCTTATGAGTTCCATTCCAGTCTCGTATTCGATAGGTAACTAGAAGTGGGTCAAAAATATGGTGGCTAAAGATGCAAAGTTGTCGAAAGAAGAAAATGGTAATTCAATGTACCACTTCATAGCCAAACTAGTAAGCGTTCTTTGGAAAAGACGGAGTCTAACCGAATCATCATTTAATGAGTTTGATGAACACCAGAAATGAAAGGTCATGACATCATTTGATGGGTCTTCTCTAGGATTTCCATTGAATTTCGGAATGTCAGAAGGTAACTTATGTGGCCACAAACCATGATCATGTGGCCACATTAGCGTGAGAACCCATCATGAAAACATTTGATGACTTGTCCCCTTCCTGGTTGTCCCCTGCGGAGGTTCCAGGGTTTGAACTCGCGCCAGCAAGAAGTTGTTGCCCTTGGGGAAACAGGTTAGTCAACATAGCTTGAGAAATATAAGTCCCTTGTCATCCAAACAAGCACTGAGCATCTTCAATCTTATGGCAGAGATGAGTTAGAAGGTCTCCACTACACAACTTGCATGGAAACTTGACTTTCTTTCTCGACTCATTTCTAACCCCATCAGCATTGTTTCTGGATTTATTTCCATCAGGCTTCCCATCATGGTTCTTTTTCTTACCTTGTCCTTTCGTTTCCCATTGGAATTTTGATTTCCTTTGGGGTTATCAGATTGGACGGAATTAACTGAAGAAGTTTGGGAACTGGGGGGATTAGACAATGTGACTTGGTTGTTAGAAGCAGTTTGCAGGGACAACTGCTGCAATTGATTTAACAAGTTCAGTGTAGTTGTGTCTACTGACCCAACGGTACCATCCGCGTGCGGACCTGGCTTTGACTTAGCTACATCAACCTTAGATCCAGGAGCATCTGGAAAGTACTTTTGTAGGATCCCATATTGAGAGTAGATCAATTCTAATTGTTGGGCCCTAAAAATGGCTTGCTCCTCAGAATAGACCCCAGACATGGAGGCATCCTTGGAGATCTCGGGTTGTAAAGACTTCAAAAACCACTCGAGACGGTACTCCGGAGGGATTTCAGCTTTAATGAGCCTCTTTCTCCATATCCATTCCTGAATATGGTCAAAAATGTGGGTTTCCTTATCCTAACGAAAGGTGGCCAGAAGTTTAGTTACGGCATCATAACAGACAGACAACTGGAAATGATTTCAGAAAATATTGGCTAAGTTAGTGAAAGATGTAAAGCTTCCCCCTGGCAACTCTATGTACCATTTGGTCGCATTACCAGTCAAGGTGCATTGAAAGAGTCTCAACCTAACCGAGTCATCGATAAGGGAGTTAGATGAGCACCACAAATGGAATGTGGTTGCATGGTCGATTGGGTCTTCACCACTCTTCCCTTCGAATTTTCGAATGTCTGAAGGGAGTTTGGTTGGTACCGGAGGCCAGGCCGGATTGTACTTGATTGGGTCATTTGTTAACTTAGTGAGGTCTGGCAAGTTCAGCATTGCCAGAAACGAAAGCCTAGGAGGACCTTGGCGATTCCACCCAGACTGGGCAGAACTCCCAAAGTTCTGAAAAGATTGTCCTAGAATTTGGGAGGCACCAGGCTGCCCGAATGAACCAGTAGAACCGGATGAACCAAAAGGCAAGCCTTGTGATCTAGCAAAATTCCGAGTTTGACCAACTCCGGCCATATAGCCTCCATAACCAGCAAAGTTTCTTCCTAAAGGATGGTAAGGAGTTGATAACCCCTGATACGGATTCCAAGCCGAAGCTAGGGGAGGAACACTTTGAAATGAACTAACCGTGGAGTACGGCCTATTCCCTTGTTGGCCGATAAACAGATTCCCAGTTCCCGTGCTACTAACCCTAGGGTTAGTCCAACCTTGGAAAGGATTACTGCTTTGTCCTATAGAAGAAAAAGGCATGGATCCTATCGTCAGGTTGGAATGTGGTATATGACCATTTCCGAAAGGAAAACCCTGGAATGAAGTTGATCCGCCCATCATGGACGTAGCGGCACTAAACGGTACCGATGGAATACGCTGTGAGTGGGTGCCAAATGGGAAGAATCCAGTACCAAAAGCATTGGTTTGGGCGTTTCCACTCGTGGACGGAATGGATGTAGACCCAACTAAAGATGTGCTAGCAAAAGATCCGAACGAGGAAGCAGAGGAGATGGAAAATGTTCCTCCCCCTTGCATCGATTTTGGAGTTTGCATAGTCCTAGCACTTGTAGAAGCCATGCTTCCAGTAGTGGTCATCGATGGTAAGCGCGTAGCATAACCTGGACATGACGGTCTATGAGTCAGAGTTCCAACGTATTGCAATACGTCTGGATGACTAGATGGTAGAGGAGAATTTGGAGCCACTAACGACTATGAGAGTTCTTCTACCTCTATGTTATCCTCCGCTTGAAAGAGAACTCGAGAAAGGACTGGAGTGTACCTCTCTTGTTCGCAAGTGCTAGGCCTTTCTTGGCCACTAATGCCCCTGAGAAGAGGATCAATCCCCAATGCGTCAACTGGCGTGGGACGGAACCCACTGGTAGTATTGCCTCTGAACCTTCTAGGAGAAGGCTCTAAACTTGGTGGCGAAAGACCACGAAGTCTTCGTGTTATGAAACCAGCTCAAGAAAACATAGAAAAGATAGATCAACGCCTTAGAATTCAGCCTCTTCGAGGGGGCAACCTCCTTTACATTACATAAATGAAAAATTCTTCGATGATTCAAATGAAAAAACCTCATTTCTATATATAGGAGTCTAAGGAGTCACAATATAATCCAGCCGACCTAACAATAATAATATAAAGCCACAAAAATAACAAGAGAGGGATTCTATGGGCACATTAATAACAATATGGGGGCAATGGGGGCACAACAATATAAATAACGGGTATAACTACAATAGTAATGGGATAATCACTAGTATTATAGGGACCCAACATGCCCCTCTCCTTCAAAAAAGTGTTGTCCTCAACGCTTGAGTAGTTCTGGATACTTTTGCATAAAATTCTCATCCTCCCATGTGGAATCTTCAGCAGATAAGTTCTTCCACTTGATACGGTACTCTGAAATTGATCGATTTCGTAGCTGTTGAGTTCTTGTTTCTATAACTGCTTCCGGTTCCAATATAATTTTTCCTTCCTCGTCAAGTTCTGGCAATATTGTTTGAACTGGGAGCTTGTCGCCTATAACCTTCTTTAAGCATGAAACATGGAAAACTGGGTGTAATCGAGAAGCTGCAGGAAGCTCCAATTTGTATGCCATAGTACCAATCTTTTGCAACACCTTGTATGGACCATAATACTTTGGTGATAATTTATTATCCTTCTTAGCTTGCTTGAGGGACATTTTCTTATATGGTTGTAGCCGTAGGAATACCCAATCACCTACATCAAAACTTCTTTCACTGCGATGTTGATCTACCTGTTGTTTCATTCTATTCTGTGCCAACACGAGGTTATCCTTTAAGAGTTGGAGGACTTGTTGTTGATGTTCGATGTGATGTTCCACTGCCTGAACCTTAGAATTTTCTCTTAAATATGATGTGATGGATGGTGGTTGATACCCATAAAGTGCCATAAATGGGGTCATTTTTATTGTTGTATGAAAGGAAGTGTTATACCACCATTCAGCGAAAGGCAACCATTTGACCCATTGTGTCTATTTATCAGATAGAAAGCAACGAAGGTATCCTTCCAAACATTTTTTTACTATCTCAGTTTGCCCATCAGATTGAGGATGATAAGATGAGCTATGAGCTAACTGAGTACCAAGACAAGAAAATAATTCTGTCCAAAAATTTCCAGTGAAAATGGGATCTCTGTCACTTACAATAATCTTTGGGTTTCCATGTAGCTTTTGAATTGTTTCCATAAATGCAGTAGAAACTGTAATGGCTTTAAATGGATGTGATAATGCACAAAAGTGTGCATACTTGGTAAGTCTGTCAACTACCACCATGATGACACTCTTTCCCTCAGACTTGGGTAAACTTGTGATAAAATCCATTGATACCTCCTCCCAACGTTGGCTTGGAATGGATAAAGGTTGTAATAGACCCGGTGTCTTAATTGTTTCAACTTTATTTTGTTGGCAAACCAAACATTCTGCCACAAACTTTTGAATATCTGATTTAAGGCCATCCCAAAAAAATTCCTTCTTAACCCTGTGGTAAGTTTTTAAAAATCCTGAGTGCCCTCCTAAGGGAGAAGTGTGCAATTCCATAAGAATCTTTTGTTTTAACTGGGAATTCTTACATAGGTATAAGCGATCTTTGTACCATAACGAATCATTTTTCCAGCTAAATGTATCAGACGTACTGAAATCTTGTTGTAGCTTTCGAATAAGTGCCCACACTTCTTCGTCATTCTTCCATTCCTCCCTTGCTTCATTTATCCAATCTGGTTGGATGATAGAAATAGCGCACAACAATGCTTCCACATCCTCATCCTTCCTTGAGAGTGCATCTGCCACCACATTTTGCTTCCCTTTTTTGTAGATGATTTCAAAGTCATAACCCAACATCTTTGTGACCCACTTTTGTTGCTCTTCAGAGGATAATCTTTGTTCTAAAAAGTATTTAAGGCTATCATGATCCGTTTTTACCTTGAAGTGTCTTCCCATTAGGTAGGGTCGCCATTTCTTAAGTGCATGGAGTATTTCCAACATTTCCTTCTCATAAATAGCTTTGCTTAGAAACTTTCCCTTGATTGGATGACTTTCAAAAGCAATGGGTCTTTCATCTTGCATTAGAACAACACCAATTCCATTTCCTGAAGCATCACATTCCACAATAAAGGTTTTTGTGAAGTCCGGTGTAGCTAAGACCGGTGCTTGGCACATTGCCTCTTTAAGATGTTCAAAGGCCTTTGTTGCTTCCGGAGTCCATGAAAATGCATCTTTCTTCAATAATGTTGTTAGAGGTGCTGCTATTCTCCCATAATTCTTAACAAACTTGCGATAATACCCTGTCAACCCAAGAAATCCGCGCAAATGCTTTATGGATGTGGGGATTTTCCATTCCTTAATGGCTTTAATTTTGGTAGGGTCTACCTTAACTCCTTCATGAGATACAATATGACCCAAATATTCCACCTCCTAGACTCCAAAGAAACATTTGGATCTTTTGGCATATAATTGTTTCTCCTCCAATAGTTGTAGCACCCTGTCAACATGTTCAACATGATCCTTCCAAGACTTGCTGTAGATAAGTATATCATCAAAAAATAATAACACAAATTTTCTAAGGAATGGTTTGAAAATTGAATTCATCAAACCTTGAAATGTTGAAGGTGCATTGGTAAGGCCAAAAGGCATGACCAAAAATTCATAATGACCTTCATGAGTTCTAAATGCCGTTTTCGGAATGTCTTCAATCTTCATTCTGATTTGATGATATCCTGAACGAAGATCCAACTTGGTGAAGTAAATTGATCCATGCAATTCATCCAGTAATTCATCAATGACAGGAATGAGGAACTTATCTTTAATAGTGAGCTTGTTGAGCTCCCTATAATCCGGACACATGCACCATGATCCATCCTTCTTGTGCACCAATACTATTGGAGCAGAGAAAGAACTTTGACTCGGTTGAATTATACCAGCCTCTAGCATTTCTGCAACCATACGTTCAATTTCACTTTTTTGGACATAGGGATTTCTGTACGGCCTGATGTTTGGAGGAACACTTCCTGGAATCAGATGAATAGCATGATCATGATCACGCATAGGTGGGAGACCTTTGGGAGTCTCAAATACCTTGGAATGATTGTCCAGGACTTTTTGGAGATCTGGAGAAATAGATGATTCTAATGTGGAAACATCTAGCGAACATAATTGTGCAATTACACCCCTTTGCTCCTTTTTTAGAAGCCTTTTCATACCATTAGAGTTGAATATCTTTCCAGGTTTCCCTGCAATACCCCTTAATTCAACTTCCTTTCCTTTCCTAGAAAATTTGATGAAAAGTTCTTGAAAATTAAAAGCTATTGTAGCCATTGGACTCCTAGTACAACATCAGCACCTCCCATTGGAATGGAAAGCATTGGGCTAGTCAATACATATTCTCCCATGGATAGCTTGATATTATGGCACTTTCCAGAGAAATTTATTGTTCCTCCATTTGCAATCATCACTTGACACTCTAGTGTTGGATATAGGAAGCAATTCAATTCTTTTGCTACCCTACAATGAATAAAATTGTGGATGCTTCCTGAATAAATCAACACTATCACCTTTTTCTTCTTGATTTTTCCTTCTACCTTGATGGTTTGAGGAGTGGTAATTCCCACCAATGCATTACAAGATATGGTCAGATTTATTTTTTCTTCATCTAGGCTTTTTTCCTGGAGCATATCATGTTCTTTTGACCTTTCTTTCTCCTTTTCTTCTTCCTCTTCACAATCTATGTAGAATAATTTCTTCTCAGCACACTTATGACCTTTAGTGTATTTGCTATCACAACTATAACAAAGCCCTTTTGCTCTTTTTTCTTCCAATTGTTGTGGTGTCCACCTTATAGGTTGTGGAAGACTAGGGGCAACTGCACTTCCATCTTTATAGTTGTGAGTGGTATGCTTCCTGGTTGCCATAATTTTGCTTTCCATTTTTCTTGCTAACCTGAATGCCTTCTCTAATGAATCGGGTTCCCAAAGTCGAACATCATGTTGGATATTATCCTTTAAAGACCCTATGAACACATCAATCCTATGCTGCTCTGGAATATCTTTTACACTTATGTTCAATTTTTGGAACTCCTCAATGTGCTCCATTATTGAAGCCTTTTGTTTGAGACTTATCAATTGGCTAAAAAAAGTGTTGCTTTTTGTATCCTCATAATGTGCTATCAATCTTCCGTAAAAATTGCCCAAGTGATAAATTGTTTACGAGAGCAAAGCCATTGATACCATACAAACTAATTTGGTTCCAAATATAAAGTTGCCATACGTACCTTTTGTGTTTTTTGCACATTATTGAGATCGAAGAACTGCTCCATCTGTAATATCCATGTGGCGGGATCCTTGCCATCAAACTTCCTCATATCGATTTTTGGAATATGGTGGGTCTTCGATCCAACATTAGATTCTATGCAATCATGATTAACATTTCTCTTTTTCACATCATGAGTTTCCTTTACAACCTTTTCACCATTAGTAAGTATTTCTTGTAGAAAATTTGTCAAATCTGTCTTCAAATATGCCATGTCGTCTTCAAATTTGTCCTCAAATCTGTCTTCAGATCATCCAACTTAGCTTCCATGCCCTTTATCTTATATTCCATGCCATTTATCTTAGCATCTGTTAGCTTTTGTGAGAGTGGCATTTGTTGTACTTGTTCTTGTAATTTTGATATATCATGTAGCATTTCTTCCTCTTCTTCATGAGTCATGCTAGAGCTTTCAGGTTCCTTACTAGGTGCTTGCATTTTCTTTCCTCAGGGCATCATTTACCGATAATAATGCTTTACTATTCCCTTTGAATTCCTTCAAACTAAGCTTATGCAAAAATTAAAAAAAAAAAAACTACACACATTTTTTTACTTTGTAGAAGCCTGATATTGCATCTGATGTATCTCTGTAATTTCGAATCATCCAGTTTTGCAATTGTGACCTATAGTAGCCTTCTATGTCCTATTTCCAATTCCACTAGTCTAATCCAAACTGGATTCTCCAAGAAAGAGTTATGCACAATCTCCCGCAGTGACCTGATTATAGACTAATTTAGTAGAGATAACTTGTATGAAGTGCCACGTGTCACTGTCTCAACCGTTGACTCTAAAATTTATATAAAATAAAGCTACAGTCCATCCTATTTTTTTACCTTCTGATGAAATTTCAATCCAATGCCTAGAAAGAAAGTTATGACGATTTTCCCCAGGTCACATGTTTTTAGTGTAATTCAGGAGTCTGCAAAAAGACCAACTTCCTCAGATCATATATTTGAAAATATTGCGCAAATAGCTCTGAAATTCGGACCCAAGGTTCAGCGTGATTTCTTATCAACTGGGTTTTTTTTGCGACTTCTGAAACGTCACAGAAACAAAGTTATAGCGAAAATGCCACAATGACCTGTTTGGAGCAGTGAAACCCTAGAATCCAAAGCTCTGATACCAAATGTTATGAAACCAACTAAAGAAAAGATAGAAAAGATAGATCAACGCCTTAGAATTCAGCCTCTTCGAGGGGGAAACCTCCTTTACATTACATAAATCAACAATTCTTGGATGATTCAAATGACAAAACCTCCTTTCTGTATATAGGAGTCTAAGGAGTCACAATATAATCCAGCCGACCTAACAATAATAATATAAAGCCACAAAAATAACAATAGAGGGATTCTATGGGCACACTAATAAAAATATGGAGGCAATGGGGGCACAAAAATATAAATAACGGGTATAACTACAATAGTAATGGGGTAATCACTAGTATTATAGGGACCCAACACTTCGAGACCATCTAGGAGATCGGTCAGCCACTTTGAATTTTTTGTTATGATCTAACTAAAGACTCCAAAAATTGAAAGCTAGGAAAAATAAGAGCACAGAGCACACACTATAAAGTTCCTAAAGATACAGCCAGTCAAACCACTTCCAAGTATTTCTACTCCGGGTGATTAAGGCTAGACACTAAAATACGAGAAAGTGAATTAAGGGGCCTTCCGAAGATAGTCTGGGATGATGAGGGCCCAGTCCTATCAGCGAAGGTATCAGAGGAAGTTACGCTGACCTCCTAACAACAGCCTGCACCGGTGCAAGCCCCCAAGCTTTGCAAGGGCGCCCTCCAGTAGTACTGTCGAGAGTGGTACAACGTCAACCTCAGGTGCCACGGGATTCCCCTCCGCAGCCACCTATGTAGTTCCCTAGGAGTATCAACTATGGATACTAACTCGTCGCATAAGCCAGGCGGAATAGTCATGAGGTAAGTTCGGACAAGTATGAGAGGGGGTATCTCTCTTCCCTGTCTTCACAGACCCTCGTGCTTAACTCCCAGATCTGGAGCTTTCCTGGTCTTCCTAACGCTATTGGATTTTCTCTCGTTATTCAGATTCCTACGTTTGACGTTTATATGGCCTTGGAGAGTTAACTCTCCACTCGCCTAATCCAAGGCCCTAAAATCCTAATATTATTGGTGTAACTAACATAACAAAAAGTTCTAGTGAATTTTAGTTAGCGCTTGATTTTAAATTAGGTTGTTCTTTAAGTCACAAGGTAATGGAAGTGAAACTAGTGGTGTTTTTTGACGCAAAAGAAATTAATAAAAACTTAACTACATGCACATGCACTTTTTCGTTTTTCGATGAAGAGCAATTTTTATAGGGTTGAAAGGTACTTCTAATAAAAAAAAAATTTCTTTTCTTTTCGTTAATTCACACTTCACACTCACAAAAGCTAACAAAGCTATGTATGCCTAAAAAGGGGATGCAAATCTATCCTAATGCAACAACTATATGTGGATGCAAGATTTAATACTCAAAAAAAAAAAATGAAAGTTGCTTTCTTATCAAACTTTATCTTGCCACTTACAATGTCTAGATGGAATATGAGATGCTACCATTCATTTTGTCTAAACACTAAAAACAAGTTCTAAGACAAACATAAAGCACTTTCACTCACTAAAAGGAAACCAAATGAAAAGCAAGTTCAAGAAAGCAAAACTAAGATTTTCAAAAGATTTTCTTCAAAAGTAATAAGCAAAAAAGTCTTTTCAAAAAATGCTCTCAAAAACACTGAAACTTGTGATTGAAGAATAGGCAATTAAACACTTTTTCAAATCGACACCACTCACTGGATGAAAACCCAACAAAAATAAATGTGTTTAAAATCACTCTTAACAATCAAAATTAGCAATGAAAGCTTTGGCAATGAAAACCAAAAAGATCAAAAAGACAAATTCCAAGAAAGTGTGAATCAACAACTTTCATGAAACAAAGAAGTGGATGGTCACAAAAAGTGATTTTGTCAAGCAAACAAAAATTCACCAAAAGCGAGATTAACACAAAGATTGTGATCAATCTCGCTACTCTGATGAATTAGAGCAGCCAAGATTCCTAGTAATAAATCTTGTGTGCTTTAGCAAAAAACGATGACGCTTGCAATCAACAAGAAACAAGACCAATACTCCTTATAATTAGAGAGAATTCAGAACAAGATGCTCACTGTAAAACAAATAACTGATAATGGACAGTGACTGTTTCAGACCAAATAAAACCACCAGACAAACCTCCAGAGACAAAAAGATTTATAAATCTTGAAAATGAAATATATACGCGACTGTACTGATGTACAGATTGCGTGTATACGCGACTGTATCTGAGGAAACCTACGTATACGCGGGTTTACTCAAAGAAACAAGCGCATATACGCCTCTGTAACTAAGAAAAACAACGTATATGAAAAGCTTCCCGAAAAATAAAATAAAAAAACAAACTGAAGAAATTGGCAAGGCTTAAAGTTCAAGAACAGACCAGACAGTAACAGCAAGCAGACAAGGCAGCTGAGCCCTGATTGGCTTGAAACACCCAAACTAGGAATAACAAGAGTGTTGTCCCCAGTGGAGTCGCCAATTCTGATAGAGGGAAATGTTCCCCTAGGGATTTTTGGGTTGAAACCCTAGAAGACTGAAAGTTATCCATTCAAAGAAACATGCATTCACACAACCATTATGCTATTATAAGCAAATTCTATGATAAGGGTACATACCTTTGGTCCTACGTCTGAGAAGGCCCATAGGGTCCAAACCCTTGTTGGAGCTCCCTTCTTCTCTTTTGTCCTGCAAAACAACCAATTCAAAGAACACAGTAGTACATGGACAAAAACTTATAAGGAAACCATCTTCATGTTATAAAGAAAGGTAGTTAGTTATGAAACCAAAACAACCATTTACATATGAATTCTAAACATGAATATAATTAACATAAAGAAGATTTATTTCGGGAACCAAGACATGTGTTTCTTTTATTATAGACAAATAAAGTACATAAAAAGGAATATTTTCACCTGAGACACCTTCAGCAAGCTCCAAGCAAAGCTTCCTTCCAGATCCGTTCCAGCCTCAAGCCTCTAACGAACTCCTTCCATGACTCTCTCCATGATGTCATAAATGGTGGATGAACATCAACACACAAGGAAACAAAGGTTTCCTATACAAAATGGGGGAAGTGCAGACGGCACAAGGGACTTCAGACCTGGTCAAGGGAAAAATCTCAGCATAACAACCTTTCTCTCTCTTCTCTCCTCCCTTAGGCCTTCCCTTTGAGGTCTTTTTATACCACTCCCAAAGTAGTTTTTTAGTTAGGGGTTGGTTGGGAACAGTTGGGCCACGGGCACTAACAGGTGATCAGTAGGTAAAACCCACGATCTCCGCCCGAAAATAAGGTGTTTTATATTTTTTTAAGTGTTTTAATACATACACGCGGGTTAGATATACAAAGACCCACGTATACACGCGTTTAACTCAGGGAAATGTCGTGTATAAGGGATAAAACACTGTTTTTTAAATTTTAGGACCAAGTCTGGAAGGAGGGGTTGCCCTAGGCCATGAGTATAGCATCACAAACCATAAGAGTGAGATTTGGAGCTATAACAGATGCCCCCTAATATATGAGGTCAGAAGGGGTACATGATGGCCGAAATATATTATGCAAGTACATGGAAAGGAAGTCTGTCAAAAACCGAGGAGGACTTCACTAGAATTCAGCCTGCCAAGCCACCAAAGGAGATCAGAAAGAAACACTGTTTGAGGCAGGCATACCCATGCTTAGAAAAAGTAAAGCATGTCCGCATATCAAGTACAAGCGGATCCACTAAGAATACAAGTATAAAGGACTGAAAGATACATAATGGATAAGCTGATCATGATGAACAAGTACATGTCCGAATATCACATATAAGACTATCAATGATGTTGAAAGATGCAACAGATCACTGATATCAAAGACTGATCCCAAAAGGTACCAACTAAACATGATGGAATAGGATGGTACTACACTGCAAACTCAGGTGCCAGCATATAGAATGTCGCCATGCCTGACTGCAACATATAAAGTGGAGTGGTATCAACTAGCAGCAATAGGAGCAACTGTCAAGTGAACCAATGAATGCTGATACAACCTGAGGTCTTCACCGACTGCCGTGGTACATTTCTACACCATGGGAATAAATGATCTGAATTCGACCATGTGAGAAATCGTTTGATTACCAGTCATTGATGTATACCGTTAACAAACGCGAGACTACTCACCGATAATGATAATGAGCGTCAAGGTACCTAGTACAATCTAACAAGTGTGAATATATGAGATGGAGTCGAACACCTGTAAGAATCTACCGATCATGAGACAATGATGGTTTCCCACTGTCGATAGCAAAGGATCTGCCACTAATGACTGCAAACCCCAAGGTACTGCCAAATGGACTCTAGATCTTTGCCCCAGAGCAATGAGTCAGAGTCGATAGGGAAAGATCCAATAGAAGGAAGGAATTAAGGCATCCTTCATCAATCTAGCGCGAGTGTAACCCGTAGGCCAATAATGTGGAAGGAATCGAACGAAAAAGATGTAGTAACCCAACCGAAGTACAATTTCGGTGTACACAAGATGTGGCTAGCGCACGGAAGAAACCCTCTGAACCAACCAATAATGAAAGCTGACACAGAGGCGAGGTATCCACCAATAGGGTCAAATGGAAACCAAGGTACTGCACGAATCCAAATGTGTGATAATGTAAGCTGATGTCGAACTCAAGGGAAACCACTCAGTGAAATACCCATGATACTGATCGATGCTGAGCACAAGGTAACCTATCAATAATGAAAATAGGGCCAGGGTGCAGCTCTAGGCCTATCCTCAGAGCAAGATGTCGTCGTCGATAAGGACAACACCCGCCAGCAAGAAGTCAATGGGGACCTTCTCAAACCAGAATGACTAAAGGAGCAATATAACTGATGTGATGATAGACATGACACTGACAACCAGGGATGACCGACTGAAAAATGAGTCAAGAGACACCGCAGAGAGGCCGACTTAGGCTAACTTCCCTTGAAAAAAAGCACGACTCAATGTGACTATGTGGCAGCATATGATGACTCTGTATAAGTTCACCATGCAGGAGGCACGAACGAACCATCCATATGATTGGAAGAGATAACCAATGAGGGGAGAACTGACTCAATAACAAGGTTATGGCGTACCTAAGTCAAACTAAATCCCACCCATACGGAGGAGACTTTGTTTTGAGTGCTTTGTTCAAGGGCGACACGACTGACTCTAGTTGCCAACAATAAATGGAAATACGGTCCCGTTCCCGCTCTTTTTGGAATATTTATTTTTTTTGTCTTTTTCTGTTAAGCTGGAAAAAGAATAAGAGAATGCTATGGTACAGTGGAAAGAATGAGTTTCGGTGAAACAGATGATCTAGTTCCTGGGAAAGGAACGTTCCTATGCTCAATGCAGGGAGGTGAAAATTGGTCAGTGACACTCAAAGGTATGTTCCTTCCACAGGTCAAGGTGTGTCAAGCTACAGAAGTCAAAGGTATGCAAGGTTGATTTTGCAGACGTCATGGTCAAAAGTTGGCTTAAACACGAGTCCAAGTGAAGTCGGATCTAGGCCAAAATGTGCAAGTGGTCAACATGCAATGCAGTAGTACAACTCAACACAAAGGAGCCTCTAGGGTATAAGGCCAGAACGAAGCGAAGAAGCTAAGAAGAATGAGTCTTCAACGCATAAGTCATGGCGGGACTACAGAAGACTCCTGAGCCTACTCAAATCGGAGCAGCATGGGCAACAAATGTCAGTGAGGTGCTAACTAGGATGCCCATGTAAGGGATGGCTCTACCATCGTGTCATGATTTAAAGAGTCGGCGAGTTAAGATGGCTTACAAGCCATAACACGATGGGATCGACCCTATGGAAGATGTATCAGCAAATGGAGGCTAGTATGCATAATGCAACGGGAAAATGATGTCTCTAACCTATATGCCAGTGAAAAAAAGATACCTGCCATGATGGGTCAGTAGTCATGGAACTGTCTCGAAACTTAAAATCATCCAAAATTTCGTGAAAAACAGACCAATATTGACATTCCAAGCTCCCAAGTTAAAAGTCACATGAGGCCAAACAAAATAAAATTTTGAATTTTTTTATTTTATTTTCAAAACTTATAAAAAGCATTTTGGACTCACCATTTTTACAATTTGAGTTTGAGAGCAAAGGATTTGGAGAAAAAGGAGCAAACTTCCCACAGCCAGATTTAACCGTTCAAATTCGTCAAAAACCTCCAGGTAACTCTTATACTTAGCTTGCAATTTATTGTGACTGGTTTTAAGATTTTTGATTGATGTTTCACCGTTGAACTTTTGTCAAAAATTTCCTCGTGGCGTATACATGAGTTGGTAATATTGAACCCGCGTATACGGGGGCCCTATATGCGACTGTGTGCACAGGGACCCGCGTATATGCCGCGAACCATTTTTAAGCAAAAAATAACGGTTTTAAATCGATTTTTTCTCAGGATGTCGGTCACGTGGTGTGAAAGAGAGCACACAGCGATAGATAATGAAGTTATGAATAGTCCAGAAGCATTAGATTCCCTACGGGGATGCAGTTTGCTTAAATTTTTCAAATTGCCAAATATGAAAGCGAACACGCATTTGCTTGAGATGCTCATTGATTATTGGGATGTCGATGAGGAAGCCTTTATGATCGATCAGATGCCGCTCAGGGTAGAAGTGGAGGACATCTATTTTATCACGGGCCTTTCCCGAAGGGGAGAGGTAGTACAGTCCCGGGGCAAGACATGGAGTAGCCTCTCGATAGAGGACTATGTACAGATATACTACCTGGGACATCCCAAGAAGGTTCGGAGCCAGATTTCCATCACACATGTGGCGAGTTTATCACTTAGGATAATCATGTTCACCATGGCTCGAGTGAACGAATCGTCCTCTCTGCAGCATGGCAGTTGACTGTCTCACTACTGTGTTTGACTGGTGTACTCTTCTGGCCAACATGAAGAGCCAGCTCACTTCTATCAGGAGGGGACAGACCAAGAACTTTGGATATGGGACTATCCTGTGTACTTTTTTTTTCAAGAAGGTTTCCGCACTCCGCCCCAGGGTAGCAGTTTCCATCAGCACCCCACGTGATCCACGCATGGGCCGGTGGGCTGATCTGATGAAACGTCTGGGGGGTGGGGAGGTCCCACGGATTGCCTTCGACGATGACTTCTTCACCTGGTTGGATCAACAGATCATCGTCGTAGATGACTACCCCTATGATGGGCTGGATTTCCGAGGAGATCCTGATCTAGCGTTACGACCGAATGCAGCATGGGGCGAGATTGGTAAGATTTTTTTGATTTTATGATTTTTTTGGATTTTTCAAATATAATGATGCATTTTGAAAAATATTTTTTGATGAGATTCAAATGACTGATATGATGATCATGTTCCAGACATTGGGCCAGTACGACTAGATGGATTCCCGCGGCATGCACGGCGCGGCCGAGGAGCCGAAGAGGCAGCTGCTAATACAAAACAGACTCTAAACAACGTCCAGCGACACTTGGCGAGACTGAGCTGCCGAGTACTGATGGGCATCATAGAGGACCTTCCTAAGGATATGTAGTGTCATGTGGTTGGCATGCCACGTGACTGGGTTCACATTTTTCGGCGTGTGGCCAATCCTATAGTTACATACTTAGACTCTCATCCTGAGCCGAGGCATTAGAAATGCTGGACATGATTATGGGCATTTGAGTCCCAATTTTGTATATTTTTGGACACACATATGTACACTTGAGACGCTTTATGATATATATATATATATATATATATATATATATATATATATATATATATAGATATACATTTTGACTTTTTGATGCTTGATTTTATTATGATGAATGATTGATGTGCTAGTCTAATCCCTGATTAGCGATAGAATTAGCTAACCAATTATGAGATCTTGGAATGTGCAAATAATTAATATAAGTAAATGATCTTTGCAACAACGTCACCCTTAAATACTGGCGATATAAAGATGGATCACGTACCCGATAAATTTTATTTAATTGAGACATTATCAATTGAGAATCAAGATACACTACCAACGAGTTAATCCCATGAGAGACTGCCTCGGATAATAAATTAATAACGGCAGTATATTCAGCCATATTATTTGAAGCAGGATCGATACATACGCCTCTTGATGCCATCAATTGACCAGTTGGATAATAGAGTACCCAAGCTGCGGAAGCAAGAGTCCCAGTGTGCCGACTAGCGCCATTAGCGAACCCAAAATAGACCAAGTCATCCATCAACACCTACCACAGCAGATCAAAAAGTGTTGATATCAGAAAAATTTCGATGATATATGTACAAGCATACACAAAATACAAAGAAGCCATTACTTGGCCAAAGCTAAGCAAAGCACTTCCTTAGGTAGAGTCCGTCAGGGGCTTCGCCAACTTACTCCTAGGGATGTTTATAGGTACGATGATCAAACCAATCAATATACTTCCTTCAGAAAATGAATGTGTTGGAGCCAAAGGGACCGTACAAACATCGCTAGTCGAACTGGAGGACTGATATTCGACTTCATGCACAGGGGAATGAAAGTGTAGCCGACGATGTAAATCTTCCAAAGGGCGATCTACAACTGTCATTGCTTCGAATATCGCTTCGTCCGATGGAAAAACAATATCCAAGAAATATGATGCAGAGGTGGAATCAAGGGTATGAAAATGAGCCACATCACCATCTATCTCCTTCCCAGAGGAAGAAGTAGAATGGTTATCTGTAGATTTATCGATAGATTCACATCCAAGCTCTACTGCAGATATAAGAGATTCTATTCCACCCCCCTTGTCATCACCTGATGTGGTCACAGATGAAGCTAAGGTTCTAGGTTTCGAAGAATAAGGAGTTTGAACAAACTCTTTTCGTAAAGGGTCCCTGGAGGATGAAATTATATCTATCCCAGCTATAGGAGGGGGAAGATTAAACGTACCCATCAATGAAGAGTACATCCCGTCTCCTAGACTCTCAGTAGGCGGACGAGGGTTACCCACTAAAGGAACAGTAGAGTCAGAGCTTGCTTGAGGATTGACTGGACAATAGTCCAATTGATCAACCTTAATGATTTTCCCCTCATGAGGAAAGCAAATGACACGAAATAGAGTCGAAACAACGGTGTCCATTTCGTATACCCAGTTCCTTCCTAATAGGAGATTATAGTCTAGGTTAGCATCTATGACCTCTACTTCAATATTAACGACCTTTCCCCCAACACATATAGGAAAGGTCAGGATAATCCCGTATGGCCTATGAGAATGACCATCAAATGCTGTCAATAGGGTGGGTGAAGGAACGACCAACGGTGATCCAATGGCCTTCCAGCATGACATAGACATGACACACGTGGAAGCTCCCTCATCTACAACTGTCCAAAAAATATTCATTTTCTGGTAGGAAGACTTTATCTGGAAAGCCATGTGATGAGGAAGTCTCTTTTTGACATTATTCATATCAAAAGTGGGAGCTAAAGAATTACTTGGATCCACTGCCCCCATTGCCGATAGCAAGGTACTTCGTTGAGTAGGACACGACTGGAGAACCTCTAAAGCGGACATAGCACATGGACTCTGAGTGAGATCCTTGACAATGGAGTAATTTTGGGCTGCCTTAATATTAGGTTTCAGAGTTGCGCGTTTTGCAAAACCTTTCGGTACCCGAGGTATAATCTTGACAGAAGGTCGCTCAATATGAAGTGGGTTGTTAGTTTCCGGAATTGATTTACCCTTGGAAGTTTCACCTTCACCATAATCGTGTGACCATGTGGCCACATTAGCATGAGAACCCATCATGAAAACATTTGATGACTTATCCCCTGCGGAGGTTCCAGGGTTTGAACTCGTGCCAGCAAAAAGTTGTTGCCCTTGGGGAAACAAGTTAGTTAACACAACTTGAGAACTAGAAGTCCCTTGCTGTCCTAACAAGCGCTGAGCGTCTTCAATCTTAGGGCAGATATGAGTTAGATGGTCTCCACTACACAACTTGCATGGAAACTTGACTTTATTTCTCGACTCATTTATACCCCCATCAGCGGTGTTGCCGGATTTATTTGCATCAGGCTTCCAATCTTAGTTATTTTTCTTACCTCGTCCTTTCTTTTTCCCATTGGAGTTTTGATTTCTTTTGGGGTTATCAGATTGGACGACATTAATTGAAGAAGTTTGGGAAGTGGGGGGATTAGACAATGTGACTTGGTTGTTAGAAGCAGTTTGCAGGGACAACTGCTGCAATTGATTTAACAAGTTCACTGTAGTTGTGTCTACTGACCCAATGATATCATCCGCGTGCGGACCTGGCTTCGACTTAGCTACGTCAACCTTAGATCCAGGAGCATCTAGCAAGTACTTTTGTAGGATCCTAGACTGAGAGTAGATCAATTCTAATTGTTGGGCCCTAAAAATGGCTTGCTCCTCAGAATAGACCCCAGACATGGAGACATCCTTGGAGATCTCGGGTTGTAAAGACTTCAAAAACCACTCGAGACGGTACTCCGAAGGAATTTCAGCTTTAATGAGCCTCTTTCTCCGTCTCCATTCTTGAATGTGGTTAGAAATTTGGGTTGCCTTATCTTGACAAAAGGTGGCCAGAAGTTCAGTTCCGACATCATAGCAGACAGGCAACTGGAAATGATTTAAGAAAATATTGGCTAAGTCAGCGAAAGATGTAAAGCTGCCCCCTCGCAACTCTATGTACCATTTGGCCACATTACCAATCAAGGTGCACTAAAAGAGTCTCAACCTAATCGAGTCATCGATAAGGGAGTTAGATGAGCACCACAAATGGAATGTGGTTACATGGTCGCCTAGGTCTTCACCACTTTTCCCTTCGAATTTTGGAATGTCTGAAGGGAGTTTGGTTGGGACCGGAGGCCAGGCCGGATTGTACTTGATTGGGTCATTTGTTAACTTAATGAGATCTAGCAAGTTCAACGTTGCCAGAAACGGAAGCCTAGGAGGATCTTGGGGATTCCACCCAGACTGGGCAGAACTCCCAAAGTTCTGAAAAGATTGTCCTGGAATTTTGGAGTCACCAGGCTGCCCGAAGTAACCAGTAGAACGGGCTGAACCAAAAGGCAAGCCTTGTGATCCAGCAAAATTCAGAGTTTGAAAAACTCCGGCCGTATAGCCTCCATAACCAGCAAAGTTTCCTCCTAAAGGATGGTAAGGAGTTGATAACCCCTGATACGGATTCCAAGCCGAAGCTAGGGGAGGAATACTTTGAAACGAACTAACCGTGGAGTACGGCCTATTCCCTTGTTGGCCAATAAACAGATTCCCAGTTCGCATGCTACTAACCCCAGGGTTAGTACAACCTTGGAAAGGATTACTGCTTTGTCCTATAGAAGAAAAAGGCATGGATCCTACCATCGAGTTGGAATGTGGTATATGACCACTTCCGAAAGGAAAACCCTGGAATGAAGCCGATCTACCCATCATGGACGTAGCGGCACTAAACGGGACCGATGGAATACCATGTGAGTGGGTGCGAAATGGGAAGAATCCAGTACCAAAAGCATTGGTTTGGGCGTTTCCACTCATGGACGGAATGGAGGTAGACCCAACTAAAGATGTGCTAGCAAAAGATCCGAACAAGGAAGCAGAGGAGATGGAAATTTTTCCTCCCCCTTGCACTGATGTTGGAGTTTGCATAGTCGTAGCACTTGTAGAAGCCATGCTTCCAGTAGTGGTCGTCGATGGTAAGCGCGTAGCGTAACCTAGACTTGGCGGTCTATGCGTCGGAGTTCCAACGTATTGCAATATGTCTGAATTACTAGATGGTAGAGGAGAATTTTGAGCCGCTAACGACTCTAAGAGTTCTTCTACCTCTATGGTATCCTCTGCTTGAAAGAGAACTCGAGAAAGGACTAGAGTGTCCCTCTTTTGTTCAGAAGTGCCAGGCCTTGCTTGGCCACTATTGCCCCCGATAGGAGTATCAATCCCCGATGCGTCAACCGGCGTGGGATGGAACGCACCGGTAGTATTGCCTCTGCGCCTTCTAGGAGAAGGCTCTAAACTTGGTGGCGAAAGACCATGAAGTCTTCGAGACCGTCTAGGAGATCGGTGAGCCACTTTGAATTTTTTGTTATGATCTAACTAAAGACTCAAAAAATTGAAAGCTAGGCCAACTAAGAGCACAGAGCACACACTATAAAGTCCCTAAAGATATAGCCAATCAAACAACTTCCAAGTATTTCCACTCCGGGTGATTAAGACCGGACACGAAAATACGAGAAAGTGAATTAAGGGGCCTTTTGAAGATAGTCTGGGATGATGAGGGCCCAGTCCTATCAGTGAAGGCATCAGAGGATGTTATGTTGACCTCCTAAAAATAGCCTGCGCTGGTGCAAGCCCCCAAGCTTCGGAAGGGTGTCCTCCAGTAGTATTGTCGAGAGTGATACAACATCAACCTCAGGTGCCATGGGATTCCCCTCTGCAGCCACCTGTTTAGTTTCCTAGGAGTAGCAACTATGGATACCAACTCGTCGGAGAAGCCAAGTGGAACATTCGTGAGGTAAGTTCGAACAACTAGGAGAGGGGGTATCTTTCTTCCCTGTCTTCACAGACCCTCGTGCTTAACTCCCAGATCCGGAGCTTTCCTGGTCTTCCTAACGCTATTGGATTTTCTCTCATTATTCAGACTCCTACGTTTGATGTTTATATGGCCTTGGAGAGTTAACTCTCCACTCGGCTAATCCAAGGCCCTAAAATCCTAATCTTGTTGGTGTAGCTGACTAAAACAAAAAGTTCTAGTGAATTTTAGTTAGCAGTTGATTTTAAATTAGGTTGTTCTTTAAGTCACAAGGTAACGGAAGTGAAAATAGTGGTCTTTTTGATGCAAAAGAAATTAATAAAAACTTAAACTACATGCACATGCACTTTTTCGTTTTCGATGAAGAGCAATTTCTATAGGGTTCAGAGGTACTTCTAATAAAACAAAATTTTCTTTTCTTTTCGTTAATTCACACTTCACACTCACAAAAGCTAACAAAGCTATGTATGCCTAAAAAAGGGGATGCAAATCTATCCTAATGCAACAACTATATGCGGATGCAAGATTTAAAACTACTCTAAAAACAAAAAATGAAAGTTGCTTGCTTATCAAACTTTATCTTGCCACTTACAATGTCTAGATGTTATATGAGATGCTACCATTCATTTCGTCTAAACACTAAAAACAAGTTCTAAGACAAGCATAAAGCACTTTCACTCACTAAAAGGAAACCAAATGAAAAGCAAGTTCAAGAAAGCAAAACTAAGATTTTCAAAATATTTTCTTCAAAAGTAACAAGCAAAAAAGTCTTTTCAAAAAATGCTCTCAACAACACTGAAACTTGTGAATGAAGAATAGGTAATTAAACACTTTTGCGAATCGACACCACTCAATGGATGAAAACCCAACAAAAATAAATGTGTTTAAAATCACTCTTAACAATCAAAAGCAGCAATGAAAGCTTTGGAAATGAAAACCCAAAAGATCAAAAAGACAAATTCCAAGAAAGTGTGAATCAACAACTTTCATGAAACAAAGAAGTGGATGGTCACAAAAAGCGATTTTGTCAAGCAAACAAAAAGTCACCAAAAGCGAGATTAACACAAAGATTGTGATCAATCTCCCTACTCTAATGAATCAGAGCAGCCAAGATTCCTAGCAAGAAATCTTGTGTGCTTTAGCAAAAAACAATGACGCTTGCAATCAACAGAAAACAAGACCAATACTCCTTATAATCAGAGAGAATTCAGAACAAGATGCTCGCTGTAAAACAAATAACTAATACTGGACAGTGACTGCTTCAGACCGAATCAAACCACCAGACAAACCTCCAGAGGCAAAAAGATTTATAAATCTTGAAAATTGCAATACATACGCGACTGTACTGATGTACAGATTGCGTGTATACATGACTGTATTTGAGGAAACCTATGTATATGCAGGTTTACTAAAAGAAAAAAGCATGTATACGCCTCTGTAACTAAGAAAAACAACGTATATGAAAAGTTTCAAGAAAAATAAAATAAAAAAACAAACTGAAGAAACTGGCAAGGCTTAAAGTTTAAGAACAGACCAGACAGTAACAACAAGCATACAAGGTAGTTGAGCCATGATTGGCTTGAAAAACGCCAAACTAGGAACAACAAGAGTGTTGTCCCCAGTGGAGTCGCCAATTCTGATAGAGGGAAATGTTCCCCTATGGCTTTTTGGGTTGAAACCCTAGCAGACTGAAAGTTATCTATTCAAAGAAACATGCATTCATATAGCCATTATGAAATTATAAGCAAATTCTATGATAAGGGTACGTACCTTTGGTCCTACGTCTAAGAAGGCCCTTAGGGTCCAAACCCTTCTTGGAGTTCCCTTATTCTCTTTTGTCGTGCAAAAAAACCAATTCAAAGAACACAATAGTACATGGACAGAAACTTATAAAGAAACCATCTTCATGTTATAAAGAAAGGTAGTTAGTTATGAAACCCAAACAACCATTTACATATGAATTCTAAACATGAATATCATTAACATAAAGAAGATTTATTTCGGGAACCAAGACATGTGTTTCTTTTATTATAGTCAAATAAAGTACATAAAAAGGAATATTTTCACTTGAGTCACCTTCAGCAAGCTCCAAGAAAAGCTTCCTTCCAGATCCATTCCAGCCTCAAGCCTCTAACAAACTCCTTCCATGACTCTCTCCATGATGTCATAAATGCTGGATGAACATCAACACACAAGGAAACAAAGGTTTCCTATACAAAATGGGGGAAGTGCAGAAGGCACAAGGGACTTCAGACCTGGTCAAGGGAAAAATCTCAGCATAATAACCTTTCTCTCTCTTCTCTCCTCCCTTAGGCCTTCCCTTGAGGTCTTTTTATACCACTCCCAAAGTAGTTTTTTAGTTAGGATTTGGTTGGGAACAGTTGGGCCACGGACACTAAGAGGTGATCAGTAGGTAAAACCTGTGATCTCTGCCCGAAAATAAGGAGTTTTATATTTTTTTAAGTGTTTTAATACATACACGTGGGTTGGATATACATAGACCCGCGTATACACGCGTTTAACGCAGGGAAATGTAATGTATAAGGGATAAAACACTGTTTTTTCAATTTTAGGACCAGGTCTGGAAGGAGGGGTTGCCCTAGGCCATGAGTACAACATCACAAACCATAAGAGTGAGATTTGGAGCTATAACAATGAGGCACTACAACAACTTGAGAAGCAGAAACAACTGCTCTTCGGGACCATCTGGAGAAGTCTACAGGAGCTATAGACCCATGCATCATAGGTTGACATGGTTTCCACTAGCCTCGCTATCGACACTTCAGAAGCTACCAAGATGCTGTGTGCGAAGTTCTCCAGTGCGACAGTGTTACTGGATGTAGCACTGACCACAGAGAATGAAGCTGACAGGCCCACTATTAGCTCCCTCAAGGGAGTGGGGTTGAACCTAGAAGCACTCCCTTGCGTGATGCTCCACCTATTGCAGGATGGAGTGGTCGCAGAGCTAAGGTCCCTTAAACAATGTGCTTTATAGGTGATCAATGAGTAGAGGATTAATAATGAATAGATGGCCATACAACAAGACTCTTCCATTGCCATTGTGACCAAGGTAACCGACTGAAACAAGCACATACTTTAGGTCATGGAGGAGGCATGCTGAACGGTCCCAAAATTTTCCATTCCTGAGGAAGAACTGGTCGAGGTGCACATCCGCAAGCTTTCTATAAGATGTGCGATGCTTGCACAAAGTTGGATAAGGTTTAGCTAGAGTTGAGCCTATAGATTGCGGATCTATATTTCAAGGCCCAACCTTCAACTCTTCCAGAAGTAAAGGAGCAGCGTGAAACCACTATCATAGAGGCGATAGCGGTGGTAGACAGTGTAGTAGCAAACTGCACACAACTTTTTAAATAGTCATTCAAGGTCCTGATGAGCCTACAGGAGGACCCTAATGTATAGTGGCTAGAGATAAAAGCACATGAAATACAGAAGCGTTATGACAAAGTAAAAGGTACAACGCGAACTATAGCTCTCTCGCAGAGCCTGGCAAAGCTGCAGGAGGCCAAGCAGTTGAAATAAAAGGTAGATGCCGCACAACACAATGAGGCAGTGCTAAAGGCGCGATTGAAGCCCTCGCTGGATGAGGTTATTCTATCATGGCCTCTATTGAAGGCAAGATTTCTCATCTACAACCAACTCAGCAGAAGCTTTTGGTCGGCCGTTTAAGATGGTGACCATGCAGTTGGTTGAAGAAGAGAAGCAAGCGGCTACACATTGCACTATCTAGGTTGTGGTCATACAGGTCCAGCTGGGACATCTTCATTCCAAGATATACATTCCTGCAAAGTTACTCGAGGATGAGTCACGTGTTAGAAAAATATTATATATGACAGAGAAATGCAAGACATATAATATGTGGAAAAACACAAACACATAAAACCAGAGAGACATAGATATACGTGGTTCACCCAGTTTGGGGTATGTCCACACCGAACGGTTATTCCTTCCTTTCTATTGTCCAACAAAATCAAGAGACACAACCTACAACAGATCTGTTGTAATATCCTCTCTTTTCTCTCACAGTCTCACCTATCTATTTCTTGCTCTGAGAATACACATATATTCCACAACCTCAATACAATACCCTCATACAAAGAGAGGGGTTGCCTTCTAGGGTAAAAAACCCTAAACTAAACATAAATTCTACCATTAGATCATCTGCCTAATGAATGGCCCAGATTGACTAGAAATTACTATACTTTTACAAGGAGGGGTGTACAATCTTCCAGGGGTATACATCCAGTTGAAACAAAGACCTCTAAATTAGGATGATAATCATGCTCCACACCCAACATCACCATGTTTTTGTTGGTGATATTTGCATGTAACCTCCAACTACTAAAAATAACTCCCTAGAATCAAGGGATGCTTTTTGCATGTTTCTTTTTAATATTTCAGGAAAAATCAGCCCATGCTGGAAGTCATGTTTTCTTGGTCCCAGGCGGAACTGGTCAACCTGAAGGCACATGCAATAGCCTACTTGGCTGAGGGTAACTTTTGTGCAGTTTCTGTGAGGAAGCTAGGCTAGTTGTCTAGATGAATTGCATAATTTCTCAGAGTAGCAGCTGACTGCTGCTTAGAATTGCACAATTTATGGGCCAAGTTGCCTTGGCGGGCCAGATTACGCAGTTTTGACTGGGAATGTTGTCTTATAGGATTGTGTAGTTTCTAACCTCAGCATGCTCATAGGGGCTTCACTGGGGGGAAAATACCATACCACATGCATTCATATTGGGACATATATATTGAGGGAAAGGCGACATAATATATTAGGGGATATATAGGGGGTAAAGGTTTTTTATATTAGAAGGTATAAAAAATGGAGCTCAAAATTAATGACAAAATATAAAGGGCTATAAAAAATGTTAATGAAAAAATGGAAACCTACAATATCTAGTGAAAGTAGGGGTTTTTTAAATTTGGAAGGTGTATTGGATTGCATTGGTAGGGGGTTAAATAATGTGATTTTATGAGGTATTTTCCAATATGTAGTCAACTTATGGGTATTATTTAGTATGCCACGAATGCACATGATATGTTACAGGTTCAATGAGTGAATCCCATGTGAGTAGGCTGCCAGTGAGATTTGCACAAATTTTGGAGGGAAGACTCGTTCCCCTCCAGAATTGTGTAATTTCTTGAGGGAGATTCTCAGCGAGCAGCTAGACCAAGTCCAGAGTAGTAGCCTATGAGGGGAGTGAAGCAAGCTATCATTCACAGGCTGGCAAGTTGCTAGAAAACCACTGAAGCTCATGTACTTGACAGTGCAATACATGCTACTGAGGATGGTTAGTAGGGATGCTCCAAAATGAAGCTAAGGAAAATTTTTGGAGGGTGGTTGTAGCTGCTACAACAACTTGCTATTATGTGGCTTTGATGGTTCTTTATGATGGTTATTATTCTCGTTATATGTTGGTTATAAGCATGGTTTCATAACATTTTCTAGTTTTGGCTCTTGATACGTTTGGTTTGTTCATGAATTGTTATACTTAGGAGTTTGAATAATGTCATGGTAGCCCTCATCTCATGTTTATCCCAGTAGGTCGGTCAAAGTGGGTAAATGTGGGAGGGGTGGTTACAATGATTATGCAAATCCTTTATAAGCGTGTGTCTATTACATGAATTGTAATAAAAAATTTGTGAGTTATTTTAGCATTTTATAAATACTATATGATTTTGAAGATGGCTTGACATAATAAACTAAGACTCTTATAATTTAAAATCATTAAAATTTGAAAAATAAACAAATAATTATCTCTTTCACTTAAATGGATAATCATGTTGATAAGTATGGATGATAGAGATTTAACCTCTATGAAATATATTTTAGTAGTTGTCAAAATAGAGTGTTGAAATTTGTCTGAAAGCTAGTTATGATCCTTTTGATTTTGAATTAAATTTAAAAAATGTTATACCCATGAGGTGTAGATGAGTTGGTACCCCACATTGCCTTAGTTTCAACCACATTTGTGGGAATTAAAGTATCCCATCTCCATAGAATCCCACTACCATCCAATAGATTTGTTAATCCTAGTTACAAAATAACAATAGGAAAAATTTATAAAATTAAAAGAAAATAAATAAAATTGAAAAAGAGAGAAAATTAAAACAAAATAAATATATATAAAATGTTTTCGTTGTGAACTGATGTATGGTTTTTTTTTATGGATGTGGTATTGATAATCAATGGTATTGACCCATGATATTGTAATAAAACCTATTTACAAGCTATTAAAATCCATGATAAAGTATGAGCGAACAAATCTTCATGGTTAATAAAAGTGTTAATTGTTTTTTTAAATGTATATATGGTTAATTCTTACATTATTTTCTTTTACAATAATTATTGATCATAATAATTCAAAATAAAGTTATAATTTACTTCATTGTTATGATGTCTCTTTTTAGAGCTTGGGAATGTGAGATGTATCATGAAGCAAGTATTTTGACACTTATCATGGATATATTCCTATAGACAAACCTTTTAATATTTTATCTATGATTTTTCCCTACCACTTATTTTCACTATTATTTCCCCCACCTTCCACTTGTACCACTTGCCCTTTTTGACTGTTGGTTGGGAAAATCATAGAAAAAACATGAAAACACCCCACAATATGACCTTTGTGGGGTGAAATAATATAGAAAACATTAAAAATGTTTAAAATGTGTGTATGAGGGTGGATGAGGGCATGACTGAGGAAATAATAGAGAATTTTTTTTATTTTTTTATTTTATATAAGTTTTCTCTGTTATCCCCACCACCCCAATACGATGGTAGGGGATAGGGGAAAATAAAAGATAAAACCTAAAAACTAGGGAGGGGTTGGTTGAAATAATAGAGAAAACATACATTCTCTACACCAGTATGAGGCTGGGTGGTAGAGGAAATTATAGAGGAACCATAGGTCTGCAACCTTTTTTTAATTATTTCCTTTGTGCCCACCGATTTTTTCTATGGTAGTTTTCCTTAAAAACACCCTAGAATATGAGGGTTGAGATAAGAAAATCATATATAAATCATAAAAGCATTGCTAAATACAAAGATAGAAAATAAAATAGCATTTTTAAAATAATTTTCATATTAATATTACTATCCAATTTTAAAGTCACCACCAATTGGTGTATGAGACCCTTTTGTTGATGGGACAAGGGACCCACCTCAAGAATGATTTGACTACTGAGTCTAGGAAGACATACAAACTCTACCCCCTCCAGTTTTGAACTTGTGGCCTCTTAGGAAAAAACACATGCTTTTAACCATTAAGTGAATCAACTATTATGTGTACAAACTTTTTAAATTATTTTTCTTATTTCTTACATTTTGGATTTATTAAATCCAAAAAAATCACGGTTATCATTTTTTTAATAAGTTTTCTATTATTTCATTCACACCTACATATAAAATGGAAAAATAAAAATATATATAGAGATAAATATCCCACTTCAATCCCGCTTCTTCACTAGTATAAACATCAAAACACAAAACATCCTTAAAAAACAATATCAAAAACTCTTCCACCAAAAATATAAATATATATTTCCATGTCATTTGTTTCAACTTTTTATATTATTTTTCTGACCTATATTTCAGGATTAGTTTTATTTTTAGTAGTTGTCTATAATGAGACTTTTTGGAAGCCTTTCCAGTGGGTTTTTTCCAGTCAAAATCCGGCAGCAATTTATTGGAATGGCAAGTTTGATAGCTAGTTTCTGCACAATCAAAGCCTCCCAGGGGTTGAGATTTTTATCAGAAGAATGACTTTATTTTTCAGGTTTTTTCAATTGTTGCTTCATTCTTATGTTCTCTCTTTTGGCCTTCTTTAACTTATATAGAGTAGTAATCAACTCTCCTTCAAGATTTACTTTATATTATTCTTCATCTAGCTCATTAGGGGAACTAACATGTTCAAATCTAAGGTATATTTCACTTTCAACTTCCTTTTCTTATGAATCTGATATATCTTTCTGATTGGATTTAATTTCTTTAACAATATGATGATCCTATCTAGGGTGTATGTATATATGCGGAAGAGTTATTCTTATTTCCTTTCCTGCTTCATCAACTTGTCCTTCTATAACTCCCTGCGGTTGAGATAAGAGAATCATATATAAATCATAAAAGCATTGCTAAATATAGAGATAGAAAATACAATAAAATGAAATAGCATTTTTAAAATAATTTTCATATTATTATTATTATACAATTTTAAGGTCACCACCAATTGGTGTATGAGACCCTCTTGTTTGTGGGACAAGGAACCCCCCTCCACAATGATTTGACTACTAAGTTTAGGAAGACATACAAACTCTACCCCTCTAGTTTTGAACTTCGGACCTCTTAAGAGAAAACAAATGCTTTTAACCATTAAATGAATCAAATATTATGTGTACCAAATTTTTAAATTATTTTTCTTATTTTTTACATTTTGGATCTTTTAAATAAAAAAATAAAACCATTATTAACATTTTTTTAATAAGTTTTCCATTATTTCATTCACACCGGCCTATTAGAAAATAAAAAAATTAATATATATATATATATATATATATATATATATATATATATATATATATATATATATATTCTTAGATAAGCATCCCACTTCTTCCCTGCTATTAACATCAAAGCATAAAACATCTTTAAAAACAATATCAAAAAACTCCTCCACCAAAAACATAAATATATATTTCCATGTATGTTTCAACTTTTTATATTACTTTTGGACTAGTTTTACTTTTAAGCTCCCATATCCACGGGAGTGAAGACTATTTCAAATCACTATATTTAATTTAAAATCTGTAAACCGTTATTGCTCGATCACTCAACTAACTTCTCAACCAATAGATTATGAACTTCCAAATCAAGAAATTGATGAATTTTTATTATTACTAAATGACCGTGAATATAAAGTTGACTTGAGTTCATAATCAGAATTTAACTCCTTCTAGTTTTGAACTTGTGATTTCTTAGGAGAAAACACATGCTTTTAACCATGAAATGAATCAACTATTATATGTACCAACTTTTTAAATTATTTTTCTTATTTTTTACATTTTGAATTTATTAAATCCAAAAAAATTCATTGTTATCATTTTTTTAATAAATTTTCTATTATTTCATTTACACCTACCTACCTATAAAATGGAAAATGGAAAAATAGAAATATATATAGAGATAAATATCCCACTTCAATCCAGCTTCTTCACTAGTATAAACATCAAAACACAAAACATCCTTAAAAAACAATATCAAAAACTCTTCCACCAAAAATATAAATATATATTTCCATGTCATTTGTTTCAAACTTTTTATATTATTTTTCTGACCTATATTTCAGGATTAGTTTTATTTTTAAGCTCCCATTTCCACGGGAGTGAAGAATATTCAAATCGCTATATTTAATTTAAAATTTGGAAATTCTGGAACAGTTATTGCTCGACCACTCAACTAAGTTTCCCACCAATAAATTATGAATTCTCAAGGAACTTCCAATATTACTAAATGAGAGTGAATGTAAAGCCGACGTGCGTAATATTTCATAACCAGAATTTACTATCAATATATATTGTATAACCAGAATTTACAATAGATGTTCAATTTATATCAATCAACAATCTTCGCCTCTGAATTGATCCGGTTGAGCTGTAAATATGGAAATGCAAAAAGTGGCTCTGCGTCTTGCTTCATTGTTGGAAGAATCGTCAGACGACTTTAAAACCCAGATACTTGCTCGGCTGCCGGTGGAGTCTGTGTTCAGATATCGCATGGTTTGTAAGCAATGGAACGATTTCCTCTCTTCAAACCATTTCCTGACAAAGTGGGGTGAGGTTCAGGGTCCTCTCAACACTGAGCAGCCACGGCTAGTTTTGTTGAACGAGAATCCTAAATTGGCAAGCGCGTCTTTCTGTTTCCACACACGCACATGGATTAAGTCTTCCTTCACCTTGTCTTTCCTAGAGGACTGTGTATCGCAAAGACTCGGTGGCAGGACTAATATTGGTCAGCAGCGCAGTCCACGCCTGCAACCGGGGTATCTACTACAAAGACTCGGTGGCATGACTAATATTTGCAGTCGGGGTATCTACTACAAAGACTCGGTGGCAGGACTAATATTGGTCAGCAATCGCAGAATTTATGGGAAGCTCTGTAACCCTTATACACGAACCGTCTTGGACATTCCAGCCCCACAATTAGACCCCTACTCTGATTGCCTCGTTGTCAGTAAGGAGCGATCCTCCCACAAACTTAAAGTTATAGCCATTGGAAACGCCTTGAATGAAAATGGAGCGTTCGAAAGATATAAAGTGGAAATTTACGAGCCGTCCCAAAAGACATGGAATATTGGTGGATACTTTCCGGAGGATTTAAGGCTGCGACCATGCTCCGAGCTTCTTTTCCACAACGGTTCATTCTACACTTACCGCCTAAAAGACATTGTGTGTTTCACAATTCCAATGGAGGAAAACAGTTCAGCTCTAGCGCTCAACCCCATTCCTATTGCTGTGCATTTTGTTCCATTCCCTGAAATAGTGCAGAATAGGAATGAGTTTGTAGTGTCTTCGCCACAAATGATCAAATGTGGTTCGCGTCTACTATTAGTCGCAGCCAAAGGGATATTACTCCAAAGGGACGGCGATGTGGAGATGGAAATGGAAATGGAGATGGTGATGGAGGGCGATGTGGGGATGGAGTTTGAGACTGTGATTATTGTGTGGGAGTTGAAGAAAGAGGAGGGCAACGAATGGGTGGAGATCGCCCGGATGCCTTCTTTCTTATGCAGGGAATGGATGGCACAACAATTCACACCTCATGAATTGGATTTAATTCCTAGGGAATTGAATTTTCTATGGAATTGCTACACCGGAGTGGGAGATCACGTGTGTTTTGTGCCCGAGTTGGTCGTATCATCACCAGTGGTAAAGGTGGTGGCTTCCTAGCTGTCCCAAAAGTTATTTCTGCAACGGAGACGGAGACGAGACTTACAGTAAATTATACAAAGCTATAGCCTTTGAACCAAGCCCTCACATAGAAGTGGAGTAAAACGATTTATCTGAAATAAGACAGGTTTCGAATTTGGTATAATAGCTACGATAACCATGTCTTTTTAGGGTCTGGATTTTGAAAGAAAATAGGAATATTTAACCTCCGAATTTAATAGTTCTGTTATGCCAAAAAGTAAGACAGGTTTAGAATTTGGTATAATAGCCACGATAACATTGGTGTTTTTAGGGTCTGGATTTGGATAGAAAATGATTTTCTCTTTTACGAATATTTAACCTCTGAATTTAATAAGTCTGTCGTGACAAAAGTTAATTTCTGAGGTAAATTGTTCTTAATTGGTTTCTTATTATTTTATTTGAATGTTAATAGGTTAAACTAAGTTTCTCATTTAGCAATTATGTATCATTTAGAAAGTTTCATGTGGTTGACATTATTGTATTATTGTAAATGTGGTGCAACAACTTTTTATTATTGTAAATGTTTCTTATGTGCTACAAAGTTATATGCAAAATTGGAATATGCAAGAAGTTGGATAGGGATATTTCTTTATCTAGATCAGTTTGACTTGATTCATAGTTGTTTCAAAATCCTTCTATAAAAAAATTCAAGCTGAACAAGTGGGTTAATGTTACATGAGGATGAGCACAAGTCATTTTTTTCTTGTTGGAATTTCAACATTTTTGAGTTGGTTTTTGAAAATGATCTTCAAATCCTATTTTTCAAGTATTGAATTAATAGTTGAGAGGGTTGACCTTTGCAAGGTTAGGTTGAAGGCTCCTCTCTTCACAAGTCCTTTGGGAGCATGTATCCTAGATTAATTGAATGAACTGTATTTGCACCCTTAACTATTGAATTGAAATGTTTCTCTTGAAATTAGCTATAGACCTATTGGGCTAAGTTATTGGTGGCATAAGAAGGATGATGTTGACTATATGTGTGAGGAGAATTCTTACATAAGTTTAACATGTGTTCCTAATACTATTCATGACATATCTTGGTGGCTTGTAGAATGGGAAAAATCCATTTGTGCCATCATCCTTCCATTGGACATTGATAGGACATGTAAGTGGAGTTGTTTGCATGTTTCCCTATGTATGTGTTAAGTGCATGATTGATTAGTAACATGAAGTGCTCAGACTCTAGAATTTGTGTAACCTCTATGGCTTGGAGTATAGTTGAAAGCACCCCTTTATTTACATATAAACATTTTCTCTAAGATTATAAGACCTTAAGATGCAATTTAAGAAGTTGTGGTTTATGCTTGAGTCTTTGAGTGTTACACATCAATTTATCACCATGGCACTTGATCAGTTTATGGGTCTTTTTACCATCCATGAACATGTCTAATTGAACTCCCTTAGAAGTCAAACAACCAACAATATATTGAGAAAGATGGGAAAGTTGGGAAAAATAGTTGACACCTTGTCAAGTATCACATGCGTTGATTTTCCTAGCTATTCCCACTCATTCACGGGAATTAACTTTGAGAAAAGCGTAGAGCCACTATAGACCCCGTAGGTGAACCAAAGAAAGTAAAAATAAAAAGTACATTCTAGAAACATACTTGGTCAAATATTTCCTAATTGAAAGCTTCTAGGTGATCACTATTCGAGTTATAACACTTAACTAATCCCTCAATTAGGGGATCCCACCCTCCTCTTTTCTAGTTTACGATTGGAAAACTTATCATCTAAGGAGGAGATTGAAGGCATTTGGGAGGAACCTCACAACATCAAGGTGAAAGTTGTAAGGATCTTCTTTATCTTTAATTAATATAGTTGTTTAAAGTGTTTATAAAGGAAAATTGAATTCATAATCTCGTTGATCATTTGGTTAAGTTTGTTTGGATTATTATATTGCATATGCTTTTGATCCTTTTCTTGTTTATGATTGCAGATCTTATCAGGTATTGAGGAATTGCATCAAGTTACAACAAGGGATCTTTATTGAGAATTTCATTAAATAGGTAAGTGGCTCATCCATTGACTTTAATACTTATAATTCAAACAAGTCCAACTTAGGGAAATAGTTAGTTCAATTGCCTGCTTGTTTCTAGTTTCCATCAAGTATCTAGGGAAATCCCTCTTGTGAGCTAGAGGGATTTATCCACTATAACAATTTGGTGACTCTGTTGTGGCACTTTTCTGTTCTCTTCCTTTTCCTTGGTTTGGCCTGAGTCTATGAATTGATGACATTTTAGATCTGTGTGGTTGATTTCTTGATTTTCTATTTTCTCTTGGGTTTATGATATCTGCATTGATTTTTTTCACCAACATAGCACATATTTGTGCATGTGCTTTGTTTTGTATTTCTAACCTATGCACCCCTTTGAAATTTTTGAACATTTAGCTTTTATTTCAACCCAGACTTGAATTTAATTTTATGGAAGTGTTATTATCATTCTTTGGATTGTATTATGTCTCTTATGAACTCATTGGAGTGCTTTGTTAAGATTTTTTGAGAATTAGGTCTTTTTGTAGAAATTGGTTAGGGTTTGTCTACTGATCAAAACAAGATAGGTTATCCTTTAGTTTGTGACATCCTTGCATTATTCTATCAAATACACCAATTAACGTTTTAATATTGCTTACTTGTGATCAATTCCATATTGAATTGCAAATTAGGGTTTCTTTAGATTTATTGGTTTTGTGAAGGAATTGTTGTCATTTTTTGATAAAAGCGAATTGTTGCTTTTCAATTTTGTAAATTTCTCACAATTTCACTGCTGATATCTTTAAATTAAAGCATTCATAGGGAAAACGTATTTTTCTCGAAATTCTCTTGATTGATTTATGTGTGCTTGGAAGTTTTGAGTGATAAATGATAAAAGAGTATTTTTGGGTTGCTTGATATTTAAGTAAATATGGAACTTAGCTTAATTCCATATTTTCGTTGCATTGAGATGGAATTGATTGTTTTATGAAAAGTTGGAAAAGTTGTGAGTTTTGTATTTCATTTTGGAAAAAATCTGAGAAACTCTTTCTTTCCTCTAATTAGCTTTTCATCGAATTTGAAAAGCACAAATTGTATATTTGAGTGCATTAAGATTTTGAGTTGTGTCATAATATCATTGGTTGCACTTACATCACTTATTGAGTAAAGAACAACTTAATAATACAACATTAATTAAAATTCATCTATAATTTTACATTATTTAGGGCTCTTACCACCAATATCTTCTCAAAATCCAATTTCAGGTTCACCTCTAACTCTCATCCCATGATCATCATAAGTAATTGTTCTACTTACTTCGCAAGTCGCGGTGAAACCAATCATTCTTAAAATTGTTCCTACAATTCAGGCGATACCCCAAATACATGTCATATGACCTAATATGCCATACATTCAAGCATCGTTTCAAGGAAAAACTTTACAAGTTTAGCCCCATAGTTAGTTTCTTGAAGGTCAGCTTTTTCAAACCCAATTCCTCCAAGGTCAACCTTTGTAGAGTCAACCATTTCAAGGACAGTTCATTCAAGGTTAAAATGGGTCATTGATCAATCATTCTATTAGGTTACAAATTTTTCAACGAACCTTAACTCGTTCAACAACTATGTGGTATGTAGACTTGCTGCAAGCTTCCTTTAGTACATTTAACGCTATTACCACTTCTATTTTGACACATTTTCAGTCATGCATTCGATATGATAATGGAACTAAACTTTTAACCTCTTTAAAACAATCAACGTCAACCCATATCTCAGATCAAATTCATGAATGGAGACAAATATGTCATTTGGTTAAAGTTTATATCCTAGACCAAATTTTGGCCGAATGGTTCATAAAATATATTTTACCAATAATTATCGAAGATGTTGCCAAAGGAGGTGTTGTAACTGAGGAGGAAGTAATTTCTCATGCTCAATACATGGATCTTGTTTATAATTAGTTTGGTACTTTGTATGAAAAGATCCCAGATTTACCCCGTCCTTGGTTGATGATTGTATGATTGGTTCTGTGAGCCAGAAATCTATGAACAAAAATAAAAGCTCTAAGAAAACTGGTATTTTAGCTTTTCCTGATTCACCCGAAGAATATCCTTCTCCTGATATTACTTATGAAATAGATATCGTGGAATCATCTACTCGTAGAGGTAAGAAATCTGGAGGTAAGAAAAAGGGAAAAGGAAAAGCTAAAAATGACACTCTTTGTAAGGAGAAGTTGAACAAAAACGAACCATTTGATGAAAATAAGAAACCTCGTTATGCTTGTCTAATTTGTGATGAAGATAATTACACCAAGTAGTGTCCTCATCATGCCGAAGTTTTCAAATTTATCCAAATACCAAGATTATTTCCGAACAAGAGAAAGGAAGGAGGAATTATTTAAGATGGTTAAGAAGGAGGACGAAAATCTGGAGGACTTCGTGGAAAGACTACAGTATAATTTGCAGCAATCTGATCATCTGGATATGAGTAAGGATATTCTTAAGTCAATACTGCTAAAAGGGGTACGAGATGATTGTTTAGATATGTTGAATATGCTTGGAAAAGGGGATATATCTAAGGAATCATATGATGAGATTGTCAACCTCTGTAAGAGATGTTCAAGAGGAGCAACAAGTAGACCAAAAAGAAAGGATAGTACATACTCAAGAGTCCAGAAATCAGCAATTGGAGGAGCAACACGGGCCGAAATAGGTAACTTACTTGAAGAATTTAAAACTGTAATGTTAAGCTCTTTTGCTTCACAAATTGATACCTTGCAGGTTAAAAAGAAGCAGACAGAAGCAGAAGCTGCTCTGGCTATTTTCTACTCTAAATGCAGAGAAAAACACCCGCTAAGGGAATGCCCACTGGACAAGGTACCAATTTGCACTATTTTTGAAAAGGACCATGAGACTCAACAATGCCCTTTTTTGCCAGGAATAAAAGCAGCGCTGCAGCCAACTGAAGAGGAAGCTGAAGCAGTGTACCTACTGACACAAAGGAGGCAATGGCAACCACGAGGACAAGGTACGAATTCTAACATGCCATTTAATCGTTGGAATAATCATCCTCCTTTTCAAGCAAATTACCCGCCCTTGAATCAAATGCAATACCCACCCTTTAATCAATGAATTTCCCACCCATGCAGCAACCAAATCCCTAGCATCTATAGAAATCCTATTTTAATCAATGGAACCCAAATTGGACAGCTCAAGAGATCCCATTTCCAAACCAATTTCCCCAGTATCAAAAATCTCTCTCCTTACCATCAAATGCTCCACCGAATAATTAGACAATGAGACCCGAGCTGCCTATACAACCTAACCCCAACCCAAATAACAATAAATATCTACAGGTAATTGATATTCAAAACCAACCTGTTTCCCCTATGCAATGTAATGATATTCATTTACGCTCTGGGAGAATAGTTGAACCCGTTATTGATGACATTACTTCTTCTGACTCTGATAAAGAAGAAACTGGAAAAGAAAAGTCATCTAATAACAATGCTGAAACAATTGAATCATCCTCTAATAAGATTGTTGAAGCAGTAGAGCCACCATTCCCTGAACGTCTGGTTCTTACCAAAACACTTGAGCCACCTGCTTTTAATCTTTTAGGAGAACTGCAGAATTTATATGTTAAAATTCCACTCTTACAAGCACTGAGAGATGTACCAATTTATGCTAGAACTGTTAGAGATATTTGTATTAAGAAACCTGGAAGAAAAGCTAAATATCCCCTCACAGTTCATGTGATGGGTGATCTAGCTGCTCTAATGTCAGAAGAAAACCCCCCTGTGAAATATGGTGGCCCTGGTCATCCTACGGTCATAGTGCAGGTTGGAAAAACTTTTGTTTCTAGAGTTCTAGTAGATCTGGGTGCTGCAATAAACATCATGACACTTGAAACCGCACAGTTACTACAGTTAAAGAATGCAATTAGGGAAACCCCAACCATTCTAGAGCTAGCTGACCACTCCACAATCAAACCTAAAGGAGTCATTGAAGACCTGATAATTTCAGTCGAATCTTGGAACTACCCAGCTGATTTTGTTGTATTACAGACCAAAAGAAAGTTGGGGGGTCCTCCATTGATTTTAGGGAGACCTTGGCTGGCTAAAGCAGATGCCTTCATCAGCTGTAGATCAGGTTCAATGACAATTTCTAATGGATGTGAAACCAAGCAACTTACTCTTTACCCTCATTCAGCAAAGTGCTAGGTACACCTCATTCTCAATGCACAGCAAGATTTTCTATTACCAAGGGAGCATGTTGAAACCAAAGGCATGGGTGTTGCATTTCGATCACTACCACCACCATGGCCAAAGGTTGCAGAATTTGTTAAGCAGTATTTCACATGCGAGGGTCATTATCAGGTAGTCTACCAACACGACTTTGTTTTATTCAATCATTTGAGGCATGGTCGTTTAATAAATATGCCCTATTATCTGCTTGGCTATCTAAAAAATATGGCACACACCGTGAACACAAGGCACCAACTCCTCTCCCTCACGCACCATCGTTTGGTCTAGCTCTTAATAAATAGAGGCTTTTCCCTGCACAATCCACCTCCCCTCAATAACCCTCCTCAGCAAGCTGAGGAAAATCCTTAGCAAGACGAAGAAAATTTCCAGCAATCCAAGGAAAACTCCCAGCAAGTTGCCGAAAATCAGCAACCAGCAGTAGAAACACCCCAATTGAGCACTAAAAATCTGTAGCAGACCCCACCCCTTAATAAAGCTGAACCATCCACTCCCATAGTCCATATCCCCACCGATGATTCAGATGACAATACCCCCATCATTTTCCTTAAGAGGAAAAAGCAACAGAAAGCTGCAACCCCACTAAAAAGAAGAACCAAGGCCTCAGTTAAGCAAGCCACCATTTCTGATAATCCCCCTACCCTGAGGAAAAGTGCTCGTAAGAGAAAAACTATTATTTTTCCTGCTTCCTTACCACACCAACGAACAAGGTCATCTGCAGCAACTGAGGCCATTATCCCAAATTCCCCACCTATCATTCTAAATTCCTGTATTCCGCCTAGCCCTGAACCTTCACCTTGCTCACCCTCGAGTGCCGAAATGCAGAGCGTTCACGATTTTGTGACATCATTTTTTCAAAAGAGGCAGCTGCTCCACAAGAACCAGCTACCGATACATCTAAAGTAGACACCCAAGAAGATATAGGGTATGTGGCTGTTACACAAGAACCAGCCACTGACCCAATAGGTGCCACACAAGAACCACCTATTGGAGAACAAAAAGAAGATGACCTAGATGTGGCTGATACACAAGAACCAGCCACTGACCCAACAGGTGATACACAAGAACCACCTCTTGTGGACACAAATGATGAAGTTGATGCCGAACAACAATTCTCTCCTCCACTAGAACCTACAACTACAGAAGCCCTGGTTACTTTAGCCTCCCTGCAGGAAGAAAATGAGTTTTTGAAATCGGAAATTAAGGCTTATCAGCAAGAGTTAACAATGGCTAGGGAAACCTATAAAAAGGAACTCAATCTGTACATGTTAGCTCAGGTAGCATCTGCAGCTGAAAAGAGTGCAGAAAAGGATCAATACAGTGAATACATGTGCAGTGAATGTGGTGATCTCTATACTCGAGCAGGTTATAAGATAGTTGAAGTTATGTTGTCTGGAGCCAGTCCAGTACCTTCTCCCGTTATAGTAAAAAAGAAACACCCTGCTGTTACATAAGAACCAGCAGGGTCTTCAAGAATTTAGAGAAAGAAACAAAACCATCCCGGCCTACCCAAGTTGTTACAGAACAGAAACTAGTACCAAAGTCTTTTACAACTATGTATACACAGACTGAACCTTCCCATGTCAGCAATGCTTACACATAGACTTCCAGTCTTCAAAAACTAAGTGACACATGGAAGACAGAGTATGAGCTCTCACAAGGAAAGGCATTTCAGCAATAGAAGTCATTATGGCTCAACTATTCATACATAAATTGGGAAGTGCTTGAACAGTCTCATGCACAACATAAGGAGAATAAGAAATTAAAAACTAGACTGTCCCTCATCTTTGACTTGGTCCAGTGGTTACTCGCTACAAGGAAACCCTCTTTTAACTATTTTTTATTTTTGAGAGAAGCCTTAGCGTTCCTCCAAATAAAAGCAATCAAGGATGGAAGACCCCACCAGGTCTCTACACCACAACAATTTATTGATACTTTCGCAGAAGCACCAAATAGTGACCAGAACTTGCTGTGTGAACTCTATATTCACAATGAGGCTATGCCTGAAGATAGAAAGATTAATTTAATTCCTCTTGTTAGAAATATCCAAATAAGAGCCTTTATTTCCTTCTTGGCCAATCAGCTTACTTGGCAGAATGCTTTTATGTCAGCAGCACACAATGAGGAGAACTGTCTTCTCTGGATTCGTGCTAAACCACAGAATGCATCTATCTTCATTGCAGAACATCAATGAATTCTACGAGAACCAGGGATGACTGATCATATCAGGAAACTACAAGCAGAAGTCTTGGAAGATTGCCAATATTATGTGAAAACTAAAGGAGCTCTGGCTATAAAACCAAATAATCTATTCTGGGAACATTGTCCTAAAGAAAGACAGGAATATCATCCTTATAATCCTCTCAATCTTCAGGCAGCAATCTCACACATACCTAATTATGTTAAATGCATTAGACATTGTGATGAATGATGGATTGGTTACCACTTTCATTTCCCTCTCCTATGGCTACTTGGACAACAATATAAGGCTCAATTTAAATTGACCAAATAGGAGGAGTTGGCAACATGGCAGAAACTTCAGAGTGTCCATGGGTTTAGAAACATGGTTGACAACACCTTCTATAGTTACTACATAAGCAATTTGCACTGTTCATATTGTCTATTTTTGACCTTATATTTTGTCATAATATTATCCTCTTCAACCCATAGTTGAAAGCCTTTGCTAGTGTTTTGAATTAATCATTCCAAAGGTATACAGTAACTCTTCTCATTGCTATATGTTTAATTATTCAACACATAATCATGATATCTTTATAATTGATCCTTGAAGTTGACTCAGTTGCTAAACAATTTTTTAAACTGCTTAAAGCTGGCAGGACCATATTTTGCAGTTACTGAAACAACGGAAACAACACGAACCTCGAAGCTGAAACAACAAGGACAACATGTGAACCTTGAGGAGACAGTTGAGATTTGCGTATCAGATGTGCAACAACAAAGGAATCCAATCGATTATTGAATAAATTGTTACATTGGTCGTAATGTTCATGATCCACATTATTGTAACAACATTCTGTTAACGGGAACTGATTTCCCTATTTTTGTACAAACGGTTGAACTAGAATGTATAATGAAAATCTTTTGTAATAGATGTCTCCTCTATAAAGAGGAGACATCTACATTAGAGGGGGGGATAGAGAGGATGAACAAGCTGTAACACAGGAATTGTAGTGGAAGGACGAGATTGAATCTTTCTTGTAATATGATATATTGACGGATGAATAAAGTTCTGTTCTGAGTATTTCCTCTTAGTTTCCATGTCCCGGGGAATCTTGTGAGAAGGACAGGGCCCACCTTCATCACAAGATTCACCCATCTTCTTTCTGTTGTGTGTTGTGTGTGATTTCTGTTCATACCTTATTCACGAGTATTGCCTCTGATGATATTTTACTTTTGCTAAGACTCTGTTTTTGTTTTAATCGATCGATGTTGTATATGAGTGCCTCACCGGTGACTAGGATTTACAGAGTGTATTGGAAAACTAGATAACAGAGGCAGGTGCTGAATGTTCCTACTCTGGGGATAGGGTCCTGATCCTTTGTTACAGGACAACCATCGCTTCCTTTTGCAGATTTATTCTCTTTAATTAATTATCTTTTCTTATTCCATTCCTGAAATAGACTATAACTGCTGTAACACAGAGTAAGGGTTTAACAGAGTATGAATTGGTTATACTACAACTTTTAATGCTATTAAAATCGAGTACACACAGTACGTAGTCACCTTTGAAATAATCGGACTTTCCCGAGTTGACAATTTATGTGGCACTCAACTGTTTAATTAATAAACAATTAAAGTGACCAACACCTTCCTTCTGGGAGAAAACATGAGCAACGAAATGAGCTTTATACTTTTTTTTACTTCCATCTGCTGCATGCTTTATCTTGTAAAGCCATTTAGAAGTGACAATTGTCTTGTCCTGGGGCCTATGACCTACTTCCTAGACATCATTCTTCATAATTGAATCATATTATTCGGTCATAGCATCCTTCCATACTTGATGCTTGATGGAATTTGAGAATGATGAAGGCTCATTTTGTATGATCGTGCTCATGATGGTCAGGTATCCCTGATACTTGTTAGGTTTCTTACTTTCACAGAAGGTTCCTCAGGGTGCAGTGTGTCCTTCAGCATCATTGAGTATCCCTTAAGCCAAGAGGGCCTCTTCCTAGAAGAGTAAGGCTTAGGTGTATTAATAGAATCCATGGGTTCCTCCACATCAAGCATTGTTACATCATCTGCCCATAGAATCTTCAGAAATATTTGATCATGGAGCATGACACAAATAACTTCTACAATCGTACGGTTCTTCCTTACTGCCACACCATTCTGCTTAGGAGTATATGGTGTAGTAGCCTCCCTCTTAATGCGAGCCTTAGATATGTTTGAGTGAACCAACTGTAATATATCGGAGGTCTTGCTTTGGTTTGAGGGGAATGGTCCCCTTTTGAGATTTCCTTCGGCACATCTCGGACATACACCTTCTTTCTCTACCCGGAATTCGGGCATCCCTATTACCATTTGTCTTACATCGGGTAGAGATTTGTAAAGAAGGTGGGGAAACCTTTGATGCCAAAGTTCAGACTGAAGAGATGTGTCACAAGACATGACACCCAGTGAACTTCCACTAACCTAATATAATGGAGCAACACGAAACCCAAGAGTAAAGGCATATTTAACATTATTTTTCCATACACATACCTTGTCATTGCTAAAGGTCACCATGTAGCCTTTGTCTTCCATTGCCGAGATGGACTCCAGATTCTTTTTGAGGTTAGGTACATATAATACATCCTATAAGTGGATCGTATTACCTTGATTCAATTTGAGAGAGACATTGCCTACACCTTTCATGGGATATTTCATATTATCTCCAAGGACAATTTCCAAGTTAGTTTCTTTCTCTATCAGATTATGAAGAACTTCTTTGTAACCATTGAAGTGCCTTGAGGCACCACTATCAATGAGCCAAATTCCCATTGAGTCCAAAGGAGCAGAGGTAGATAGAGCAGCTAGTAGATAATATTCATCCTTCTTGTTTTCAACAATTTTGGATTCATACCTAGAATTTATAGCCTTTTTGAATGGTTGTCATCTTCCTTGATTTCTGGCATTCATTTTACCTTTGCTATTGAATTTTCCATTACTTTGATTGCCATGAGAGGGATTTTTATCATCATCCCGGTGTGAGTCCTTTTTATCAGGGCACTCACTTACATAGTGACCTTATTTATCGAAAATTTAACATCATCCTTTTCTTCCACCCTTAGGTCCAGCATTTCTTTTTGATTTAGTCCTAGAATTATTTCTATTCTTAGCATGAGAAGAAAAGGAAGTAGGAGGACCTTTAGGTATGGGAATTTATTGCTCTTCTACCCTTGTTTCTTCTTGAATGCATCTAGCCATTAATTCCTCGAAACCAGGAATTACATTATTGTTTAGAAGAGTAGTCCTGAACACGTACCATTTAGATGGTAATCCCCCAAGAGTCGAGAGTGCCATTTCCCTATCAGTAATAGTCTCCCCAATAAATAGGAGATCGTTCCTGATCTCGGTGATTCTTAAGAAGTATGCTTGCATACTCTCATCTTTACCCTTCTTAATTTCCTTCAGCTTATTTCTAAGAAACAAAACTTGATTTGCATCATTAACTTTAAATAAACTCACCAGTCTACCGTAGATTTCCTTGGAGGTGTTCAGGTCAGAGATGTAGGCCACCAAGCACTTTTCAATAGAGTCTCTGATGATCTTCTTTGATTTTCCTTCTCTGGTTTTCCATTTTTTCCTTGCAGTAGTGGATGCATTTGATGGAGGCTCAATAATATTGCCTCTCACATGGTCCAACACTCCTTGATCATATAGGGTTAGATCGATAGACATCTTCCATCTGTGATGGTCAACTTTCTCATGAAGCTTGTCCTTAGTAGGGAAGAGTGTTGAGGACCCCATAGTTCTTTTAGGATAGCCTGCAAATCTTCTCTTCAGTGATTGCTCTTGCTCTTGCTCAGGCTTTGTCTTCACCTCAACCCTGATACCATGTTAAGTTATGGTATGTTCTATGCTTATAATAGTTTACTTATCTTTCTTATTATCATCCACAGATTAGCAATCACATGTACATAAAGTAAAGTGTAGATAGAACATTAAACGATCAACAGAAAACAAGCCAAGACAAGAGACACAAGATGTGGCAGCTAGCGAGGGACAAACCCCAATGTGGGGAAACCCTTTGATCAAATATTCCTTTATGTTCAATAATCCAGAAGACATAAATAGTACATAAATATGATTTACATCAGCAACAACAAACCCTAGATCAGCCAAACTAGGGAAGACAATATCTTGGAAACTGACAGTTAGATCGGCTTGATTCCACCACCAAAAAATGGGGCCATTAGAGGAGATCCAGATGGAACTACAACACAGTTTTGAGGAGGGAGTCTTCTGGTCAATGCTGGCCTTCCAATGAAGTGACCTTTAGGTAGGCCATATTCCGTTGTGCCATTCTGATAATATTCTCTGCTTCGACCTCACCCTTGGTGAATTTGAAGAGGAATGAGGAATCCATTCATCCTTTTGTCCTTTCCCAACTATCTTTGGTGTTTTCTCTTTCACTCTTTCTTAGGCATTGCCTTCACATTAGCTCTGATCCCATGTTAATTTTAGGTATGTTATATGCTTAGAGCAATTTATTTCAATTTTCAAAGTTAGCTCCATATCTTTTCTAGATTAGAAATCACATCAGCATTAAAGTATACTGCAGATAGAACATAAACATAAATCGAAAAAGACAAGCCAAGACAAGAGGACACAAGATGTGGCACTAGCCAGGGACAAACCCCAATGTGGGGAAACCCTTGATCAATTCTTCTTATATGTTCTTCAATAGTTCAACAAAGAGAGAGAGAGAGATAGTACATTTACAACAGAAGTCAACACTTTGACTTATCAAGATAAGAGCATAGATCATCTCTAAGAAGATGATACATGAGATTAGTTGAAGACATGTTGCTTCAATTGATTCTCTAAGGTGACTCCTTCACCTATCGTTGTCCTGCATTTCTTCATCATGCTGCACCTCACCGCGCTGCACCATGCTGCACCCATCATCACTATGCTGCATCTCATCATGCTTCATTAATCACGACTGTACCCATCACTGTATTGCATTATGTGCCATTGTTGCATCATGTTGCCATCCTGACCTATGTGCTGGCTACACATTGCTTGCTTGTTGTCCCTTTCTTGCTTGTTGTCCCTAGCACACCTGTTGTCCTTAGCATGCTTGCTATTACATGCTAGTTGTCCCTTGCATGCGAGTTGTAACATTGCATGCTTGGTGTATTTGCTCCTAAGTACCATACAATTTCCCCAATGTTAGTTAGTTGTCCCTTGCATGTTGCTCTCCTTTAGAGATAGATGCTTTGGCGGTTTTGGCAGTTCTAACAGTTCTAGTAGTTCTCGGTTGTTCTGGCAGTTCCCGACAGTTCCTAGCAGTTTCGATAGTTCCGACAGTTCCTGCTATTCCCAGCAGTTCTGGTAGTTCCTATTAGTTCTGACTATTCCCACCAGTTCATGATAGTTCCGACTATTCTGATAATTCACGATAGTTCCGACTATTCTGGCAGTTTCTGTTGTTTCGACAGTTTCAGTTATTTTGGAAGTTTCGACAGTTTCAGCTGTTCCGGTAGTTCCAGTTGTTTGCGGCTATTCTTGGTAGTTATCAGAAGTTCTCGGCAGTTCTTGGTAGTTCCGACAATTCCTGATTGTTCCTGGTAGTTCCTGATTGTTCCGGTAGTTCTGGAAATTCCAACAATTCCCCGCAGTTCCCAAAAGTTCCTGGTAGTTCTCGGTAATTCCCGACAGTTTCGGCAGGTCCGGAGGTTTTGGCAGTTGCGGCTATTCTGGCAGTTCTGGCAATTCCCTACAATTCTACTAGTTCCGGTAGTTCTCAACAGTTTTAACAGTTTTGGCAGTTCTGAAAGCTTCGATAGTTTCGACAGTTCCGGTCGTTCCCGATAGTTTAGCTTCATCCTTCAATGGCAGCAATGTATGCTACACTCCATCCTTCTCAAAGGTATAGGTGTTTCTTCTACCATCATGAATAGCTTTTCGATCAAATTGCCAAGGTCTTCCCAGTAACACATGGCATACATCCATTGGCATTACATCACACAATATCACATCCTTATAAGTACCAATCTGTATCTCTACCTTGCATTGTTCTGTCACAATAATTTGATGTCCTTTTTGCAACCATGACATTTTGTAAGGAGTAGGTTGTACTTTTTTTTACTAATCCCAACTTGTCTACCATTTTTGTAGAAACAAGGTTATCGATGCTTCCACTGTCAATTATCACTTTCCAACATTTTCCTTTGGATTTGCATGTAGTTATGAATAAACTCTTTCTCTAAGCTGGTTCTCCTATCTCTTTCTCTGCCTTAAGCGATACCCTTTTCAACAACAAAGATAATACTTCTTCGGGTGCTTTCAATTTACTCACCATTTTATCCCATTATTTGATCTTAAACTTTCCTTTTCTTGTTCTGGATGTTTGTAGTTCATCCCACCAGATAGCTGCATGACCCCTCAATCTAGTAACTACAAATTTCACCTTATTTTTATCATTAACCTCCTCATAGTCGAAATACTTGTCCACTGAACTAATCCAGTCCATCAGCTCTTCTCCATTGAGATTCCCTTCATACAAAGGTATTTCCACCTTTGGTCTTCCACTTACTTTAGCCAACATCTTGATAACTTTGGTATTTTCATTTTCCTCTTCTTCTTCTTCCTTAGAAGATTTTTCTGCAGCACTAGCAACTCCATCATCAGGTGCTTTCCTCTGAGTAGTCTCCATTGTATCCATCCTTGTATGCAGACTCCAGATCCCATCCAACAGAACTACATTTGCTTCAGGTCTCCCTCGACCTATGCCAACTCCTCTCCTCGGCGGCATGTTTGTTGTAACAAAACTTAATCTCTAGGCTCTGATGCCAAAAATTATGCAGGAGGTTGACAAAATGAGGTGGTAATATGAAAATAGACTAATGGTTAACTTTGTAACCAATGCAGTGCTTAAAAACGGTTTTCTATATGTTTTTTCCCCTGAGGGTCCCACTTTACTAACTAATCACCATTGGTCCCACTTTGACATTTCCTTAGAAGCGAGTGCTTTGATTTGCATCATCGATTGCCTACTTCATATCCAACGGCTATCGCGTCGTATCACGTGCCAACTAGCCGGATGATCACCACCATCGATTGACCCCACTTGATGCAACGGTTGTCACACAATATCACACGGAATCTACCACGCTCATTATCACTTCGGAAGCATTCTAGAAAGGTTGTTTTCTCTTTCCTCCATTTGATATGTGTCAAATACCAAGTCTAATTGTGCAGACTTGGAACAATGCCACTTACCACTTCTTAAGCACACGAGATACCACTTCCCGTTTATCGAATACTACCCATGTGTTTTAAATCTAAATTTTAATAAAAGCACTTAAAAAAATGTTTAGCGTTTAATCTCAATATTAACCTTTAATGTTAATGGATAGAGATTAACGATAAAACACATAAACATATGTGATTTATAAATAAAGCATTAAAACAGAGAAAATACCAGATTAGAGTCCAGAACTCCGATACACAGCTACAATGAATTTCTGCACCAGAACAATGCGTCTGCACCACACTTCAATCAATTTATTCAATAAAATATAAATTACAAAGTCTTGGCCCTCTTGGCTCGATTACAACAATTTGTCTGCCCTCTGTCTCAAACTCAAACCCTATCTTTGTCACACCTCTCGATTACTCACTTGTTCTCGATCATCTCTAGTCTCTCTATCATTATATTCTTTTTCCTTTTATGAATCAAATCCTATCCTAATTGTATTGACAACATGATCCCTATTTTAATCAATCTAACGATTAAATCCCTAGTTTCAAGCTCTTATACACACCTATACTAACAACTTATCTCTTAGTCTAAAATAATAAAATATTCTAATTATTACAACAATTTAGCAAAGATAAATTCGAGAGATCCAACCCTCTCTACTAAAACTAACTTTTGACCACTTAGGTCAATGAAATTCATCTCATGTTAGCCACAACATGTGAACACACAATCACATTTTTGGCTAAGTCCAGATGCTCTTGCATCAGACTCTTGGGTAAGAAAATAATTCTTCATCAAACTTTCAGGATTTACTCCATTCCTATGCAACTCTGTTGTTAGTATCCAACTAGCATCCTCCACTAACTATCACTTCCATTTGACTACTCCAAAACAACTTCCTCCTCTTTCTTGACTATCTTTGGCACTTGTTCTTATCAGTTTAAAGTTTGAACTTCATCCTCTAAAGGTTCTCTATGTAGCTTTGTCTCTATCTCTTCGTATGGATAAAAATCTGCAACATTGAAGATAGGTGATATTTCAATTCCTTCTGGCAACTCAATTTCATAAGCATTATTTGAAAACTTCCTCACAATTCTGCATGGTCCTATATTTTCATTTTTAGTTTATTGTACGTCTCAATAGGAAATATTTCTTTTCTCAAGTATACCATCACTAGATCTCCCACTTGGATTTTTTTTTCTCTTCGCTTCATATTAGCTCTCTGTATGTATTTTCCACTTTTCTTGTAATCTATCTTTGACATCTTCTTGTAATCTCTGCATCTACTCTGCAAACTCTTCAGCTTTTGCACTTCTTATCTCCTATTTACCCAAATTTTTGAGCTCATACACACCTCTTGGATTCATCCAAAAACAATCTGAAATGGACTCATCCCGGTACCTCGATTTGGAGTGTCATTATAATTAAACTCAACTTGAGCTAGTGCTAAATCCCACTGCTTAGGATTTTGATACACTAAACTTCGCAATAGATTCCCCAAGCTTCTGTTTACCACTTTAGTCTGTTCATCTGTTTGAGGATGGTATGTTGAACTGAAACTAAGGTTAGCACCTAGTTTCTTCCAAAGAGTTCTCCAAAAATTCCCAACAAACTTTGTATCCCTATCAGAGAAAATACTTACAGGAAATCCATGTAACCTTACAACTTATCAAAAAAACATATTAGCAATATGTGTTGCATCACTAGTTTTTTTACATGCAATGAAATGTGCCATTTTAGAAAATCTATCTAGCAAAACATAAATGGAATCATTCCTTCTTTGAGTTCTTGGAAAACCCAAAATAAAATCCATACTAACTGCATCCCAAGGTTGGTCTGGTATTGGCAATGGCTGGTACAATCCTGTATTTTGGCTTCTCCCTCTAGCATGCTAACATATCCTGCACTTCTCAGCAAATTTCTTAACATCAGTTTGCATCTTTGACCAATAGTAAAAAGTATTTACCTGGGCAAAGGTTTTTTCTTGTCCAAAGTTCACAAATAATCCTCCGCTATGTTTCTCCTTGATTATGTTTTCTCTCATAGAACATTTGGGAATGCAGAATTTGTTACTTTTAAACAATAAATCTCCTTGGATAAGATAATCCAACCACTGGCTCCTATTATGAACTATTGGATTTTGTACAACTGCATAAATATGTTTGAAATCTACATCATCTTCATACATATCAACCATGCCTTCAAATCCTACAAGACCAACTCTTAATTCTTGCACAATTAAATTTTACCCGCTTAAAGCATCAACAACTTTGTTCAACTTACCACTTGTGTGTTTTATCACGAAAGTAAAGCTCTGTAAAAAATCTACCCACGTGGCATGTTTCTGGTTCTATTTTGGTTGGTTGTTTATAAACTGTAATGCATGATTGTTAGAGTACAATATAAACTCCTTTGATAGCAAATAATGTCTCCATTTTTTTAAAGCTTGTAGAATAGCATAAAATTATTTTTCATAAGAAGAATATTTCTTCTTAGCTTCATTTAGTTTCTCACTAAAGTATGTTATTGGTCTCTGTTCCTGACTCAAAACTGCTCCAATTGCAACTCCACTAGCATCAATTTCAACTTAAAAACTTTTCCAAAATCAGGAAAAGCTAAAACTTGTTATATCAGAGATGGATAGAGGGGGGCTACCTGCACCCCTTAAACCCCCTGTGACTCCCCCCTGCTACGCAATAGGTGCAACGAAGGGGGGGTCTCCACCCCCCTCTAATCCCCCGATTAACTATGCGGGCTAGTCGTGGAAAGAATATAACACAAACCGACATTCTCCCACTTGTTGTTTTCTTTCCACAGGGGGCCACAAGAGAGCTTAGTCAATAATCCAACCTTGTAAGGCCCATTATTTATCTATACCAAGAGAAATTCTCAGAGCTCACAGATTTTGTCAATGCATCTGCAGTATTCTTCAAAGTGTCCACCTTTACTAGCAACACCTTTTTTTCTTCTATCATATCCATCACAAAGTAATACTGAACATCAATGTGCTTTGTCTTTGAATGATATGCATGGTTCTTTGCCAATAAAAATGCACTTTTTCTATCACATTCTATCCTTTTAGCTCCCTGTACTGATCCCATACTTGAAGACAATCTCTACAACAAAACTGCTTCCTTGCTTGCATAAGTGGTTGTCATGTATTCTGCCTCTGTAGTTGATAGTGCCACTACAGATTGTTTCTTACTCATCCAACTGACTGCACCTCCAAATAGGTTAAACACATACCCACTTGTAGATCTTCTCTCATCTAGATCTCCAGCCCAATCTACATCAACAAAGCCATGAATATCCAACACTATGTCCAATCTTGATCTTCCTTGGTAGCACAAACCATAATTACTAGTGCCACACAAATACCTAAAAACCCGCTTCACTGTTGTCCAGTTCTTCTTCGCCAGTTTTGACATAAACTTGCTTAATACTCCCACTGCATGTGCAATGTCTGGTCTAGTACAAACCATTACATACATCAGGCTACTGACTGCACTTACATATGAAACGTGGGACATGTCCTCTTCCTCTTCTTGTGTCTTGGGACATTGTTCAGCAGATAACCTCACACCTATAGGAAAAGGGATTCTTCACCGGTCAACTCTCCCACATACTAAACCTCTCCAGTATTGTCTCGACATACTTCCTTTGGTTTAATCAGAGCTTCCTTTATGGTCAATCTCTTTTAATTTCCATGGCCAAAATGTAGTTTGCAACACCAAGATATTTCATGTTGAATTCGGAGGAAAATTGGGTATTCAAATCCTGGATAATTTCTTTGTTATTTCCAACTAGCAACATATCATCCACATATAAGACCAGATAAACAAGACGGTCGCCAATTAATTTAAAATACACACAGTGATATGCTTTGCTTCTAGTAAAGCCAAGTCCCCATATAATTGTATCAAATTTATGATACCACATCCTTCGTGACTATTTTAACCCATAAAAAGACTTCTTTAACTTGCATACCATTTCTTTCTCACCCTTCATCACAAAACCTTCAGGTTGTTTCATGTAGATCTCCTCTTCTAGATCCCCATGACCATTAAGTCATTAACGTATGACCATTTCCATGAGAGGTAGTCGTAACTGACTAATTTCTCATGATTTTTGAATAGTTCACTTAGCACTCATTGCATCGGGTGATGCCCACAAGGGTGAAGAAGTGGGATTGAAACTAGTGAAATGAATCACATAGCATCAATGATCACTTCCGGGGCTTGCAGCCGGTAACCAGGACTTCCCGGGAGGTCACCCATCCCAGAACTCCTCTGGCTCAAGCGCGCTTAACTGTGGAGTTTTCCCCACAATCAAGCCCACTTAGCTTGCTACCCCATTTGCAAAACCTTAGCAAGTATTGTGCCTCATGAACCATTCAATTAGAGATCCCTTGACTCTTTTTGAATTTAAGTATGGGGGTTTCCGCAGTGCATTATATTAGATATCATTTTTTTGGGATTCAACTGTGTTAATTAAGTCATTAACGTATGACCATTTCCATGAGAGGTAGTCGTAACTGACTAATTTCTCATGATTTTTGAATAGTTCACTTAGCACTCATTGCATCGGGTGATGCCCACAAGGGTGAAGAAGTGGGATTGAAACTAGTGAAATGAATCACATAGCATCAATGATCACTTCCGGGGCTTGCAGCCGGTAACCAGGACTTCCCGGGAGGTCACCCATCCCAGAACTCCTCTGGCTCAAGCGCGCTTAACTGTGGAGTTTTCCCCACAATCAAGCCCACTTAGCTTGCTACCCCATTTGCAAAACCTTAGCAAGTATTGTGCCTCATGAACCATTCAATTAGAGATCCCTTGACTCTTTTTGAATTTAAGTATGGGGGTTTCCGCAGTGCATTATATTAGATATCATTTTTTTGGGATTCAACTGTGTTAATTAAGTCATTAACGTATGACCATTTCCATGAGAGGTAGTCGTAACTAACTAATTTCTCATGATTTTTGAATAGTTCACTTAGCACTCATTGCATCGGGTGATGCTCACAAGGGTGAAGAAGTGGGATTGAAACTAGTGAAATGAATCACATAGCATCAATGATCACTTCCGGGGCTTGCAGCCGGTAACCAGGACTTCCCGGGAGGTCACCCATCCCAGAACTCCTCTGGCTCAAGCGCACTTAACTGTGGAGTTTTCCCCACAATCAAGCCCACTTAGCTTGCTACCCCATTTGCAAAACCTTAGCAAGTATTGTGCCTCATGAACCATTCAATTAGAGATCCCTTGACTCTTTTTGAATTTAAGTATGGGGGTTTCCGCAGTGCATTATATTAGATATCATTTTTTTGGGATTCAAAAATCATGAGAAATTAGTCAGTTACGACTACCTCTCATAGAAATGGTCATACGTTAATGACTTACTTAACGCAGTTGAATCCCAAAAAAATGATATCTAATATAATGCACTGCGGAAACCCCCATACTTAAATTCAAAAAGAGTCAAGGGATCTCTAATTGAATGGTTCATGAGGCACAATACTTGCTAAGGTTTTGCAAATGGGGTAGCAAGCTAAGTGGGCTTGATTGTGGGGAAAACTCCACAGTTAAGCGCGCTTGAGCCAGAGGAGTTCTGGGATGGGTGACCTCCCGGGAAGTCCTGGTTACCGGGTGCAAGCCCCGGAAGTGATGATTGATGCTATGTGATTCATTTTACTAGTTTCAATCCCACTTCTTCACCCCTGTGAGCAACACCCGATGCAATGAGTGCTAAGTGAACTATTCAAAAATCATGAGAAATTAGTCAGTTACGACTACCTCTCATGTGAACTATTCAAAAATCATGAGAAATTAGTCAGTTACGACTACCTCTCATGGAAATGGTCATACGTTAATGACTTACTTAACGCAGTTGAATCCCAAAAAAAATGATATCTAATATAATGCACTGCGGAAACCCCCATACTTAATTTTAATTTTGATGTTCATCTTATTTCTTTGTTGTAAATACTTGTAGATAATTTCAGTATGAATTCATGTTATGGCCACGTTTTGTTATGTGAAGGTTGATCTCCTTTCAGTAGCTAGCTTTTATGTGAGAAGGATAACCTGGATCTCCTCAATTAGGAGCCTCTTCTCCATGAGCTAGACTAAGCTGAAACAATATTTACTTTCTTATATGCTTTCCTAGATTACATTTATGTGAAGATTATTTTCCTTTCAGTAGCTAGTTTTTATGTGAGAAGGACAACCAAGATCTCCTCAGTTAGGAGACTCTTTTCTATCTTCTAAAGTAAAATAATTCCATTGATCAAACATTTTTATGCTTTCATAAAATAGATCTGATAGTTTAGATTTGTAATATGCATTTCCATTCTAAACAAACTTCCTACACCAGTTTTATCTAAAGTCCCATATATTTTGGTTTGCTTCTAAGTTTACAAAACCCTCGAGTTGATAAATTAAAAGACAAGGATTTAATAAACAATTAAATCACCCAACATTTTGGTGCCGTTGCCGGGGATGCAAACTTAGATGTAAGCTAGCTAGGAGGATTGTTTAAGGTGAATTTTCATTTAGGACCATTTTTTTTTAAGGTTAATTACATTTAGGAATTTTCATTTAAGTTTATTCTCATATAGAAAAAATAGAATTAGAACACAAATCAAAACCCCCATTCACTAAAAAATGAAAACACAATAAAAATCCATATGTATATATGGAAGAACAATGAGTATAAGTTTGGAACAACTCACTCAGATCCTAGCAAGAGTGAGGATCTTTTCTTCTTGCGAAGAAGAAATCTTGACAACAGCCAAAAGCTTAACTACTCTAGAAAAAAACAATGAATTAACATCTGAAAAATCCTGTATATTTGATGATGAACAATTATTTGAACAGGAGAATGAGAAGGACGAAGAGAAGTTGCAGCATGATCTGAATCAGAGTGGAAATCACGCCTATGAAAGCCTTATCGAAAGGTGGTTTCGATGGTTTCAAACAAGTACAAGGTTAGATCAATTTCATTTTTGTTTTTATTTCATTAAATCACACTCACAAAAACTAGATTCGATCATCGTTGAATATTTTCATTTTAAAATTGCAAAATTGAAAATGAACATATTTTCACTACTATTGCTTGAATGGTTACATTGGAAATTTAATTACACGTAATGGTTTGTAATTTTCAATTAGCATAGAGTAGGTAGGATGATATTTTATGTTTCGAATAAGTATGCTCTCCTCCTGTGTTTTCGCATGATCTCGAGGATCAGAAAGTAAGTAGAAAAAAAAAATCATCCTAAATCAATAAAAAATCCTAGGTTGTTTTAGGGTTAGAATAAAATTTAAATTCTTAAAAAAAATAAATTTTGATTTTAAAACAATAAAAATAAAAATAAAAATAATTGGAATAAAATTCATTTTTTTTTAGTAAAGAAAATTCGGATAAAATTCAATTAAAAAAAAAGTAATTTAAATTAATTAAAAAAAGATTAGGAATGAAATTCAATTTGTTAAACAAAATCATTAGAAAAAAACATACTCTATATATTCTTTGCATATATTCTTCGGTGAAAGAGTTCTGAGGCTCGGTGAAAGAGTTAAACATGTACTTTATATATTCTTCGTATATATTCTTCGGTGAAAGAGTTTTGAGGCTCGATGAAAGAGTTAAAAAAATACTCTATATATTCTTTGGTGAAAGAGTTCTGAGGCTCGGTGAAAGAGTTAAACACGTACTCTATATATACGTCGGTGAAAGAGTTTTGAGGCTCGGTGAAAACGTTAAACACGTACTTTATATATCCTTTGCATATATTCTTTGGTGAAAGAGTTCTGAGGCTCAGTGAAAGAGTTATTCAAGTATGAATATTTCACCACAGTTACCAAATATTACCAAGGGCAAACCTAGCATAGTTACTCTACAAGGCCTTTATGAGTATATAGAGTCTTTAGAGAAACGTAGAGAAGAAAGAGAAGCCAAGCTACAAAAAGAGTTAGAAGCTATGCTGGAAAGTAAATTTGCATCTCTTGAAGACACGATCCAAAAACAAATTGAAAATAAAATAGAACTTTTGGAGAATAAAATGGAGGCAATGGACACTAGATTGCAGGTTATAGAAAAACAAAACCAAGATACTAACCAACCATCCCAGGAAGGAGATGTTGATACTTTAGAGAGTCTTAAAATGAAAGACATGATTAAAGAACTAGAAGAAAAAGTTAATAGCCGCCTCACCCTAAATAATGTGGTAGATAAGTTAGATATCAAACCAATTGTTGGGCCTCAAAATAGTCCCTATTTTCACTCCATTATTCACCAATATTTTCACATTTACCTTCATGTCACCTCCATTCCACCTCCATATCATTACATTTACCTCATTATTGGGTTCTAACAATATTTTTCCAAAGTTTATTAATTCTTAACATTTCTAAGTGAATTTATGGCTAAAACTTAGAAAATAATATGCTTAAACTTATACCTAACAATTAGCATGAGTTTGTTGACATGTGTAGGTTGCAAGGAAGCTTCCAAGACACCTTTTTGTGGCCTTGAATGATCAAATTCGAATTTGATAAGATACACCTCATGGAAAAGATCATGGACCTCATGGAGGAAATCATGGAGGATAGGGTTATGTGTCTAGATGGTTGAGAAATGTATGGAACTAAAAGAGAGATTAATGGATCATCATTATGAGTTTGTTATCTCCTCTCATTGTATAAATAGGAGTACCTCCTCCATTCCAAGGGGAGGACTCTTAGAGCATTGTATCCAATTGATGATGGAATAGAATAAAGCTTCATTTTTCATACATTTCCATTATGTAGTTTTATTTCCATTATGTAGTTTTTAGATATAGGTTTGCTTAATGTAGTATATGGACTAATTTGTCTTGTTCTTAGGAGAATTGAGCTCACTCTAAAAGGATGAGAGAAACATGTTATTTCATATTAGATTTTATTTCATTTCATTGTTTAGATGTTTAAGGATTTGATTGGTGAATGAGTTTTGAATTAAAACCTTATCAGCATATGAGAGAACAACCAAGGGTCTAAGTTAGACTCTCTCTCTATTTGATTTGCATGATAATTGGAATTCATTCTTTTGCTTCTATGTTTCAAGTATCATATGAGGAGATACCAAGAGTCTAAGTTAGGCTCTCTCTCCAATGATTTATATGGTAATTGAAATTCATTCTTTTGTTTTTATGTTTCAAGTCATTTCATTTAGTTTACGCTTATGGATGAATTTTAGTCTAGTCTGGATTAGTACAAGAGAGGACAATCAAGAGACTAAGTTAGTCTTTCTCTCTATGAATCTAAACAACAATTAAAGTTCATCCTCTCATTTGCATTTTAAGTTTCTAGTTTTATTATTTCTCTATGATACTGTAGGGAAGGACAACCAGGATCTCCTTAGTTAGGAGCCTCTTCCCTTGCATATTATATTGAATCGTAGGTAATTTAATTAGACATAGAATTAGTCGCCTACTCCTGCACATATAGTGCTGGAATCATCAAAAGCTTACGAGTTTCCCTGGTCGATATTTAATGCAGCAATTTAAGCACAATAAATTGCCCAACATTTTGGCGCCGTTGCCGGGGAACTGGTGCTAAGGGAGTAGGCATTAGAATTTAATTCAGTATTTATTTTTCTTTAGACAAAATAACTTGTGAGACCTGGTGACAGCAGGATCTTCATAAGGGAGTTTAAGTTTGAGTTTTTTATGTTTTAGTGTTTAGCTAGCTTTAAATTTCACCTTTCAAGCAAACCCCCCCTGCATAAATAAACACAAATCAATCGATTAGTATGCTCTCTTCCTGCGCTTCGTGCGATCAGGAAGATCAAAAAGTCTATTGATTTTGTTCAAATAAAAAAAACACTCTTGCTGGAAAATTAAATAACGAATTTTGTGAATAAAAAAAACAACATCTTTAAAGTTTTTTTTTAAGATGAAATTTAGTTTTTTTTAGTTTTAGATTTAAAAAATAAAAAAATTTCATTTTAGATTTAAAACTAAAAAAATTCCACAAAATAATAGTAATATATGTATCATAACATATATTATTATTATTAAAAAAAAACTAACCATTTTGTTATTTTTAGATATTAAAAAAATTAACCATTTTTTTGTAGAGCTTTAAAAAATTTGCAAAATATTAAACAACATTTCAAAAATAAAAAAAAATTCATGTAATAATATATATATATATATATATATATATATATATATATATATTATTAAAAAAAACAACAAAATAAAAAAAAAATCGACTTTCATTCTTCTGTTTTTGTTTTGATGGAAATAGTTTTTGTTTTTTTTTATTATTTAAAAAAAAAAAAACAATAAAAAAACTAAATTATTGGACTACTTTTGCCAATGTTCTGCAGCCGCAGCAAGTGCAGCTCCGGGCTTTGGACTCGGCTTTACACTTCCAAGCAATGGAGAAAAAGCCGGTGACCGAAATAAAAGTAATAACGAAGCAGGCGTTGCAGCGGCAAATGCCGGAGGCTTACCAGCAAAATCCATGAATGCCGACTTCTTCATGCTCAAACTAAGCCTCAATTCAGCCACATCTACAGCCGACCGAACTTTGCTGGAAATTTCAGTTTTCTGAAATCTATTATCTATTGAATGCAAGGTCTTGCCTCTTGGTTGAAAATTTAGAAAGAAGTTTGAATCGGGATGGCTACGAGGGCCCGAGCCGACTACGATCACCTCATAAAGCTGCTGATGATCGGCGACAGCGGTGTCGGTAAAAGTTGCCTCCTGTTGCGTTTTGTTGATGACTCCTTTACAACAAGTTTCATAACTACCATAGGGATTGACTTCAAAATTAGGACCATCGAATTAGATGGAAAGCGGATCAAATTACAGATTTGGGACACGGCTGGTCAAGAGCGCTTCCGCACTATTACCACTGCATATTATCGGGGTGCAATGGGAATTCTGATCCAGTTAAGGTTGAGCTTAACCGGCTTGACAATGAAGTGAGAGATAAGGATCGTGAATTAGCTGAAGCTCAGGCAGAAATCAAGGCTTTGAGGTTGACAGAGCACATGAAAGAAACGGCAGTGGAAGAGCTAACGGAGATACTGGCGAAATCATAGGAAATGCATTGATGATCGAGGATTTTTCTCTGATGCGATGATGACTTGCATTGATGATCGAGGATTTTTCTCTGGCGCCAGCTGTTCCTATCGACCGACTTGCATTTCGAACGATTTGACAAATTTTGAACGCGGTTTTTGATCAGGTAATGCGTGTATCCGTATGTATTTGTGGGTGACTGGTTCTGTGTATGCGTTTGTACCTGATGCTGGATGTCCATAAATTGCTGCTGCAACCATATACAAAACCTATTGCCAATGCCTACGGAAGATTTCTCTCAACTGCAACAAAGTACCATCGCCAGTTGCAACGTTCTGTGAGACAGACATTAAAAAGTATGAGCTTACAGCTGCTTTGGCTACGAAAGAGCTCGTTTGGTTTATGGCATCTGCCTTGTTGGCGTTGCCAGTGTTCGGCATATTGATGGCGTATTCATCCGTTTTCAGCAGTGGTAAGAAGGCCCGCAAACCCGGTCGAAACAATTCCACTGGTCATGTAAACAGGAAACATAAGCGCAGACATATTGACAAGTAATTCTGCGAAATGGGGTTTTGATGAGATGAGTCACTGCTGATAGACTCATCTCATTCCCTCGTTTAACGTCTGCAGCCTTCAATTCCTCTGATTCACACACACACTCATTCTGCGTTTTCTCCCTCGGAATCATTCATATCTCTTTCATTTTATGGTTGTGGCTATTTTTCCTATCCAGGTGCGCCAACTCAATTCAAAGGGAAATTTTGATACAAAGTCTTCAAAATTGACAACTTTGATCAAAATGACAGCAGAAGGATGCCTGTTAGTAATAATCCTATTCATCTATTCATTCAGGACTCAGATTCCCCAAATGGTGATACCTGTACTCTATGGTGTGCATCTCTGCTTGTTTATTGATGTCTTTCTTGGAAGCCTGTCAGCTCTTGCAAATGTTTGTTTGGGAGTAGAAATAGAACCCCATTTCAACAAACCCTACCTGTCCAGCTCCCTGGAAGACTTATGGGGAAAAAGATGGAACCTCACTGTAACCAAAACTCTTCGCCCATCTGTGTATTATCCAATCCTGAACATCTGCTGGAATACCCACAAAAGATTACAGAAGAAAAATGCAGGAAACCAGCAAATAGAAGCTAATCCAGAGGAGCCTCCTTTCTGGGCACGAGCAGTTGCAATATGGTTGACATTTTTAGTTTCTGGGTTGATGCATGAACTCCTCTTCTTTTATGTCACCGAGACAAGACCCACGTGGGAGGTTACAGTTTTCTTTATCTTCAATGGTGTGTGCACAGCCATCGGAGTTGGTTTGAGAAGAGGCTTGTCTCGTTACATCACATTGCCAAAATTCATTAGCATTCCTCTGACTTTGATTTTTCTATCAAAACCATCGGAGTTACACACACACATTGCATTTTGTTTTTATATTTACTAGCAAAATGAATCGCATCCATCTCGTGGCAGCGTCGTATTAGCGTTGCATGCCTCTGTGGACTCTGAAGAAAGACACAATTATGGTTATGAAGATGTATGCGCGGAAGATTGAAAAGGAGAGGAATATGAACATGGCAGGATCCATGAATACAGTGGAAAGATCGCCGGTGGTTATGAGCTTACGGTTTGTTTTTTTAATTAGTTTTTTTATTTTATTCTTTACAACTAAAAAAATTCTAAAAAAATCCACATAAATAATAAATTAAAAACAATGTTTTTAATTTGTTATTTAAATAAAAATAAAAAATTGTGTGTTGTTTTTAATTTGATATTTGGATAAAAATAAAAAAATTAGTTTGTAGTGTTTTTTTTTTATTTAAATAAAAATAAATAAAAAAAATATTTTGTGTAATATTTTGGAAAAAAAAAAAAATCAAAACCACACAAAATAATTTTTGTTTTTATTTAAAATAAAATTTTCTTTATTTAAAAAAAAAATATATAAATAAATACTAACTTCATTTTAAGGTTTTCCTAAATAAATTTTGTTGATTTTACAATTTTAAAAGAAAATTCAACTTGAATAATAAATTAATTTTTTTTTATTTTTTTTAATTTATTGTTTAAAAAACAGTAAAATCAACATAAAAAAATTCACAAAATTTACACAGACTTGAAAATAAAAAAAATCGGATACTTGGAAACAAATTACAAAAATCGGTTTATCAACCAATGGTGGATTCTTGTTTCGATAGCTTTAAGTTTCCATTCACATCTTTCTGTTCTATGCTTTATGACGCACTAATATGCAGGACATAATTGCCAAGCACATGAGTTATCGAACACAAACAGGGAGTATTATTTTTCATGGTTAGTTTTAAAATGGATTGAAACTTAAATCATGAATTGAGTCACTTGCAACAATTTGATTTTTCCTAAATCTGATTTATTTGGTATGAAATTTTTGCGTAAGAATCATGAAGGAAATGATCAATTCTTCTTGAAAAAACTTATGTTTCCTTTCTGCCAAGTTTTTTTCACAGGTTACAAGATAACAAAGTGATCATTCAGGAGATTACATTGTGACGACAATTAGTCTTCCAAAGACTAAATTCATGAAAATTTCTGAAGACAAATCCATCTCCACAACCACTACCTTCCACCTCCCTTTCTGAAAAAATTTGAATCCCATCAACTGTACATCCATAACGCATGACATTTCCATATCCATTTTTCACAGCAAGAGTCCTTATTCATACATCATGCATTTCCTTATTGTCATTTTCCATGTCATTACCATTCCCCTTCATTTCCACCAATAAAACTCTGCTTGAGTCAAAGTCCTAGAGTCTATGTATCATTGAAAAAACACCTAGAGGCTTGCATGCCTTAATGGCAAGTACTCTTGCCAATGAACAATGGGAGTACATTAATATCCCTTGTTCGTTGGATCTTGTAGGTGACTCGACTACGACAAATTTATTATTACCTACAAAGATGTGTTAGGCATCTTGACTCCCATTGGAATCAATGGTGGGAGCTCTTGTGTTGGCTAGGGGCATTCATTAACGGCCACTAAGTCAACAACTTCTTGCTATGTTCGACATCGACACATTTAATCACATAGCAAGATTTGTGCCATCGAGCGTTGAAGACTTGAAGACCCATATTTTGTAGCAAATGAAGCCAATTTCCATACATTGTATTCCCATTCATTGTATACATTGTATTTCACTTGAGGACAAGTGAATAAATAAGGCTGGGAGGAAAATGTAACTTCTATATTTTGTATACCTTCCAAGCCTTATATATTTTCAACCATATTCAGCAAGACTCATCAGATTCATCATCCAGCAGCAGATACAACTTTCAGCCATGTTCAGCAGACTCCTCAGATTTTTTCATCCAGCAGCAGAGGATCCAGCAACCGATACAATAATACATATTCATCTTTCACCCACAGCTTGAAGAAGCAGATTTAGAGCAGAATTGTGACAGCTGCACATGCATGATTCATGCATGATTTTTCCAACCAAGTAAAGAAGACCATGAACAAAAGTTCTTGCAGCCACACGTGCACAGCTCTCATCCATTTTGGAAGGGTAAGTTAAGCTGTGATATTTTCTAACTTTTAACCATTAAATTCCTTGAAAAGTTAGAATAATAATTTTTGGAAAAACTTCACTTCCTTTTTCCTTGCTTTCCCCATTTCACATAATTTTCCAAATCATCCGTTTAAGGGGAAGGATACATCCACATTCATATATCACATTCATATAACATCCACATTCATATATCACATTCTTAACCCCACTTACCTTCAAGCTATATTCACTATTACATGAGCATACAAATGGCTTTGTCAAAAGTATTTAAAAGTTAATTGGATGCTAACAGAATCATGGTTGTTACACAAGAACCAACCATGATGCATTCCAACAAAATGCCAACACAAGCATGGTTGTTACACAAGAACCAACCATGATGCATTCCAACAAAATACTCTGCAATAAAAAGCACATTATCATTATGCAAAGGTCATACATTGAATGCAACAAACAAAATATGGTTGAAACACAAGAACCAACCAAGTTGTAATTCATCAAAAATGCTTTGCAAAAGTTAAGTAAATGATATCATGCAGAGTTCGAGCCAAAGCTCAAGTACCAAAACGTAATATAATAGATTGCATGAGGACATGTAATACCATTGATTGCATGAGGACATGCAATATCTTGAGTTTGCGGGAGATGTTGGGCCTCAAAATAGTCCCTATTTTCACTCCATTATTCACCAATATTTTCACATTTACCTTCATGTCACCTCCATTCCACCTCCATATCATTACATTTACCTCATTATTGGGTTCTAACAATAATTTTCCAAAGTTTATTAATTCTTAACATTTCTAAGTGAATTTATGGCTAAAACTTAGAAAATAATATGCTTAAACTTATACCTAACAATTAGCATGAGTTTGTTGACATGTGTAGGTTGCAAGGAAGCTTCCAAGACACCTTTTTGTGGCCTTGAATGATCAAATTCGAATTTGATAAGATACACCTCATGGAAAAGATCATGGAGAAGATCATGGACCTCATGGAGGAAATCATGGAGGATAGGGTTATGTGTCTAGATGGTTGAGAAATGTATGGAACTAAAAGAGAGATTAATGGATCATCATTATGAGTTTGTTATCTCCTCTCATTGTATAAACAGGAGTACCTCCTCCATTCCAAGGGGAGGACTCTTAGAGCATTGTATCCAATTGATGATGGAATAGAATAAAGCTTCATTTTTCATACATTTCCATTATGTAGTTTTATTTCCATTATGTAGTTTTTAGATATAGGTTTGCTTAATGTAGTATATGGAATAATTTTTCTTGTTCTTAGGAGAATTGAGCTCACTCTAAAAGGATGAGAGAAACATGTTATTTCATATTAGATTTTATTTCATTTCATTGTTTAGATGTTTAAGGATTTGATTGGTGAATGAGTTTTGAATTAAAACCTTATCAGCATATGAGAGAACAACCAAGGGTCTAAGTTAGACTCTCTCTCTATTTGATTTGCATGATAATTGGAATTCATTCTTTTGCTTCTATGTTTCAAGTATCATATGAGGAGATACCAAGAGTCTAAGTTAGGCTCTCTCTCCAATGATTTATATGGTAATTGAAATTCATTCTTTTGTTTTTATGTTTCAAGTCATTTCATTTAGTTTACGCTTATGGATGAATTTTAGTCTAGTCTGGATTAGTACAAGAGAGGACAATCAAGAGACTAAGTTAGTCTTTCTCTCTTTGAATCTAAACAACAATTAAAGTTCATCCTCTCGTTTGCATTTTAAGTTTCTAGTTTTATTATTTCTCTATGATACTGTAGGGAAGGACAACCAGGATCTCCTTAGTTAGGAGCCTCTTCCCTTGCATATTATATTGAATCGTAGGTAATTTAATTAAACATAGAATTAGTCGCCTACTCCTGCACATATAGTGCCGGCATCATCAAAAGCTTACGAGTTTCCCTGGTCGATATTTAATGCAGCAATTTAAGCACAATAAAGTGCCCAACACCAATTAAAGATGAAATGAAAAAATTAATAGAATTAGACCACGAATGTAACAAAAGGGCCTTGAACCTTATAATATTCAGTTTAAAAGAGGAAGAAGATGAGGATACTTTAGCCTTAGCCCAGACAAAATTACATAATAGATTAGAATTTGAAATAGTGTGTCTCACAGAAGCAACAAGGTTGGGGAAATTAATCGAGAATAAAGGAAGACTAATCCACATAAAGGTGAGCTCCACTGATCATAGGTATGATATACTTAGTAAAACCTCAAGTCTAAAAGGAAAAGGAATATTCATAAATGAATATCTCATTCCAAAAGATCAAGCAGAATTAAGAAAGGAGGTTCAAAAGGTAAAAGAAGCTAGAAAGGAAGGAAAATGGGCAATAATCAGAAATAGAAAAGCCTTTATTCGAGATAGAAACCAAAAAGATAGTAATCAATAGCAATTAAACATGCTCCAGATCCTTTCTTGGAACTGTCGAGGCTTCCCATGGAACAAAGGCCCTAAGCTAAGTTGGATTTCAAATGATGTTGATATTATTTTTCTTGTTGAAACTTGGGAGCACGAAGAATCTAAGGTCCCTAACATAGATGAATTTACACTATGGTCTACCTGGAACAAGCGATCCTCCTGTAGAGGCATTGGGGGAATAGCTTGTTACATTAAGAAGAACATCTCCCCCCATGCTAGGATTTATAAAAACGACCCTCACAACCAATATAGTTGGATAGAGATCAGAGACATTAATAATAAAAAGTCCTACATAGCAATATGTTATTTCCCCCCCATCAATTCTAACTTCTATAAGAAGAAGAATCTAGATAAAACTAACTCTTACAATGGTTTAGAGAATGATATTTCTAGCCTAAGGAATGATGGTAATATCCTTTTAATAGGTGACTTTAATGCTCGAACTTCAAACAACCAAGCTATTATTCTAAGAAATCATTCCAACCCTAATCCTCTTTGGTTAGATGAAGACCCTACTCTAGCTAGTAGGTACAAAAGGAGCTCTGAAGACCTCGGGGAAAATTTGTTTGGGTCAGAGCTAGTCAAGCTCTGTAGTGCTCAGGATCTCATAATTTGCAACGGTCTAAAGAAGTGGCCCAATTCCAGTAGGATCCATGGACTTGGTAGCAGCGTGGTAGACTACGTTATTTCCGATCTCCCATTATACAACGAAATAATAAATTTTGACATCTTAAACGACCACGAACCTGACTCTGATCATAGGCCTTTACTTATAACTCTCAATTTTGTCATGCATAGAGTTCCCATAGAAAATAATACTTACAGCCAAAAGAACTTAATATTTGATAGAAATAAAAATGGTCTCTTTCTAAATGAATTAAAAACTAATTTTCTTCCTTTATCTAGTATAGACAACATAGAAGACCTCTATCATAATTTTACTACAACCCTCTCAAAATTCTATTAACAAGTTCTCAATTGAAGTTTCAAATAATAAAAGAAATAGCAAAACCAATCCATGGTATGACAAAGATTGTAAAAGTGCGAGGAGAGCAATTAAGGAAGTTGTTGACGAATCTCTTAAAATGGACAAGATAAAAATATACAAAGCCCTAACTAAAAGGAAAAGAGGTAGTACATTCGTCAAAGACAAGAGAATCTCTTACACCTCTCTAAGGTAGCCCCTAAGAAATTTTGGAGGCAGATTCTGACTAGGAAGACTAAAGATAATAATAAAATTGCTCTTCACGATTGGAATTCCTATCTTAAAAAGCCTTATGAATTTCCAAATGTCATGGATAATTTGGAAACCCTGCTCACAACAAAAGAAGTTTTCTCTTTAGAATACATTAAGTTTGGGGTTAATCGCCTCGCTAATGGGAAAGCTAAGGACATTGAAGGTTACCAGGCAGAAATCTTAAAAATTGGAGGTCCTATCCTCATCCCCCACATCCACAAGCTTTTCAATCAAGCAGTCAAGCAAGGGTTCCCTAAAACTTGGACTGAGAGCCTTATTATCCCTATTTTTAAAAGTGGGGATACAAATAACCCCTCTAATTATCGGACAATTATGATCAACCCTCTCTTAGCCAAGTTATATGGTAGTATTTTGGAAAAGAAGTTAAGCATATGGCTTGAAAGTGAAGGTAAGAGGGCTAAAGGCCAAGCAGGTTTCAGAAGGCATCACTCAACAACAGACCACCTCGTTACGCTTAGGATCATTGCGAAGGAATGTCGTAATGATAAATCCAATTTATTTTTTTGCTTTGTGGGCTTCAGAAAGGCTTTCGATACGGTTCCTAGATACAACCTTTGGAATAGATTAGAAGAGCTAAAGGTTCCTCTCAAGTTGAGAGCTGCCGCTATAAGGTTCTACGAGAATGTAATTGCGAAGTTAAAGAGCAATGAGGGGTGGTCGAAAGATATTAAGTGTAACATCGGAGTTAAACAAGGTTGCCCCCTCTCCCCTACCCTATTTGGCATTTACATCGATAAGCTCGAAGGCTATTTAGAGGAAGCAAGATGTGATGGCACGATCTTAGCTAGGATAGTCGTCATCCTTCTTCTCTATGATGATGATATTGTTCTTTTGGCAAGGTGCCTGTCTGATCTTGATAAGAAACTCATGCTTCTTAAGGATTTCTACTCTACCATGGGTATGACGATTAACACTGACAAAACCAGGGAAAATTTTAAGAACCCCCCCAAATTTACATGTATAATAAATGGGCGAATCTCCATGGTATATAGGAAAAATGGAAGACGATTTTATCAATAATATGATATGTATATATAACTTTTTGGCGAATCTCTCACCAGGCATGGCGAATATTTTACTCAATTATAAAATCTTGTGTTTATTGAATACACAAATGAAATCATTGCATTTCTTTAAAGTATCTTTTGAAATCAAAATTACCGAAATTACATATCGATAACCTAGTGGGTGTAGGATAAAATTCACCCGTGCCATTCATAGAAAGCATGAGAAAAGACCTAATACTATATATAAAAACAAGAAAAATTCAAATTCATCACTTCTAGGGACCTCGTAACCACCTTGCCAATACACAAGTATGTTCTTGTTTGCAATTAGAAAAATTACCCAAATTACAATCTGTTTACTCCAGCATATGTTGGAAAGTTATAGAAGGATGACTAGTGCAATCAATCCATTCCTTTTAGCCCTGGATTTGTTTCAGTTTAAAACAGAAATATACAAATATATTTGTCCAATGTCTATGCTTTAACCATTCACCTTAAGATGTTTTTACAATATAATGTCCTAAGTCTATTTAATATCTTCATTATCATAAAAACCAACCTATATCCATCTTAACTTCACATCTACCACTCTTAGGGGGATGAAATCTATTTATCCCTCTGAGCACTTGGTAGACCTAGAATTAAGATGGATCTAAGATGATAGAATTTCCCCTTTAAATAGTCTATGCTCACATGAATACCATGGTATTACCATGGGTCAATACCATGGGTTATCATAAACTTGGAGCTTAAAAATTACTATTAGTAATTTAAAAAAATTAATAAAATTAATAGTTGATTTTTATTTTATTTTTTCTTTTAACCAAGCTAAAATGTTTAACATACATTAAATTACAACATCCATTTTTACTCTTGATTGGATCAAATATTTTTTCACTCTATGCTAGTTTGCATATCACGATATTTGATACCTCTTGGGGTTTAGTAGATCCAGAGTAAAGATGGATCTATGCTGGTTTAATTCCCCCATTTAAATAGGCTACATTCCAAGTGAATACCATGGGTCAATACCATGTGCCATTTTGGTGAATACCATGGGTCAATACCATGTGCCATTTTTATTTTTATTAATACTAATATTAGGGTTAATAATGTTTTTTTGCATCATTTTAATAACAATCTAGTCCATAGTATTTGTCCCATAGTATTTTTCCCATAGGTTTCACCTAAATATAACGGATTTTTTGAGTGTTCGTAAATATAAGGTGAATTATGGAGTAAATATAAAAAAATGTTTTATTTGTTTACCATACCTCTCATTTATTTATATTTTTATTAATTTACCATACCTCTTTTACAAATATGGTATTTGGCCCATAGGATTCACTTAAATAAAACCTCTTTCTTGAGCCTTCATAAATAGAACGAGGGTTATGGACTAAGTATAAAAAGAGGTTTTATTTATTTACCATGCGTCTAGTTTATTTATATTTTTATTTATTTACCATACCTTTTGAGTAAGTATAAAAAGACATTTTATTTATTTACCATACCTCCACTTTACTTATATTTTTATTTGTTTACACCCTTGCTTGTATATAAGGCGACTTATGGAGTAAATATAAAAAATGTTTTATTTATTTACCATACCTCTCATTTATTTATATTTTTATTAATTTACCATACCTCTTTTATAAATATGGTATTTGGGCCTTTGGCCCATAGGATTCACTTAAATAAAATGAATTCTTGAAAATGGGCGAATGGATTCACTTAAATAAAACCTATTCTTGAAAATGGGTGAATGGAAGGTTGTAACTCCTAATTTCAAGGGCTAAATTTACCTTTTTTACCCTCTCCGTTAAAATAAGGTGGGCTATTTGAGGTGATTTGTAAAAATGTACTATGATACAAAATATTCGCCCACTAAAAATTTAAAACCCCTTAATTTCGCCAAAGGGCGAACATTCGCCCCTAAAATTTTCTATGGACAAAACAAAAGTTATGATTATCAAATCTAAGAAGGACACTTACGCTAATTTTATGTATGACAATAATAACTTGGAGGAAGTGTATTCTTACAAGTACCTAGGAATTGATATTCATCACAAGCTCAACTGGAACCATAACATTGAGAAAAGGATTAATGGGGGGTGGAAAGCTTATTTTGGTCTTGAAAATAATTGTAAAACAGCAAACCTCGTAATGGGGGATAAAAAGAAGTTCCTCTTTGAAATTTTAGTCACTCATGTTATCTTATACGGTTGTGAGGTTTGGGGTTGTAGCATCTCCAGAGAATCATGGAGAAAGATTGAACAAATCGAGAAGCGTTTTATAACTTATAACCTGAAAATTAAAAGTAATACACCCTATCCTATTCTCCTTATAGAGGCAGGTATTTCCGCTATTGAGAGCCTAGCTATGATTAGGTTTCTGTTGTACAAGCACAAACTCAATAACATAGACGATCATAGACTTCCTAAGCTAGCTTTAAATTCTAGCCAAAACCACCTAAGGCTCAATTGGGGGTGGCATAAAGACACAAGGGTCTGGTTAAACTATTGGGAGATCAACGAGAATGATGCATTTGCAAAACATAAATAACATTAAAGATATTGTTACTTCTAAGTTCAAAGAAAAAATGTGGTGTGAGAAAGATTTAGCGGCTAAAAGAAAATTAAGTTACTATAAGAAGGTCATCAACCCCACCCTAGAAGATCAAAAGTATCTCTCTATTTTAACTAGCTCAAAGAAGAAAATTAGTATAGCAAAGATTAGAATGAATTCTCATGAGCTCCATAGTGAAACAGGTCATTGGGCAGTTCCTAAAATGCTATGGATGGAAAGGATGTGCCATATATGTGAGAATAGGAACATCGAGGATGAAAACCACTTCCTCTTAGAATGCCACGCATGCAACCACATTAGATCTAAGTTTCACAATCTTTGTTACAATACTAACCTTCATAGCCTTTTACAATGTCAAAATTATAGTGAGCTTGGGAGGCTTCTCTCTAAGCTTTTTGAGCATAGGAATAAAATCTTAAATCAAAATAAATAATTTGTTTCTTTAGGTCCGATAGACCAATGTTTGGTGTCAGTGGACGTTAACCATCAGCATCATCCTCATCATCAAAAAACAATATGTTATAGACATTTTTGTGCCTTACAACATTGAGCATGAAATGTCCATAATCCAAGGGATCCAAAGTCCTTAAAAGAGTTGTTCCTGCCCCTAAAGGAACAAGGTCAACCAATGACAGCTTCTCCCAGAAGTTCTCCACCAAAAACCACTCATAAACAGTCAATTCAGGATCAATTCAGAGGCTCCACTAGCTTCCTGCATTGAAATGCAGAGGCTACACTGGCTAGGTGCACTCCAATGCAGGTGGAAGCACTACCAGGGTGCGCTGAGCAGGAAATGACAAATGGCAAGCTCATTCAACGAGGTGGAAAGACCCTGGAAGCTTCCATAATCTTCCTCAATGACACTTGCCTCAATGAATTCGACCAAGTGATGAGTAAGAGGTTCTCAACCTCCAAGTGGAAGCAAGAACTGACAGAGAGAAGCCATAAGTCAAAACATAAGCTGACTCATCCTCTCTGCTTACATCTATATATGGATCTCTCACCCAGAGGTTCAGGAGGCTGGAATTTTGTACTTTGCGGAGAATTGATGTTGGTTTGAGATTGAGATTAGTACATTGGGTGATTTATACTTTGTTGGAGGAGAGGAAGGGATTCCTTTGCTAGGAGGTAGATGCTGGATCGGGACTCACTTGGTTGTATCTCCTCTTGAACTTTATTATCATATCAATAAAGCTATTTGAGTTTCTCCTATATGCTTGTATATCAATGATGTTTTGTTATATTTGCATATTTAGTTTATATCTGATCCTAAACTAGTTATGAATGTGAACCTATGTCTTTTGTGTAGTTTTCCTCTCTTATGATCTCGCAGGAACTGGGTGAAGCTGGACCAGTGAAAGAGCAAGCAGCGGGAAGCGAACAAAAGAGAGAGTGATTGGATCGACAAACTAGCGGAAGACACCGGTTAGTTACATCCTTCTTTCTCTATTTACATCTCATAAAGAAGAATACTCAGATAGTTTTCCTTGTTTGTTGCTAAGGCACTATCACACCTTAGAGTGGGATAGGGGCATTCCGAATTGGATACTTTTCCCAACAACAAATTGGCGACTCCGCTGGGGAGAGTATCTTGTTAGTTTACTTGTGTTTCTATTGCTATTCATTTCATAAACTCAAGAGTGCCGAATCGAACTGCATTTGCCATTTACAAATGCAAAGTAGAGATCTGCTACTCTAGTCCATTCGCTGGGCCTGTTTATGATCTGAACAGCTGATCCACAAGTGCTCTAACAGCCCTTTGTGATAGATCTTAGTCCTCCTATAAATCATCCCTCTAATTGTACCTAGTTGATAGCTTTTATCCGGCCAAAAACCATAGATTAAACTGCAAACCGTGACCCAGAACCCAGAAACAACTCTTGTTTCTGCTTCAACGCAGACTCCGTGAAGAGGTTCTGCATTCAAACGCAGGTCCTGTGAAGGCTACCTGCGCTGAAGTTCAGTTTCTATGTGCTGAGGGTGCGCTGATCAGTATTTGCCTTGTGCAACTGTCGTTCTCTGTTTCTTTTGGCTCAGTTTTCTCTCTGTTTTTTGCAGCCCGTTATCAGTCAGTGTACCTATCTGAAACCCCTTTTCTTTGCCTCAATTCTGCCTCAGTTGTATAAAGAAACTGTATTTGTTCTTTGTGTATTTGTTACATCATTTGCATTTTCCCATTATAAAAGTAAACTAGTCATACTGTCGCCCTTAAATCTAGACCTGTCGTAAGTGTCGTTTTGATCTCAGGAGTGAGTTTGTTTGCTGTTCACAGTTGATTTAGCTTCTACTTTTGTCTTTTGGTTTGAATTTATGCATTTCAAGTGTTGAAACAAGTAAATCATAAAGTGTCGTAATCGTCTTTTTGATTTCGAAAAAGGAACTTGTTTGTGTTTTTCACTTGAAATCGAATTCAAATTTGTACAATAGCTTTCTTTTTAGGCATCAATATTAAGAAAGTGAAAACAAATACATGCATATGTGCATTTTCGTTTTGACAGTTTGTATGTTGATTTAGGGAAAAGTGCATTACTGTGTGCTCTATGCTCTTTGAGAAAAGATGGTGTCTTTCGTTTCCCCTTGTAGCTAGGATTTTCATTGTTGAAAAGATATAAAAGCTTGCTTATCATCTTTAGACTGCATTTAGGAATTGTATCATACATCTCGTGGTGATCCAAAAAGGCAAACTTCTAAGAAAGATCAACCTAAAATAAATTGAATGAACTTAACAACGCTTTGTAACATAACGCACAACATAGAGGTCTAGGATAGAGACGTGTTCCGACGTTGTAAAACCTGGTCACTGGTCGCCTCACTGATGGTTGGGTGATTCCTCCTGAGAGACGATAAGTTCCAGTACGGATTGTGCTCCCACGTACCGTCGAGTATATATTGGGAGACCCCTATAGGAATAAAACCTTTATCCATAGGAAGCCGTGTCGGTCGCCCTACTGATCGCAATGCACTGAACACGACATTCAGGAAGATTGACTGCCCGTACCTTATAAAGTATTCTATGGTTTTGCGAAAAGTTTGGCACACCCTCTACCTAGAACTCTAGAGCAGTTCCTTTTGGCCTTTTTCAGACTCTATAACAGAAAAAGTCCATCCAAGCATTTGTCACTTCGGGCTTGTTAAAACATCGAAGGAGACTAGAGTCATCTTTAGCTTTTTCTCGACTCTTTAAAATTGAAAAAGCAAGTTGTGTCTAAGCGTCGTTAAAATTTATTTTAAACGGAACAATCACCCCTTTTTCCTGCGTTGATCTTTAGGTTGAGAAAATGGAGCCCACCAACCAAGGAATTCCCCTTGGTGGAAATCCTAGTCCCTTCTCCTCTTGGGGAGATGTTGGTGCGCCCCATATGGCCACATTGTCGCTTCCAGGACTGACAATTGGCCTGCCGGTCTGGCTCTTCTCAACCAATGTCATTCAGAACACCACTATTCCTGAATAGTCGAATCAACAATTAGACTAATCCAGAATTTCCCACCAACCTTCTACTTCCTATAATTCTTCCTCTCTTCCTTCCTCTTCGCGTGACGGGACTGGTAAAACTAAAAAGCAAGTTCCTAAGTGTTGGGTCGTTAATATGCCATCATTATTATCACTTTTAAACACTTATCCCACCCATTTCCACTATTCTTCATCATATCATTTGTTATAATTTATCATTTAAATCCATTTTATAAATGATTTATGCTCTTATGAATGAATATTATCTATTCTCCTTTATTTCTAATAAATTCATGATTATGAATTATTTTATCAATGATAGTTTTAATAAGTTGGTTATAACATTATTTACCATTTTTATCCTCTAAGATAATTTTCAGATTGAAGATTTGATTTTTAAAAGCGCCAACTGAGAAATGCGCTGGAATAAGGAGTGATAGTTTTGCGGTTGAAATTCTGAGCAAATGGAGAAGAATCTGGAAAATCCGGAACATGGGTTTTGTCCAGAACGGACCCAATTAACTTTTTGGAGGAACGGTTTGCCCAAATTGGGCTTGTACTGAGAGAAACACAGGGTTATTTGAGCACGATTTTATGAGATTTGCTATTGCGACCGTCCTCCAAATCTCAGCTGCAAAGCCAAATTCGTCTTGCTTTTTATTGAGAGATGAAAGGAAATATATTTTCTTGTTGATCAACTGGTTAGAATCAATCCAATTTTGTAAAAGAAATCATGTTGTACTTATCTTTGTTGTAACTTCTCTCTGATCTCTCTATTTAAATGAAAACAGAGATCAGAGAGGGGGATGACTTCAGGGTGATTTCAGGAGGACTTCGGGATGACTTCAGGGTGATTTCAGAGGGATTCGAATGATGGAATTGAGGATGAATTAAAGATTCAGAATTGAGGATGGCAGAGAGAATGGATAATGGATGAGAGATTGAGAGATTTCTTGTTGTAATCCACTATAACTCTGCTATGATATATTAATATAAATCTAGTTGCAATTTCATCTTTGATCCTGAAGTAACCCAGCAGCATCCGCTAGCGGCTAAGGGCCCAGCCTCCGGTGGAGTACGTTGTTGCTGTATTATATCTTTATGCTTCATGTGTGGTTTGATTTCTTTCTTTTACTCTATTCAGTAATCTGATGCACTTTACTGTTTTACATATCAACGCTGTTATATATATTTGATTGGATACTATTGTTATTTTCAACAGGAATGCTATGTTATCATTTTAACCTTGTATCGCATTTCTATTCCGTTTGATAATTGATATAACATTGTTGTTCCTTACAGATTGGCATTCGATTACAGATTAACCACGATGTATGTTCCTAATTCGGTACAACTGTATGATGTATTCTTAAATTGTGACTGTTGTTTATTTGGGATTGCTGTCCCATTACAATTGTTGTTACTTTATAACTGTGATTCATGCATATTGTATCGAAGCTCAGATTACTGTCCCTTTTAATGATAAGTGTGTTGCGTGCTTGATTTTGATTTTTGTACATTCATATTTGGTTGCTGCTCCATTTTACTTTCTGCCATTCCATTTACTTGCATTTGCTGCTTTGGTGTGAGAGAAGGTCTAAGGCTGTAGTGTTATAGACAATTTTGTGCCTTACAGCAACAAGCATGAATTGTCAATAATCCAAGGGATCCAAAGTTCCCTAAACATGATGTTCCTACCCCTAGAGGAACAAGGTCAGCAAACCAACAGCTCTCAGATCAGTTCTCCACCTGAAAACACTCAAAAACAAGCAATCATGAAATCAAAGCAGGTGCTCCACTAGGCTTCTGCGCTGAAACACAACTACTCCATGGTGTACCTGCGTTGCAAAGCAGGTAGAACAAAGCCCACCTGCGCTGGGCGAGTTTGGACATGTGGCACAGTGAGTCATTGCTTTGGAATCTTCCAAAAATGACACTTGGATCAGGTATTTCGCCTTGTGATGAGTCAGAGGCTTTGTTTCTCCAAGTGGAAGCAAGGTTCACCAAGTGGACTCAAGAACTAAAGATCAACTAAAGATTAACTGAAGAGAGAGAGGACACAAGGCAGCTACACATCAGTTGCAAGCTGACTCATCCTTTCTCAATTCATCTATATATTGAGCTCTCTCCTATGAGCTCAAGGAGGCTGGAATTTTGTGCAAAGTAATGATATGTTGTTGGTTTCATTCTTGAGTTATTGGGTGATTGTTTGAGAGAGGTGAAGAAGAGCAATTCTTTCTGCTGGGAGGTGTTGCTGGGTGGGAGCCTGCAATGGTTGTAATCCTCTCAGATACTTTATTTCTTCATTAATAAAAGCTATTGAGGTTCTTCTATGTGCTCTTGTTTCAATTATGTATTGTGATGATTGCATGTTTGGTTTACACTAATCCACGAACCAGTTATGATTGCATGCCTCTTGTAGTTTCCTTCTTTGTTGTTTTGCAGGATCTCATTGCAGCTGGGCGAGCAGAAGGAAAAAGAGCTAGGAGCAAGCGGCCAAAGAGGAGAGTTTGGATTCGACATTAAGCGCAAGGCAATGGTTAGTGCTTCCTCCATTCTCTTTTGCTTTCATAAAGAAGTAAATCTTCAGTAGTTTGTTTTACAGTTGTTGCTAAGGAACTGTCACCCTTAGAGTGGGTTAGGGTCATCCGAGTTGGATACTTTTCCCTACAACAAACTGGCGACTCCACTGGGGACCGTATCCATTTGATTGTGTTTGTAGTATTTTTCTATTCATTTCCTGAACAAAAGAGTACCAAATCGAAAAGCTTTTGACTATATCAAAAGCGAAGTAGAGGGGCTGCTACTCTTGTTCATTGTCTGAGCAGATTCATGATTTGAAGAGCTGATCTACAAAGATCCTTGTAAGCTCTTAGTGATAGCTTTGCACCTTCTAAATCATCCCTTTAAGTGTGCTTAACTGAATGCTTCTGATTTGAGCAAAAACCGTGCATTTTTGAGAAAATTATGACCCGGAAACTGTGAAAACGCAACTCTCGTTTTCCAAAGCAGGTAGTACACAGGCTACCAGCTTTGCAACGCAGGTCCCGAACTAGCTACCTGCGCTGAGAGCCAGTTTGACTATGCAGAACCTGCGTTGACCCAAATTTGCCTAGTGCATTTGGGGTTTCCTCCTTTCTCTTGCCTGTTTTCACTTAGTTTTGCTGCTAGGTGTCAGTCTTGTACCTGTTTTGAAACCAATATTACTTACCATCATTCTGCCTCTGTTATATAACGAAATTGTACTTGTTCTTTTTATTTCTTGCTCATTTACAATTTCCCATAACGAAAAGTAAACTAGTCATGCTTTTGGCCTCTTAGATTTGAACCTGTGTTAGGCGTTTTGGTGGTCTAAAGAGTTAGCTTGTTTGCTGTCCATAGCTGGTTAGTCATTTTACTTTCATTCGTATTGTTTGATTTCATGTATTTCCAGTGATTAAGCAAGTGAATCTTAAGGTGTCTTTTGATTTTGGACAAACTTTTTTACTTTCGCTTTAAATCGAAATCAAAGTTATATAACCACTTTCTTTTTGTATCCATCCACATTAAGAAAGGGAAAAGAAAATACATGCATTGTGCATTTTGCATTTGAAAAAGTTTGCATGATGATTTAGGAGAAAGTGCATTAGTTTGTGCTGTATGAACTGTGTGAAAAGAATTTGCCTTCTTTCTCTCTCAGTAGTTAAGATTTTCATCAGTCAAAAAGATTTGAAAAAGCTTGCTTCTCATCTTAGGCTGCATTTAGGAATTTGTCATATACATCTCGTGGTGAACCTTGAAAGGCAAACTTTAAAAAGATCAACTTAAAATATATTGAATGAACCTAACAACGCATTTGAAACATAACGCAAACATCTAGAGGTCTAGGTAGAGACGTGTTCCGGCGTCGTTAAACATAGTGACTGTCGATCTCTATGAAGGTGGGTGATTCCTCCTGAGAGTCGGTGGCACTAATACGGACTTGTGCTCCCACGTACCGTCGAGTATATATTGGGAGACCCCTATAGGCAATTATCCTTTATCCATAGGAAGCCGTGTCGGCTGCCCTACTGATCGCGATGCAGTGAACACATCATTCACGAAGATCGACCACCCGTACCGTAAAACGTATTATGTGGTTTCGTGAAAGGTTTGGCACACCCTCTGCCTAGATCTCCAGAGCAGTTTCTTTTGGCCCTTTTCAAACTCTATAACTGAAAAGGTCCAACCGAGCATTTGTCACTTCGGGCTCGTTAATACATCGAAGGCGACTAGAGTCATCTTTAGCTTTTTCTCGACTCTTAAAACATGAAAAAGCAAAGTTATGTTTAAAAGCGTCTAATAAAATTCATTCAAATCGGAAACACAAATTTTCCCCTTTATATTTTAGTTGATCGAGTAATCCGCAATCGTGGAAGAAAGTCAATTGAATATCCGTCGTTCTCGGAGGCTTGCGAGTCAACCGTCTTTGTCTCCGGAATCGAAAACAATCCGGACAAAGCGAGCTCGTCGAACCAGTTCAAAATCTCCTTTAAAAGTTAGAACAAGCGTTCCAACAACATCTGAGATTCTGGTCACTCCAAACATTTCTGGAAACCCTGCCTCAATAGAAGAAGTTCAATCGCCACAGAGGGACAGTAATACTGATCCTAGTCTGGGGGAAAATACTCGTATGACTGAACCAGTTCCATCTGTAACTGGTCCAGAGAGTTTTGTTCCTCAAACATCCGTCGCGGTCGATACAACCCCTTCTTCGGCACCGGAAATCTTTTACGGACCTGACGGTCTTCCTCTTCCACCTGGTCTGATTGCAATAGAGGAAATTATAGAGGAACCGCCAGTATCCACTCCAATTCAATTTGGAGTAGGGGTCACTCTATTTCCTGCTACAACAGAAGTTTTTCCATCACCAGTGGAAGTTCCTGTAGAATCACTAGGTGATCAATTGGATAGACTAAAAATGACTGAACAATCGTTGACATCTAGGACTGTGTCGAATGACACGGCAACGGCAGAATTACCTGCTGAAAATCCAACAATGTTCGCCGGCATACCATCTGTCCCAACTAGCTCTCAGTCGCTAGAAGGAGTCCACCAAGAGACTATCTCGACAGTATGGTCTGTTCCTGTTTGTTCCGGAGTAATGTCTGGTAACTCTCATGGTGAGGCTCATCAAATTGACCCTTTTGGGAATCTAATTAGGCCATCCAGTCCTCCAAGACAGGCAGTTGCCTTGAGTTCTGGGTTGCTACCGTATGGGGGGCAGTACCCATACGGGAGCTCTCAACCTTATTCAAGTTATGGCGGAATTGCAACAAGTAGTTGGGTACCTATGCTATCCCAGCTGCCGAGAGTTGTATATTCTATGCAACAGTGTGTACCTGTGACAAACATCCCAACTACACCGGCTATTGTGACCGTGTCGCATTTCAAACGATGCCTGTTGTATATCAACCTCAGATTGCTCAGGTTCTCATGCAACAGCCCCTTGACCCTGCGACCCAACCACAATCACCTACTGGTGGGACAACACAAGTACAGTTGGGTACAACTACCCCACATCTTGGTCCAATGGTTAGTGTAGCGCAACAACCCATGGTGTCGCAACCGTGGATAATGCAATACCAACAGCCGCAATTCCAACAAGTGTACCAAGGTTCTGAACAGCAAATATTTGCGAATACTGGACAACCATATATTCAAAATGGTCAAAATCAACCACTTTATAGTGGTCAAGTCCATCAACCGTATTCATCATACCAACATCAACTCCATTATGCTGGTATGCAAAGACCGACTGTTCAGGCGATTCCATCGTATCCTGGTTACGCTTCACCTAACTTGAACCAGCAGTTACCATTCGTGGCGACTTTAAAGTTGCCTGATTTACATCGGTTAACAAACGATCCAATTGCTTACGCCCCTTGGTGGCCAGTGATTCCGCACAAACTTCCATCCGACATTCCTAAATTCAATGGAAATCCAGGTGAAGACCCGTCGAATCATGTGATGACATTTCATCTATGGTGTTCGTCGAACACTTTGAATGACGATTCGATAAGGCTTCGCCTCTTTCAGAGGACATTGACAGGTCCAGCGGCAAATGGTATATAGAATTGCCTAGAGCTTCGTTCGACAATTTTGGCTCCCTTGCCACGACATTCTTGACCCACTTTCAATTACCAATAAGGTATGAAACAGGAACAGAGATATTGACTAACTTCAAACAGACAATCGCAACTCATATATCAGATCATATACATGAGTGGCGACGTCGACGAAGAATGGTTAAGACATACGTTCCTGATCAGCTTTTAGCTGAGTGGTTTATAAAGTCGTTACTTCCGGCTATAACGGAAGATGTAGCAAAGGGAGGAGTCGTAACAGAAGAGCAAGTTATCGCTCGTGCACAATACTTGGATTTAGTATATACTCAGTCCGACACACTCTATGACAAAATACCAGACGCCCCTAGACCAGAGTTTTCAATCCCTCCTCCTCCTAAATCGAACAGTGACTCTCATGCCGGCGATGGCGTGATTGGCACGGCAAACACGAATCCGAAAAGGACCAATCAAAAGAAGGTTCGTAAGGATTTGAATCAAAATGCACATGAAGAAGTTCTTTCTTCGGAAGTAAATGCCGTATCGATAGATAGGGGCAAAGAAACCGATCAACCAGGAAGCAAGAAAAATCAAAACAAAGGGAAGAAGAAGAAACAAGGAGAGTCATCTCCTCGAAAAACTTCTTCAAGCCCTCCCCGAGATAGGAAACCACCTTATGGGTGTCAGATATGTGATGAGGATCACTGGACGAGAGAATGTCCATACAAAGCTGATCTAAAAAGATTCTTAAAGAGTTCGCAAACTCCAGCTATGTTAGCGGATCCGTTTCCCGATCGAGGAAAAAACCTGGTTGGTAGTGGAAATGCTTCCCCGTCGCAAGTGCTTATGTTATCAATATCGAAGCAACAGAATGATGCTTTGATTTCGACTAGGAACAAAGATTACGGGAATCCACAGGTGTCGAACGATAAAGGTAAAAATCAACCTACCAGTTCGACAACAACTTCGGCAGAAGTTGTACCCCCCATCACACATGAATTAACAATAAAACCGCCGAAGGGAGTAGTACACAAGTCGACATTTAATCCTAGGGCCAGAGCGGCACAGCATTATAACATAGTGGAAGATTTGGCGCAATCGCCGTCCGCTATGTCGACTCTTGAAGTACTGCAAAATTGCCCATCCCAAAGGCAGGCATTGTTATCAGCAATTGGTGGAGTGGATCCTAAAGATTCCAATCTTGTATCCTTTGATCACAAAGGATATGATCCTCAGTTACCAGCTCAACTAGCTTTCCTCGTCCAAGTGAAAGCCCTCAACAAAACTGTTCATCGAACAATTATTGATGAGGGGGCATCGACATGTATTATGTCGATGAGTTGCTGGAAAACTTTAGGATCTCCAACCTTGTCGCGATCATCGACAACATTAAAAGCATTCGACGGAAGGACATATACCCCTTACGGTATCCTTAGTAACTTGAAAGTTGAACTAGGGGGCAAAACAATAGAAATAGATGTTGAAGTTATCGATGGCAATCTTGACTATAACATCATACTGGGAAGACCATGGATTTATGCCATGGAAGCTGTTGTGTCGACCTATTTTAGGAAAATCGCATTCCCCTTTCAAGGAGAGATTACGATGATTGACCAACAAAATTTCCTCCCTAATGGTTCACAAGCTACAGGAAGCGTTCCTCTGATCCATGGAAGCGACCATTCGTTTCAAAATATCGGAGTAGGCCTACTAAAGGATCCTACATTAATGGGAACTTTCACCCTTCCGCCAACGTTCATTGTGGGAGAAGTGGCGACAGTAGGAACCTGCAATATGATATCTTCCGCACAAAAGATGTCAGAAAACGATATCAGCATGGATCATGCAAAGGTTTTGTCCCCAAGACCAATAGAAGTATTGTAGCAATCAATTTTCTTGGCCTGGGGGGCAACCCCAAATCAACGCTCATCAAGCGTTTGGATAGATAGGTCTAGAGAATATGGCACCCCTTTAAGTCCTTGGTCGCGAGTGCATGGAACCGACAAAGGAATAGTCCAATCAATGGTAATTGACGGGGCACCATGGAATGATTCCCACCATCGCTCCCTTCTCCCGGGTTGTGGGGAAGATACTCAAAATAACCTTTATCATCCTTCAGTTTTCGATTTTCTATCGAGTACTGTAAATACAGTAGGCAGTGAGGATAGTTCTTTTACTATGTCAACCTTATTAAAAAATGAAACGATCCCCTTTCCAGATCTCAATGGTAAACCTTCATTCCAACCAACAAAGTTGAATGCAATGAAGCTTGGGGGGCATGCACCTCGATTTGCATTATTATGCTGGGGGCATGCAAACATATCATCGAGCAGTTTTAGCAATGTTCATGCTCGTTAAAAAATAAACGCAAGAATCGAGCAGTTTTTGTGTAGAGTTCATGCTCGTTAAAAAATAAACATAAATTGTGAGCAATCTTTCCCTAGCAGTTCAAGCTCATCCAGAAAAAATGAACCGGTAAACAACCTCGAGAAATGTAACCTTTGAAAGCCATATTAAAAGCCCTTGGTCGTGTTTATATGCCATCACCTCCATCCGTTCATTTGGCCAATCGTTCACCTCCATATGTTTGTTTACCCATTTTGAGGAAGAGCTGCGAAGAGTGATTTCACTTAGCCATCCTTGTGACACTGCCGTGATTGGAGAATTCCAACCTGTACCTGGAATCTGCTGCTATCCCTGTTCATCACTCGTTCCTCAAAAGACGAGTCTTCTTTGAGCTCTTTCACTGACTCGTAAAATATGAAAAGTTTGCGAGTTTTGGCCTTCCAGCTCGTTAAAGCGACCGGAAAGCTATCCCTCCTCTAGATTTTAATCTTTTTGGACCTGAGGGATCATTGCACAAAAATATCGAGCGCTTGTTTTGTTCGGCTCGTTAAAGCAATCGAAAATTCATCCCTTCTGTATTGTTTTATACTTTTTCGGACTTAAGGGATTAGAAGACGAAAAAGGAATTTTGGAGTTAAATTTTCGTACCTTTTCAGACTCTCTAAAAATGAAAAGGACCGAGTTTTCCTTGTCGTTAGACTCGTTAAAATGATTAAATAGCGACAAACTTGTCTTTAGACGAGAACGAGTTTCCCTATCGCTAGGCTCGTTAAAACATAGCGATGGGCTTGCCCGAAGGGCAGGTTATAGAACAAGCATATGTTATCCTCCTCAAGCTTGACAAAAATAAAGAGGTATTGGTCAGCAATGACTGGGGAAAAATTGGGAGAACCTCACAGCATTAATGGTAGCAAGTCGCTCTTGAACATGACACTTTGTCCTCCGTACCGCATCGGGTTGGGTTGCTTCATTCACCGGTCGCAGAACCATGGTCCTCGCCACACCGTCCACAATTGGGGTAATGCTACCAATCCATCACATCAGTGTCGTTATATGTTCAAGAGATGTGGTTCTGTAAAGAGTCAACCGTGTTCCACCCACTGCCATACATTATCCTTCATCCACTTCATGACCGCCACCCTGAATCATACATCACAGTTTGTTTTCACCTCATCACAATCACTAGCTTCGTTCCGTGTCACTGATGTGGGATTCATTAAGGCCCTCCTTTGACGGATCGCTCCTTGTCGACATCAGCTCTTTATCCAAGGAGTTGATCTAGGAACACCCCCCTCAGTACTTTGAAGCTTGCATGCCTCAATGGCAAGTTTCTCACTTCCGGCAACAGGTATACATCAATGACCTTCGACCAGAAGATTTTGCATGGTGGTCGACGCCAAGTCCTTTATTCCCACCATGTAGATTGTACTGCCGTACCTTGAGGGTCATCATCCTTATCGGTGATTCCTCTCGCGCTTGTTAACGGTTTACATCATTGACCGGTAATCAAGCGATGTCTTTCCATGTTTGACTTCAAGAAATTCTCACATGGATCGACTTGTACATCGAGTGAAGATTGGAAGAGATTGAAGACCCCAGATCTAGTTTCATCCATCCGGGCTGCGATATATATTCAGGACATAAAGACATTTGATATGTACATCATTACGGCAAATGATCGTCCTTTTCAAAGGATGATAAATTCGGCAGAGAATTATCAGTCTACAATCAGACGATCGTCTGTTCTATGTACCAAAATGTATTTATAAAGCTGAGCATGGGAATGCCTGCCTCAGCTAGATCATTAAAAATGTATGAAAAATAATGTATTGTATTGTATCTTATTACAGGCCACTTCTCAGCAGATTGAATGAACTTCGGATCCTCTCAATAAAGCATTTCACCCGATAAACGACCTCATACTTTAGGGGGCATCTGTTATAGACAATTTTGTGCCTTACAGCAACAAGCATGAATTGTCAATAATCCAAGGGATCCAAAGTTCCCTAAACATGATGTTCCTACCCCTAGAGGAACAAGGTCAGCAAACCAACAGCTCTCAGATCAGTTCTCCACCTGAAAACACTCAAAAACAAGCAATCCTGAAATCAAAGCAGGTGCTCCACTAGGCTTCTGCGCTGAAACACAACTGCTCCATGGTGTACCTGCGTTGCAAAGCAGGTAGAACAAAGCCCACCTGCGCTGGGCGAGTTTGGACATGTGGCACAGTGAGTCATTGCTTTGGAATCTTCCAAAAATGACACTTGGATCAGGTATTTCACCTTGTGATGAGTCAGAGGCTTTGTTTCTCCAAGTGGAAGCAAGGTTCACCAAGTGGACTCAAGAACTAAAGATCAACTAAAGATTAACTGAAGAGAGAGAGGACACAAGGCAGCTACACATCAGTTGCAAGCTGACTCATCCTTTCTCAATTCATCTATATATTGAGCTCTCTCCTATGAGCTCAAGGAGGCTGGAATTTTGTGCAAAGTAATGATATGCTGTTGGTTTCATTCTTGAGTTATTGGGTGATTGTTTGAGAGAGGTGAAGAAGAGCAATTCTTTCTGCTGGGAGGTGTTGCTGGGTTGGAGCCTGCAATGGTTGTAATCCTCTCAGAACCTTTATTTCTTCATTAATAAAAGCTATTGAGGTTCTTCTATGTGCTCTTGTTTCAATTATGTATTGTGATGATTGCATGTTTGGTTTACACTAATCCATGAACCAGTTATGATTGCATGCCTCTTGTAGTTTCCTTCTTTGTTGTTTTGCAGGATCTCATTGCAGCTGGGCAAGCAGAAGGACAAAGAGCTAGGAGCAAGCGGCCAAAGAGGAGAGTTTGGATTCGACATTAAGCGCAAGGCAACGGTTAGTGCTTCCTCCATTCTCTTTTGCTTTCATAAAGAAGTAAATCTTCAGTAGTTTGTTTTACAGTTGTTGCTAAGGAACTGTCACCCTTAGAGTGGGTTAGGGTCATCTGAGTCGGATACTTTTCCCTACAACAGTAGTGAGCCTCAGCAGTCGCTGCCTAGCTCCCAGACCTATGGTCCATGCTCTAATTTCCTTTCCATCAGTTTCTATAGGGATGGGTTATCACTTCCGCACCCTTGACTGATACAATGCTTGGTGTGATTTAGCCTTTTGAAGTAGTTAAGTTGTAGACATGCACCCATTTACTTTGTTGTTGATTTCTATTGATTAATTGCACTAGTTTGCTTTTGAAGAGTTTTCCTAGTTTACTTTCAATGGTAACTTTAGTTCAAGTTCAATTTCCTTTTGATTTCTTAAAGCAGGACTGTCAACTGTAGAGAACATTGGTTATTTCTTCCTCGTTCCCAGATTGATTGTCTTGTTCCAGTTTGATTTTAATTGCATCAATTTCTAGAGGAATGAGTTATTGCTATTGTATCCTCGATTGATGGTTGTTTGAGTGAATGATTTAGTTTAGAACATTTCAGTTTCTTGCTGTTCCAATTATATTTTGTTTCCAGCTTTCATTTACTTTCGTATTTTAAGCACTATACTGCAAAACATTACTCTTGATTAAATAGCCGCCTCAGACTGAGTACACTCTTGAAATAAAAAGTTGTCCCTGGGTTGATAATTAATGTGAAGGTAATTAGGAGTTCAAAAGACACCTTTTTATCGCTCCACATTTTGGCGCCGTTGCTGGGGAGAGTGTAGCCATTTCTAAAGAGTAGTGTGAATCTGATGAGTGCCTGTTAGGGAAGAGTTGGATCTTAAAAACGAAAGGTAAGAACCTACGTACGGAGCATGTAAAAGCCCTGCTACAGATTTGTTGTTGCTTTCTTGTATAGAAATAGATGTTTGAATTTTTGTGTGAATGACTAGGAAAAAAATAGAAATCTTGGAAAATAAATCACATAATTTCACTCAAGTGGTGATGTAAGCAACACCCATTTCAATAACTAATTGACAGGAACATTGGAAGGAGGAGCTTCGAAGGAACACATGAAGAACATCTTCTGTTATGGTAAGAAACTGCCCAACATTTTTTGAATTTCCTGCTCAACTAATTCCACACCTTCACCGCAATAAACCAGTACAACATGCTTACAGTGTTGAACTGCCAAATTTAACCACCCTTCCCACCCATTCTATCTCACATGTGCTATCAAAGAAAATTTACAATGATATTCAGAATGTTTTAAATTCAAAAATTGTAGAAGCTATGGAAGAAAATGAGGTTTCTTGTAGGTTGCACCAACAAACCATTTTAAAAGCTCAAGTACTTCATGGTATGATGGGAAATCAAGAAAGTAACGGATATATTGAAGATTGGTTTCACTCCATCACGTGTTTGCATCATCACTCCATACTTCAAAAATTTTTGAAACCATCTTTTCAAGGGAAGTTGGCTTCTCATACCCTAATTTTTATCAACATGCATTTTTCCAATTTGGGTATGTGCATACATGAGGCCTTATTTCTAACATGGTTCCACTGGAAATACTCTTATACATAAACATATTCAATTCTCAAAAAAGAGTAGGATAGTGGAGAAAATAAAATAAATAAAGAAATAAAACAAACACATTTTTTTTTTTTTGTAAAACTAGTTGTTTCTTTTGTTGCAACATGCTATCGAAATCAACATCGGTGATAAATATTTCAATATATTTGTGTATGTAGATGAATCATAATAGAAATAATAAGTTCTACAAACACTCATTTTCATTTTTATCACCAATTTGAAAAAATGCTTGAATATCATTTTTTGGCTTGCGGGCTTGATGAAATTTCTGGAAAAACAGTCGGGACAGTCATGTTTTGAGGGACCAAACGTGAATATTTTTAAAACCTGTTTCTATCCTAAGTATCCCTTGATGTCTACTTTCCAATCCAATTTGAATCACTCAATTTGGATTTGAAACGAAAAAGTTAGAACCGAAACATTGACAGGGTGTCTAGCAGGAAGCTTAGGAACAGAGTTGGGACAGTCAGTTTTTGGAGGCTTAAATGAATGAATTTTTAAAGCCTATTTCTATGGTAGATTCCCCTATGAATCTAGTTTACAATGCAATTTGAATCACTCATTTTCGATATCGTATGGGGATGTTATGCTCAAAATACTGACTGCTTATCATAAATCAGCACCCTTAAAACTATGTCTTTTCGACTGTTCCTTACAATATTTTACCTATCAATTCTTCTTGTCTTCAAAACCTGTTTCTATTGGAGATAAATAAATGAATCTACTTTCATTTTCAATTTGAATCATTTGAATCTGACATCAAACGAAGAATCTATGCTTGAAATATCAATCGTTGGTCTGAGTTGGGTAATAAAAAATGACTCTGTTATGCAGGTTGTTCTAACTAAAATTGACATATCATATCATTGAATTTCTAAAACCTGTTGCTACTGGAGATAAACCTTTGAATTGGCTCTCATTTCACTTTGGAATCACTCCATTTCGATGAAAAGCAAAGAAGTTGTGATTAAAATACTGCTGGATAGTATGGTCGACCACTGCTCTCCCGCAGGTGACAAATAAATTTTACTTTGTTATTTTCTCAATGAATTTTTTATACAGAGTAACTACTTGTTATTTTTTTTTGCATAATTCTTGGATTAGGGGAGCTCGATCACCTCTCTTTCTCCACGATTTAATGTTTTATTGCAGGTAGACACTCGTTTTTTGCAGGTCTTGGGAAAATAAAGAAGGTCAATTTATGGACGAGTGATTTTTGAAAGAAATTTTAATGAAACAAAGGAATTTCATCCAAGTCATTACCTAACGGATTCATAATAGAAGAAATGAAGAATTGATTTCGATTTGAAGATTCATGTCTTGTCACTGCTGCCAAAACATTTTTCAAAAAGATCAATTTTTTTACATAATATGATAGTTGTTGTAACTTAATTTACATATTGTTTTTAAATAAAATGTTGTTTCTTTTCTAATTTATTTTATATTTTGTGTTTCAAACTGTGACCCATCCTCAGCTTCAATACAGTGAACATCTAATTCATTCTTTGCGTGCTTGCATTTCATGCTTGTGCATTTTGCTGTTCCTTTTATGAAGGGACAACGTTTGTGTGGACTTCTGTCGTTTCTGCTGTTCCTTTTTCAAAGGGACAAAAATTTCGTTTTAATGTTCCTTTTCCAAAGGAACAACACCTTTTGGTCAACAATTCATTTTGCTGTTCCTTTTTCATGGTTCATTTTGCCGTTCCTTTTCCACGACTCATTTTGCTGTTCCTTTTTCACATTTTGCTGTTCCTTTTCGAATGGAACAGCATTTCTGCACTTTCACGTTTTGTTGTTCCTTTCCGAATAGAACAACACTTCTGCACTTTCATGTTTTGTTGTTCCTTTCTGAATGGAACATCACTTCTGCACTTTCACGTTTTGCTATTCCTTTCCGAATGGAACAACACTTCTGCACTCTCACGTTTTGCTGTTCCTTTCTGAATGGAACAACACTTCTACACTCTCATGTTTTGCTGTTCCTTTCCGAATGGAACAACACTTCTGCACTCTCACGTTTTGTTGTTCCTTTCCAAATGGAACAACACTTCTGCACTCTCACGTTTTTATGTTCCTTTCTGAATGGAACAGCACTTCTGCACTCTCACATTTTGCTGTTCCTTTCCGAATGGAACAACACTTCTTCACTCTCATGTTTTGTTGTTACTTTCCGAATGGAACAACACTTCTGCACTCTCACGTTTTGCTGTTCCTTTCCGAATGGAACAACACTTCTGCACTCTCACGTTTTGTTGTTCCTTTCCGAATGGAACAACACTTTTGCACTTTCACGTTTTGCTGTTCCTTTCCGAATGGAACAACATTTCTGCACTTTCACGTTTTGTTGTTCCTTTTCTAATGGAACAACACTTCTGCACTTTTCATTTTTGTTGTTCCTTTTCCAAAGGAACGACACTTGCGTTTTTGCTGTTCTTTTTCCAAAGGAACGACACATTTGATTTTTGCTGTTCCTTTTCCAAAGGAACGACACTTTTCATTTTTGTTGTTCATTTTCTAAAGGAACGACACTTTTAGTTTTTGCTGTTCCTTTTTCCAAAGGAATGGCATTCGCATTCTCACACTTTTTTGTGTGTATTTTTTCTTTTTGTTGTGCGTTTCCTTTGTTGTTCCCTACAAGGAATAACATTTTTTTTGAGTGTTTTTGCTGTTCATTCAAAAAAGCAACACTTTGGGAGTATTTTTGAGAGAAACCCTTTTCTTCCTCTTGTGATATTATTCCTAATTCATCTCAACCACATTTTACTGATTCCCTTTCATGGCATGAAGTACAATACTTTTATGAAGACAAGAATTATGGATTCTATTGAAGCGAGTTAATATCATTCACGTTATAATTTTTAACAGGACAACTCATTGGTGATAGATTCTTCTCAAAAGGGATACAATTATTTATATATTAATTTACTGCATTGTTTTCTGTTGTACATGATCCTGATTGATCATCTTAATACCATGCTGGTTCCATCCTACATGGTTATAATCTTCTCTATCTGTAATAAATGAGATTATGGGTATATTTTTTTCTATTGACATGTTCAACTTCTTCCGCCATCCCTGCTCTTAAGGAGTACTGAGCCTCCCTCTTTTTATCATAAAAATGTGTAATAATAACAAAATTTTGTTCGTAGATGGAGGATAGGAGGTCTCATTACGAGCCAGCCTACCATGTTCATAAGGTTGTAAGAAAGTGACATTCCCATTATGGCCACCACACCAGGGTTATGATCCATTGGATAGCCAAATTATCCTTGGAACAGGAGGTCTCATCACGAGCCAGCCTGATCACTTTTGCTACATCCCAGTGAATGGCAGTGTGATTATCTGGTTACCATGCCAGCACACTGATCTCTTCTGTAGAACAGCACTGTAACTCTCCATTTATAAATTGAGGATCCTGGCTCATATGGGTTAAAAAGCAACCCTGCCGAGGCTATGGACGCCTGCTAGCAGCAGCGGCTCTGCTTATGGTATTGAAGTTATATCTTATCGTCAATTATTATTATAATACCCTTTTCTTATTTTTCTTTTTATCAGAGAAGTTATTTCCTTAACTTTTTCCCTGTTTTGAACCTTTATGCATGAGAAATTGTTTTATGATCAATCGCATCATTTTCAGCTAGAATACTATCAGTAAAGCATCTTATTGACATATTGTTGTTCTTTTTCTCTTTTTCATCACTTATCATCAATTCAAAGCATCCTATCTCTTATTCATAACTATCTTTACACACTTTGCTCTCAATATAACCATAACTTTCACCGTCCTATCATTGATATGTGTACTCTGCTTCATTTACTATTGTATTGTTCACTCCCTTGCCTTGTCATCAACACCACCCCTTTCATAAGCTTTATGGTTATGGAACCCATTTTCCAATTGGAGGGGGGAATGTATGCATTATGGGGTTGCATGCGATATGATTACTGCACTTTGCCATACCTTGTTGATTTGACAACATATTAGTATTGCATGTATACATAAGTTTTTCTAATTGAAATTTTGCATGCATTTTATCTGTTTCTATTCAAAACTAACACTATGGATTCAAGAACATTGTATGCAAAATAGTGCTTTGTTTACAGGAAAACAACAAGTATGGAGAATTCTATTCGCAGCATGACCACATTATTGCAACTACCAGAAGAGGCTCGAGCAACTCGCGAACGTGAACAATTGTTCAGACATGATGTGCTTGCCTAGATTCCACCTTTTCTGCCTACATTAGCTTCAACAAATGCCAGTACCTATATGTCATTCCACATTTTTCTTTTGGAGGTAAAACTTGAGGTAAAATTGCATAGTTTTCTAATTTATTATAAATTTAGGAGAATCTAATGAAAATCCATTTTGAGCATTATTTGTCATCCTTCATTCCACATCTTTACCACTTCCCCTTTTTCAGCAGCATGTCATTTTCGAGTGTGGGGGAGTGTTCCTTTCATTCATTTCTTTCTTATGACCACACCATTCATATTCTTTATCATCCATTGCTATTCTTATTCATTCTCAACACCTCCCTTATTCCATGTTGTTTTACACCAAGCATAGAATTCAACAGCTAGTAGCAACCACCTCTATTTGTTTTCTAGCATCGCATGAGGACATGCTAATTTTTTAGAGAGGGGGAGGAATTGCTATGCATGATGGATGTTTTCTACTTTCTTCCTTATTTAAGGCATACAATTTCATTTTTACACAGTGCAGAAATTGATTTCCACATATTTTAAAACTATGAACTCAATTCTTGTAATTTTTGGAAAACACATACATATCATTAATACAAACCCACACAATTTCAAGAAATATTGGTTCATAAAATTTCGGAAATAATGCACTCTCACCTACAGCCATTTTGTTTATATCTCATGATCCATGCATCAAAACGATCTGATTTTTGGATCATAGAAGCCTTCATATATTACAAATCTACTTGCAACATTTCAACAAAATCTGGTTTGTAGTTTTTGGGAAAATGGTTAATGAAGTTTGCTGTTATCTATGTCATATTTTGCTGCAACTTCATACATATAGTTGAATGTCAATGTAAAAATTGTTATGCCTTCATCGAGATTGCTAAAATAGAATATTCATTAATTAAGGAAGCATTCATTTGTTCTCAAATTTTTATTGCTTGGTTAACACATGGTTTTTGTCTTTCGGTTGCATGAGGACATGCAATATATTTAGTTTTCGTTGCATGAGGACATGCAACATATTGAGTGTGGGGGTATGTTGGGTCATTAATATGCCATTATTATTATCACTTTTAAACACTTATCCCACCCATTTCCACTATTCTTCATCATATCATTTGTTATAATTTATCATTTAAATCCATTTTATAAATGATTTATGCTCTTATGAATGAATATTATCTATTCTCCTTTATTTCTAATAAATTTATGATTATGAATTATTTTATCAACGATAGTTTTAATAAGTTGGTTATAACATTATTTACCATTTTTAGCCTCCAAGATAATTTTCAGATTGAAGATTTGATTTTTAAAAGCGCCAACTCAGAAATGCGTTGGAATAAGGAGTGACAGTTTTGCGGTTGACATTCTGAGCAAAAGGTGAAGAATCTGGAAAATCCGGAACATGGGTTTTGTCTAGAATGGAACCAATTAACTTTATGAAAGAATGGTTTTCCCAAATTCGGCTTGTACTGAGAGAAACGGAGGGTTCTTTGAGCACGATTTTCTCAGATTTGCTGTTGCGGCCGTCCTCCAAATCTCAGCTGCAAAGCCAAATTTGTCTTGCTTTTTGTTGAGAGATGAAAGGAAATATATTTTTTTGTTGATCAATTGGTTAGAATCAATCCAATTTTGTAAAATAAATCATGTTGTACTTATCTTTGTTGTAACGTCTCTCTGATCTCTCTATTTAAATGAAAACAGAGATCAGAGAGGGGGATGACTTCAGGGTGATTTCAGAGGGATTCGAATGATGGAATTGAGGATGAATTAAAGATTCAGAATTGAGGATGGCAAAGAGAATGGATAATGGATGAGAGATTGAGAGATTTCTTATTGTAATCCACTATAACTCTGCTTTGATATATTAATATAAATCTAGTTGCCATTTCATCTTTGATCCTGAAGTAACCCAGGAGCATCCGCTGGCGGCTAAGGGTCCAGCCTCCAGTGGAGTACACTGCTGTTGTATTATATATTTATGCTTCATGTGTGGTTTGATTTCTTTCTTTTACTCTATTCAGTAATCTGATGCACTTTACTATTTTACATATCAACACTGTTATATATATTTGATTGGATACTATTGTTATTTTCAACAGGAATGCTATGTTATCATTTTAACCTTGTATCGCATTTCTATTTCGTTTGATAATTGATATAACATTGCTATTCCTTACAGATTGACATTCGATTACAGATTAACCACACTGTATGTTCCTAATTCGGTACAACTGTATGATGTATTCTTAAATTGTGACTGTTGTTTATTTGGGATTGCTGTCCCGTTACAATTGTTGTTACTTTATAATTGTGATTCATGCATATTGTATCGAAGCTCAGATTACTGTCTTCTTTTAATGATAAGTGTGTTGCGTGCTTGATTTGAATTGTTGTACATTCATATTTGGTTGCTGCTCCATTTTACTTTCTGCCATTCCATTTACTTGCATTTGCTGCTTTGGTGTGAGAGAAGGTCTAAGGCTGTAGTGAGCCTCAGCAGTCGCTGCCTAGCTCCCAGACCTATGGTCCATGCTCTAATTTCCTTTCCATCAGTTTCTATAGGGATGGGTTATCGCTTCCGCACCCTTGACTGATACAATGCTTGGTGTGATTTAGCCTTTTGAAGTAGTTAAGTTGTAGACATGCACCCATTTACTTTGTTGTTCATTTCTATTGATTAATTGCACTAGTTTGCTTTTGAAGAGTTTTCCTAGTTTACTTTCAATGGCAACTTTAGTTCAAGTTCAATTTCCTTTTGATTGCTTAAAGCAGGACTGTCAACTGTAGAGAACATTGGTTATTGCTTCCTCGTTCCCAGATTGATTGTCTTGTTCCAGTTTGATTTTAATTGCATCAATTTATAGAGGAATGAGTTATTGCTACTGTATCCTCGATTGATGGTTGTTTGAGTGAATGATTTAGTTTAGAACATTTCAGTTTCTTGATGTTCCAATTATATTTTGTTTCCAGCTTTCATTTACTTTCGTATTTTAAGCACTATACTGCAAAACATTACTCTTGAGTAAATAGCCGCCTCAGACTGAGTACACTCTTGAAATAAAAAGTCGTCCCTGGGTTGATAATTAATGTGAAGGTAATTAGGAGTTCAAAAGACACCTTTTTATCGCTCCACACTAAGGAGGAGAAGGAAAAGAAGAAGAAAGAGAAAAAGTAGAAGGAGCCAAAGGCAAATAAGGGAAAAAAAGTGTCGTCTGATGAAAATCCACACACAGCACTGACCAGGCCTAAATCGCCATGTGTCATCTGCAAGGGAGACCACTTTCACAGAGATTGTCCCTGTATCCCTCGGATACTAAGGGATTGGTCTCCCCGTTTGCACAATCCGGTGTCGTCAACCTCTGATAGTCATGTTGAAAGTACACCGTCAACTATCGAAAGTGAAGTTCCAGGACAGAAAGGGAGGGCTAGACCTCCCTGCAGACTGTGCAAAGGCAACCATGCCCTCCACCGTTGTCCCTTCTTAGATGAGGCTAAAAGAGTCTTCGAAGATCGCCCGCTTTCACCGTTACGACTTCCTCCTAGATATAAAAAACTCTCGCCAAGTCCTTTGTTAGTTGAGAATCCAGCTGGCCCGCTCAAGTGGTCAGCTGAAGCGTCTATCATTGAGGATAAACCGACTGAATCCATACCAGACGAAAGTCAAAAGGTTGAGGCGGCAGTTGACCTGGTCTTGCCTTCAGAGGATTTATCTTCGAATGATACAGTCACTGAAGAGGATAAGGATGACACCATCCAGATTCTTTTCATCAACACAGACTCCGACGAACACGGGGGCAATGCACCCATTCCTTTATCGCAGGAAGGAAGTTCGTTAGAGCGATATCCGGCCGTCTACTCAGTCCCACCACCAAGCAACCTAGTTGTATCCTTCGACTGGAACCAACTAGGCAGACCCTGGTTGCCAGCCAGCATACCATTCAGAATTATCGTTCAAATATACTGAATGGTAATGGCAGGCACCATCATTGATGAGGGGGCATCTGTGAGTATCCTTTCCTCTATTGCTTGGAAAGCGCTCGGTTCGCCAACGCTTTTGTCTAAAATGAGAAATCTGACAGGCTTCGATAAAGGAACCAGTCGACCTTTAGGGATCCTCCACAATGTGCCTATCACATTGAAAGGGAAGACCGTTCAAATGAACGTGATGGTCGTTCAAGGACCCTTGCACTATAACCTACTCCTTGGACGAGACTATATATATTGCATGGGAGCCATCGTCTCCTCACTCTTTAGAGTAATGTGTTTTCCACACGAAGGAAGAGTGGTCAAGCTCGTGGACCAGCTTTCATTTCCCGGATCACGCATCGCAAATAGTCACATACCATCCCTAAATGGTCTCTTCATGCAAGAAATGTCTCAACCCACGGTCCGTCCTCCCGATGAGCGCGAGTGATTTAGAAGGATATGACTGGAACCCAGGGGGCATGCGTCCTGGTCTGCTTCGGCAGGAAAACTCTGGGTATAGGGTAGGTTTCCGCGGGAGAATATGACTAGTCCGTACCCCGTCCGTGATTGGAAGAGGGGTTGTTCTAGAATAAGATTATTTTGTCAAAGTTATGTGTTTGGCGCTCGTTGTCACTCACCTTTGTCTATCTCGGTAGACATCGCCGAAGAAGTGTTTTGTTTGAAAGATTAATGAAACAATCTTTGGGTAACCTGAAAGAGGTAGGCCTCTCCCGGTTAAACAAATGTTTTTCCTGCAAATTGAGGGGTAACCTTGAAACTCTATTTTATACCTGGGGGCATGCAAACCTTTTGGAGTGCAAGCAAGGGGCGGCTATTTATTTTTTAAATTTTTAGGTCCTCCCTTTAAACCTGTAGGTCTAACCCTTTAAACTCGTAGGATTAGTCGTTTCCGAGCTCGCATAAAGAAAGGATTCGGGGCAAAGCTTTGTAAGGTGCAAGCTCCATAAAAAATGGCATCTTACATGAGACATTCTTATCATATGACTAGATTAATCAAGCAGTTTTAGCACATAGTTCATGCTCGTTAAAAAATAAACATAAGATCGAGCAGTTTTAGCATATAGTTCATGCTCGTTAAAAAATAAACATAAAATCGAGCAGTTTTAGCGTATAGTTCATGCTCGTTAAAAAATAAACATATAATCGAGCAGTTTTAGCGTATAGTTCATGCTCGTTAAAAAATAAACATAAAATCAAGCAGTTTTAGCACATAGTTCATGCTCGTTAAAAAATAAACATAAGATCGAGAAGTTTTAGCACATAGTTCATGCTCGTTAAAAAATAAACATAAGATCGAGCAAGTGTTTCAACCCGCGTTTAAGCTCGTTAAAAAATGAACCCTCCGGTAAATAACCACCGTGAATGTAACATTATCAGCCATTAAAGCCTTGGTCGTGTTTGCACCGTCACCCCCACTTTTCCATTGGCCGATCATTCACCTCCATTTGATTGTTTACCCATTTTGAGGAACAGCTGCGAAGAGTGATTTCAATAGCCATCCTTGTGACACTGCCATGATTGGGAAATTCCAACCCTTACCTGGAATCAACTGCTACCTATTTTATCACTCGTTCCTCAAAAGACGAGTCTTCTTTAAGCTCTTTTAATCTGACTCGTAAAATATGAAAAGATTGCCGAGTTTTGGCTTTCTAGCTCGTTAAAGCGACCAGAAGTGCTATCCCTCCTCTAAATTTTAATCTTTTTGGACCTGAGGGATTATTGCACAAAAAGGTCGAGCGCTTGTTTTGTTCGGCTCGTTAAAACTATCGAAAACTCATCCCTTCTATATTGTTTTATACTTTTTCGGACTTAAGGGATTAGGTGACGAAAAAGGAACTTTGGAGTTATCTTTACGTACCTTTTTAGACTCTCTAAAATTGAAAAGGACCTAGTTATCTTTGTCGTTAGACTCGTTAAAAAACATTAATAGCGACAAACTTGTCTTTAGACGAGAACGAGTTTCACTATCGCTAGGCTCGTTAAAACATAGCGATATGTTTGCCCGAAGGGAAAATTATAGAACAATCATATGTTATCCTCCTCAAGCTTGAAAGAAATAAAGAGGTACTGGTCAGAAATGACTGGGGAAAATTGGGAAGAAAGTCAAAGAACTTTTATTGGTAGCAAGTCGCTCTTGAACATGACACTTCCACTCTGTGCCTGAGTCGGGTTGGGTTGTTTCATTCACCGGTCACATCACCATGGTCTCACCAATACCATCCACCTTTGGGGTAAATGCTACCAATCCATCACACAAGTGTCGCTGATATGTTCAAGAGAAGTCACCCAGAGAAGTCAACCGTGTCCCATCCACTACCATACATTATCCTTCATCCTTTCATGACCGCCACCCTGAACCATATATCATCAGATCGTTTTCACCTCCATCAAAATAATTTTCTCCGTTCCGTGTCACTGATGTGGGATACATTAAGGCCCTCCTTTGACGGATCGCTTCTTGTTGACATCAACTCATTATCCAAGAAGTTGATCTAGGAACACCCCCTTTAGTACTTTGAAGCTTGCATGCCTCAATGGAAAGTTTCTCACTTCCGGCGACATGTATACACCAATGACCTTCGACCGAAAGATTTTGCGTGGTGTTCGACGCCAAGTCCTTTATTCACACCACGTGAATTTTACTGTAGTACCTTGAGGGTCATTATCATTATCAGTGATTCCTCTCGTGCTTGTTAACAATTTACTTCATTGACTGGTAATAAAGCGATGTCTTTCCATGTTCGACTTCAGAACATTTCTCACATGGATCGACTTGTACTTAGAGTGAAGATCGGACGAGATTGAAGACCCCGGATCTAGTTTCATCCATCCGGGCTGCGATATATATTCAGGAAAAATAAAGACATTGACATGTACAACACTACAGCAGATAATCATCCTACCAAAAGGATGATGATGTCATCAAAATCATCAGTCTACCATCAGACGATTGTCTGTTCTATGTACAGAAAAATGAATTTATAAAGCTGAGCATGGGAATGCCTGCCTCAGCTAGATCATGAGAGCAGTATGAAAAATAATGTATTGTATTGTATCTTATTACAGGTCTCCTCCCAGCATTGGAAGAACTTCGGATCCTCCTAATAAAGCATTTCACCCGATAAGCGGCCTCATACTTTAGGGGGCAAATGTTATAGACATTTTTGTGCCTTACAGCATTGAGCATGAAATGTCCATAATCCAAGGGATCCAAAGTTCTTAAAAGAGTTGTTCCTGCCCCTAAAGGAACAAGGTCAACCAATGACAGCTTCTCCCAGAAGTTCTCCACCAAAAACCACTCAGAAACAGTCAATTCAGGATCAATTCAGAGGCTCCACTAGCTGCCTGTGTTGAAATGCAGAGGCTACACTGGCTAGGTGCACTGCAACGCAGGTGGAAGCACTACCAGGGTGCACTGAGTGCGAAATGAAAAATGGCAAGCTCATTCAACGAGGTGGAAATACCCTGGAAGCTTCCAGAATCTTCCTTAATGACACTTGCCTCAATGAATTCGACCAAGTGATGAGTAAGAGGTTCTCAACCTCCAAGTGGAAGCAAGAACTAACGGAGAGAAGCCACAAGTCAAAACATAAGCTGACTCATCCTCTTTGCTTATATCTATATATGGATCTCTCACCCAGAGGTTCAGGAGGCTGGAATTTTGTACTTTACAGAGAATTGCTGTTGGTTTGAGATTGAGATTAGTACATTGGGTGATTTATGCTTTGTTGGAGGAGAGGAAGGGATTCCTTTGCTGGGAGGTAGATGTTGGATCAGGACTCACTTGGTTGTATCTCCTCTGAACTTTATTATCATATCAATAAAGCTATTTGAGTTTCTCCTATATGCTTGTATATCAATGATGTTTTGTTATATTTGCATATTTAGTTTATATCTGATCCTAAACTAGTTATGAATGTGAACCTATGTCTTTTGTGTAGTTTTCCTCTCTTGTGATCTCGCAGGAACTGGGTGAAGCTGGACCAGTGAAAGAGCAGGCAGCGGGAAGCGAACAAAAGAGAGAGTGATTGGATCGACAAACTAGCGGAAGACACCGGTTAGTTACATCCTTCTTTCTCTATTTACATCTCATAAAGAAGAATACTCAGATAGTTTTCCTTGTTTGTTGCTAAGGCACTATCACACCTTAGAGTGGGATAGGGGCATTCCGAATTGGATACTTTTCCCAACAACACAATAGGAATAGAAATTTTAATTTTAATTTAAAAAAAAACAATACAAAATAAAACAATTTTAGTAAAAAAAAAAATTAATTTAAAAAAAATACAAAATAAATCAATTTTAATTAGTTAAAAAAAACATTAGAACATCAAAATTAAAAAACACAAAAAAAAAAATACGAAATAAATAAATTTTTAAATTTTAAGTTTTTAATATAAAATCAAAATAAAAATAAAAAAATAAAAAAAACATTCCAACAGAAACCAAAATCTCACTAAAATCAAAATTTTGCATCAGAAGTTCCATTTCTGGTACTTGTTTTACATTTTTGGTTGACAAACACATTTCTTGAGAAATAGCTGGCTGTTTCTTCCATGTTCTCACCTGATCGACATTTCAACTCATTAGCCTCTCAGCAAACTGCTATCCCTTCGCTACTTCATTATCTTTTTCATTCTCTCGGTAGCCTCCCCAGATTTTCTAGGCGCACCACAAAACTGAAGCTAAATCAAAATAATGCCGGTGCTTCTGCCTAATATCATGTTTACGAAAACACATCATGTTACTTTCAATCGATCGTAATCGTAATGACTTATAAGTTTTAGAAGGATGCAAATATCCTTAAGCTCTCTCGGCTCAATCCACGATGCACTCTCCAGGACAGGCGAGTTAGATGACATTCGGAAGGCTGCCAAATCAACATAAAAAGCTTCTACTAATTTTACAACAAGGATGCAAAAACCCTCAGAACCATTTAGTTACTTCCTTGGATTTAGTTCTGGGATGCATGCTTCTTACTAAAATTTATTACTAACTGCTTAGTCGAGGTGATAAATATAGTTAATAGGGGTTTCAACTGCCCTCATTTTTTTAAGCATCCATTAAACTTGATCAGAGAAAAATCCTCCTAAAATCGGCCTCTCCTTTTTAATTAATTGCTATCCTATCTTGATGTGATTTCCTGTGATCTCTCTCCACAGGATCTCGATTGCCCAATCCACGTATCATTCAAAAATCTGATTTATTGGAATGATATAGTGACAAGGCCAACAATCCCACCAAATCTGCGAAGATGAGAGAGTCTGATTTACGTGTTCATTTTAAGAATACAAGAGAACTGCCAAGCGAAGTCTCGAAATTCTAATCGAAAGGGTTGCTGGGAGTTGTTCTCATTGCCCAAAATATAAGGAGCCTTTTATTCCCTATGATGTTCTTGACCAATTTGTCTCCGAAGACATGCACATGCAACACGCTACTGCTCCTAATTAAAATCAAAATTTTGGGAATCGCCTCCAAGGTTTAAAGTGGAGAGATGGCATAGTGCAACTCTTCTATCTTGATGGTGTAAACAAAAATCAGAGTGGATCTATTTTGTTTTTTTTGTATTTTGTTATTGGAATGAAAGAAAATCTTGGAGTATGTTCAGGCAGATGCTAAATGCCCATGGAACTAACGTGTTAAAAAAATTTGTCCCATTTCATCTTCTGTTTACCATCCTATACTCGAGCTTGCTGTCATGTGCAGAGATCCATTAATTTTTAATGATTCTACAGAGAGATTTCTGTTGGACCGTACTGCATATGTTGTTCATTGGTTTAGAGCAGAATCAAGAGAAGGGTTTCCTTATGCTCAGTCATTTGGTGGTTGCAAACTTTAAAGAGGGCGTTTCACATATTTGCTGGAATCCACACTTAGCTGAAGAAAGTGCTGTTATTTTGGAAAATGGTGAGCTACGCTTTGTTTGATAGAAGTTCCTATGGAGAAACATTAAACTGTCATGTAAAGTTGAGTGGAAGTTCACTTCCTTTGGAACTGGAAAAACTTATAAGTAGTGATAGTAACATTTCTAGCAAAAGAGTAGCGCGAAAAAAGTTCTGGAAGGGGATTTCAGAACTTGACTTGTAAAATAGAGAAGAATTGAAAGAGATTTGGTGGCATTGTAAATATCGCTGGTATCCACAGACATTACTTGTTGCAGGATGGAAAGAAATCCAAATAGTTGATTTTAGAACTAAGAGAGGAAAAAGCTCAAATTATTCGTTGTCTAGTAGTGCTGTTTGAAATTTAGGGAAAATTAATTGCAATGGAAGTCTAGTAGTGATGTTTGAAATCTGCTTGTATGTTGTCTTTTAGCTATATTTATCACTACTTGGCAATTCAGATTGAGATGTTCCCTATTCCGTTAAGGACTACTAAAGGCAAGAATTCAGATTATCCGCCAGTTACTTCTTGTATGTGGCATGAGGTGAATCTCCTTTCTCTTGACCATTTGATGATGAACTCTCTCTTGTATGGGGTGTATGTAAGGAGATAAACAGTGTTTTCCAGAGGATGTTGAGTCCCGGCCTTGGTATCAGCTCGGTAGAAATCGGTGAGCTTTTGGTTGGATAAGCTTTGGTGCGGGTTTCGGTATACTTGACCAATCACAATCTCTCGCCCTCCTTTGGAGCATCTTTGCTATCTATTTCTGAAGAATCATCGTTGTGCTAGTTCAAGGTGATAGCGAATCTGAAGAGGAAGATAATAAAATTGAAGCAGAGGAGAATGTTGGTGGAAGTGAAACTGGTGCGGTAGTTTTTGAATAAAATCACGATTTGGTATTAATCATATTTTATTTTTTTAATTTAGTTTAAATTTACTTTTTCTACATACAGTATTTATAGTTTTAGTTTTCTTTTATTTTTACGTTTATTTAGGTTTAGTTTTTTTTGGGTTGATATTAGTTTAATTTAGTTTGATAATTTTATATTTTCATTTTTTAGATTTAATTTTGATGGAGTGAATTTTATTAATAAATGATTATTTCACTTATTTAAAAAAAATGAAAACAATTAAAAATAAAACAAACAAACAATAAAAAGAAATTAAAACAATTCAAAATAAAAATAAAAAAATCAAAACAATGCAAAACATTTTTATTTTTATTTTATAACCATAAAAAACAAATTTTAGTTTAAAAAAAAAACAACAACAAAACAAATAAAAAAATCAAACCCATTAAAAAAAATAAAAAATCAAAACAATTAAAAAAAAAAACAAATGAACATCAAAAACAATAAAAAGAATTAAAAAAACAAATGAACATAAAAAACAATAAAAAAAATAAATAAAAAAAATTTAAAAAAAATTGCAAATCGATATTTCATATCTTTTGAAAACAATTTATATTTTCTTAGAGTTACTTCACAGGAACTTACACCCAAAGGCTACAGGTAAAAAAAAACATTTTATTTCGTCGCTAATATTCATACTTGCATTCTATGTCTTTAAAGAAAAACTCACACTTTTCATGGAGGATTTGTACTGAGCTTTTACAGGTACGCGACGATCCAAGTTCATGCAAATTTGATCTTGAGAAATCACATTCATCATTGGAGGCTTGAAGGAGCTAATTACATATGTCGTGACATTTATCATTACACAGAAATCTTATGTGTCATGATATATTTACCCACACTTCTCCTTCAAAGCCTCATTAATCATCTATGTTAAAGTCGAGTGATTCATTGCCTTATCCATCACGACTTCATACATGTCGATTTTTGTGAGTCGCATACATTTTTGCCTACTTTTCACTTCATCTTTTTGCCTCACGAATAAACCATCCATATCTCTACGTTGCCTTGTTTTCCTTGCCATAAAAAATATTTGACCATAACATCTTGTATCTATAGTCCTATCAATCATTTTGTACGAACTCACGTTCACTAATGTGGGATCCCTTAAGGCCCACCTTTCAACAAGTCTTGACCCATAGACCTCAGCACCTTATGTGGGACAAAGACTAGAGTCATTATTAGTACCTTGAGTCTTGCATGCCCTAATGGAAAGTATTCTCGTGAACAAACAATGGGAATACATTAATGTCCCTTATTTGTTGGATCTTGCAAGTGGCTAGACATCAGCTCATTTATTTGCACTTTGCAAGATGTACTTGGGTACTTGGAACTCACTGATATTAATGGTGAGTTTGCCTCGCATTGGTTAACGAAATTCATCAATAGTCGGTAATCCAATGACTTCTTTCCATGTTCGACATCGACACATTTATTCACATGGAAAGAATTGTGCCACGATATGGGATGACAAGAAGAATATATGATTCAGGAGCAGATTCAACAGTATTTTATACTTTGGAACAGATTGAGTAGCAGTAATAAAGGATCCACATTTGCGACTTCATCCATCATGTATGACACATATCACATTCTTTTATTCTTCATTCCATGATTCTGCAGCAGAAGCTACACTTTTCTACATATACATAGTTTGTCCACTTAGATAAGTAAAGGTATGTTCTTTTCTAGCTTTTTATCATACAATTCCTTTAATACTAAAATTATAATCTTTGGAAAATGTTACACCATGTTCATTTTCATACATCATATTCACATACATACTCCATTATCATCTTTCATATGTCATATATGTCCTTCATGCACATGTCATCCTAACCAACATACTTTTCTTCCAAACAACTACTCTTGCATTATGATTCAAATGTTACATGTTTTGCAAATAATGATCAGAGAATGAATGGTTGATTAAATGTTTTCAAATTATTTTGATACAACACAAAAACAACGAAAGTATTGTTACACAAGAACCAATACTAATCAAATTTTGGTTGTCACACAAGAACCAACCAAAATAATATGTTGTAATCAAATGTTTTTAAGAAAGAAGACTTTGCAAAAAGGAACACAGTTGTCAAAAATAAAATTACATGAAGTTAAAAAATCGATATCAACCAAAGTCGATATAAAAGAAAGACAATGCAAAAAGATTAAATCATGATTACGTGAATCAATGCAATAGATTGCATCATGACATGCAATCACTTAAGTTGGGGGGTATGTTGGGATGCCAAATTAACATACATTTTCACTCCATTTTCACCTTTATCCTCATTTTGTCACCTCATTTCATCATATTATCATTACATTATATTTCCAATACCATATGGGTTCATATCTTCATTTTCCAAAGTTATTAATTTTATGTATTTAGAGTGAATTTATGATTAAAAGTTAGAGAAATAACATGTATTTGCTTATACCTAAAAGTGGCTTGAGTTTGATGACATGTGTAGATCATTTGGAAGCTTCCAAGGCACCCTTATGTGGCCTCCCAAGATCAAATTCGAATTTAAACTCAAGAGGTGGACCATCTTCCAAGGAGAAATATCATGGAGATTTTCATGTCTCATGGGATTTGTATCTAGTATTTAGGGATAAGTCGAGACAAGTATGTATCTAGTAGATATCTAAGGCATCTACATTTATTGAGTAGATACCCCTAATTCATGTATAAATAAAAGGAGCATCCTTCAAAGGAAGAGGGAGAACAATTATGAGTTATTCATTAGCATCAGATTTATGATTGTTCATTCAACATGAATAATATCATTTTCTCCAAATCATGAGTTATGAGTGTTGTTTGATTGCTAAGGTGTGATAGTTGTTCATGTGTACTCATTGAGGAATGGAAGGATCCCCATACTGAGATAAGTACACTTTGTTGTAGAGTAATGTTGTGAATATACTAATTTTAATTCTAATGTTCATCTTATTTCTTTTTTTGTAAATACTTGTAGATAATTTAAGTAGAAATTCATGTTATGGCCATGATTTGTTGTGTGAAGGTTGATCTCCTTTCAGTAGCTAGTTTTTATGTGAGAAGGACAGCCAGGATCTCCTCAGTTAGGAGCCTCTTCTCCATGAGCTAGACTAAACTGAAACAAGATTTACTTTCTTATATGCTTTCCTAGATTACATATATGTGAAGATTGATTTCCTTTCAGTAGCTAGTTTTTATGTGAGAAGGACAACCAAGATCTCCTCAATTAGGAGACTCTTCTCCATGAGCTAAGAACTGAATTGAAAACAATATTTACTTGCTTTCATTTCTTTCTTGCTTTCTTAGATGTTTGGCAATGTTATTATAGAAATATTGTAGAAGGACAATCATGACTCTTGATCTAGAGACTCTTCTCTATCTTCTAAAGTAAAATAATTCCTTTGATCAAAAAATTTTATGCTTTCATAAAATAGATCTGATAGTTTAGATTTGTAATATGCATTTCCATTCTAAACAAAATTCCTACACTAGTTTTATCTGAGGTCTGATATATTTTGGTTTGCTTTTAAGTTTATGAAACCCTTGCGTTGATAAATTAAATGACAAGGATTTAGTAGACAATTAAATCGCCCAACAATCTTCTCAGGTTCCTTTGGTTGGACTTCATGTTTAATAATCTCTTTCACCTCTCTGAACAAAACATCTCAGTTGTACACAACCTTCCTTGTTACTAGGTTCCAAAGCTTATAACCCTTTAAACCATCCTTATACCCAATAATATGCACTTTTCAAATTTACTATCCAACTTGGTTCTCTTCTCCTTTGGAACATGTACATATGCATCATATCAAAATACTCTCGGATGTGTAAGAGAGGGTTTCTTACCAGTCCATACCTCTTGTGGAGTCCGATCCTCCAACGTTGATGAAGGTGATTTGTTGACCAGGTAACATGCTATCTCCACCGCCTTTGCCTAGAATTCTTGTCCTAACTCGGCACCACTGAGCACGCTTCTTGCCCTTTCCATCCATTCCTTGTTCATTATTTCTACAACTCCATTTTTCTTAGGTGTGTATGGAGTAGTCTTCTGTCGTGCTATACCATACTTATTATATAATTCTTTAAATTATTTGTTGCAAAACTCTCCACCATTATCTTTCCTCAACACCTTTATCTTTTTCTCTATTTGGCTTTCCACTAGAGCCTTAAATTCTTTAAACTTGTCAAAGACTTCATATTTCTTCTTAAGGAAATATATCCATGTATTCCTTGAGAAGTCATCTATAAATGATACATAGTACATAGACTTATCTGGTGATGGAACTTTCACAGGTACAAACACATCACTGTGCACAAGTTCTAATATATTTTTTGCCCTCTTACGACCAGAGGGGAAACTCACCCGATTATGCTTCACATATACACACTTTTCATAGAAATAAAAATCCAAAGAGCTATTACTCATACCTTCTGCCATACCTTTACCATGAAGTATTTGAAGGCCATTCTCTCCAATATGTCCAATCCTTTGATGCCACAACATGGTCTTCTCTCTAGAGGCCACTAGATTTTCTGCTCCACTTTTAGGAACCACAGAACTATTGCATCCATCAATAACAGTGCTACCTTGTAGCTTATAAAAAGTTCCAATCCGAACTCCCCACATCAATACTAGTGCTCCTTGAACCATTTTGCAGGGATCCTTCTCGAACACTGTTTTTACACCTACATCATCCAACTTGCTCACAGAAATCATATTTATGGCTAATGCAAGAATATGCAGAACACCTGGAAGTTTTCTAACCATTCCACCTTGCAACTTCAACTTTACCTTTCCATGACCAACGATTCTAGCCTTCCTGTCATCCCCTAAGAAGACATCACCACCATCATATTTCTCATACTCACAGAACTGCTCTCTATGGGGAGTGAAGTGAAAAGCTGCACCTGAGTCAATCAACCATGCCTCATGATCTACATGTGTAATTGAAGAAGCCAAGTACACATCCCAACCTTCATCTGAGGTGGTTTTTTCCTGTACAGAAGGAGCATCATTAGATCCCTTTCCTTTGTCTGGAGCTTTAGATTTACAATCCCTTTCGTAGTGCCCTTCCTTTCTGCATTTCTAGCACACCACCTTTACAGGTTTTCTTGGAGATTTAGATCTCCCACTTGATGACTTATTTTTGTTTCTGTTCTGGGACTGTCCTCGTACAGACAAGTGTTATAGACATTTTTGGGCCCTACAACCCCAAGCATGAAATGTCCATAAATCAAGGGCTCCTAAGTCCCTAAAAGTGTTGTTCTAACTCCTAAAGGAACAAGGTCAACAAATTACAGCTTCTCCCAGAAGTTCTCCTTGAAAAACTGCTTAGAATTGGTCAAAACAGGATCATTTCAGCTTCTCCACTGGCTAAGTGCGTTGCATCTCACCTAAATACACTATGTGGGTGCGTTGCATTTCAAAAATCCCTTCTATGGGGTGTGAGGGGTGAGAAATGACAAATGGAAGTGTCATTCCGCGAGGTGGAGAGGCAATGGAAGCTTCCAGAATCTTCTCCTATGACACTTGCCTCACTGAATTCGACCAAGGATGAGTAAGAGATCATCAATCTCCAAGTGGAAGCAAGAACTATCAGAGAGAAGACACTAATCAAATCACAAGCTGACTCATCCCCCTTACAGATATCTATATATGGATCCCTCATCCCAGAGATCCAGGGGGCTGGAATTTTGCATATTGTAAGGAATTGTTGTTGCTTTCTTGAGACAAACATCAGATTGTTGGGTGATCTAAGCTTTGTTTGAGGTGAAGAGGGGCTTCTTTGCTGAAAGGTTGATGCTGGGTTAGAACAATTGGTTGTAACTCCTCTTGGATCTTTCTTGTTTATCAATAAAAGTTATTCAAGTTTTCCTCCATGCTCTTGTGTCATTGATGCTTGCTACATTTGTATGGTCAATTTACATCTGATCCTAGATTGTTTATGATTATAGATCCATGTCTTTGTATAGTGTTATGCTTCTGTGATCTTACAGGTACTTTGTGAAGCTGGGCGTGCAAGGGAGCAGGTAGCTAAAGACTATCAAAGAAGAGGGGAATCAAATCAGGAGATTAGCGCAAGACAAAGGTTGGTCTTTCTGTTCCTCTCTATCTATAATTCATAAAGGAAAAATGAAAGTAGCTTTTCTCTGTTTGTTTCTAAAGTAGCTATCACACCTTAGTGGGATAGAGCAGTTCTATATAGACACTTTTCCCTGTAACAAAATGGCGACTCCGCTAGGGAGGAATTAGTTTTTTGTTTATCATTCTTTGTTGTCTTTTTCATAAACTTACAGGTAGTGTTCGAACTGCATTTGCCATATCAAATGCAAAATAGATAACTGCTACTTCAATCCATCTACTGGATCTGTTTATGATTTAAACAACTGATTCACAAACTATCTGATTGCCCTTGTGATAGCTCTTAGATCCTCCTTAGATCTACCCCTGATTGTTGCATTATTGATTGCTCTTTGCTCGGCCAAAACCCAAGAACTGAACTGCAAACTGTGACCCGGAACCCAAACAGAGTCTCGTTTCTGGCCCAGCGCAGGTACTGTTCAGAGAATCTGAACTTCAGCGCACTTCCCCAGTGGACAAGGTGTGCTGCATTTCAAATTCTCTGTGTTACAGGTGTGCTGATCAGGCTAGGCTCTGTTCAGTTTTGGTTTCTGTGATTCATTCTTTCCAGTTCTATTCCTGAATTTTGCTGCCGGTGATCAGTATATGTCTGTTTGAAACCCCTTTTCCTTGCTGTTATTCTGCCTCCTTTGTACAAAAGAATTGTAGATGTTTTTGTGTGTTTGTTGAGTCATTTTCAGTTGTCCTTTGCAAAAGTAGCATAATCGTACTATCGTCCTTTGATTTGAAACTGTCGCAAGTGTCAATTTCAATCATAGGAAAGAGTTTGATTGCTGTAGATGGTCGATTATCCTGTTACTATTGCTTTTGGTCTGAATTTGTAATTTTCTAGTGTCAAGAACAAGTATTCATTTCAAAATCGTAAGGTGTTGTGATCGTCTCCATTTTTTGATTTCGAAAAGAAACTTGTTGATATTTGTCGCTTGAAAAGAAATTCAAATTTGTGCATCAACTTTCTTTTTAGCATTCATATACTAAGAAAGTCGAAAAAAAATACATGCATGTGCATTTTCATATAGACAGTCTGATTGGCTTGATTTAGGAAAGTGCATTTAGAGTGTGCTCTTTGCTCTTTGTGAAAAGATTTTGTCTTTCTTTTCCTTAGTAGCTAGGATTTTCATTGCACAAAGAAGATAAAAAGTTTGTTTATCATCTTAGATTGCATTTTAGGAATTACATCTACATCTCGCGGTGAACCTGAAAGGAAAACTTCATAAATAATATCAAATTAAAATAAATTCAATGAATCTAACAATGCTTTGGAACTTAACGCACAACATTTAGAAGTCTAGGCTAGAGACGTATTCCGGCGTCGTAAAGCCTGGTAACTGTTGTTATCACTGATGGTTGGGTGATTCCTCCACTTTGAGATGATAAGTGCCAGTACGGATTTGTGCTCCCACGTACCGTCGAGTATATTTTGGGGGACCCCAATAGGTTTAATCCTTTATCCATAGGAAGCTGTGTCTGCCGCCCTATCGATCGTAATGCACTGAACACAACATTCGGGAAGATTGACTGTCGTACTGTAAAAAGTATTCTGCAGTTTTGCGATTGGTTTGGTAATCCCTCTACCTAGATTTCCAGAGCAGCCCCTTTCATTCCTTTTTAGACTCCTTAACAGAAAAGGTCTATCTGAGCACTTGTCACTTCAAGCTCATTAAAAATCGAAGGTGACTAGAGTCATCTTTTGTTTTTTCTTGACTCTTAAAAACTGAAAAAACAAGTTGTGTCAAAGCGTCTAAAATTTATTTTAAACGAAATATTCATTACCCTCTCCTACGTTGATCTTGGGTTGAGAAAATGGAATCCACCAACTAAGGAATTCCCCTTGGAGGAAATCCTAGTCCCTTCTCCTCTTGGGGAGATGTTGGTGCACCCCATATGGCCACATTGTCGCTTCCAGGACTGACAATCAGCTTGCCTGTATGGCTCTTCTCAACCTCTGTCGTTCAAAACACCGCAATTCCTGAACAATCGAACCAGAAATTAGACAAGTCCAGAGTTACCCACCAACCTTCTACTTCCTCTAATTCTTCCTCTCCTCCCTCCTCTTCGCTTGATGGGGCAAACGAGCGTCGTCTAACGAAAATCCACACACTGCACCGACCAGGCCTAAATCGCCATGTGTCATTTGCAAAGGAGACCACTATCACAGAGATTTTCCTTGCATCCCTCGGATCTTAAGGGACTGGTCTCCTCGTTTGCACAACCTGGTGTCGTCAACCTCTGATGATCATGTTGAAAACACACCGTCAACTAGTGAAAGTGAAGCCCCAGGACAAAAAGGAAAATATAGATTTCCTTGTAAACTGTGTGAAGGCGATCATGTCGTCCACCATTGTCCCTTCTTAGACGAAGCTAAAAGAGTTTTGGACGATCGTCCGGTTTCACCATTACGACTTCCTCCTGGATATAAAAACTCTTGCCGAGTCTGTCACTAGTTGAAAATCCGGCTGGCCCGCTCAAGTGGTCACCTGAAGCATCTATCATTGAAGAGAAACTGTCTGAACCCATACCAGACGAAATTTAAAAGGTCGAGGCGGCATTTGACCCGGTCTTGCCTTCAGAGGTTCCATCTTCAGATGATACAGTCACCGAAGAGAATAAGGATGACACCGTCCAAATTCTTTTCATAAGCATAGACTCCAACGAACATGGGGGCAATTTACCCATTCCTTTACCGTAGGAAGGAAGTTTGTCAGAGTCGTACCCGGCTGTCTATTCGGTCCCACCTCCAAGCAAACTAGTTGTCTCCTTCGACTGGAATCAACTAGGCAGACCCCATTTACCAGCTAGTGTACCATTTCGAATCATTGTTCAAATATATAGAATGGTTATGGCTGGTACCATCATAGATGAGGGGGCTTCTGTGAGTATCCTTTCCTCAACTGCTTGGAAAGCGCTTGGTTCGCCATCGCTTTTGCCTGAGATGAGAAATCTAACAGGCTTTGATAAAGGAACCAGTTGACCGTTAGGGATCCTTCCCAATGTGCCCATAACATTGAGAGGGAAAACCATTCACATGAACGTAATGGTAGTTCAAGGACCCCTGTATTATAATCTACTCCTTGGACGAGACTATATTTATTGCATGAGAGCCATTGTCTCATCACTCTTTAGAGTGATGTGTTTTCCGCACGAAGGAAGAGTGGTCAAGCTCGTAGACCAGCTTTCATTTCCCGGATCACGCATAGCAAATAGTCATATACCATCCCTGAATGGTCTTTTCACGCAAGAAATGTCTCAATCCCCAGTCCGTCCACCCGATGAGCGCGAGTGATTCAGGGGGACATGACTGAAACCCAGGGGGCATGCACCCTGGTCTGCTTCAGCAGGAAAACTTCGGGTATAGGATAGGTTTCCACGAGAAAATATCACTAGTCTATACTCTCGTTCGTGATTGGAAGAGGGGGTTATTCTAGAACACGATTCTCTTGTCAAAGATATGTGAGTGGAGTAGTATCCTTCACTCACCTTTGTCTATTTCGGTAGACATCGCCGAAGAAATGTTTTGTTTGCGCTGTGAATAGAACGATCTTTGGGTAACCTGTAACAGGTAGGCCTCTCTCGGTAAAACAAATGTTTTAACGGAATAAAGAAGGGGTAACCTTGAAACTCTGTTTTATACCTTGGGGCATGCAAACCTTTTGGATTGCAAGCGAAGAGCGACTATTTATTTTTTAAATTTGTAGGTCCTCTAACCCTTTAAACTCGTAGGATTGGTCGTTTCCTAACTTGCATAAAGAAAGGATGTGGGGAAAAAATGTAAAAGTTGTCGTTTTTATATGAGACATTCTTATCACATGACTGGATTAATCGAGCAGTGTTACCGCAAGGTTCAAGCTCGTTAAAAAATAAACCCGCATCGAGCAGTTTTAGCACATAGTTCAAGCTCGTTAAAAAATAAACATAAGCCATGAGAAAATGTTTCCTCCCGCGTTTAAGCTCATTAAAAAATGAACTATTCCCCGGTAAATAACCATTGTGAATGTAGTACTTCAGCCATTAAAGCCTTGGTCGTGTTTGCACCATCACCTCCACTTTTGCATTGGCCGATCATTCACCCCCATTTTATTGTTTACCCATTTTGAGGAACAGCTGCGAAGAGTGATCTCACTAGCCATCCTTGTAACACTGCCGTGATTGGAGAATTCCAAACCTTACCTGGAATCAGTTGCTATCCATTTTATCACTCGTTCCTCAAAAGACGAGTCTCCTTTAAGCTCTTTTCAACTGACTCGTAAAATATGAAAATATTTCCGAGCCATTGGCCTCTCCAGCTCATTAAAGGGACAGGAACTGCTATCCCTCCTCTAAATTTTAATCTTTTTTGACCTGAGGGATTATTACACAAAAAGATCGAGCGCTTGTTTTGTTCGGCTCGTTAAAAGTATCGAAAATTCATCCCTTCTGTATTGTTTTATACTTTTTCAGACTTAAGGGATTAGATGACGAAAAAGGAATTTTGGAGTTACCTTTACGTTCCTTTTCAGACTCTCTAAAATTGAAAAGGACCGAGTTATCTTTGTCGTTAAACTCGTTAAAATTTTAAATAGCGACAAACTTGTCTATAGACGAGAACGAGTTTCACTATCGCTAGGCTCATTAAAACATAGCGATGGGTATGCCCGAAGGGAAAATTATAGAACACGCATATGTTATCCTCCTCAAGCTTGAAAAAAATAAAGAGGTACTAGTCAGCAATGACTGGGGAAAATTGGGAAGAAAAGTTGAAGAAACTTTGTTGGTAGCAAGTCGCTCTTGAACATGACACTTCCACTCCGTGTCTGAGTCAGGTTGGGTTGTTTCATTCACGGTCACATCACCATGGTCCCATCATACCATCCACATTTGGGGTTAATGCTACCAATCCATCACATCAGTGTCGCCGATATGTTCAAGAGAAGTCATTCAGAGAATTCACCTGTATCTCACCCACTACCATACATTTATACTCCATTCTTTCATGACCGCCACCCTGAACCTTATATCACCAGATCGTTTTCACCTCCACTAAAATCATTTGCTCCGTTCCGTGTCATTGATGTGGGATTCATTAAGGCCCTCCTGTGACAGATCGCTTCTTGTCGACATCAGCTCATTGTCCAAGAAGTTGATCTAGGAACACCCCATTCAGTACTTTGAAGCTTGCATGCCTCAATGGCAAGTTTCTCACTTCCGGTGACAAGTTTACATCAATGGCCTTCGACTGAAAGATTTTGCGTGGTGTTCGATGCCAAGTCCTTTATTCACACCACGTGAATTGTACTGCAGTACCTCGAGGGTCATTATCATTATCGGTGACTCCTCTCGTGCATGTTAACAACTTACATCATTGGCTGGTAATCAGGCGATGTCTTTCCATGTTCAACTCCAGAACAACTTTCACATGGATCGACTTGTACTTCGAGTGAAGATCAAAAGAGATTGAAGACCCCAGATCTAGTTTCATCCATCTGCGCTGTGATATATATTCAGGAAAATAAAGACATCAAATGTACATCATTGCTGCACAGATAATCATCCAATCAAAAGGATGATGACTCTATCAGAATCATCAGTCTACACTCAGACGATTGTCTGTCCTATGTACATGAAAATGAATTTTTAAAGCTGAGCATGGGAATGCCCGCCTCAGCTAGATCATGAAAATATTATGAAGATAATGTATTGTATTGTATCTTATTACAGGTCTCCTCCCAGCATTGAAAGAACTTCGGATCCTCATAATAAAGCATTTCACCTGACATCAAAAGATTAACGACCTCATGCTTTAGGGGGCAACTATTATAGACATTTTTGGTCCCTACAACCCCAAGCATGAAATGTCCATAAATCAAGGGCTCCTAAGTCCCTAAAATTGTTGTTCTAACCCCTAAAGGAACAAGGTCAATAGATTACAGCTTCTCCCAGAAGTTCTCCATGAAAAACTGCTCAGAATTGGTCAAAACAAGATCATTTCAACTGCTCCACTGGCTAAGTGCGTTGCATCTCACCTAAATACACTGTGTGGGTGCGTTGCATTTCAAAAATCCCTTCTATGGGGTGCGATGGGTGAGAAATGACAAATGGCAGTGTCATTCCGCGAGGTGGAGAGGCAATGGAAGCTTCCAGAATCTTCTCCTGTGACACTTGCCTCACTGAATTCGACCAAGGATGAGTAAGAGATCATCAATCTCCAAGTGGAAGCAAGAACTATCAGAGAGAAGACATTAATCAAATCACAAGCTGACTCATCCCCCTTACAAATATCTATATATGGATCCCTCATCCCAGAGATCCAGGGGGCTGGAATTTTGCATATTGTAAGGAATTGTTGTTGCTTTCTTGAGACAAACATCAGATTGTTGGGTGATCTAAGCTTTGTTTGAGGTGAAGAGGGGTTTATTTTCTGGGAGGTTCATGCTGGGTCAGAACAACTGGTTGTAACTCCTCTTGGCTCTTTCTTGTTTATCAATAAAAGCTATTCAAGTTTTCCTCCATGCTCTTGTGTCATTGATGCTTGCTACATTTGTATGGTCAATTTACATCTGATCCTAGATTGTTTATGATTATAGATCCATGTCTTTGTATAGTGCTATGCTTCTGTGATCTTACAGGTACTTTGTGAAGCTCGGCGTGCAAGGGAGCAGGTAGCTAAAGACTATCAAAGAAGAGGGGAATCAAATTAGGAGATTAGCACAAGACAGAGGTTGGTCTTTCTGTTCCTCTCTATCTATAATTCATAAAGGAAAAACGAAAGTAGCTTTTCTCTGTTTGTTTCTAAGGCAGCTGTCACACCTTAGTGGGATAGAGCAGTTCTATATAGACACCTTTCCCTGTAACAACAAGGAATCACCATTCTGGCTCTCCATATTTTTCTGTCTCATCTCCTCCGTCAACAAGGATGAGACTATTTCATCAAACTGCAAGGCAATTGCATTTCTACCTATTGCAATAAGGAGACTATCCAACGAATTTAGAAGAGAACACAACAAACTGATGTACTTATCTTCATATGAAATTTTAATATCAACAGATAATCACTGACTTACCATAGTATTAAATGTTGTTGGACACCTAAGCCTCAATGGGTCAGTGTGGATATGAAACCCAACGGTCACAACAATGTACTATAAATGTATATCTCCTGTTAATAAAAAATGTACTGCATGATTTATCTTTCATATTGTTCTTTCTCCCATGTGTGTTTAACATGGTATCAGAGCAGGCGTATTCCTGCCCTACAAAATTAATTTGAGCCATTTGTTTTATGGCCTCTCTATGCAGTTTATTTCTGCCATAAATTTCATGAATATTTTCTCATGAATATTTATTCAGCTCAATTTTAGCTGCAAACTGATTACACTGCTGCTAGTGTCTGCTCTCCATATAGAAGTGCCTCCATACCCCTGACAATTCCTGCACTGCTCTTCCATATAATTAGCCGCTACACTGCATGTGCTCTGTCCTGAGATAACCTGGCCAGCGCTGCACATCTGTCCATATCATATTAACACTGCATTGGTATCATTATTGAATGGTTGTTGAATATTAATGTTGTGCGTTGAACTGGCCTAACATGCTGATAATTGAACGCTGGTCCAGCTCCTGGTATGCACATGGTTTTTGAACATTAATGATGTTGAATAAATGCGTTATGTTAGAAGTTGAATGTGGTTTTGAATCATTTGAACGATGTTTTAACGCTGCATATATTGAATGGAGTCCAGTGGTATAAAACGTTTGAATTATTGAATGCATTGAATAGTATCAGAACCTTTAATAACACTCTGCAACACTGCAGTTACAATGAATACTCCTCTCCACCGAATCTCTCAATACCACCTCCAATCTGATGTCTCTATCACACTAAAATTCCATTCACATTGAACGCTCCCATTCCCATCGGAGGTGGTTCCATACTCCACGCTTCAAATACTGTAAACACATAAATTCCCACATATTACCTCCTGTCAGCTATATTCTCTACGCCACTCTGATGAATCTTCCAATCCTACCTCTCCTTGTTTTGCCATACCTGTCTTCCTCCCGTTTCTCATTCACTCAGTAGTAACGTCTCTCAAATTTTCAATATTAGAACAATTTTCGAGTCCGGCTGCTAGAGAAAGAGTACCTGTTTGGTCCAAGCAAGCCTCGGTGCCTCACAAGATTCTCGTAATACAAATTATCAAACCTCAAAGGACTCAAACGATCCATTGGCGTGACCCTGTTTAGACTACCACGTCCAGTGGTAGGGCACGCTCATTTGAGAAGGCCTGCATGGGCGTTGTCCATGGAAGGGTCGATAGCGTTGAAGTGAGTGAATGTGTATAATCTATTTGTGAATGCACTGTAGTAGATTTTCCAATTGCGTGACCACCTGAAAGTGCAATCATATCAAGTAAAGAGAGACCTTTAGATTCAAAGATTTTGCATAGCTGAGTGACATTAGAATCGCCTCTGGGAAAGTTGTTAAGGACATTGGCTTCTAAAGAGACACACCTATCTCCTCGGCTCTGCTGCACCTTTTTTCAGTAATCGCCACTAGCTTCTTCCGCTCCAGCGTTTGGCACCTGCTTTTGGTTTATTGAACGTTGAATGGTATACACCCGTTTGAGTGGAATATTGAATGCGTTTGATATGCGCTGTCTAATGAGCTTTGGTCAACGAATGTCAAACGAGACTGAGGGGCCGCATTGGCCACCACGGAAGCCGGAAGGGATTTTTTCTTTTCTTTTATGTAATAGATGGACAGTCTGAAGTAGATTGAATATGGTGCTCTGCGTTTACTTGGTTTTGGTATGCACTGATGAATTGCCTGGGATATTAGACAGTGTGTACATTAACTAAAATGATTATTGAAAAACCAAATTTGAAGACAGATTTGTTGAAGTCTATGTGCATTTATCAGTATGGATATGGTCATGTTGTTCATGCGATTGATAGAATAATATTGGAACATTACAGTTTGATAGCAAAATAACATAGTTCAGACCGAATACAAGGGCTGAGTCAACGCGTTGTTGTGGGGCCACTTCATCTGCAAAGAAAACCAGGTCTCCACCTAAATTTTGTCCAACGATACAAGCGGCAGTGTATAGGGCATGCATATGATGGGCGTATTAATTATTTTTTCAGGAGAGCAACTAAATTTTTCAAGGAGATGAGAATTACGGTGTTAAAATAAGTGAGAAATTTCCAGGGTCCGCACTCGTTCATTACTCCTGTTGATCAAACTCCTTTATTGCTGAACGGGTCATTTTTAATAATTGTTAGACAAAGATATGAATTTGCAAGTCAATATAAGTCAGATTCTTCACACTAAACATGCACTTGAGGGTGGTGATGCATAACTCCCTATAGCTGGTACGAGAGATTGTGTTCACATCCTGTAGCTGACCAGTGACACTACAATGCACGTTGAAGCTGGCTGACGACTATACTCTTCTTGGGCAGCATCTAAAATCGGGTTCCATCAATAAAGGCCGAGTGCATACTTTGGTGGCTGATAAATTACTATTGGAAGGTCGAATGCATCAAACAATGAGTTGTATTTTCCACAAGTCCATATTATCTTTGTTGTAGCAGACTCTTTTAGAGATGCCAAGTTGAATTGGTTAAATGATTTTGGTGATTGAAGTCGAGGAGTTCTTGCATGTTCATTTTCAGAAACTTCGTTTCAGTCCTGTGGCTTTAATTTGAGAAGACAATTGGTTCCAGGCCTGAAGCAATCTTTCTAGAGTTGGTTCGTGACTTGCATAGGCCAACTTTGTATTTTCTACAGCGACTCATCGTTGCCTGCTGAAAATATTTGTTGTTTATAAGGGGAGAGAAGTAACAACTTGGAGAGTCCACAATGAAGTTCGAATCTGCCATGGCACATTGAATTTTTATGTGGTACATTGGATATCAAAGACTTTTTAATGATTTTTGGTAGCATTTCTCATATTATACTGAAGGCAAAGTGACCAAGAGCTTTTAATATCATTACCACAAGACGGGTTTGTTTTCTGGTATGTGCGTTGAGCAGTGATTCAAGTGTCTTTAGTCGGTAGTTATATCAGCATGTGGTGAATTTATACTATGAAACCCTTGAAATTGCAATGTTGACTTAATTTATATATCTGCATTGTTCCACATAAGATTATGAGATTATGTACAATTATTTCTCTGGGAATCTGTAATTCCACAATTGTAGCTGTTCCACATGTTATCATGAATGGTTACAATCGCTATTGAACTTGACTATTCTTTTCCACTGGCCGAGAAAGTGAAGGAGTATTTGAAGGATTCAAGCAAGTTTGCAGTTGCTGCTGCCCTAGTGTGGCTTTATATTAAAAATTCATTATAGTGCATTAATTCCTTGCTTCAACTGCTGCATAAAGAGTTTGGTGGGCTGATTGTAATCTTCTATGGAGAAAAGTTTTGTCGGTTGTTTTGTCAGAACATAATGCTAGTCATGAGTAAACTCTTATTTTCATGTAATGGATTGTAATCGGTGCTTGCTGGTTGAACTCTTATCATTTGTTGCACATGTATAAAGGATATTACTGTGTACTGTGAGTAGGTAGTACTTTTCTGCACTGAGTAGTAGTTGTAAGGTGTAAATATGACATTAAAAAAAAATGGCTAGAATCAGTGAAGTATTAGAGTTCCTAAAAACTCTAATGTCGTCTACTACTCATGATATATTAAAAGTCAGAAAAGTTTCTCTCACAAATATTTAGGTCTGTCTACAAAATGCACAGGAAAAGATTGATTTTTTGCAGCTTGAATCATAGCTACAGCAAGAAGAGCTACATCAAAATAGACATCATTCTGAACCTGTTTTTGTTCAGAACATTGAGACAACCACCCATCAGCAGCAAGTCAATAATGTTATAGTTCATTCAAATAAAGCAACAGTTGTACATACAAATGCAGAAACTCAGTCTGCACTTCCCAAGCCCATCATCAAACCTTGGGAATAAATTTTCCACAACAAGCATAGAACTGGTCTTGGATATGACAAGGAATTGTCCTTTCATATTCCAGACTACTCAAAGCCCATTCAGTTTCAGAGTGCTGGATTTATTCATGACAGTTCACCTGCTCCTCATGACAGTTCACCTCCAGCTGTTCCAGATTCTACTCCTCTTCCACCGCAACAACAACAACAATAGATTGTGAAATGCCAACACTATGACCGAGTTGGCCATTTGAAAGATCACTATTTTGATCTTCATCCATGTAAGCACTGTCATAAAACCAACCATTCTTCACACAGATGCTTCAGAAACAAACACCCTACAAGAACAAAGATTCATCTTGGATGGATCGCTTCTTGGCAATGGGCATCAACAACCAAGAAGATATTCCAAACACATGTCAGAACTTGTTCCAGAGTATTGAACAGTCTTGCAGTTGAGTTTTCTCCATCTTCTCACCTTGTATCTGACAGGGGGGAAATGATGGTCATATACAAGCTTCAAAGTCACATCAAGCGAGCCTGAGCCACAACCTGCCACACCAGTTTTAGAGTTGTAGCAGAGACTAAGATGCCCGTGAACATGCCTTCAGTTGGCAATCTGGGACACTTCCTCTAGCAGAAGACTTCAGGTTCTTGCCAGTTTTGGAAGAGTTCCAGGAACACAATTGAGAACACTTCCTCTAGCAGAAGACTCCAGCTTCTTGCAAGTTTTGGAAGAGTTCCAGGAATTGCATTAAGCATTCCACAGTTGTTGGTCATCCTTAAACCATTATAGGTTGAGACTTCCCTTTCAGGTTGAAGTTCTCCCTTTTATGCGGGGTGAGACCTCCCTTTCATGGTTGAAGGTTTCCCTCTTCAAAATAATAGGAGCACTTCCTCTAGCAAAAAACTTCAGTTTATTGCTAGATTTGGAAGAGTTCCAGGAATTGCATTAAGCATTCCAGAGTTGTTGGCATCCTTAAACCATCATAGGTTGACACTTCCCTTTTTAGGTTGAAGTTCTCCCTTTTATGTGGGGTGAGACATCCCTTTATTGGTTGAAGGTTTCCCTCTTCAAAGCAATAGGAGCACTTCCTCTAGCAGAAGACTCCAGCTTCTTGCTAGTTTTGGAAGAGTTCCGGGAACTGCATTAAGTGTTCTAGTGTTGGTGGTCATCCTTAAACCACCGCCCTTTATACCAACATTTCAGAGAGCACATTCAGCCTAGTGCTGCCATGCATTTTTGCATATTTTGTATTTCAGCTCTCTTCTTGGACTCATACATAACCCTTCGGATTAAGGGGGGGAATGTTGGACACCTAATCCTCAATGGGTTAGTGTGGAAGCTGAATAGACTAAAGTAGTCCAAGAGACCTTGGGATGTGAAACCACACGGTCACAACAATGTACTATAAATGTATATCTCCTGTTAATAAAAAATGTACTGCATGATTTATCTTTCATATTGTTCTTGCTCCCATGTGTGTTTAACAAATGCGCTCAGATTTTCTCTCATTGAGTCACCATCTTTCATCCTCAGGTTATACAAATTTTTTCGTAGGAATAGTTTATTCCCAAGAGACTTAGATTGGTACAAAGTCCCTAACTTGTCCCACAAAGCCTTCACTGTAGCTTCCCCTAATACATTCAGAAATACTGAATTTGAGACACACAATCGTATTGTGCTCTTAGCCTTCCGATCTAACTTCTTCCATTCTTCATCGGACACTCACGTTGGTTTAGTATCTCGATCTACTGCGACCTACTCATCTTTATCCACCAACATATCCTCCATCTTGAGTTTGCATAACTCAAAACTCTGACCATTAAATTTCTCGATCTCTACCTTTCCACTGCTCTCCATCTTCTTTCACCACCAGAATTGATCCCACAAATCTCCCACTGAACAGGGTCTACCACAAGCATGAGCGAAACCCCTCAACAAAAAAGGCGCCCCCTTGAAGCCAAAATAACTATGATACCAAATGTAGGTTTCAACCCCGTACAGAAATTACTTGCATACAAATTATAAAACATAGAAAATAAACAATGTGAGAGCATAACACATGAAACACATATACAAAGAGATTTTCCCTGGATCCCAAAACAGGGACTACCAACTCGATTTTTCATTATGTTCCTTTCAATGTTACAATATATATTTATACATGTCAAAGCATCCAATACCATGGACTAAAAACCATTGCATCCAAAACCATGGACCGAAAACCATCGCGTCCAAAACCATGTGTGAAAATAATGCACAAAACCATAGGTAGGTCCGCCCACCCTCATATATGGTCCAAAACAAAATTTTCTACGGTGCTGCCATGGACCCCATAGAGTGGGGCTACCTAAATCCCTTAAACCCCTTGTGACACCCCCGCTACGCAAGTGACACAACGAGGGGGGGGGTTTCCACCCCCTTCTAATCCCTGGGTTAACTACGTGGGCTTGTCCTGGAAAGAATATAACACAACCCAATGCTCACCACCGGTCCATCACCTCCATGATGTGCCATACGTGAAACCCACCTCAGCATATGTGGATCCCTGGGACCTCCCTTGTTAGGTCCCTACACTACTAGTGTAACCCCTATTGTTATTGGTGCAACCCCCTTATTATATTGTTGTGCCCATGTAGTCTCCATAATATTATTAGTGTGCCCCATAGAAGCCCACTATTGTTATTGTTGTGCCCTTATATTATTATTGTTATGTCGGCTCTGATTATATTATGACCCCTTAGACTCTTATATATAGAGAGGCCTTGTCATTTGTATCATTCACGAATTCTTCATTTTTATAATTTAAAGGAGGTTACCCCCTTGAAGAGGCTAAATTCTAAGGTGTTTATCTCTCTTCTCTATCTTTTTGTGAGCTGGTTTCATAACATTTGGTATCAGAGCTTTGGATTCTAGGGTATTGTTGCTCCAAACAAATCATCATGGCATTCTCACTATAAATTTTTCTCTACGAAGTTTCATAAGATAAAACAAAAAACCAATTTGAGAGGAAATCAGTGTAAAGCTTGGGTCTGAATTTTAGATCTTGTCTCATTATAGGTTCAGAGATATGATTTGAGTCAGTTAGGGTTTTTTTGCAAGCTCCAAAATTTCATCGCAAATAGGTCATCATGGAATTTTCGCTATAATGATTTTTCTACGAATGTTCAAACTCTAAAATTAAAACCCATTTGAGACAAAATATTGGTGAAGTTCAAGTTTGAATTTCAGATCTTGTACTGCTACATGTTCGAAGATATAATCTGCAGATATTAAGGTTTTTACACACTCCCAAATTACATTCTGAATAGGTGACCTTGGGAAAATTGTAATAACGTTCTCTCTAAGCATTAGATTGAAATTTCATTAGAAGTTACAAAAATAAGATGGACTGTAGTTTTTTGTGTATCGTTTTTAGATCCGAATTGTTATAGACATTTTTGGTCCCTACAACCCCAAGCATGAAATCTCCATAAACCAAGGGCTCCTAAGTCCCTAAAAGTGTTGTTCTAACCCCTAAAGGAACAAGGTCAACAGATTACAACTTCTCCCAGAAGTTCTCCATGAGAAACTGCTCAAAATTGGTCAAAACAGGATCATTGCAGCTTCTCCACTGGCTAGGTGTGTTGCATCTCACCCAAATACACTGTGAGGGTGCATTGCATTTCAAAATTCCCTTCTGTGGGGTGCGATGGGCGAGAAATGACAAATGGCAGTGTCATTCCGCGAGGTGGAGAGGCTGGAATTTTGCATATTGTAGGGAATTGTTGTTGGTTTTCTGAGACAAACATCAGATTGTTGGGTGATCTAAGTTTGTTTGAGGTGAAGAGGGGCTTCTTTGCTGGGAGGTTGATGTTGGGTCGGAACAACTGGTTGTAACTCCTCCTGGCTCTTTTCCTGTTTATCAATAAAAACTATTTGAGTTTTCCTCCATGCTTTTGTATAATTGATGCTTGTTACATTTGTATGGTCAATTTACATCTGATCCTAGATTGTTTATGATTATGGATCCATGTCTTTGTATAGTGCTATGCTTCTGTGATCTTATAGGTACTTTGTGAAGCTGGGCGTGCAAGGGAGCAGGTAGCCGAGGACTATCAAAGAAGAGAGGGATCGAATTGAAGGATTAGCGCAAGACAGAGGTTGGTCTTTCTGTTTCTCTCTATCTATAATTCATAAAGGAAAAACAAAAGTAGTTTTTCTCTATTTGTTTCTAAGGCAGCTGTCACACCTTAGTGGGATAGAGTAATTGCAAATAGACAATTTTCCCTGTAACAAAATGGCGACTTTGCTGGGGACTTAATTAGTTTTTTATTTTTTATCATGCTTTGTTGTTTGTTTCATAAACTTACAAGTAGCATTCGAACTGAATTTTCCATAACAAATGCAAAATAGACAACTGCTACTTCAATCTGTCTACTAGATCTGTTTATGATTTAAACAACTGATTCACAAACTATCTGATTGCCCTTGTGATAGCTCTTAGATCCTCCTTAGATCTACCCCTGATTGTTGCATTACTGATTGCTTTTTACTCGGCCAAAACCCAAGAACTGAACTGCAAACTGTGACCCAGAACCCGAACAGAGTCTCGTTTCTGGCCTAGCGTAGGTACTGTTCAGAGATTCTGAATTTCAGCGCACTTCCCGAGTGGACAACCTATGCTGCATTTCATATTCTCTGTGTTACAGGTGTGCTGATCAGACTAGCTCTGTGCAGTTGTGGCTTCTGTGATTCATTCTTTCCAGTTCTATTCCTGAATTTTGCTGCCTGTGATCAATATATGTCTGTTTGAAACCCCTTTTCCTTACTGTTATTCCGCCTCCTTTGTACAAAAGAACTGTAGATGTTTTTGTGTGTTTGTTAAGTCGTTTACAGTTTTCCTTTGCAAAAGTAGCATAATCGTACAGTCGCCCTTTGATTTGAAACTGTCGCAAGTGTCGATTTCAGTCTTAGGAAAGAGTTTGATTGCTGTTGATGGTCGATTATCCTGTTACTATTGCTTTTGGTCTGAATTTGTAATTTTCTAGTGTCAAAAACAAGTATCCATTTCAAAATCGTAAGGTGTTGTAATCGTCTCCATTTTTTGATTTCGAAAAGAAACTTGTTTATATTTGTCACTTGAAAAGAAATTCAGATTTGTGCATCAACTTTCTTTGTAGCATTCATAAACTAAGAAAGTCGAAAAACAAATACATGCATGTGCATTTGCATATAGACAATCTGATTGGCTTGATTTAGGAAAGTGCATTTAGAGTGTGCTCTTTGCTCTTTGTGAAAAGATTCTGTCTTTCTTTTCCCTAGTAGCTAGGATTTTCATTGCATAAAGCAGATAAAAAGTTTGTTTATCATCTTAGATTGCATTTTAGGAATTACATCTACATCTCGTGGTGAACCCGAAAGGCAAACTTTATAAACAAGATCAACTTAAAATAAATTCAATGAATCTAACAACGCTTTGGAACTTAACGCATAACATTTAGAAGTCTAGGCTAGAGACGTATTCCGACGTCGTAAAGCCTGGTAACTGTTGTTCTCACTGATGGTTGGGTGATTCATCCACTTTGAGATGATAAGTGCCAGTACGGACTTGTGCTCCCACATACCGTCGAGTATATTTTCGGAGACCCCAATAGGTTTAATCCTTTATCCATAGGAAGCCGTGTCTGCCGCCCTATCGATCGCAATGCACTGAACACAGCATTCGGGAAGATTGATTGTCGTACCGTAAAAAGTATTCTGCAGTTTTGCGATTGGTTTGGTACTCCCTCTACCTAGATTTCCAGAGCAGTCCCTTTCATTCCTTTTCAGACTCCTTAATGGAAAAGGTCCATCTGAGCACTTGTCACTTAAGGCTCATTAAAAATCGAAGGAGACTAGAGTCATCTTTTGTTTTTTCTTGACTCTTAAAAACTGAAAAAACAAGTTGTGTCAAAGTGTCTAAAATTTATTTTAAACAGAATATTCATTACCCCTTTCCTACGTTGATCTTGGGTTGAGAAAATGGAATCCACCAACCAAGGAATTCCCCTTGGAGGAAATCCTAGTCCCTTCTCCTCTTGGGGAGATGTTGGTGCACCCCATATGGCCACATTGTTGCTTCCAGGACTGACAATTGGTTTGCCTGTATGGCTCTTCTCAACCTCTGTCATTCAGAACACCACAATTCCTGAACAATTGAATCAGCAATTAGACGAGTCCAGAGTTACCCACCAACCTTCTACTTCCTCTAATTATTCCTCTCCTCCTTCCTCTTCGCTTGATGGGGCTGGTAAAGCCAAAAATCAAGTACCTAAGGATAAGAAGGAAAAGAAGAAGAAAGAGAAGAAGAAGAAGGAGCCAAAAGCGAATGGGGGCAAACGAGTGTCGTCTAGCGAAAATCCACACACTGCACCGACCAAGCCTAAATCGCCATGTGTCATTTGTAAGGGAGACCACTATCACAGAGATTGTCCTTGTATCCCTCGGATCTTAAGGGACTGGTCTCCTCGTTTGCACAACTCGGTGTCGTCAACCTCTGATGATCATGTTGAAAACACACCGTCAACTAGTGAAAGTGAAGCCCCAGGACAAAAAGGAAAATATAGATTTCCTTGTAAACTGTGTGAAGGTGATCATGCCGTCCACCGTTGTCCCTTCTTAGATGAAGCTAAAAGAGTTTTGGACGATCGTCCGGTTTCACTGTTACGACTTCATCTTGGGTATAAAAAACTCTTGCCGAGTCCGTCACTAGTTGAAAATCGGCTGGCCCGCTCAAGTGGTCGGCCAAAGCATCTATCATTGAAGATAAAACATCTGAACCCATACCAGACAAAAGTCAAAAGGTCGAGGCGGCAGTTGACCCGGTCTTGCCTTCAGAGGTTCCATCTTCAGATGATACAGTCACTGAAGAGAACAAGGATGACACCGTCCAAATTCTTTTCATAAGCACAGATTCCAATGAACATGGGGTCAATTTACCTGTTCCTTTACCGCAGGAAGGAAGTTCGTCAGAGTCGTACCCGGCCGTCTATTCGGTCCCACCTCCAAGCATCCTAGTTGTCTCCTTCGACTGGAATCAACTAGGCAGACCCCGTTTACCAGCTAGTATACCATTCCGAATTATTGTTCAAATATATAGAATGGTTATGGCTGGTACCATCATAGATGAAGGGGCTTCTGTGAGTATCCTTTCCTCAACTTCTTGGAAAGCGCTTGGTTCGCCATCACTTTTGCCTGAGATGAGAAATCTAATAGGCTTTGATAAAGGAACCAGTCGACCGTTAGGGATCCTTCCCAATGTGCCCATAACATTGAGAGGGAAAACCGTTCACATGAACGTGATGGTAGTTCAAGGACCCCTGGATTACAATCTACTCCTTGGACGAGACTATATTTATTGCATGAGAGCCATTGTCTCGTCACTCTTTAGAGTGATGTGTTTTCCGCACGAAGGAAGAATGGTCAAGCTCGTAGACCAGCTTTCATTTCCCGGATCACACATAGCAAATAGTCATATACCATCCCTAAATGTTCTTTTCACGCAAGAAATGTCTTAATCTCCAGTCCGTCCACCCGATGAGCGTGAGTGACTCGATGGGACATGACTGAAACCCAGGGGGCATGCACCCTGGTCTGCTTCCGCAAGAAAACTTCGGGTATAGGGTAGGTTTTCGGGAGAGAATATGACCTCCGTATTCCCGTCCGTGATTGGAAGAGGGAGTTGGACTGGAATAAGATCCTCTTGTCAAAGTTATGTGGGTTGGCGGGCCTCACCGCTCACCTTTGTTTATTTCAGTAGACATCGCCGGAGAAGTGTTTTGTTTACGCGCTAAATAGAACAATCTTTGGGTAGCCTGAAAGAGGTATACCTTTCCTGATAAAACAAATGTTTTGTCAGCTCGAATAGAAGGTGACCTTGAAACTCTGTTTTATACCTGGGGGCATGCAAGCCTTTTGGCAAGCGAAGAGCGACTATTTATTTTTTAAATTTGTAGGACCTCTAACCCTTTAAACTCGTAGGATTAGTCGTTTCCTAACTTGCATAAAGAAAGGATGTGGGGCAAAACTCTAAAAGTTGTCGTTTTATATGAGACATTCTTATCACACGACTGGATTAATCGAGCAGTTTTAGCACATAGTTCAAGCTCGTTAAAAAATAAACATAAGACATGAGCAAATGTTTCCACCCTCGTTTAAGCTCATTAAGAAATGAACTATTCCCCGGTAAATAACCATCGTGAATGTAGTACTTCAGCCGTTAAAGCCTTGGTCATGTTTGCACCGTCACCTCCACTTTTTCATTGGCCGATCATTCACCTCCATTTGATTGTTTACCCATTTTGAGGAACAGCTGCGAAGAGTGATTTCACTAGCCATCCTTGTGACACTTCCGTGATTGGAAAATTCCAAACCTTACCTGGAATCAGCTGCTACCCATTTTATCACTCGTTCCTAAAAAGACGAGTCTCCTTTAAGCTCTTTTCAACTGACTCGTAAAAAATGAAAATATTGCCGAGCCATTGGCCTCTCTAGCTCGTTAAAGGGACAGGAAGTGTTATCCCTCCTCTAGATTTTAATCCTTTTGGACTTGAGGGATTATTACACAAAAAGATCGAGCGCTTGTTTTGTTCGGCTCGTTAAAAGTATCGAAAATCCATCCCTAGACGAGAATGAGTTTCACTATCGCTAAGCTCGTTAAAACATAGCTATGGCTATGCTCGAAGGGAAAATTATAGAACAAGCATATGTTATCCTCCTCAAGCTTGAGAAACATAAAGAGGTACTGGTCAACAATGACTGGGGAAAATTTGGAAGAAAACTCAAAGAAACTTTGTTGGTAGCAAGTCGCTCTTGAACATGACACTTCCGCTCCATGTCCGAGTTGGGTTGGGTTGTTTCATTCACCGGTCACATCACCATGGTCACACCATACCATCCACATTTAGGGTTAATGCTACCAATCCATCACATTAGTGTCACTGATATGTTCAAGAGAAGTCATTTAGAGAATTCACCTGTGTCTCACCCACTACCATACATTATACTCCATTCTTTCATGACTGCCACCCTGAACCTTATATCACCAGATCGTTTTCACCTCCATTAAAAATCATTTTCTCCAATCTATGTCATTGATGTGGGATTCATTAAGGCCCTCCTGTGACAGATCACTTCTTGTCGACATCAGCTCATTATCCAAGAAGTTGATCTAGGAACACCCCATTCAGTACTTTGAAGCTTGCATGCCTCAATGGCAAGTTTCTCACTTCCGGCGACGGGTTTACATCAATGGCCTTCGACCGAAAGATTTTGCGTGGTGTTCGATGCCAAGTCCTTTATTCACACCACGTGAATTGTACTACAGTACCTTGAGGGTCATTATCATTATCGGTGATTCCTCTCACGCTTGTTAACAGTTTACATCATTGACTGGTAATCAAGCGATGTCTTTCCATGTTTGACTTCAGAACATTTCTCACATGGATCGACTTGTAATTTGAGTGAAGATCGGACGAGATTGAAGACCCCGGATCTAGTTTCATCCATCCGGGCTCCGATATATATTCAGGGAAATAAAGACATTAAATGTACATCATTGCAGCACAGATAATCATCCTATCAAAAGGATGATGGCTCTACCAGAATCATCAGTCTACACTCAGACGATTGTCTGTCCTATGAACGTGAAAATTTATTTATAAAGCTGAGCATGGGAATGCCCGCCTCAGCTAGATCATGAAAACAGTATGAAGATAATGTATTGTATTGTATCTTATTACAGGTCTCCTCCCAGCATTGAAAGAAGCTGGGCATGCAAGGGAGCAGGTAGCTGAGGACTATCAAAGAAGAGAGGGATCGAATTGAAGGATTAGCGCAAGACAGAGGTTGCTCTTTTTGTTCCTCTCTATCTATAATTCATAAAGGAAAAACAAAAGTAGTTTTTCTCTGTTTGTTTCTGAGGCAGCTGTCACACCTTAGTGGGATAGAGCAGTTCTAAATAGACACTTTTCCCTGTAACACGAATGTCAAAACAATAATAGGTGGAACGTCATACAAGTTTTCCCTATTGAAACGTTATATAATCAGGTCATCTTAGGAGATTGGGAATAAATATTTCTTGGAGAATCCAATTTTGATTAGATTGGTGGCACTGGAAAGAGGGCTTAGAGGACTACCACAGGAAGAAATTTTAGATCTTGGGATCCGCAATTATACATATACAATAGATTCAATATTGAGCTCTTACAAAGTGAAAAAAGGTGTGTAGTTTTTTATTTTTATTTTGCATAAATTGGTTTGAAAAATTAGTTTTAAGGAATTCAAAGAGCATAGTGTAGTATTATTCACATTAATTGATCCTCTGAAGAAAGAAAATGGAAACACCTAGTAAGCAATCTGAAATCTCTAGCATGACTCATTATGAAGAGGAAGAAATGCAACATGTTATATCACAATTACAAGACCAAGTGCAACAAAATTCACTATCACAAAAAGTAACAAAAGCTAAGATGGATGGTTTAAAGAAAGGCATGGAAGATAAAATGGATGGTTTAAATAATGACATGGAAGCTAAGATGAATACCGTGAAAGTTAATATGGATTGTTTGGAAGCTAAGATTGAAGGAAAAATGGATGATTTAAAGAGATATTTGACAAAGTTTCTACAAGAAATGTTTACGAATAGAGAAAAGGTAGTAAACGAAACTCATGATGAAAACAAAATAAATGTTAATCATGATTTCATTGACTCTAACATTGGATTGAAGACCCACCATGTTCCAAATATCGGTGTGAGGAAGTTTGATGGCAAGGATCCCAGAACATGGATACTATAGATGGAACAATTTTTCGATCTCCATAATATGCAAAACACAAAAAAGGTACGTATTGCAACTTTATATTTGGAACCAAATCAGTTTGTATGGTGTTGATGGCTTTTCTCTCATAAAAAAAACTTCACTTGGGAAATTTTTATGGAAGAAATGATAGCACATTATGAGGATACAAAAAGAAACACCTTTTTTAGCCAATTTATAAATCTCAAACAAAAGGGTCCAATGAGGGAGCACATTGAGGACTTTCAAAAATTGAACATAAGGGTAAAATATATTCGAGAGGAGCCTATGATTGATGTGTTCATAGGGACTTTAAAGGATAAATCCAACATGAGGTTCACCTTTGGGAACCCGATTCATTGGAGAAGGCATTCAGGTTGGTAAGAAAAATGGAAAGAAAAATTATGGCAACAAGGAAGCCTACCACTCACAACTATGGAAGTGTTGCTGCCCCTAGCCTTCCACAGCCTACAAGGTTGATGTTGTAGGGAAACGTATCCGACTCGGATGACCCTATCCCACTCTAAGGGTGACAGTTCCTTAGCAACAACTGTAAAACAAACTACTAAGGGTTTACTTCTTTATGAAAGAAAAAGAGAATGGAGAAAGCACTAACCGTTACCTTGCGCTTAATGTTGAATCCAAACTCTTCTCTTTGGCCGCTTGTTCCTAGCTCTTTGTCCTTCTGCTCGCCCAGCTACAATGAGATCCTGCATAATAACAAAGAAGGAAACTACAAGAGACATGCAATCATAACTGGTTCATGGATTAGTGTAAACCAAACATGCAATCATCACAATATATAATTGAAACAAGAGCACATAGAAGAACCTCAATAGCTTTTATTAATGAAGAAATAAAGGTTCTGAGAGTATTACAACCATTGCGGGCTCCAACCCAGCAACACCTCCCAGCAGAAAGAATTGCTCTTCTTCACCTCTCTCAAACAATCACCCAATAAATCAATAATGAAACCAACAGCATATCATTACTTTGCACAAAATTCCAGCCTCCTGAGCTCATAGGAGAGAGCTCAATATATAGATGAATTGAGAAAGGATGAGTCAGCTTGCAACTGATGTGTAGCTGCCTTGTGTCCTCTCTCTCTTCAGTTAATCTTTAGTTGATCTTCAGTTCTTGAGTCCACTTGGTGAACCTTGCTTCCACTTGGAGAAACAAAGCCTCTGACTCATCACAAGGCGAAATCCCTGATCCAAGTGTCATTTTTGGAAGATTCCAGAGCAATGACTCAGTGTGCCACATGTCCAAACTCGCTCAACGCAGGTGGGCTTTGTTCTACCTGCTTTGCAACGCAGGTACACCATGGAGCAGTTGTGTTTCAGCGCAGAAGCCTAGTGGAGCACCTGCTTTGATTTCAGGATTGCTTGTTTTTGAGTGTTTTTAGGTGGAGAACTGATCTGAGAGCTGTTGGTTTGCTGACCTTGTTCCTCTAGGGGTAGGAACATCATGTTTAGGGAACTTTGGATCCCTTGGATTATTGACAATTCATGCTTGTTGTTGTAAGGCACAAAATTGTCTATAACAGATGCCCCCTAAAGTATGAGGTCGTTTATCGGGTGAAATGCTTTATTGAGAGGATTCGAAGTTCATTCAATCTGCTGAGAAGTGTCCTGTAATAAGATACAATACAATACATTATTTTTCATACATTTTTCATGATCTAGTTGAGGCGGGCATTCCCATGCTCAGCTTTATAAATACATTTTGGTACATAGAACAGACGATCGTCTGATTGTAGACTGATAATTCTCTGCCGAAGTTATCATCCTTTGAGAAGGATGATCATCTGCTGTAATGATGTACATATCAAATGTCTTTATGTCCTGAATATATATCGTAGCCCGGATGGATGAAACTAGATCCGGGGTCTTCAATATCTTCCGATCTTCACTCGATGTACAAGTCGATCCATGTGAGAATTTCTTGAAGTCGAACATGGAAAGACATCGCTTGATTACCGGTCAATGATGTAAACTGTTAACAAGCGCGAGAGGAATCACCGATAAGGATGATGACCCTCAAGGTACGGCAGTACAATCTACATGGTGGGAATAAAGGACTTGGTGTCGACCACCATGCAAAGTCTTCTGGTCGAAGGTCATTGATGTATACCTGTCGCCGGAAGTGAGAAACTTGCCATTAAGGCATGCAAGCTTCAAAGTACTGAAGGGGTTGTTCCTAGATCAACTCCTTGGATAATGAGCTGATGTCGACAAGGAGTGATCCGTCAAAGGAGGGCCTTAATGAATCCCACATCAGTGACACGGAACAGAGCTAGTGATTGTGATGAGGTGAAAACAAACTGTGATGTATGATTCAGGGTGGCGGTCATGAAGTGGATGAAGGATAATGTATGGCAGTGGGTGGAACACGGTTGACTCTTTACAGAACCACATCTCTTGAACATATAACGACACTGATGTGATGGATTGGTAGCATTACCCCCATTGCGGATGGTGTGGCGAGGACCATGGTTATGCGACTGGTGAATGAAACAACCCAACCCGATGTGATACGGAGGACAAAGTGTCATGTTCAAGAGCGACTTGCTACCATTAATGCTGTGAGGTTCTCCCAATTTTTCCCCAGTCATTGCTGACCAGTACCTCTTTATTTTTGTCAAGCTTGAGGAGGATAACATATGCTTGTTCTATAACCTGCCCTTCGGGCAAGCCCATCGCTATGTTTTAACGAGCCTAGCGATAGGGAAACTCGTTCTCGTCTAAAGACAAGTTTGTCACTATTTAATCATTTTAACGAGTCTAACGAAAAAGAAAACTCGGTCCTTTTCATTTTTAGAGAGTCTGAAAAGGTACGAAAAGTTAACTCCAAAATTCCTTTTTCGTCATCTAATCCCTTAAGTCCGAAAAAGTTTAAAACAATACAGAAGGGATGAATTTTCGGTTGCTTTAACGAGCCGAACAAAACAAGCGCTCGATCTTTTTGTGCAACAATCCCTCAGGTCCAAAAAGATTAAAATCTAGAGGAGGGATAGCTTTCCGGTCGTTTTAACGAGCTGGAAGGCCAAAACTTGGCAAACTTTTCATATTTTACGAGTCAGTGAAAAGAGCTCAAAGAAGACTCGTCTTTTGAGGAACGAGTGATGAACAGGGATAGCAGCAGATTCCAGGTACAGGTTGGAATTCTCCAATCACGGCAGTGTCACAAGGATGGCTAAGTGAAATCACTCTTCGCAGCTGTTCCTCAAAATGGGTAAACAAACATATGGAGGTGAACGATTGGCCAAATGAACGGATGGAGGTGATTGCATAAAAACACGACCAAGGGCTTTTAATATGGCTTTCAAAGGTTACATTTCTCGAGGTTGTTTACCGGTTCATTTTTTCTGGATGAGCTTGAACTGCTAGGGAAAGATTGCTCACAATTTATGTTTATTTTTTAACGAGCATGAACTCTACACAAAAACTGCTCGATTCTTGCGTTTATTTTTTAACGAGCATGAACATTTCTAAAACTGCTCGAATATATGGTTTACTTTTGATTTTTACCATAATTAGCTTCTCTTTTTCATTGATAGTACTGCATTTTTCAATTTGTTGCAACAAACTAGTTAGAAATGGGTAATATTTACTTGAAAATGAGATTAACTTACAATATTTACCTTGAATTACGTAAGAAAGCAAATAAAAAGGGTCTTACCTCTCACTTTACCACTTCATTTGCATTTTGCTTGTTGGAGCTTTGGAGGAGCCTCTTTCCCCTCGATTTTCACCAGCTGATTCCGGAGGATTCTGCGGACGATTTTCGGCGCCGTTTGGACCAGGTAGGAGCTAAACCTTAGCTCTTCATTTTCATGGTTTCATTTTCCTGTTTCATGCCTGTTTTGCTGCTCTATTGAGCCTCTGGGGTTTTGCCAGGGCGCCCTCTGATCAACGCAGGTACCCCATTCGAAACCTGCGTTGGGATCCAAGCTGCTTGAAGGCAGCTTGTCCCCCAACGCAGGTAGTACACTGGGCACCTGCTTTGGGGCATAAAAGCAACAAATTTTCACAGATTTTGATGAAATTTTCGCCAGTTTTCCATCAATTTCAGGAGCTGACTCATCCTCTTGTTTGTTTTGTAGGGATTCTTGAACAAGATGGCCCTAACATGGTGAGAACGAGAACATGAAGAAGAAGATATGATTTCCCTTCATGATCCTGTTACGGTGGGCGCATTGCGAGACTGTGGTTTACTGAAGTTTTTCCGTATCTCTAGCATGAGAGCACAGATTTCACTACTGCAGTATTTGCTTGATGCTTGGGATCCTGTTAACCAAGTATTCCAGATCAGGAACAAACCTATTCCATTGACTGTGACAAATATTTACTTCTTGACTGGCCTGTCAAGGTGGGGTGCCCCCATTTCTTTATCAGGTACAGTTCGGGGGAATGATTCCGTGAGAGATTATGTTCGCCAGTATTGCAGGGAGGGGTCCCAGCCGAGCAGAGACGGCAAGGTGGTTATCCGTGATGTTACTAGCAGGCCTCTCAGGTCCATTCTGTATACTCTTGGTAGGATGGTCGGTAGCGCATCTTTACATGTTGCCAACAGGTCTCTCATGCAGCACGCCTTGGAATGTCTCCAACCGAAAATCTTCAACTGGAGTGATGCAGTGCTTAGTCAGATGAAAAATCAATTGAACAAGGTGAAGGACGGGAAGCTGAAGAACTTTGGTTTTGGTTCAATTCTGACTGCCTTCGCCTTGGAGAAGATCCCTCTGATGCAACCTCAGCACATTGATCTTGGAGTGCCTTCTCCTACCGAGCCACGTATGCAGCGATGGGTTGATCACATGTCCAGGCATGCAAGTCAATCCCAGATTTCTTTCAATGTTGCTTTCTTCAGGTGGTTCGATCGCCAGGAGATGGCTTTTTCCGAGTACCCATATGTTGGTATGGATTTCCGGGGCGATCCGGATATGGTACTGCCAGACGGTGCTCAGTGGGATGCTACTGGTAAGAACTTCAACCATATTACCGTTCATTGTTTTCATTCATAATGTTCTTGTGCTTTATTCTTTCAAGACTTTAATTGAACTCATGTGCGCTTGCAGATGTCGGTCTTGTTCGTCCGGCATTTCGTCTGAGGCCACCTGTTACTGTTCCGGCAGAGGAACCTGCTCGGAGAGTTATTATCCATGATCTTAGCGACACAGAGACCCTTACAGCTGTGCAGGGGCAGGTCGAGAACCTTACCCGTGGTCTTCCGGATGTACAGATTGACGAGTTACCTTTACCGATGCAGCAGCATACTATCGGTGTACCTAGACGATGTACCCGTCTTCTCCGCATGATCGCACATACTGTGGCTTACTATCAGGAGCATCACTAGGCTAGGGTGCCCCCTAGCATTTTGAGTTTTCAGGTCATATGACCAATTTTGTCTTGGTTACAGAACATCATGTATGAACTTTATGAACAGCTTATATATATATTTTGATTTTTGAGTCTTATTCTGGTTGCTTTGGATGATTCATATGTACACTTTTTATGATGTGTCCTTTATAAATGTTGCAAATGTCTGTCTAACACATAGTTTGCCAATGAGTCAGTTAATGTGTTTAGATTTCTTGAAATATGTTGATATTGAATTGAATCAAATCGTCTTTCCAAGATCTTTACTCTTAGGAACATGCGATAAATAGCTGGATTACGAACAGAATATATACCATTGAGTTGTAGTACTACGAGCTGTGAGTCTAGCCTGACAATTAGTCGGCGTATGCCTCGTGTGATGGCATCAGAGAGTAGTTCTATCAACGCACTATATTCAGCGATGTTATTCGTTGATTGCCCAATACATACACCTCTGAAACTTACTAACTCGCCATTTGGATTAAAAATGGCCCATGCTGCGGAGGATAGGTTCCGCGAACTACGACTTTCTCCGTCGGCATATCCAACACATGTCTCCATAAGGTTTGACATCTGCAACGAATGAAAAAAGGGAATCACTCAACCAGAGTAAGAACTTTGGCGAAAACAAAATACAACAAAAGCACGCAGGTTACTTTTTAAGCATAGTAACGCTTGAGGTACAGCCCGTTCCGGGGCTGTGCCAGTGGAATTCCGTCGTAATCTATTAACTCGTAGGCTCCTTTTGCTAATACTCTTTTAACAATATAGGGGCCCATCCATAAGGAATTGAATTTACCTGCTCCTAATTTATCGGATTCTTGGTCATAAAGCAAGACCAAATCACCTTCTGAGAAGACACGGGGTTTGACATTTTTGTCAAACTGAGCCTTGACTCGTTTCTTATGGGCTTCGTTAGCCAAAGCGGCATCACGACGGGTTTCATCCAATTGAATTAATTCCATGAAACGAGTCTCTTCTTCCGAAGTTCCGGGGAGGAGATCAATTGCGAGTTTAAGCGACGAAATTTCACACTGGATCGGTAAGACTGCTTCTAGACCGTACACCAATTGAAAAGGTGTGAAACCGGTCGCGTTTCTTACCGAGGTTCGGTAGGCCCACAAGGCTGCATACAGGATTAGGTGCCATCTTCTTTTATGAACTCCGATCATCCTCTGCAACATACGCTTCAGGACTTTGTTGATTGCTTCAACTTGTCCGTTGGCTTGTGGATAATACGGAGTAGAGCTGTCGTGAGATAGCCCTAGTTTGGCAGCTAATTCGACCATCATGTGATTGCAGAAGTGCGATCCGTGATCTGTAACTATAGCCTGGGGTACACCGAACCTGGCGACTACATGATTGAAAAAGAATAGGGCAGCTGTTTCACCAGTATTGTCCAATGTAGGCATCGCCTTGGCCCATTTGGTAAAATAGTCAACTGCGACTATAATATACCCATGCCCCCCGGTCGAGGTGGGGTTACATTGCATGAAATCGATGCCCCATTTGGCGAAAGGCCCAACCGCAACTATTGGTTGCAGCGGTGCGGGTGGTCTTCTGGTTTTGCTATCAAAGATTTGGCAGGAATGACAACTTCGGACTGCGATTATGCAATCTTTGAACATTGTTGGCCAAAAATATCCTGCTCTTAATATCTTTTGGGCTGTAGCGAAACCTGATTGATGCCCCCCACACGCGCTTGAATGACACTCATTCAGGGCTTTTTCGGCTTCTTCATGGGTGAGACACCTCCTCAGAACGGTATCGATACCACGACGGTAAAGAGTATCATCGACGATCATGTAGTCTTTTGCTTGGTATCGTATACGTTTCTGTTCGGAGTGAGAGGTGTCAGGCCGAAACTTTTGGGTTTGGAGATAGATAATTATATCTCCATACCATTCATCGCTTGCAGATATCCGAAATAAAGTCTTGTCCACTATTGACTCTTTGGAAGTTTCGTCGTTGGACGATGATGGGAGATCGCATAATAATTCTGCGAATACTAGAGCTTTCTTTGATTTGGATTTCACAAATTCCAGATCAAACTCTTGAAGGATCGCTATCCATTTGGAATATTTTCCCCCCAGCAACTGTCGCGACAGTATATAAGTCATGGGGTTGCAATCTGACAGAATGGTAGTTTTCCTAAAGAGGATATAATGCCGAAATCTCTGTACCGCTTGAACAGCAGCGAGCGCTAGCTTTTCAACGTAAGAATATTTATTTTCTGTATCATTTAAGTTTTTACTTAAATAATATACAAGATGTTCAACTCCATCGACTTCTTGTACTAAAACCATCGCAATGGTTGTATCTGCTGCAGCTAGATACAGGTTAAAATCCCTAAGATAATCTGGGGCGTACATTAATGATGCTTTTACTAGGGACTCTTTCAAAGCGTCAAAGGAAGCTTGCGTAACCTGGTCCCAATCGAAGGGTACATCTTTTTTCAAAAGACGTGTATAACCTTTAGCAAGTTCTGCGTAATTTGGAATGAACCTCCTCAGAAAGTTTGCTTTCCCTTGGAGTTTCTGAATCTGAAGCAAATTCGAAGGTGGAGGCAAATTAATGATTGCCTGAACCTTACAGGGGTCGAGACGAATCCCATATTTTGAGACTACAAAGCCAAGTAAACGACCAGAACCGACGCAAAACACACATTTGTGAGGGTTGAGTCTTATCTTGTAGTGTCGGCAACGTAAAAGTATCGCTCTTAAATGCTGCGGATGATCAGTCCGCTTTCGCGAGTGAGCCGGAAGATCGTCGAGATATGGTTGAACAATGCTCTTGATGTCATGGAAGGCGTAATTCATAGCCCTCTGAAAAGTTGCCCCTGCGTTCTTCAAGCCGAAGGGTAATTTTCGATAAGCGAACGTGCCCCACGGACATATAAATGCAGTCTTCGACTGGTCCTGTGGGCGGATATTTATTTGATTATACCCCGAAAATCCATCCATAAAGGAAAAGATTTCACATCTGGCGCATTCGTCAATTATCTGGTCGATGAAGGGTGTAGGGTAGTTGTCCTTCGGACAAGCTTGGTTTACATCCCTATAATCAACGCACACTCTTATTGTCCCTTGTTTTTTCATAACAGGGACAATATTCGATACCCAATCGGTTAGAGGAACCGGGTAGATGAATCCAGCATGGAGAAGTTTCTCAACTTCTGCTTTAATGGCAGCGGCTTTCTTAGGGTGCACCTGTCGAAGCCGTTGTCTTACTGGTTTGACATCAGGATACATTTTAATTTCATGTTCAACGATACTCGAGTCGATGCCTGGCATTTCATCGTATGACCAAGCAAAGACATCTCTAAATTCACGAAAGAGAGCGTTATATATTTTCAGTTCTGAAGGGGAACAACCTTTGCCAACATGAATATTCTCTACAACATCAGGTTTTGTTGATATATTTATGGCTATAGTCTCTTCGATATTTGATAAGTTTCGCTCGGAATCCACCGTGTTTACAGTATTTGTTAGGAATTCAAATACTGAAGGGTGGTAAAGATCTTTCTGAGTATCTTCTTCGTATTCTGGAAGAAGGGAACGATGGTGGTGATCATTCCATGGTGCCCCCTCAATCATCATTGATTGTAAGATTCCTTCGTCAGTCCCATGTACTTTCGACCAAGGATCTAACGGGGTACCATATTCCCTAGATCTATCTACCCAAACGCTCGACGAGCGTTGAGTTGGGTTTACCTCCCATGCATGAAACATTGATTGCTACAATATTTCAATGGGGCTTGGTGGCAAAACCATTGCATGATCCATAGCGACTCTGCCTTCTGTGACTTTCAAGGTGGATACCATATTGCATGTTGCTACAAATGGTACATTTCCTATGCAAATAGGAGGTGGTAGCGCGAAAGTTCCCATCATAGTGGGGTCTTTCAACAGATCTACTCCAATGTCTTGAATCGACCGGTCGCTACCATGGATCATGGGAACGCTTCCTGTAACTTGTGAACCATTAGGGAGGAAGTTTTGTTGTTCGACGACCGTAATCCCTCCTTCAAAGGGGAATGCGATCTTCCTAAAATAAGTCGACACAACAGCTTGCATGGCATAAATCCATGGCCTTCCCAGTAGGATGTTATAGTCAAGATTGCCATCGATGACTTCAACATCTATTTCTACTGTTTTGCCCCCTAGTTCAACCTTCAGGTTACTAAGGATACCGTAAGGGGTATATATCCTCCCGTCGAATGCTTTTAATGTTGTCGATGATCGCGACAAGGTTGGAGATCCTAAAGTTTTCCAGCAACTCATCGACATAATAGACGTCGATGCTCCCTCATCAATAATCGTTCTATGAACTGTTTTGTTGAGGGCTTTCACTTGGACGAGGAAAGCTAATTGAGCCGGCAACTGAGGATCATACCCTTTGTGATCAAAGGGTACCAGATTGGAATCTTTAAGATCCACCCCACCAATTGCTGATAACAATGCCTGCCTTTGGGATGGGCAATGCTGTAATACCTCAAGAGTCGACATAGCAGATGGCGATTGCGCCAAATCTTCTACTATGTTGTAATGTTGTGCCGCTCTGGCACGAGGATTAAATGTCGACTTGTGTACTACTCCCTTTGGCGGTTTTATTGTTAATTCATGTGTGATGGGGGGTACAACTTCTGCCGAAGTTGTCGTCGAACTGCTAGGTTGATCTGTCCCTTTATCGCTCGACACCTGTGGATTCCCATAATCTTTGCTCCTTGTCGAAATCAAAGCATCATTTTGCTGTTTCGAAATCGACAACATAAGTACTTGGGACGGGGAAGCGTTTCCACTATCAACCAGATTTTGACCTGGGTTAGGAAATTGATCACTTGACACAGTTGAGGTATGAGGACTTTTAAAGAACCTCTTTAGCTCAGCTTTGAATGGGCAATTCTTAGTGTTGTGATCTTTGTCATCGCAGATTTGACACGGAAACTGTTTCCTATTCCCAGGAGGGTTCGAAGAATTTTTCTTAGGGGATGACCCACCTTGTTTATTCTTCCTCCCTTTGTTTTGATTCTTCTTGCTTCCTGGTTGATTGGTTTCTTTGCCCCTATCTGTCGATACGGCATTTACTTCCGAAGCAAGAACTTCTTCATGCGCATTTTGATTCGAATCCTTACGAGCCTTCTTTTGATTGGTCCTTTTCGGATTCGTGTTTGCCGTGCCAATCACGCCATCGCCGGCATGAGAGTCACTGTTTGATTTAGGAGGAGGAGGGATTGAAAACTCTGGTGTAGGGGCGTCTGGTATTTTGTCATAGAGCGTGCCGGACTGAGTATATACTAAATCCAAGTATTGTGCACGAGCGATAACTTGCTCTTCTGTTACGACTCCTCCCTTTGCTACATCTTCCGTTATAGCCGGAAGTAATGACTTTATAAACCACTCAGCTAAAAGCTGATCAGGAACGTATGTTTTAACCATTCTTCGTTGACATCGCCACTCATGTATATGATCTGATATATGAGTTGCAGTTGTCTGTTTGAAGTTAGTCAATATCTCTGTTCCCGTTTCGTACCTTATTGGTAATTGAAAGTGGGTCAAGAATGTCGTGGCAAGGGAGCAAAAATTGTCGAACGAAGCTCTAGGCAATTCTATATACCATTTCACCGCTGGACCTGTCAATGTCCTCTGAAAGAGGCGAAGCCTTATCGAATCGTCATTCAAAGTGTTCGACGAACACCATAGATGAAATGTCATCACATGATTCGACGAGTCTTCACCTGGATTTCCATTGAATTTAGGAATGTCGGATGGAAGTTTGTGTGGAATCACTGGCCACCAAGGGGCATAAGCAATTGGATCGTTTGTTAACCGATGTAAATCAGGCAACTCTAAAGTCGCCACGAATGGTAACTGCTGGTTCAAGTTAGGTGAAGCGTAACCAGGATACGATGGAATCGCCTTAACAGTCTGTCTTTGCATACCAGCATAATGGAGTTGATGTTGGTATGATGAATATGGTTGATGGACTTGACCACTATAAAGTGGTTGATTTTGACCATTTTGAATATATGGTTGTCCAGTATTCGCAAATATTTGCTGTTCAGAACCTTGGTACACTTGTTGGAATTGCGGCTGTTGGTATTGCATTATCCACGGTTGCGACACCATGGGTTGTTGCGCTACACTAACCATTGGACCAAGATGTGGGGTAGTTGTACCCAACTGTACTTTTGTTGTCCCACCAGTAGGTGATTGTGGTTGGGTCGCAGGGTCAAGGGGCTGTTGCATGAGAACCTGAGCAATCTGAGGTTGACATACAACAGGCATTGTTTGAACTTGCGACACGGTCACAATAGCCGGTGTAGTTGGGATGTTTGTCATAGGTACACACTGTTGCATAGAATATACAACTCTCGGTGGCTGGGATAGCACAGGTACCCAACTACTTGTTGCAATTCCGCCATAACTTGAATAAGGTTGAGAACTCCCATATGGGTACTGCCCCCCATACAGTAGCAACCCAGAACTCAAGGCAATTGACTGTCCTGGAGGACTGGATGGCCTAATTAGATTCCCAAAAGGGTCAATTTGATGAGCCTCACCATGAGAGTTACTAGACATTACTCCGGAACAAACAGGAACAGACCATACTATCGAGATAGTCTCTTGGTGGACTCCTTCTAGCGACTGCAAGCTAGTTGGGACAGATGGTATGCCGGCGAACATTGTTGGATTTGCAGCAGGTAATTCTGCCGTCGCCGTGTCATTCGACACAGTCCTAGATGTCGACGGTTGTTCAGTCATTTTTAGTCTATCCAATTGATCACCTAGTGATTCTACAGGAACTTCCACTGGTGATGGACAAACTTCTGTTGTAGCAGGAAATAGAGCGACCCCTACTCCAAATTGAATTGGAGTGGATACTTGCGGTTCTTCTATAATTTCCTCTATCGCAATCAGACCAGGTGGAAGAGGAAGACCGTCAGGTCCGTAAAAGATTTCCGGTGCCGAAGAAGGGGTTGTATCGACCGCGACGGATGTTTGAGGAACAAAAGTATTTGCCCCCAGACTAGGATCAGTATTACTGTCCCTCTGTGGCGATTGAACTTCTTCTATAGAGGCAGGGTTTCCAGAAATGTTTGGAGTGACCAAAATCTCAGATGTTGTTGGAACGCTTGTTCTAACTTTTAAAGGAGATTTTGAACTGGTTCGACGAGCTCGCTTTGTCCGGATTGTTTTCGATTCCGGAGACAAAGACGGTTGACTCGCAAGCCTCCGAGAACGATGGATATTCAATTGACTTTCTTCCACGATTGCGGATTACTCGATCAACTAAAATATAAAGGGGAAAATTTGTGTTTCCGATTTGAATGAATTTTATTAGATGCTTTTAAACATAACTTTGCTTTTTCATGTTTTAAGAGTCGAGAAAAAGCTAAAGATGACTCTAGGCGCCTTCGATGTATTAACGAGCCCGAAGTGACAAATGCTCGGTTGGACCTTTTTAGTTATAGAGTTTGAAAAGGGCCAAAAGAAACTGCTCTGGAGATCTAGGCAGAGGGTGTGCCAAACCTTTCGCGAAACCACAGAATACGTTTTACGGTACGGGTGGTCGATCTTCGTGAATGCTGTGTTCACTGCATCGCGATCAGTAGGGCGGCCGACACGGCTTCCTATGGATAACGGATAATTGCCTATAGGGGTCTCCCAATATATACGCGACGGTACGTGGGAGCACAAGTCCGTATTAGTGCCACCGACTCTCAGGAGGAATCACCCACCTTCGTAGAGATCGACAGTCACTATGTTTAACGACGTCAGAACACGTCTCTACCTAGACCTCTAGATGTTTGCGTTATGTTTCAAATGCGTTGTTAGGTTCATTCAGTATATTTTAAGTTGATCTTTTTAAAGTTTGCCTTTCAAGGTTCACCACGAGATGTATATGACAAATTCCTAAATGCAGCCTAAGATGAGAAGCAAGCTTTTTCAAATCTTTTTGACTGATGAAAATCTTAACTACTGAGGGAGACGAAAGGCAAATTCTTTTCACACAGTTCATACAGCACAAACTAATGCACTTTCTCCTAAATCATCATGCAAACTTTTTCAAATGCAAAATGCACAATGCATGTATTTTCTTTTGCCTTTCTTAATGTGGATGGATACAAAAAGAAAGTGGTTATATAACTTTGATTTCGATTTAAAGCGAAAGTAAACAAGCTTGTCCAAAATCAAAAGACACCTTAAGATTCACTTGCTTAATCACTGGAAATACATGAAATCAAACCATACTAACGAAAGTAAAATGACTAATCAGATATGGACAGCAAACAAGCTAACTCTTTAGACCAGCAAAACGCCTAACACAGGTTCAGATCTAAGAGGCCAAAAGCACGACTAGTTTACTTTTCGTTATGGGAAATTGTAAATGAATAAGAAATACAAAGAACAAGTACAATTTCGTTATATAACAGAGGCGAAATGATGGCAAGTAATATTGGTTTCAAAACAGGCACAAGACTGACACCTAGCAGCAAAACTAAGTGAAAACAGGCAAGAGAAAGGAGGAAACCCCAAATGCACTAAGCAAATTTGGGCCAACGCAGGCTCTGCACAGCCAAACTGGCTCTCAGCGCAGGTAGCTAGTTCGGGACCTGCGTTGCAAAGCAGGTAGCCTGTGTACTACCTGCTTTGGAAAACGAGAATTGCGTTTTCACAGTTTCCGGGTCATAATTTTCTCAAAAATGCACGGTTTTTGCTCAAATCAGAAGCAATCAGTCAAGCACACTCAAAGGGATGATTTAGAAGGTGCAAAGATATCACTAAGAGCTTACAAGGATCTTTGTAGATCAGCTCTTCAAATCATGAATTTGCTCAGAAAATGAGCAAGAGTAGCTGCCCTCTACTTCGCTTTTGATATAGTCAAAAGCTTTTCGATTTGGTACTCTTTCGTTCAGGAAATGAATAGCAAAATACTACAAACACAATCAAACAGATACGGTCCCCAGTTGAGTCGCCAGTTTGTTGTAGGGAAAATTATCCGACTCGGATGACCCTATCCCACTCTAAGGGTGACAGTTCCTTAGCAACAACTGTAAAACAAACTACTAAGGGTTTACTTCTTTATGAAAGCAAAAGAGAATGGAGAAAGCACTAACCGTTGCCTTGCGCTTAATGTTGAATCCAAACTCTTCTCTTTGGCCGCTTGTTCCTAGCTCTTTGTCCTTCTGCTCGCCCAGCTACAATGAGATCCTGCACAATAACAAAGAAGGAAACTACAAGAGGCATGCAATCATAACTGGTTCATGGATTAGTGTAAACCAAACATGCAATCATCACAATATATAATTGAAACAAGAGCACATAGAAGAACCTCAATAGCTTTTATTAATGAAGAAATAAAGGTTCTGAGAGTATTACAACCATTGCAGGCTCCAACCCAGCAACACCTCCCAGCAGAAAGAATTGCTCTTCTTCACCTCTCTCAAACAATCACCCAATAACTCAATAATGAAACCAACAGCATATCATTACTTTGCACAAAATTCCAGCCTCCTGAGCTCATAGGAGAGAGCTCAATATATAGATGAATTGAGAAAGGATGAGTCAGCTTGCAACTGATGTGTAGCTGCCTTGTGTCCTCTCTCTCTTCAGTTAATCTTTAGTTGATCTTCAGTTCTTGAGTCCACTTGGTGAACCTTGCTTCCACTTGGAGAAACAAAGCCTCTGACTCATCACAAGGCGAAATCCCTGATCCAAGTGTCATTTTTGGAAGATTCCAGAGCAATGACTCAGTGTGCCACATGTCCAAACTCGCTCAACGCAGGTGGGCTTTGTTCTACCTGCTTTGCAACACAGGTACACCATGGAGCAGTTGTGTTTCAGCGCAGAAGCCTAGTGGAGCACCTGCTTTGATTTCAGGATTGCTTTTTTTTGAGTGTTTTTAGGTGGAGAACTGATCTGAGAGCTGTTGGTTTGCTGACCTTGTTCCTCTAGGGGTAGGAACATCATGTTTAGGGAACTTTGGATCCCTTGGATTATTGACAATTCATGCTTGTTGCTGTAAGGCACAAAATTGTCTATAACAGTTGACACCACAACAATTGGAAGCAAAAAAGAGAAAAATGGATTTCTTATAGTTGTGATAGAAAATACACTAAAGGTCATAAGTGCGTTGAGAAGAAATTAATTTACATAGATTGTGAAGAGGAGGAAGAAAAGGAACAAGAAACATCAAAATAAGAGGATATACACCAAGAAAATACCCTAAAGAATGAAGAAATGAATCTGAACATATCTTGTAATTCATTGGCCAGAATTACCACTCCTCAAACAATCAAGATAGAAGGACATATCAAGAGGAAAAAGCTAATAGTGTTGATTGATTCAGGCATTACCCATAATTTTATTCATTGTAAGAAAGCCAAGGAATTGAATTGCTTTTTATATCCAGCACTAGAGTTTCAAGTGATGGTTGCAAGTGGAGGAACCATAAATTGCTCTGGAAAGTGCCATAATATCAAGTTATCCATGGGAGAATATGTATTGAATAGCCCAATGCTTTCCATTCCAATGGGTGGTGCTGATGTTGTACTAGGAGTCCAATGGCTACAACCCTTGGGTACAATAGTTTTTAATTTTTAATAACTTTTCATGAAATGTTCTTCAGAAGGAAAGGAAGGTGAATTAAGGAGTATCACAAGGAAAGTGGGAAAGATAATCAGCTCTAATGGAACGAAAAATCTTCTAAAGAAAGAACAAAGAGGCGTAATTGCACAATTATGTTTGCTAGAGGTTCCCACATCGAAATCATCTATTTATTTAGATCTCAAAAAAGTATTATACAATCATTCCAAGGTATTTGAGACTCCCAAAGCCTCCCACCTATTCGTGATCATGATCATGCTATACATTTGTTTCTAGGAAGTGTGCCTCCAAAAATTAGGCCTTACAGATATCTATATGCTGAAAGAAGTGAAATTGAACGTATGGTTGCAGAAATGCTAGAGGTTGGTATAATTATCTAACCAAATTCGATAAACAAAGAAAGGGATGAATGGAAGAATGAAAATGAAAGGTGGGAATGCATTCAAAAGCTGCAAAAGATCCCAGTTCAAACAATATTTCTAGAATTTGACAAGGAAGAAAAGATCATATTGGAACCTCAAGCAGTCACAAAACTGAGAAATCAACAACTACAAAATCGATCAATTTCAGAGTATCTCATTAGGTGGAAGAACTTTCCCGCTGAAGATTCCACATGGATAGATGATAAATTTATATAGAATAATCTAGAACTACTCAAGCGTTGAGGACAACACTTTTTGAAAAAGAGGGGCATGTTAGGTCCCTATAATACTACTGTAACCCCCTTATTATATTGTTGTGCCCATGTACTCTCCATATTGTTATTATTGTGCCCCATAGAAGCCCACTATTGTTATTGTTGCGCCCTTATATTATTATTATTATGTCGGATTTGATTATATTATGACCCCTTAAACTCCCATATATAGAAAGGACGTCTTCTCATTTGTATCATCCAAGAATTTTTCATTTTTGTAACGTATCGGAGATTTACCCCTCAAAGAGGCTGAATTCTAAGGTGTTTCTCTATATTTTCTATCTTTTTGTGAGTTGGTTTCATAACATCCCTCATCTGCTAAGATCTGTTGTGGCTAGAGAAGCGAAATCCTCTTTGAGGTGAAAGCATTAAGAATGACGCCATAACTAGTGTCTAACGGTCTGAATATCTTTCTTGTCATCCTTGGGTGGTGCATGTAGATACCCATATATATTATCTCCTCCTATCCTATGTCCAAATAGTGAAATATCAGCTCCCTGATGAGAACGCTCAATCAAGAAATAGATGTCATCGACGTCAATGGTAACGTGATGATCTCCAATCATGAAACACTATTCCTGGACATTCTAGTTCCTTACTAGCCATGTCATTGAATCTACTTAATATTTCATCCCATGTATAAGCAAATATTTTAGGGGGCCACAATTTCTTAGAGCCTACATGATAGTTGGATCTGCTAAAGCTGCCAAATCATTAGCTTTGTGATATCTTTCCCTCCATTCCATTTTGAGCAATCAGTAAACCTAAAACGACCATTTAAAAGAGTTTAAAATATTTTTTAAACTCAATCTCATAATTTTTGGGGTTCAATTCTTTTATTTTTAAAACCCTTGGTGCATGCACTACCGTTGTTTTAACGGCCTGCACAAGCTCGATAAAAGAACATCGTGCATGGCCAAGGGTGAAATTTTTGACAAAGTTTAACCCCAAAAAATTGATTAAAAGCTTAAAACTTAAATTTAAATAGGTGAAAAGGTTAATTAGGAAGAGATCTTCTACCTAGAGGAAACAATTTGCGATTTCTTCTGTCGGTTAGCTCGAAATTAGTTTGGAAAGTATGGTGGTAAAAAACTGATTTTTTTGCTCTCAAATGGTAAAAATGAAAATGTTGAAAAATAATTTACTATTTCCACTTTTATAGGGGTTTTGAGCTAAAATAAATATTGTTATTATGATTAATACATTTTAGGATGAAAAAGTTTATATTTTTTAGCAATTATAATAATTTATTAAGTTTAAATGTGCAAAACAATTACAGAGCGAGAATAAATCATTTTGACTATTAGCAGATTTTTATCACTCTTCATGCTCTTGAAAAATTATGAAAAGAGAAAATCATAGAGTCCTCTTTTAAGCCCTTTTCAAACTCTTAAGAAATGAAAAGATTTCCAAGTACTTGTTTGTATGAACTCGTAAAAGTAAATGAAAATGTTTCCACTGAGTATAAGTTTACCCCTTTTATAGACTTAGCCTCGACTATTTACGAAAACAATATACATTGATCAAACATGGCCAATAGAGTTCTCTCGTATTATTTTATTATTTTTTGACCTAAGGGACTAAACTTACGAAAAATAACCTAATGGAGTTTACTTATGTTTTTCTTTTGACTCCCTAAAACTATAAAACACTCAGCTTTACTTTCTCTGGGCTTGTTAAAATTTTACGATAAAAGAACTGAATGAGTTTATTTTTTTATTTCTTTTTCAAACTCTTAAAAACAACCGAAACCAAGTTACCCATTTATTGGACTCATAAAAACCAAAGAGTATAGGACTCATTACACATAAGAGGACTGAACCATTCCTTCTTACAATTCGTTAAAAATACTTCGAAGGACTCATCCGAAGGATGAGCTTATAGTACAAGCATATGTTATCCTCGTCAAGATTGTAAAAAATAAAGAGGTACTTGCCAGTAATGGTGGGCAGAAATAGGGAAAAGGTGTCCATTTGAAATTTTATTATAAAGGTAGCATGTCGCTCTTGAAGAAGACACTCTGTCACTAGCTTTATAGGGGTAAAAATGAACAACATTGAAGATAAGTGAGATACTTATTCCTATAGATAACTCCAATTCATAACCATTTGTAGAAACATTCCTCACTACCCTACAAGGTCCTATTTTCTTAATTTTGAGTTTGTTAAACTCCTCTTGGGAGTATCTCCTTCCTCATGTGTGCTAATACCATGTCTCCAACCTCAAAATGTTCCTCTATTTTTCTTAAATGTGCTCTTTGTTTGTACTTGTATTTGTTGTCTTGTAGCTTATGTTTTATCTCCTCATGTAAGTCACTCATTGTTACTATAAAATCATCCCCATAAACACCCCTTTTCTCAAGTTTTCCTAAATGTCTTAGCTCACAAGCTCCTCTTGGTTGCATTCCATACAAGATATGAAACTGACTCTTCCATGTGATCCTATTTGGTGAATCATTGTATCCGAACTCAGCTTGAGCTAACACAAGATCCCATTGCTCAGGATTCTCTCCCAAAATGCTCTTCAATATTTTTTTGAGACAGTTGTTCACAAATTCAATTTTCCCATCAAATTGTGGATGCTAGGTTGAACTGAAGTTCAATTTTGTTCCAAGCTTCTTCCACAAAGTCCTCCAAAAATATATTGTGGACTTGGTGTCCCTGTTAGAGATTATACTCTTTGGCAAGCCATGCAATTGAACAATCTCATTGAAAAACACATGAGCCACATGTGTAGCATCACTAAACTTACAACATGGGATAAAATGAGGCATCTTCATAAATATTCCCACAATTACAAGTATAGAGTCCTTACCTCTCTGTGTTTTGGGTAAACCAAAAACAAAGTCCATACTCACTGAGTCCCATGGTCTACTAGGAATGGTAAAAGGAGTCGATAGTCCAACGTTTTGACTCCTTCTCTTCACATGTTGACATACTTTGCAAAGGAAATTGATTTGGTGTCATTCTGGCATGTGTCCAATTAGAAATCAACGATTGATGGATTCAAGGTGCAGTGAATAGTGGAAGTGAAACATTGAATAATGATTTGTGATATCGTAATATCAGAAGTCTCGATAGCTCGCATATCGGAATTTAGGGATCCTAAGGAGTAGCGTACAGCTAAAGCAATCGCAGATCAGTGACTTGCGATCTTGCATGTATGAGGACAAGGCCATGTCAGCAATCGATGTTCAACAACTTCATAATTAATATGCATTGGAAATTCACCAATCATTGAATAGTGATTGAGCTTTAAAAAGGTTGAGACCATGCATCCCTTGTTAAATCAATGGGAGATCCAAAGGGAAATTTAGAAAGGATTTTGATGAAAAACAAGGGTAGGTGAGGCCCCTTTCTCTCTCCTATAGGAGGACACATGGAGGCATCTCGTTGCCTGATAAGGACATATGTTCGTCTCAAACAAGCTTCGAGGTGGACAAGTGGTAGGATCTGATTGGTTATGATAATGCCAAAGTAGCGGATGACATCAACATGATATGAAAATATGGAATGACACATGGCAGGTGTTTTGACCACTTTAGATGGCCTAATGGGCCAATTTTTGGTGACATGCATCATTAATCATAAAGTTCCATGTGGCAAGAGATGACATCAATCGACTATCAGAGATCGAAGGTTTGCGATGGTTGGCACATTGACCACAGTAAGGATTCATTGATTTGAGGGCTAATAGGTGGTCCAAAAGAATTAAGGAACCAAGGGCTAGGGCCTAACAGAGGAGCCTATCGAAAATCAACAATTGGTGATTTATGGTTCTAGCATAAGGTGCAACTGAAATAGATATTTGATAAAAGGCCTCCATGGGTATTAAGCATCAGTGTTTGAAACCCACATGAAACCAAAGGTAAATTGGATTAACAAAGGAAATATAGTCCTCATTGAGGGTTTGGAGGTCTTAGCACTTTGAGGCTGAGCCCTCAGTCACCTCCCCCGGTCCTATGATGGAAGTTTGATAAGGGTTGAATCAAAAGGTGCTAGTCATGATCAGAGGTTAGAAATCAATTGTTTCATAGTGTTAACACCACTACAAAATGTTGCAATGAAAATCTATGATATGATGGTACAGGGAGCCATTAGAGATGTATGAATTGGTTGTTGTGGTCTTGAATGTAGAATAGTAATAATAATGGTCAAAGACCTCCCATGCATGCATTGTAAATATAAATCAAGAGTAGAGACTCCATGAGGATGTACAAGTATATCTTTGTGAGCCATAAATAAGCATGGGGAGTATCTATGAAATGTGGAAAGGGACTGAAATTAAATACAAAGCATGGAGTGCCACCAATTTGATAGAGAAGTGATCATCTCCCATTCCTATGACTCTAACGCACTGAGAGAACTAGAGAAAGAGTGAAACAATATAAGACTCGGGTGCCTAGAATAAGATGTGGAAGTGGTCATCATCCATCCTTATGATTTAAATGCAATGATAGAACAGGGGAAGAATGAACCAAAAAAAGGATGGAGTGCCATTCGAGGAGTACATGCTTGGGAAAAATTAATTGTAACATGGGATGCATCGAGCTAAGTTCAGGACTGGAACAAAAATCAGGGACTCCATTGAGCTGAGTGGGTGTGTGAGAATTTGTACGAGAGAGCAAAGCATTGAGCTAGTGCATTAAATAAGAGTGTTGCAAGGGTAGTGCTGTAGTGAAAATAGTGGAGAGCCCTCAGAAGCTATAGTAGAGAACAAATGAAGTTTTGTTGTGTGCAACAAGAGGAGGACTTCCATAGGTGTTCACAAATCAGAGTGCAAAATCCAAATCTACAAGATAACCATTAGTTGGTATTTTTCTTGTAAAATTACTCTGTTTTTAGTTTGAAAATTGTATGAAATAGTAGAACAGTGGGAGTGACAGGTTGGTGCCTCTTAGAAAGTTGGTGCTTGCTAAAACAAAGGGGGTCGGTGCCTCCGGTGAGTGGGTTCTCATAAACAAATAGATGTAATTAAGTTGGTGCTTAAATTACATCATAAAACAAACAACAAATTGGTGGTTGTTTTCCCTCTAGGCTTCCACATAAAAACATTGTGTCAAATGTGTTCTACTCATGAGATTATTGTTTAAGTATGTGTATCTGAAACTTTATTGATTTAGTCTTTCATGAATGAATTCTCTCACATATGAAAAAACATAAGAAGGAACTATAAGTGCAAAAAGAAAAGAAAATTAATAGTTTCTTGAATTAGTGATTCACCTCCCCCCAGAAATTCCTTATTCAAACATATCCTTTGCTTATACATAGAACATGAGTTGATTCTATAATGTATCTATCATCCCCAAGATGAAGATACCTACAATGATCATCCTCTCCACTTGTATCATCAATTATATAGCACAATTTCATGTTTTGAGCGAGTTCCATGATGTTGCGTCAAGATCTATCCATGTATGCAAAGGCTTGGATTGCATTGATGTGCACTCAAATCACTTGAAAAAAATAATTTTTTTTTTATTAAGTATAGGAAGAATACTTTATTCTATTAAAGGAATCATAACTCCAAATTCCTCCAACACAATGAATTCTTTCACCATTGAACATAAAAATGTTGTGTACTAGTCCATTTGGAGACAAGAATGTGTAGGGTTATGGGTGTATTGATTAAAGAGAAATACATATAATGCTTAGTGTATTAATAATGGCTGGAAATTGACATTCTCACATGGAAAATCTTCTAAATTAATATATAAAGTAACACTGTGTAAATCCTTCTTTTACCACAATGAGATTCCTCCATTGCACGAATTTCTATTGTTACCCATGTTTATAGCTTCAGTTTGTTGCTCCAACACATTCAACACACTAAACAATTGTTACCTAGGTGAAGCTAAAAAAATAGTTACACGTCAAGAGAAAGAAAAAATTGACCTCTATTAGCATTGCGTTTTCTCTAGCCAGGTTTGGCTTATATATCCTACTAAACAGTTTTAGGGTCCATTATCTTTAGTTTTTTCTTGCCTCTGACATTTGACAGTTAGTGTTTCATTATGAATGTTTTTCCAATTTGTTATGAATATGCACTATGTAATACCCCAATGGTGTTTTTTTCACTGTAGAGAATGTTTAGGTTTATTTGTGAATGAGTATCTTTTAACACGCACTAGATTTGATATGGATCTTTGTATGATTTATGATTTATTAGACGGTGTATCATATGCCCACAACTGAAAATGATGTACCATCAAATAACATTCCTTTGGCTTTACAAAGCTTGTTCTACAAAGTTCAATACAATGATACAAAATATTTGACAAAATATTTTGGATGGGATACATATGATTCATTCATGTAGCATGATGTATAGGGGTTGTGAACAGTGTATTGTCTAAGAAATTAGAAGACAAAATGAAGGGGCATCATAGGAATTATATTGAATTTATAAATGTATATTATAAACCTATATGAAAAGAGTCATTATATGGCATAGTTTTCTTTGTCATATTTTCAATTTACTCAATGGTTTTCTTCCATATTATTAATATGGTGTTGTTAAAATTTCCTAATAGATCTACAAATTGATGTTAAAAGTTGTCAAGGTAACTATGCATCATTTGACAAGTATGTGGAGGTAAAAAAACTAGAAGGTGATCATAAATACCATGCAGAGAATTATGGTTTGCAGGTTAGGTTTGAAGATAAAAGTAGAGTTTATAGGTTCAAATCTATTAATTTCAGGATTTCATTCATTAGGATTAGTGTCCTTTTAGTTTATATATACTTTAAAACTAGAAATTTATCATGAATCCTTGTGAAACAACATAGGAATACCTCTTGTACTGGATATTTGTTATCTACCATGATATTAATGGATTTTATTAAATCATCTCGCATGAGAGGTTGATAACATTATTTGGAATGGGTTGTTGCATGCTTATTCTAGACAACATCTTCTCAAATTTGTGTTGTGTCCTTCTATTGTTTGGTCATATCTGCTAATGCAAAATAATCTTGGTATGGATAATAATAATATTGTCATTGCACACAAATCTAAGCTATTCAAGCTTTGCATAACTAGACGATTTTATGTTCTCTTTTAAAACTTCCATCTCTATCTTGGAGCTATTTATCAAGTATCTTCTTTTTAAGCTTTTTTCTAACCATGACCAATTCTTTGCTCAATGTGTTTTAACATGTAACATGATTTTCACCAATTACTTGTTGTAGCCTCTAAGAAATGATGTTCTAGCTTTCTTGGAATTCTTTTATTCTTTCATTTAAATTATTTTGGTGAGCCATGATTGTAGCGCCTTCGAAGTTGTGCGATGGTTGGGAGCCGGGCGACCGGGCGCGCGTGCACGATGGGCGCGTGTTGGAGGTGCGACAGAAGGTTGTGTGACTGAACGACGGAGGAGCGACCGACCAATGTGCGACGATATGCGACGAAGGATGCGACAATAAGTGCGAGCTTGGTGAAACGACTAAGGCACGGAGCATTGCTTATATCCATATGTGAGGAGCGTTTGTGATGGGGGTTGGCCGACCCATGGTGGAAGGGTGTGGCCGACTTTACAAGCACCCAAACGATGCGAGTATGGGGTGTGTGGGCGGTTGGCTGGGCAGCCCAACCACACACGAAGATGGTTATATATGTTGGAGCGTTGGAGCTCAAAACGAAACCAATGAACTTTGAACTTCTCATACGCTCTTCGCTCTTGGAGGAGAGACACTTGTGCGCAGGTTTGAGGAGAGATGAGTGCATAGCTCATGCGCTCTCCTTGGTATAACGCACTTGGTGGAAATGCTCTTGGTGAGAGGTGGACGCGTTGGGCAAGACGTGCCTGGGTTGGTTGTGCGGAGGTGTTGTTGTGCCGAGACTTGGCGAGGGTGTCTTGGTGGCTCAGGTGAGTGCCCGCCCATCGTGCAAGTGTGCACGAAGGTGAACGAAGGTTGGAACCGGATGTCGTAAAGTTGGATAGGCGGTACTACGTGCTGTTCATACGATTTGGGCGTTTGCCAAGAGTTGGCAAGTGGGACTGCGTGTGGGCAGGTGTACACGGTTTGGGCTTTTTCAGACCAAACGAAGAGCGAACTGGTGAAGACGTGCAACAAGGCGAACAACAGGTTGGTGAGTCGTGCGGCGACCGTGCGGAGGTGCCGACAAGCTGGGAAACTGAGTTTGCCGAAGTTGGAAATTTGGCTAAGTATAATTTCGGGTTTCCCAAGGACTTAGTCTGTACTTTGTAAAAGTGGAAAAATTATATAGATTGATATTCGGGCAGAGTCATATTGTAGGGAGTTGCTCCTCCCTTTATATTGTTGTGCATTTCTCTTGTTTAATGTTGTTGATAATGAATGTGTATGGGTGTTCATTAGTATAAAGGCTAAACATAATATTGCTCGGTTGCGAAACACAAACTAAGTAAGGAAAAGTGAATTAGGCGTAGTCCATGAACATTAGTATTGGTGAAAAGAAAGTGTTCGGTGGTGCTGCACCTCGCTATAAGCGGTTGAAAGACTACCGCAGGTGTAGGGGCGTGACAGTTGGTATTAGAGCTGGTACGTGACGAAGTGCAAGTGTGGATGCACTTGACAGTTGATGACAATGGAAGCAGGTACTTGCAGGTGAAGGAAGCTAGTTTCACATACAAGTGGAACAAGGGCCGGTTCATGGTTGCAGGGAACTTGGTGAAGCTGGTGAATGGTGAAACGGGTTTAGCAAAGGTGAAGCTTAGTGATTGGACCAAGCTAAACGACAAGACATGGCAAGTTTGGAAGAATGCAAAGGGAAGCTCCTACTTACCTTATACAGGTTGAAGTAGTTGAAAGAAGAGAATCCCCGAATTCGAAAGGAACTTGAAGTCTTGGAAAAGAATGTTGAAGACGAACTTCTTCAACTTGGTTGTACAATGGAGCAAGGTGAAGTTGTAGATTGTGCTAACAAGGAAGAGGAAACCGTGATGATCGAGGATGTTGCATATGTGACAACGATGGAGGATGAACTTGAGATTGATCAAGTTGGACCAGGATTGTGCAGTTTGCGGACATGGATGAATGAGGATACTCACATGGAGGAGCTTCATGATGATGATGTAAGTAGTATTGATACTTGTGTTTCATTTGGGCATTTGGTAGATGGACCGTATGTAGGGAAGGGCAAAGCTAGTTTGCCGATGCAAGGGAGCATCTTACCATGGATGTCTATGATGAGACCTTGTATGGAGGAGCAAGGATTGTTGATTGTTGCAGGACTTGTTGGGGTTGTTTGTGACCTTATGGTAGAAGGTACAAGGGCCCGTGACAAGGGAGGAACATGATGATCGTTGTGGAGGATTGGGTCATGCTTTAGCCACTTTGGCTAAGTGCCCGGCATGACTCATGGACAGATTGAAGGGCACACACTTGAGGTATGAGTTGCTTGGGTGGACTTCTCATGGCCGAGACCAAGAGATAGTCTTGGTGGAACCTTTAGTGGAGGAGCTATGATGGAGAGACTCATGTGATGATGATATGGTTGGGTGACCAAGTTCACTAGATCGAAGATTGCAGACTTGGATGAGGATGACCGATTGTTGTGATGGGTCTACTTGGTTGGACTACATGGGCAACTTAGTCATGGACATCAGGTTGGAGACATGGAGCATGGAAGTCTTATGCAGGGACATTGTGCAGAAGCACTTGTAGAGGTGTCACCTATGGGCATCCAATGAGGAGTGCCAAAGCAGGGATGTTGTGCAAATGGATTTGTTGATGTGACATGGAGATTTATTACTTATGAGCCGATGGAGAGGTTGTGCACTTTTGTACAACAAGGCCATGGACTTGGATGGAGTTGTGAGCAGACTATGGAGCATTCCTACTACATGGGAGCTGAGGCATCTTGCAGAGACCTTTGGGCCGAGACTTATATGCTTGATGAGATGTTGGTTGGAGATGACTCATGGAGCTCATGATAACATGAGATTGTTGTGACCTTTAAGGACTCATATATGGTGGACTTGGAGGATCTAATGCATTGAGGAACTGAGGTCAGAGACTTTGATGCAGGATGGGGTGCATACTTTCAAGTACATGTATGGGAATGGCTTGAAAGAGTGACTTGATGTGGAGGATTGATATGAGACACTTTGGAGTGATGGAGTTACAACAATGATGGTGCCTTGGTGGCAACACTTTGGCATGGGTTGAGTCGAGACTCAACTACTTTTGACACATGGGAGCTGATTGATCTATGATCATGGGCAGCATATGGATAGATGAGACAGGTGTATACTTGTTTCTATGATAGACTTTAGGGATGACACATTGCAGATATGATGGAGGTTGCTTCATGGACCTGGATGTGACACATCGAGAGCCGGTTTGATGAGATGGTCTCTTCATATGGAGGAGATACACATATGGATGATGTTGGGATAGATGTGGTTGATTTCATGTAGCACATTGACACCAAACATCATGGACAACATGTTGCAGATGAGATGAGGGCTACTTCATGGACCTGAGAATGGCTTACACTTGTATGGAGATGGATTGTTGATCGAGTTGAGGATGTGATAGGATGTTTTAAGAAATAGCTGATGGTGGCATAAGGATGTGCATTCTCATGGTTTGAGCGTGACAGTTGGATTAGATACCCAACTATTTCAGACATGGGGGCTATAGCATGTACAAGAGATGTGTTAGCATTTATTGGAGTATCATGGCAGCAGTTCACATGATGACACATGATGAGGTCGACACAAGATGTTGCAGTGGACATGTAGCTTGAAATGGAAGGGCCAGCCTTCCGTGATGGATAGCAGCATGTGGAGATTGTGACAGGGTGATCAATGATCATGGATTGAGTTGATCTCTGATGTATGACATACCGATGAGGTGCATACCTTGGTACGATGATCTTGGTGACAGATGGTTGTTGAGGCGAGACATGGTGGAGACAATGGTTCTACATATGTTGCAGAGATGTTTGCAGTATGTGGAGGAGTTGACATCATGGTTGATCTTGGTGGGTGGCTACCAGGATGATATGTTGTCGAGGACGACAACAATTTCAGGTGGAGGAGGATGTAACGCCTTCGGAGTTGTGCGATGGTTGGGCACCGGGCGACCGGGCATGCGCGCACGACAGGCACGTGTTGGAGGTGCGACGGGCAGTTGTGCGACCGAACGACGGAGGAGTGACCGACCGATGTGCGACGATATGTGACGAAGGATGCGACGATAAGTGCGAGCTTGGTGAAATGACTAAGGCACGGAGCATTGCTTATACCCATATGTGAGGAGCGTTTGCGATGGGGGTTGGCCGACCCATGGTGGAAGGGTGTGGCTGACTTTACAAGTGCCCGAACGATGCGAGTATGGGGTGTGTGGGCAGTCGGCTGGGCAGCCCACCCACACACGAAGATGGCTATATATGTTGGAGCGCTGGAGCTCAAAACGAAACCAATGAACTTCGCACTTCTCATACGCTCTTCGCTCTTGGAGGAGAGACACTTGTGCGCAGGTTTGAGGAGAGATGAGCGCATAGCTCATGCGCTAGCGCATAGCTCATGCGCTCTCCTTGGTAGAATGCACTTGGTGGAAATGCTCTTGGTGAGAGGTGGACGCTTTAGACAAGACGTGCCCGGGTTGATTGTGCGGAGTTGTTGTTGTGCCGAGACTTGGCGAGGGTGTCTTGGTGGCTTGGGTGAGCGCCCGCCCATCGTGAAAGTGTGCACAAAGGTGAACGAAGGTTGGAACTAGATGTCGTAAAGTTGGGGAGGCAGTACTACGTGTTGTTCATACAATTTGGACGTTTGCCAAGAGTTGGCAAGTGGTGTTATAGGGAAAAGTGTCTATATAGAATTGCTCTATCCCACTAAGGTGTGACAGATGCCTCAGAAACAAACAGAGTAAAGCTACTTTTGTTTTTCCTTTATGAATTATAAATAGAGAGGAACAAGAAGACCAACCTCTCTCTTGCACTAATCTCCTGATTTGATTCCTCTCTTTGATAGTCTTTCGCTACCTGCTCCCTTGCACGCCCAACTTCTCAAAGTACCTGTAAGATCACAGTAGCATAGTACTATACAAAGACATGGATCTATAATCATAAAAAATCTAGGATCAGAGGTAAATTGACCATACAAATGCAACAAATATCAGTGACACAAGAGTATGGAGGAAAACTAGAATAGCTTTTTATTGATAAACAAGAAAGAGCCAAGAGGAGTTACAACCAGTTGTTTTGACCCAGCATCAACCTCTCAGCAAAAGAAGCCCCTCTTCACCTCATAAAAAGCTTAGATCACCCAACAATCTGATGTTTGTCTCAAGAAACCAACAGAAATTCCTTACAATATGCAAAATTCCAGCCTCTGGATCTCTGGGATGAGGGATCCATATATAGATATCTGTAATGGAGATGAGTCAGCTCATGATTTGATTAGTGTCTTCCCTCTGATAGTTCTTGCTTCCACTTGGAGATTGATGATCTCTTACTTATCCTTGGTCGAATTCAGTGAGGCAAGTGTCACAGGAGAAGTTTCTGGAAGCTTCCATTGCCTCTCCACCTTGCGGAATGACACTGCCATTTGTCATTTCTCACCCATCGCACCCCATAGAAGGGATTTTTGAAATGAAACACACCCAAACAGTGTATTTAGGTGAGATGCAATGCACTTGGCTAGTGGAGCAGTTGAAATGATCCTGTTTTGACCAAGTCTGAGCAGTTTTTCATGGAGAACTTCTGGGAGAAGCTGTAATCTGTTGACCTTGTTCCTTTAGGGGTTAGAACAACACTTTTAGGGACTTAGGAGCCCTTGGTTTATGGAAATTTCATGCTTGGGGTTGTAGTGCCCAAAAATGTCTATAACAGTTGCCCCCTAAAGCATGAGGTTGTTAATCTTTTGATGTCGGGTGAAATGCTTTATTATGAGGATCTGAAGTTCTTTGAATGTTGGGAGGAGACCTGTAATAAGATACAATACAATACATTATCTTCATAATATTTTCATGATCTAGCTGAGGCGGGCATTCCCATGCTCAACTTTATAAATTCATTTTCATGTACATAGGACAGACAATCGTCTGAGTGAAGACTGATGATTCTGATAGAGCCATCATCCCTTTGATTGGATGATTATCTGTGCAGCCATGATGTACATTTGATGTTTTTATTTTCCTGAATGTATATCGCAGCCCAGATGGATGAAACTAGATTCGGGGTCTTCAATCTCATTCGATCTTCACTCTAAGTACAAGTCTATCCATGTGAGAAATTTTCTGAAGTCGAACATGGAAAGACATCGCTTGATTACTAGCCAATGATGTAAGCTGTTAAAAAGCGCAAGAGGAATCACCGATAATGATAATGACCCTCAAGGTACTGTAGTACAATTCACGTGGTGTGAATAAAGGACTTGGCATCGAACACCATGCAAAATCTCTCGGTCGAAGGTCATTGATGTAAACCTGTCACCGGAAGTGAGAAACTTGCCATTGAGGCATGCAAGCTTCAAAGCACTGAATGGGGTGTTCCTAGATCAACTTCTTGGATAATGAGCTGATGTCGACAAGAAGTGATCCGTCATAGGAGGGCCTTAATGAATCCCACATCAATGACACGGAACGGAGCAAATGATTTTAATGGAGTTGAAAACGATATGGTGATATAAGGTTCAAGGTGGCGGTCATGAAAGAATGGAGTATAAATGTGTTGCAGTGGGTGAGACACAGGTGAATTCTCTGAATGACTTCTCTTGAACATATCAGCGACACTGACATGATGGATTGGTAGCATTAACCCAAATGTGGATGGTGTGATGGGACCATGGTGATGTGACCGGTGAATGAAACAACCCAACCCAACTTGGATGCGGAGTGAAAGTGTCATGTTCAAGAGCGACTTGCTACCAACAAAGTTTCTTCAAGTTTTCTTCCCAATTTTCCCCAGTCATTGCTGACCAGTACCTCTTTATTTTTATCAAGCTTGAGGAGGATAACATATGCTTGTTCTATAATTTTCCCTTCGAGCAAACCCATCGCTATGTTTTAACGAGCCTAGCGATAGTGAAACTCGTTCTCGTCTATAGACAAGTTTGTCGCTATTAAAATTTTAACGAGTTTAACGACAAAGATAACTCGGTGATTTTCAGTTTTAGAGAGTCTGAAAAGGAACGTAAAGGTAACTCTAAAATTCCTTTTTCATCATCTAATCCCTTAAGTCAGAAAAAGTATAAAACAATACAGAAGGGATGAATTTTCGATAGTTTTAACGAGCCGAACAAAACAAGCGCTCGACCTTTTTGTGTAATAATCCCTCAGGTCCAAAAAGATTAAAATTTAGAGGAGGGATAGCAATTTCGGTCCCTTTAACGAGCTGGAGAGGCCAATGGCTCAGCAATCTTTTCATATTTTACGAGTCAGTCAAAAAGAGCTTAAAGGAGACTCATCTTTTGAGGAACGAGTGATAAAATGGGTAGCAATTGGTTCTAGGTAAGGTTTGGAATTTTCCAATCATGGCAGTGTTACAAGGATGGCTAGTGAGATCACTCTTTGCAGCTGTTCCTCAAAATGGGTAAACAATCAAATGGAGGTGAATGATCGACCAATGCAAAAGTGGAGGTGATGGTGCAAACACGACCAAGGCTTTAAAGGCTAAAGTATTACATTCACAATGGTTATTTACCGGAAATTGGTTCATTTTTTAATGAGCTTAAACTCTGGGGGAACATTTGCTCATTTCTTATGTTTATTTTTTAACGAGCATGAAGTCCGCGTTAAAACTGCTCGATTGAATGGTCTCTTTTTGACCTTACCATAAATAGCTTTGTTCTTTCAAAGATTGTACTGTATTTTCAAATGCTTCATCAAACTAGTCAGAAATGAACCATATATGCTTGAAAAATGAGTTAGAACACTAATATTTTACTTCGAACTATGTAAAAAGTAATGAAAAGTGTTTTTACCTCTCATTTTAGCATTTCATTTGAACTTTGGTTTGTTGGAGCTTTGGAGGTGCTTTCCCCCTTTGATTTTCATCAGCTGATTTCGAGAGATTCTGTGGACGATTCTCGGCACCATCTGGACCAGGTAGGAGCTAAACCTGAGCTCTTTCATTTCATGCTTTCCATTTTTCATTCTGAGCTTGATTCCTGGTTTTTCTGGGCCTATGGGGTTTGAAAAACTCGTTCTGCCTTCAGCGCACCCTCTGTGTATCTAAAGGTGCATTGGATGTTGGCATGTCTAATGGCCATCTGACATGCAATGCACCCATATCACTATTGTAGGTGCGATGGGCACAGAGAAGGAATTTTATGCACAGTTTTTGATGGAAATTTTGCCTGTTTCTTACCAAAATCAGGATCTAACTCTTCTCTTGTTTGTTTTTCAGAGATCTTTGGAGTAAGATGACCATTACATGGCGAGAACGTGAGCATGAAGAAGAGGAAATGCTTGCCCTACATGATCTGGTTATAGTAAATGCACTGCAGAATTGTGGCTTGCTGAAGTTTTTCCGCATTTCTAGCATGAGACGACAGATCAACTTACTGCAGTATTTTCTCGATGCTTGGGATCCTACCAACCAGGTGTTCCAGATCAGGGGAAAATCTATCCCCTTGACTGTAGTAGACATCTATTTCTTGACTGGCTTGTCGAGGCGGGGTGCCCCCATCTCTTTATCAAGTTCGGCCCAAGGAGGTGAATCTGTGAGAGATTATGTTTGTCGGTATTACAGAGAGGGATCTCAGCCGAGTAAAGACGGCAAGATCATCATCCGTGATGTCACTGACAGGTCCCTTAGGACTATTCTGTTTACTTTTGGTAGGATGGCTGGTGGTGCGGCTCTTCATGTAGCCAACTGATCTTTTATGCAGTATGCCTTGGAATGCCTCCAACCAAAGGTGTTCAACTGGTGCGACGCAGTACTTCTTGTGATGAAATAACAGTTGACCAAGATAAAGAGCGGGAGGTTGAAGAACTTTGGGTATGGTTCTGTTTTGACTGCATTTGCCTTGGAGAAGATACCACTGATGCAGCCGCAGTATATTGCACTCGATTTACCTTCACCTACCGAACCACGTATGTAGAGATGGGTTGACCATATATCTAGGCATGCTGGTCAATCTCAGATTTCATTTTCTGATACCTTCTTCAGGTGGTTTGATCGTCAGGAGATGGTTTATTCCAAGTATCCATATGCTGGCATGGACTTCCGGGGTGATCCAGATTTCGTACTGCCGGATGGCGAACAGTGGGGTGCCATTGGTAAAATCCTTGACCATATTCCTATTTATCGTTTTTCATTTATAATGTCCTTGTGCTCTATTCTATCAAGACTTTAATCAAACTCATGTGTTCATGCAGATGTTGGTCCTGTTCGGCCAGTAGTACGCCTGAGAGTGCCAGCTGCCACCCCAGCAGGAGAGGTTGTTGGAAGGGTTATCCTTCGTGACCTCGATGTGGCTGAGACTCTCACAGCGTTACAGGAGTAGGTTGAGGGCCTCACTCTTGGTATTCCAAATGTAAGGACTGATGAGCTGCCCTTGAGGTTGCAGCAACATACTACTGGTGTGCCAAGACGATGGACTCGTCTCTTACGCATGATCACACAGGCTGTGACTTGCTATCACGAGCATCATTAGACTAGGGTGCCCCCTCGCATTTTGAGTTTTTGGTCACTTGACCGATTTTGTCTTGGTTACAGAACATTATGTGTAAACCATAAACGATTATATATATTTTTTATTTTTGGAGTTTTATTTTCATTAAGTTACATGATCCAAATGCAAACATTGATGGTATGCTTCTTTTTATAAATGTTGCAAATGTCTATATAACACATAATTTGCCAATGAGTCAGTTAATGTGTTTAAGTTTCTGGAAATATGTTGATATTGAATAAAATTAAATTGTCTTTCCAAAATCTTAACCCTTAGGAACATGCAATAAATAGCTAGATTTCGGACAGAATAGATACCAGTGAGTTGTAGTATGACGAGTTGTGAGTGTAGCCTGATAATCAGTCAGCGTATACCATGTGTGATGGCATCAGAGAGAAGTTATATCAACGCACTATATTCAGCGATGTTATTTGTTGATCGACGAATACATACCCCTCTGAAACTTACTAACTCGCCGCTTGGATCAAAAATGGCCCAGGCTGCGGAAGATAGGTTCTACGAACTACGACTCGCTTCGTCGGCATATCCAACACATGACTCCAATAGGTTTGACATCTGCAATAAATGTAAAAAGTGGATTACTTGACCAAAATAAACACTTTAGCGAAAACAAAAACATAACAAAAGCATACAGGTTACCATTACGCACAGTAGCGCTTGAGGTACAACCCGTTACGAGGTTGCGCCAGTGGAATTCCGTCATAATCCATTAACTCGTAGGCTCCCTTTGCTAACACTCGTTTAACAATATTGTTGTTGGGAAAAGTATCCAATTCGGAATGCCCCTATCCCACTCTAAGAGGTGATAGTGCCTTAGCAACAAACAAGGAAAGCTATCTGAGTATTCTTCTTTATGAGATGCAAATAGAGAGAGAAGGATGTAACTAACTGGTGTCTTCCGCTAGTTTGTCGATCCAATCACTCTCTCTCTTTCGTTCGCTTCCCGCTGCCTGCTCTTTTACTGGTCCAGCTTCACACGGTTCCTGCAAGATCACAAGAGCAGAAGACTACACGAAAGATATAGATTCACATTCATAACTAGATTAGGATCAAATATAAACTAAATATGCAAGTACAACAAAACACCATTGAAATACAAGCATATAGGAGAAACTCAAGTAGCTTTATTGATATGATAAACAAGGTTCAAGAGGAGATACAACCAAGTGAGTTCCGATCCAGCATCTACCTCCCAGCAAAAGAATCCCTTCGTCTCCTCCAACAAAGCATAAATCACCCAATGCACTAATCTCAATCTCAAACCAACAACAATTCTCTGCAAATACAAAATTCCAGCCTCCTGAACCTCTGGGTGAGAGATCCATATATAGATGTGAGCAGAGAGGATGAGTCAGCTCATGTTTTGACTTGTGGCTTCTCTCTGTCAGTTCTTATTTCCACTTGGAGGTTGAGAACCTCTTACTCATCACTAGTTGAATCCCTTGAGGCAAGTGTCATTGAGGAATATTCTGGAAGCTTCCAGGGTCTTTACACCTCGTTCAATGAACTTTCCATTTGTCAATTCCCACTCAGCGCACCCTGGTAGTGCTTCTACCTGCGTTGCAGTGCAGGTAGCCATTGCAAACTTTGCATTTTAGCGCAGACAACTAGTGGAGCTACTGAATTGATCCTGATTTGACCACTTCTGAGTGGGTTTTGGTGGAGAACTTCTGGGAGAAGCTGTCTTTGGTTGACCTTGTTCCTCTAGGGGTAGGCACAACTCATTTAGGGACTTTGGATCCCTTGGATTATTGACATTTCATGCCCAATGCTGTAAGGCACAAAAATGTCTATAACAGTTGCCCCCTAAAGTATGAGGCCGTTTATCGGGTGAAATGCTTTATTAGGAGGATCCGAAGTTCTTCTAATGCTGGGAGGAGACCTGTAATAAGATACAATACAATGCATTATTTTTCATACTGCTTTCATGATCTAGCTGAGGCGGGCATTCCCATGCTCAGCTTTATAAACTCATTTTTCTGTACATAGAACAGACAATCGTCTGATGGTAGACTGATGATCTTGATGAAATCATCATCCTTTTTGGTAGGATGATTATCTGTTGCAATGATGTACATGTCAATGTCTTTATCTTTCCTGAATATATATCGCAACCCGGATGGATGAAACTAGATCTGGGGTCTTCAATCTCGTTCGATCTTCACTCTAAGTACAAGTCGATCCATGTGAGAAATGTTCTGAAGTCGAACATGGAAAGACATCGCTTGATTACCGGTCAATGATGTAAACTGTTAACAAGCGTGAGAGGAATCACCGATAATGATAATGACCCTCAAGGTACTGCAGTACAATTCACGTGGTGTGAATAAAGGACTTGGCATCGAACACTACGCAAAATCTTCCGGTCGAATGTCATTGATGTATACATGTCGCCAGAAGTGAGAAACTTGCCATTGAGGCATGCAAGCTTCAAAGTACTGAAGGGTGTGTTCCTAGATCAACTTCTTGGATAATGAGCTGATGTCGACAAGAAGCGATCCGTCAAAGGAGGGCCTTAATGTATCCCACACCAGTGACATGGAACGGAGCAAATGATTTTGATGGAGGTGAAAACGATCTGATGATATATGGTTCAGGGTGGCGGTCATGAAAGGATGAAGGATAATGTATGGTAGTGGATGGGACACGGTTGACTTCTCTGGATGACTTCTCTTGAACATATCGGCGACACTTGTGTGATGGATCGGTAGCATTTACCCCAAAGATGGATGGTATGGCGAGACCATGGTGATGTTACCGGTGAATGAAACAACCCAACCCGACTCAGGCACGGAGTGGAAGTGTCATGTTCAAGAGCGACTTGCTACCAATAAAAGTTCCTTGAGTTTCTTCCCAATTTTTCCCCAGTCATTTCTGACCAGTACCTCTTTATTTTTTTCAAGCTTGAGGAGGATAACATATGCTTGTTCTATAATTTTCCCTTTGGGCAAAACCATCGCTATCTTTTAACGAACCTAGCGATAATGAAACTCGTTCTCGTATAAAGACAAGTTTGTCACTATTAATGATTTTTAACGAGTCTAACGACAAAGATAACTCGGTCCTTTTCAATTTTAGAGAGTCTGAAAAGGTACGTAAAGGTAACTCCAAAGTTCCTTTTTCGTCATCTAATCCCTTAAGTCCGAAAAAGTATAAAAAAATACATAAGGGATGAGTTTTCGATAGTTTTAACGAGCCGAACAAAACAAGCGCTCGATCTTTTTGTGCAATAATCCCTCAGGTCCAAAAAGATTAAAATCTAGAGGAGGGATAACACATCCGGTCGCTTTAACGAGATGGAAGGCCAAAACTCGGCAATCTTTTCATATTTTACGAGTCAGATGAAAAGAGCTTAAAGAAGACTCGTCTCTTGAGGAACGAGTGATAAAACGGGTTAGCAGCTGATTCCAGGTAAGGCTTGGAATTTTCCAATCACGGCAGTGTCACAAGGATGGCTAAGTGAAATCACTCTTCGCAGCTGTTCCTCAAAATGGGTAAACAATCAAATGGAGGTGAATGATCGGCCAATGGAAAAGTGGAGGTGATGGTGCAAACACGACCAAGGCTTTAATGGCTGATGAATCTATACTCGCAGTGGTTATTTACCGGGTAGTTCATTTTTTAACGAGCTTAAACACGGGTCGAAACACTTGCTCGATCTTATGTTTATTTTTTAACGAGCATGAACTATGTGCTAAAACTGCTCGATTTTATGTTTATTTTTTAACGAGCATGAACTATACGATAAAACTGCTCGATTTTATGGTCTAATTTTGATTTTTTACCATAACTAGCTTTGCCCTTTTCAAAGATAGTACTGTATCCTCAATTGCTGCATCAAACTAGTTAGAAATGAATAACATTTGCTTGAAAATGAGATTAAAAACCCTAATATTTCACTTTGAACTACGTAAAAAGCAATAAAAAAGTGTTTTTACCTCTCATTTTACCATTTCATTTGAACTTGGTTTGTTGGAGCTTTGGAGGTGCCTCTTCCCCTTTGATTTTCATCAGCTGATTCCGGGAGATTCTGTGGACGATTTTCGGCGCCGTCTGGACTAGGTAGGAGCTAAACTTGAGCTCTTTCATTTCATGGTTTCCTTTCTGCATTCTTTGCTTGTTTTCCTGTTTTCCTGAGCCCCTGGGGTTTGATTGGGTCGCTTTGCCATCAGCGCACCTGGTTCACTCGAAACCTGCGCTGAATGTCAAGCTGTATGAAGGCAGTTTGACCTTCAATGTAGGTGGAACACTGGCTAGGTGCGCTGGGCACAGAAAAGAGTTTTGTTGCACAGTTTTTGATGAAAATTTTGCCAGTTTCTCATCAAATCCAGGATCTAACTCCTCTCATGTTTGTTTTTCAGAAATTATTGGAGCAAAATGACCCTTACATGGCGAGAACGAGAACATGAAGAAGAGGACATGATTGCCCTGTGTTAGGACTCCAATATGTACCATTTTGCTATATATTTTGATATCATTTTACTCTCAAAACCATAAGCCTCAATGTCTTTTTCATTCACTATATCCTAAGGTATATAGAAACCTCTTCTTTATTATATGGTTAATCTGTCTTACATTTAATTCCATAATACTCTTATATTTTATCAATTATTGAAGTGCATTGTTGCTAACATAAGTTAAAGATCGCAGATAAAGTTATATGCCTTGATGGGAACGAGCGGCCGTAGCTGAAACAGCTGACTGAGTTGCTGAAACAGCCGACTACGTTGCTGAAACAGCTGGTCCCGTTGCTGAAACAGCTGGTCCCGATGCTGAAACAGTTAACTCAGCTGCTGAAACAGCCGACAAAGCACGCAAATTCCGTTATGCGTAATTTGCGATTCTGAAGAACTTTTTGTGGATAATAGCAGCAGGCCGAAGATACGGTTACCTGAATTATTTTAAAGATAGCATGACTGTTGTCTCGGTTGTAACAGTATCTCTTTTTAAAGAAGAACAGAATAGTCTTGTTTTGAACAGAATCGAGATATCCGCTCTTGTGTAAAATTGTAAATGATGTCTCCTCTTTAAAAAGAGGGGACATCATCATTAGAGGGGATCGAATGGTAATTCACAGAACATTATTGTGAGAGACAGGAGCTAGCCTCCCTTTTTGTACTGTATCAGTTTCTTGACAGATGAATAAAGACTTGTTTTGAGCGTTCCAGTTTGATTCTTTCTCCCGGGGAATCTTGTGAGAAGGAAAGGGCCCGCCTTCCTCACAAGATCCACCCCTTTATTCCTGTAGTTGTTTATTTCTTATGTATTTGCATTGTATTTAATTATGTTGCTGAAACACTAGTTACATGGTTTGTGATACTCTGTTTCTTAGCGCTACATGTATTGATTGCACGAGTGGATGATGAGAGCATGTGCTGAAGATCCCTGTACAGAGGGATAGGGTCTTGCTCCCATTGATTGCTTTCTTTTACTTGCAGTGTGATTAGAAACGAGAGGCCAAGTGCTGAAGATTCCTGTTCCTGGGAATAGCGTCTTGACCTCTTGAGGTTACTTCTTTTATAGTGTGATTAGTGCCAGGCAGCAGGTGCTGAAGTTCCCACCAAGGAATAGGGTCCTGTTCCTGCTATGGTTGAATGATTTCTTTTCTTATACATCTATTTCCCTTTGCTGTAACAGAGAAATCGTGTCTGCTATAAGTTAATTGACTTCAGCTTTAATTAAGTAGACTGTGAATTGATAGATTGATGAATTTAACAAATGTGTGTGACTTTCTTTTACTACAACATTGAACTGCTTTTGAAATTGAGCATATCCAGTGCGCTGTTACCTTTGGAATAAAAAGACCTTCTCGGGTTGACAATTTATGTGGAGCTCGAATTGTGAAAACAATTAGAGCGACCAACATTTTGGCGCCGTTGCCAGGGAAGGTAATTATAGATTTCAAAAAGCATTTATCTATTTTTCCTAATGTGCAGATTGTATGAGAGGACGAGGAAACCAGAAGAAAAATAACCGCGCAGGTGGCAAGGGCTGGGGAGGACGAAAAACGTTTATTGACGAGATTGTATCAAAGGCTGAATCATCACAAAGATTGAGTTCTCGGAAGTCAAAACTTCAGCGTTCCCCTCAGTCAGATTACAGAACAGAAGAAGTTGTGGGTCCTGAAAATACAGAAGAACTAGCAGTCAGCGCTGAAGAGTCAGAGGAAAGTAGCAGAATAGAAGAACACATCGAGGAGATAGTAGAAAGCGTTGGACGACCGGTAGGAAACATTGAAGAACCAATAGAGGATTCTGACGATCGAGAAAGTGCAGTAGGAGGACCAACAATGGAAGACAACAATGATAATTTCCTCTTTGGAGGAGGACGTACAGGTCCTGAAGAAGAAAGAAGGGATGAAAATTCTCTTTCTACCTTGGGATTTCCCATCAATGATCTTCCTGCAGGAACAATGAAAAATATCCCATTGTCTGCCCTACCTAACTTTCATGGTTTATCTACTGAGGATCCTGACGAGTTTCTTTTTGAATTTGATATTTTATGCAGAAGCTATGATTATGTTACTAATGCTCAAAAGTTGAAACTGTTTCCAGCCACCTTAAAAGGGAATGCCTTGAGATGGTTCATGAGCCTTGGGAGTCAGGTAATCACAACATGGGAGCAAATGAAACAAAAATTTCTGCTTAAATATCAGGACTACTGCCGGACAAGAGAGAAGAAGGATGAATTATTCAATATGGCACAAAAATCGGATGAAAGCTTGGAGGACTACATCGAAAGATTGCAATACAACATACAGAGATCCGATCATCCAGATATAAGTAAGGAAATTCGTAAAACAATATTACTTAGAGGTTTAAGGGATGATTGTTTAAATATGTTAAATATGCTTGCTAAGGGAGATATATCTAAAGAATCATATGATGAGATTTGTGAACTTGCTAAAAGATGTTCTAGGGGAGCTGCAAGAAACAGAATAAGAGATTCCACCTATTCAAGGGTACAGAAATCAGCCAATGGAGGAGCAACAAGAGCAGAGATAGGTAATTTTCTTGAAGAATTTAAAACCGAAATGCTAAGTTCTTTTGCTTCACAGATTGACACTTTGCAGGTTAAGAAGAAGCAGGCTGAGGCAGAAGCAACTCTGGCTGTCTACTGCCCGAAATGTAGAGATAAACATCCACTAAGGGAGTGTCCAAGAGATAAAGTACCAGTTTGCACCCTTTGTGAGAAAGATCATGAGACAGAACAATGTCCATCTCTACCAGGGATAAAAGCAGCGATGCAGCCAACAGAGGAAGAAGCTGAAGCAGTCTACCTGTTAACTCAAAGAAGACAATGGCAACCTAAAGGGCAAGGTACGAACTCTGGTATGCCATTTAATCGTTGGAACAATTATTCTGCTTTTGGCCAAACAAGCTACCCCCCCTTCAACCAAATGCAATATCCACTTTTCAGTCAAATGAATTTCCCACCCATGCAAATGCAAAACCCTCCCTTTGTTGTCCCTTCAATGTGGACTCCTTGGCCTCCACATAAACCACCTCCTTTCAATCCTTGGAACCCAAGTTGGAATAATCAATCACTTCCATACCCAAATCAGATGCCTCAATTCCAACAATCACTCTCTCTGCCATCAAATGCCCCACCAAACAACCAAATGAGACCCCAACTACCTGCGCAACCAAATCCTAACCCCAATAATAAAGTTGTGCAAGTCATTGATATTCAGAATTAGTCTATATTTCCTACTATGCAATGTAATGATATTCACTTGAGATCTGGAAGAGTAGTAGAGCCTATTATTGATGATATAACTGATTCAGATAAAAATGAAACCGAAAAGCAAAAAGAAGCTCAACCACCTTCTAACAAAAATGCTGAATTAACAGAACCTCCATTCCCCGAGCGTTTGGTTTTAACCAAAACAACTGAAACACCTACTTTTAATTTTATGGGGGAATTGCAAAATTTGTATATTAAAATTCCACTTTTACAAGCATTAAAAGATGTACCAATTTATGCCAAAACATTAAGGGATATTTGTGTGAAGAAACCTGGTAGGAAAACCAAGGATCCCCTTACAGTACATGTGATGGGAGACTTGTCTGCATTAATGTCCGGAAAAGCCCCTCCTGTAAAATATGGTGATCCTGGCCATCCTACTGTCACAGTTCAGATTGGTAAAGCAGTAATCCCCCGAGTTTTGGTAGATTTAGGTGCAGAAATTAATATAATGACTCTGGAAACTTCACAATTGTTACAGCTGAATAACACAATCAGAGATACACCCACCATTTTAGAGTTAGCTGACCGTTCCACAATTAAGCCAGAAGGGGTTGTTGAAGACCTGCTCATTTCAGTTGAATCCTGGAAATATCCAGCTGATTTTGTTGTATTGCAAACTAAAACAAAGTTGGGGGGACATCCCTTAATTCTAGGAAGGCCATGGTTGGCCACAGCTGATGCATTTATAAGTTGCAGATCTGGTTCAATGACAATTTCTAATGGTTATGAAACAAAACAATTAACTCTTTATCCTCACGCTACGCCAGTAGTTAATAATGAAGATTCTATATGGATGGATTATGATGATAATGCTGTTCAGCCGATTCTAACTATAGGACAGGCTTTAACCCTTAAAGACAATACAGAAGATGAAATAATCAATAATTTTATTTGTGAACCTTCTTCTGTTATTGCTGAAACACACAATCAATTAACTGCAATTTTTGAAACTGATATACAAGAAAAGATTGAACCTGAAGATTCATCTCAAACTTTAAACACGATCCCATCTAAGAGCGTAACAGTTGAAATTGAACCCGGTAAGACATTAAACATAAATCTTGATCTAACAGATGCTAAAACACAGCAGTTAATGAAGTTATTACACGAATATAAGGAGGCATTTGCCTGGGATTACAAAGACATGAAAGGTATTTCTTCTGAATTATGTACTCACAGAATTTACATTAAAGAGGGATGCCGACCTGTTTGTCAACCCCAAAGGCGAATGAATCCTAATTTATGAGAAATTGTTAAAGAAGAACTTCAAAAATTTCTTAATGCAGGGTTTATATACCCCATATCTGACAGTGAATGGGTTTCCCCGTTAGTAATTGTCCCTAAGAAAAACGGGAAATGGAGGGTATGTGTTGACTATAGAGCTTTAAACAAAGCTACCCAAAAGGATCATTTTCCCTTACCCTTCATTGATCAGGTGTTGGAAAGTCTTGCAGGGAAGAAATTCTTCTCTTTTCTAGATGGATTCAGTGGTTATAATCAGATAAAAATTGCACCCCAGGATCAAGACAAGACCACTTTCACTAGTCCTTGGGGAACTTTCGCCTATAGAGTTCTCCCATTTGGATTATGCAATGCACCAGCAACCTTTCAAAGAGCTGTTATAGGAATTTTCTCAGATATGCTGAATGACTGTATGGAAATATTTATGGATGATTTTACCCCCTATGGTGTGTCTTTTGAAGAGGGATTACAAAACCTTGAGAAAGTACTTAAAAGATGTATTCAAGCCCACCTTTCCTTAAGTACCGAAAAATGCCATATGATGATGAGTGAGGGGATAGTGCTTGGACATTTTATTTCATCTCTAGGTATTCAGGTAGATCCATCTAAAATATTAGTCATTCAGAATCTTTCTGTTCCTAAGACTCAAACTGATGTGAGAAGTTTTCTAGGACATGCTGGTTATTATAGGAGATTTATTAAAAATTTCTCTAAAATAGCTTCTCCATTGTTTGTATTGCTTATGAAAAATGCTGAATTCAAGTGGACTAATTCTTGTCAAAAAGCTTTTGAAGAACTGAAGCATCAACTGTCTACTGCTCCTATTTTGAGGGGGCCTGACTGGAATCTTCCATTTCACATATCCTCTGATGCTTCAGACAGTGCTATTGGAGCGGTCTTGGGACAAGAGGAAAATCATCTTCCTTATGCTATATACTTTATCAGTAAGAATATGACATCTGCTGAGCTTAACTATACGGTTACCGAGAAAGAGTTCCTTGCAGTAATCTATGCCATTAATAAATTCAGACATTATATTACTGGATACCCTACTTTTGTGCACACTGATCATTCAGCTATTAAATACTTAATGAACAAATCTGTCACAAATGCTAGAGTTACCAGATGGCTGTTACTATTGCAGGAATTTGATATTACAATTGTAGATCGGCCTGGTAAGGAAAATGTGGTGGCTGATTTTCTTTCACGGTTAAAAACTGATAATGATATTCCAGTAGATGATAGTTTTCCTGACGAATATTTGTTTGCAGTTTCTGCTCATTCTCCATGGTATGCAGATATTGCTAATTACTTGGTTGCAGGAAAACTACCAGCACACCTGTCATATAGGGAAAAGAGAAGAATTGTTCAACAAAGTGCCAGGTATAGCTGGATCAGCGGATGTCTCTTCTATACTGGGCTTGATCAGGAGATCCGAAGATGCATTAGAGAAGATGAAGTGTATGACATATTGAAAGCTTGCCATGATGGCCCTTGTGGAGGCCATTTTGCTGATAAAAGGACAGCACATAAAATCCTGAGGATGGGTTACTATTGGCCCTCATTATTTAAGGATGCAAAGAAGTATGTAAGGGCTTGTGATAGCTGCCAGAGAATGGGTCAACCCAATCATAGAGACCAAATGCCACTAAACCCCCAGGTAGTTTCTGAACCATTTGAAAGATGGGCCTTGGACTTCATAGGACCCATTAACCCTCCATCCAATCAAAGAACCTATATATTAGTCTGCACAGACTATATGACTAAGTGGGTGGAAGCTAAAGCACTTATTAGAGCCAATGAAGAGGCTGTCTTGGCCTTCTTATTTGAAGATATTTTCACTAGATTTGGAATCCCCAGAGAGCTAGTCACTGATGGGGGACCTCCATTCAGTTCTCATGGTTTTAAATCTACCCTTCACAAATATCATATTCAACATAGAATGACTACACCATACCACCCCCAGGCCAATGGGCAGGTGGAAAGCACAAACAAGGTTTTAGAGGCCATTCTAACTAAAACAGTGAAGGACAACCGAAAGGATTGGTCCCAAAGGCTCCCTGAGGCATTATGGGCTTACAGGACTACTTGGAGAAACACTACCGGTTTTTCTCCCTATGAATTGGTTTATGGTAAAAATGCTATTTTTCCTGTGGAATTTGAAATTAAAACTTTAAAGACCGCCTTAGCTGTTAATCTTGATTTGAATGATGTGCAGACAGCTAGATTGCAGCAACTTTTGGAGTTGGATGAAAAGAGATTGGATGCCATTCACCAAACAAACATGATTCAGCAACAAAGGATGAAATGGCATGACAAAATTATCAAACACAAGCAGTTCCAAAAAGGTAATTGGGCCTTGCTGTATGATTCTCGGTTTGAAAATTTTCAGGGAAAGCTACGTACACGTTGGCTTGGACCGTATGAAGTAGAAGATGTCTTTCCAAACGGAACGGTAAGACTTGTAACAATTGATGATGCTAAAACACCTCTACTAGTCAATGGCCATAGGCTCCGTTTATATGAGCACCCTGTTTCTAAAGAAGATTTCAAGACTGTTTGCATGACTGATATTCATTATCTTTTTCCAGGGGAGTCTTCTGCTCCTCACAGCACTTAATTTTCTGCACTATATTTTTAGTAGTAGATTAGATTTAGCACTAATAATCCCTGTCAAGGATTGGCATGTTACAATTGAATTTTGCAGATTCTGGAAAGGCAATAAGGAGGACAGATTCATCATGAGAAGATCTGAAGCTTTAAATCAAGAAGCTTCCTCCCATCATTTTACCCTCTTCCCTAAAGTAATATCCCTCCATTATTTCTATCATTCCCACCACTCCCGAAATATCTTCCTTCAGTCTGTGTTACCCATCCCTTACTGCTGAAATAATCCCTTATCATTCACAGACCTAAGTCAGTTATCACAATTTTCTGATTTTTCCCGTTGCTAAAACTCCTGTTTCAGCAACGTAACACCAATTTTTCCCGTTGCTGAAACACCTGTTTCAGCAACGTAACACCAACTTTTTCCGTTGCTGAAACACCTGTTTCAGCAACATATCATTGATTCTACCCATTGCTGAAACACCTGTTTCAGCAATACATTATCAATTTCCCCCGATTGATGAAACACCTGCTTCAGCAATGTATCGTTCATTTGTCAGTTGCTCAAACATCAGTCTCAGCAACTTGTTATTATCAAAGCAGCATCTCTCTTTGTCGACATATAAGCTTTCTGGTCCTTCACGATCATACTTCAGATCCTTTTGGTGAAAATTATTTGGCATATACCAGAATCAATTACATAGACCCTTCTATGATCATTCAAGGCTATTGCAACCGACACTTCGAATTATTAATTAAAGGTAAAGTATAAGGTATATGGTTTTAATGTAATTCGGTTAAATCATATTAAAAGAGAGGATTTCATTTCATAATGATTGCATATCTCCCCACGTCCAATCATTATTACACCATACGTAGGGGGGGGGAATTCCAAAAATGGAATGATTATTTCGCATGAACCAACCTGCCGCCTGTTATCATATCCATTTTTGCCGTCATTTAGACTACGCAGCCGTTGTTGCAACAACTAGTCTGATCAGGGTCTGAGAATACTGAATTGTGCCTCTGCGGAAAAACTCAGAGCTTTAGCCATGGGAAAGGCGGCCATTAGAAATGAGCCCGGCTCCATAAGTCTTCTACAGCTCTTTCCTGAAGTGTATCAGATCTTCCAACAAGCAGGGTGGACAGCATATTTTGAAAGGTTGGGATATTTTAACGCAGAAGAAGTATTAGAGTTTGCACAAAACTTTGAAGACAATTTCTCAGTGGTCCGAGGGGTTCGCATTTCAGTGACAGAGGATGACATAGTTCAGGTATCAGGGTTGCCAGCTAAGGGCATTCGCTGGTTTAGCAAGAAGCAGGTCGTTCTTAACGCGCAGCAAGACTTTTTGCGCCCGGACGAGCAAGTGGAACCTAGAGGCCGCGGGGTCAGTCTGCATTCACTTCCTCAACCATGGCCATCAGTGGCAGAATTCGTCAAACACTACCTAACATGCGAAGGGCGTTATCAGGTAGTGTACAATCATGACTTTGTTCTGCTGAATCATTTGAGGAATGGAAGATTGATTAATATCCCTTATTATCTGCTTGGTTGTATTAAAAACATGTCGTATTATTGTAAGCGAGCCAAATCTCCAATGTCATCCCTTACCCATCACCGCTTATGCCAGCTGCTAATACAGAGGGGTTTTGCTCAGCAAAATCCCCCTTTGCAGGCCCTACCTGAAATTCCCCCGCAGGCCCCACCTGAAGTCCCTCTGCAAGCCCCACCAGAAATTCCCCAACCACCTGAAGTCCCTTTGCAAGCCCCACCCGAAACTCCTCAGCAAGAGAAAACGTCCCAACCGTCTGAAAATCCTCATAAAGAACAACAGGAGGAAACCCTGAATTCTCCCGTCAACCCAACCCCGAGCTCGCCTCAGTTAGCAAAGCTAACACCCTCTACTATTCCTGTCCCTAGTGACAATTCTCCAACACCCCCTTCTTCACCCATTAAGAAAAAGAGGAAAACCCCAGCAGTCACAAGTTCTAGACCACGGACAAGGTCCACATCCAAAATTCCTACCCCTCCGGAAAACCCTGTCCCGAAGAAAAAGCCCTCCCGTTCAAGGAAAAGGAAAGGCAGCGATTTTGCTGCCTTCCTACCAAAAAGAAAGAGGACAAAGACTGTTGAGGCAGAATCCACTTCCATTTTCCCTAACCCTGCCACTATTGTATTGAAACCCTTATCCCCATCCCGAACTCCCCAGCCGGTCTCGTCCGAAGACACTGTCACACAAAAATCAGTGCCTCGGGATAATACGACATTGGTTATGGATCAAGGAGTGACTGCTCCACAAGAACCAGTCACTTGCCCAGTGACTGCAACACAAGAACCAGTCACTGAGGAAGAAGAATACACCAAGCAGGTCGATAATGGGAAATGCCCAGTGACTGTTCCACAAGAACCAGTCACTGAGGCAGAAGAATTTACAGAGCAGGTTGTTAGTGAAGAATGCCCAGTGACTGTTCCACAAGAACCAGTCACTGAGGCACAAGAATTTACAGAGCAGATCAATACTGAAGAATGCCCAGTGACTGTTCCACAAGAACTAGTCACTGAGGCACAGGAACACAACAAGCAAGATGATAGTGGGAAATGCCCAGAGACTGAAATACCAGAACTAGAGACTGAAATACCAGAACTGGAGACTGAAATACCAGAATTGGAGATTGAAGTACAGGAATCCATTCCTAACCCGGTGGATGAAACACAAGAACCACCCACTGTGGTACCAGAACTGGAAACCGAAACACAGGAATCCATTCCTAACCCGGTGGATGAAACACAAGAACCACCCACTGTGGTACCAGCATTAGTCACTGAGAAGCAAGAATTCATGACTGGTCCGATAGAGGAAATACAAGCACCACTCACCGTGGTATCAGAACTAGTTGCTGAGGAACAAGGATTTATTCCTGATAGAGCACGAGGACTATTTACTGTGGTATCAGAACTAGTCACTGAGGAACAAGAACTTATTCCTGATGGGACACAAGGACCACTTACTATGGTATCTGATCTAGTTACTGGAGATCAAGAATCCATTCCTGGCACAATGGATGAAACACAAGAGGCACCCATTGTGGTGCAACAACCAGCTACCACTGTGCATCAGCAAAATATTCCAGCAGAAACAAGCAGCATACAAGGCCCACATACGATGACATCTCTACTGCAGGAAAATGAGTTCCTGAAGTCTGAAATAGAAGCTTACAAAGCTGAGTTAGCCATGGCTCGAGAGGCTTTTGAAAAAGAACTCAATCTCCATACATTAGCACAAGTAGCCTCAATGCAAAACAGGGAGACATGTATAGAATATATGTGCAAAGAGTGTGGCACCATTTATCAGAATGCAGGCTATAAAGTAGTTGAAATTCCACTCCCTGAGACAATTATGACAGAGGGAACACAAGAGGAATGCCCCACTGCTCCACAAGAACCAGTAGGACCCCCTATGATGCAAGAAGAAGAAGAAATCGAACAAGAGATATCTCATCCTTTGGGGACTGATGCAGCTATCCCGGCAGAAGAAACATTGCCAGAGCACATGATTACTGATACAGCTATTTCGGCAGAAGAGACACTGCCTCAACACACTACTGATGCAAGTATCCCGAGAGAAGAAATAATGCCCCAATGCATTACCTCTGAGGCAGCCATTCAGACAGAGGGAATAGTGTCCCAACCCACTACTTCTGTTAAAAAGACACAGACTCGGCTATGGGACCCATTGGAACAATTCAACAGATGGAAGAAGCAACATGCTAAAGAACAGAAGATAGTATTACAACAGCATAAGTTGCAATGGCAGAGCTGTGTATATACTAACTGGGATAGCTGGGAACAAATACTGCAAGAGCATAAGGAATATAAGAAGGAAGCCAGACAGTCTAAGGAACGGATAGCCTTGATGTTTTCATTGGTGCGAAAGTTGATGGTTACACGTAAATCCTCTGTAAATTACTCTCTCTTTCTCACTGAACGACTAGTTTATTTTCAAATTAAATCAATAGCACATGGTAGACCACATGAAGTACTGACTTCAGAAAAGTTTGTTGAGACCTTTAAAGAGGCCCCGGAAAGTGACCAGCATTTGCTGTGCGAACTCTACCTTCATAATGAGGCTATTCCTGAAGAAAGGAGAGTTAATCTTATTCCAATTGCAGGTGATATACAAATTAGGGCATTTGCTTCATTTTTGTCTAATCAGCTCACTTGGCAGACTGCGTTCAATGCAAGCAGTCATAATGAGGAAAATAAACTCCTGTGGATTAGACCAGAGCCTGTAAGCCCAGCCATGTTTATAGCACAGTATTATGAATTCTTGCAGAAGCCGGGAATGAGTGAGCACATAGAGCAATTACAGGCTTCAATCCTTTTTAAGTGTCAAGAGCACATTAGATTGAAGGGTCCTGCTGCATTGGAGGCCAATGATATCTTTTGGCAGCAGTCATGCAAGGAAAGACAGGATTATCATCCTTTTAACCCTCTCAATCTTCAAGCTGCATTATCCAGGGTCCCTAAGTATATTGAATGCATTCAACATTGTGGAGTCAACTGGATTGGGTATCATTTCCGTTTTTCAATCTTATGGCTGCCTTCAGAAAAATATCAAAGTCATTATCAGTTGACTAACAGAGAGGAAGCCTCGGCATGGCGACAGTTGCAGACCAACAGCGGATTCCGAGCTCCTACAGATGCCACCTTCTCCAGCTACTGCTTGAGTAATTTGCATTGCCAGTCCCAGTACTCAAACTCTGACTCGGATGAAGAGGTTGCCTGAGGACATGCAACATTTTTAGCTGGGGGGGATGTTAGGACTCCAATATGTACCATTTTGCTATATATTTTGATATCATTTTACTCTCAAAACCATAAGCCTCAATGTCTTTTTCATTCACTATATCCTAAGGTATATAGAAACCTCTTCTTTATTATATGGTTAATCTGTCTTACATTTAATTCCATAATACTCTTATATTTTATCAATTATTGAAGTGCATTGTTGCTAACATAAGTTAAAGATCGCAGATAAATTTATATGCCTTGATGGGAACGAGCGGCCGTAGCTGAAACAGCAGACTACGTTGCTGAAACAACAGACTACGTTGCTGAAACAGCTGGTCCCGTTGCTGAAACAGCTGGTCCCGATGCTGAAACAGTTAACTCAGCTGCTGAAACAGCCGACAAAGCACGCAAATTCCGTTATGCGTAATTTGCGATTCTGAAGAACTTTTTGTGGATAATAGCAGCAGGCCGAAGATACGGTTACCTGAATTATTTTAAAGATAGCATGACTGTTGTCTCGGTTGTAACAGTATCTCTTTTTAAAGAAGAACAGAATAGTCTTGTTTGGAACAAAATCGAGATATCCGCTCTTGTGTAAAATTGTAAATGATGTCTCCTCTTTAAAAAGAGGGGACATCATCATTAGAGGGGATCGAATGGTAATTCACAGAACATTATTGTGAGAGACAGGAGCTAGCCTCCCTTTTTGTACTGTATCAGTTTCTTGACAGATGAATAAAGACTTGTTTTGAGCGTTCCAGTTTAATTCTTTCTCCCGGGGAATCTTGTGAGAAGGAAAGGGCCCGCCTTCCTCACAAGATCCACCCCTTTATTCCTGTAGTTGTTTATTTCTTATGTATTTGCATTGTATTTAATTCTGTTGCTGAAACACTAGTTACATGGTTTGTGATACTCTGTTTCTTAGCGCTACATGTATTGATTGCACGAGTGGATGATGAGAGCATGTGCTGAAGATCCCTGTACAGAGGGATAGGGTCTTGCTCCCATTGATTTCTTTCTTTTACTTGCAGTGTGATTAGAAACGAGAGGCCAAGTGCTGAAGATTCCTGTTCCTGGGAATAGGGTCTTGACCTCTTGAGGTTACTTCTTTTACAGTGTGATTAGTGCCAGGCAGCAGGTGCTGAAGTTCCCACCAAGGAATAGGGTCCTGTTCCTGCTATGGTTGAATGATTTCTTTTCTTATACATCTATTTCCCTTTGTTGTAACAGAGAAATCGTGTCTGCTATAAGTTAATTGACTTCAGCTTTAATTAAGTAGACTGTGAATTGATAGATTGATGAATTTAACAAATGTGTGTGACTTTCTTTTACTACAACATTGAACTGCTTTTGAAATTGAGCATATCCAGTGCGCTATTACCTTTGGAATAAAAAGACCTTCTCGGGTTGACAATTTATGTGGAGCTCGAATTGTGAAAACAATTAGAGCGACCAACACCCTACATGATCCTGTCACAGTGAACACGCAGTGAAACTATGGTCTGCTGAAGTTCTTTCGTATCTCTAGCATGAGACAGCAGATCTCCCTACTGCAGTATATGCTTGATGCTTGGGATCCTATTAACCAAGTATTCCAGATTAGGGGCAAGTCTATCCCCTTGACCGTAGTGGACATTTACTTCTTGACTGGGTTGTCAAGGCGGGGTGCCCCCATTTCTTTGTCAGGTTCGGCCCGAGGGAGCGACTCCGTGAGAGATTATGTCCGCCAGTATTGCAGGGAAGGATCTCAGCCGAGTAAAGACGGCAAGATCGTTATCCATGAGGTTGCTGACAGGTCTCTCAGGTCCATTCTGTATACTATTGGTAGGATGGCCGATAGTGCATCTCTTCACGTCGCCAACAGATCCTATGTGCAGCATGCCTTGGAGTGCCTCCAACCAAAAATATTCAACTGGTGTGATGCAATACTTCTTCAGATGAAAAGTTAGTTGACCAAGGTAAAGGACGGGAAGCTGAAGAACTTTGGATTCGGTTCTATTTTGACTACCTTTGCTTTGGAGAAGATACCACTGATGCAGCCACAATACATTGCACTCGACTTGCCTTCTCCTACTGAACCACGCATGCAGAGATGGGTTGATCACATTTCTAGGCATGCCGGTCAATCTCAGATTTCTTCCTCTGATACCTTCTTCAGGTGGTTCGAGCGTCAGGAGATGGTCTTTTCCGAGTATCCATATGTTGGCATGGACTTCTGGGGTGATCTGGATTTGGTACTGCCGGACGGCGAGCAGTGGGGCGCTATTGGTAAAATCTTCGACCATATCATTGTTTACTATTTTTATTCATAATGTCCTTATGCTTTATTCTATAAATACTTTAATCAAACTCATATGTGCATGCAAATGTTGGTCTTGTTCGTCCAGCAGTTCGCCCGAGAGCGTCAGCTGCTGCCCCAGTAGGGGAGACTGCTGGGAGGGTTATTGTTCGCGACCTTGATGTGGCCGATACCCTCACAGTTGTGCAGGAGCAGGTTGAGAGCCTTACTCTTGGCATTCCGGATGTGAGGATCGATGCGTTACCTCTACAGTTGCAGCGGCATACTACTGGTGTGCCTAGACGATGGACTCGTCTCTTACGCATGATTGCACAGGCCGTGACGTACTATCATGAGCATCACTAGGCTAGGGTGCCCCCTAGCATTTATGAGTTTTTTGGTCATGCGACCGATTTTGTCTTGGTTACAGAACATTATATGTAAACCATAAACAACTTATATATATATTTTGATTTTCGGGGTTTTATTCTGGTTGAGTTATATGGTCCACATGTACAACATTGATGATGTGTTTCTTTTTATAAATGTCGCAAATGTCTATCTAGCACATAGTTAGCTAATGAGTCGGTTAATGTGTTCAAGTTTCTGGAAATATGTTGGTATTGAATTAAGTCAAACTGTCTTTCCAAAATCTTAACCCTTAGGAACATGCGATAAATAGCTGGGTTGCCAACGGAATATATAGAATTACGAGTTGTGAGTCTAGCCTGACGATCAGTCGGCGTATGCCATGGGTGATGGCATCAGAGAGCAGTTCTATCAACGCGCTATACTCAGCGATGTTATTCGTTGATTGACCAATACATACACCTCTGAAACTTACTAACTCGCCGCTTGGATCAAAAATGGCCCAGGCTGCGGAGGACAGGTTCCGCGAACTACGACTCGCTCCGTCGACATATCCAACACATGTCTCCAAAAGGTTCGACATCTGCAATAAATGTAAAAAGGTGGATTACTCGACCAAAACAACCACTTTAGCGAAAACAAAATACAACAAAAGCACATTGGTTACTATTTAAGCATAGTAACGCTTAAGGTACAACCCATTGCGAGGTTGCGCCAGTGGAATTTTGTCATAATCCATTAAATCATAGGCTCCTTTTGCTAACACTCGTTTAACAATATAGGGGCCCATCCGTAAAGAATTAAACTTACCTGCTCCCAATTTGTCGGATTCTTGGTCGTAAAGCAAGACCAAGTCACCTTCTGAGAAGACACGGGGTTTGACATTTTTGTCGAATTGCGCCTTGACTCGTTTCTTATGGGCTTCGTTAGCCAAAGCGGCATCACGACGGGTTTCATCCAATTGGATTAATTCCAAGAAACGGGCCTCTTCTTCTAAAGTTCCGAGGAGGAGATCGATTGCGAGTTTAAGAGACGAAATTTCGCACTGGACTGGTAAGACTGCTTTCAGGCCATATACCAGTTGGAAAGGTGTGAACCCGGTCGCATTCCTTACCGATGTTCGGTAAGCCCACAAGGCTAAGTACAGGATTAGGTGCCACCTTCTTTTGTGAACTCCGATCATCCTTTGCAACATATACTTCAGGACTTTGTTGATCGCTTCAACTTGTCCGTTGGCTTGCGGATAATACGGGGCAGAGCTGTCGTGAGACAGCCCTAGCTTGGCAGCTAATTCAACCATCATGTGATTGCGAAAATGTGACCCATGATCTGTAACTATGGCCTGTGGTACGCCGAACCTGGCGACTACATGATTGAAAAAGAAAAGGGCAGCTGTTTCACCAGTGTTATCTAATGTAGGCATCGCCTCAGCCCATTTGGTAAAATAGTGAACGACGACTATAATATACCCATGCCCCCCGGTCGAGGTGGGGTTGCATGTCATGAAATCGATGCCCCATTTGGTGAAAGGCCCAACAGCAACTATCGGCTGTAAAGGTGCGGGTGGTCTTCTGGTTTTGCTATCAAAAATTTGACAAGCATGGCAACTTCTGACTGCGGTTATGCAATATTTGAACATGTTTGGCCAGAAGTATCCTGCTCGTAAGATTTTTTGTGCTGTAGCATATCCAGATTGATGCCTCCCACATGCGCCTGAATGATACTCATTCAGGGCTTCTTCGGCCTCCTCATGGGTGAGGCACCTCCTCAGAACTGTATCGATACCACGACGGTAAAGCGTATCACCGACGATCATGTAGTCTTTTGCTTGGTATCGTATACGTTTCTGTTCAGAGTGAGAGGTGTTAGGCTTGAACTTTTGGGTTTGGAGATAAATTATTATATCTCCATACCACTCATTTCTTGTAGATATCAGAAACAAATTCTCGTCCACGATTGATTCTTTGGATGTTTCATCGTTGGACGACGATGGGAGATCGCACAATAATTCTGCGAAAACTAGAGCTTTCGTTGATTTGGATTTTACAAATTCCAGATCAAACTCTTGAAGGATCGCTATCCATTTTGAATATTTTCCCCCCAGCAACTGTCGCGACAATATATAAGTCATGGGGTTGCAATCTGAAAAAATGGTAGTTTTCCGAAAAAGTACATAATGTCGAAACCTTTGAATCGCTTGAATAGCTACAAGCGCTAGTTTTTTAACATAAGAATATTTGCTTTCTGTATCATTTAAGTTTCTACTTAAATAATATATAGGGTGTTCAATTCCGTCGACTTCTTGAACTAAAACCATTGCGATGGTTGTATCCGATGCAGCCAGATACAGGTTAAAATCTCTTTGATAATCGGGGGCATACATTAATGATGCTTTTATTAAGGAATCCTTTAAAGCGTCAAAGGAAGCTTGTGCAACCTGATCCCAAACGAAGGGAACCTCCTTTTTCAAAAGACATGTATAACTTTTAGCGAGTTCTGCGTAATTTGGAATGAACCTCCTCAGAAAGTTTGCTTTCCCTTCGAGTTTCTGAATCTGAAGAAAATTTGAAGGTGGAGGAAAATTGATGATTGCCTGAACCTTGCAAGGGTCGAGACGAATCCCATCCTTGGAGACTACAAAGCCAAGTAAACGACCAGAACTGACGCAAAATACACATTTGTGTGGATTGAGTCATATGTTGTAGTGTCGGCAACGTAGAAATATCGCTCTTAAATGCTGCGGATGATTAGTCCACTTTCGCGAATGAGCCGGTAGATCGTCGAGGTATGGTTGAACGATGTTCTTGATGTCATGGAAGGCATAATTCATTGCCCTCTGAAACGTCGCCCCTGCGTTCTTTAAACCAAAGGGTAATTTTTCGATATGCGAATGTGCCCCATGGACAAATGAATGCAGTCTTTGACTGGTCCTGTGGGCGGATATTTATTTGATTATATCCAGAAAATCCATCCATGAATGAAAAGATTTCACATCCGGTGCACTCATCAATTATCTGGTCGATGAAGGGTGTAGGGTAGTTGTCTTTTGGACAAGCTTGGTTTACATCCCTATAATCGACACACACTCTAATTGTCCCTTGTTTCTTCATAACAGGGACAATATTCGATACCCAATCATCAGTGGAGTCGCCAATTTGTTGTTGGGAAAAGTATCCAATTCGGAATGCCCCTATCCCACTCTAAGAGGTGATAGTGCCTTAGCAACAAGCAAGGAAAGCTATCTGAGTATTCTTCTTTATGAGATGCAAATAGAGAGAGAAGGATGTAACTAACCGGTGTCTTCCGCTAGTTTGTCGATCCAATCACTCTCTCTCTTTCGTTCGCTTCCCGCTGCCTGCTCTTTTACTGGTCCAGCTTCACACGGTTCCTGCAAGATCACAAGAGCAGAAGACTACACGAAAGATATAGATTCACATTCATAACTAGTTTAGGATCAGATATAAACTAAATATGCAAGTACAACAAAACACCATTGACATACAAGCATATAGGAGAAACTCAAGTAGCTTTATTGATATGATAAACAAGGTTCAAGAGGAGATACAACCAAGTGAGTCCCGATCCAGCATCTACCTCCCAGCAAAAGAATCCCTTCCTCTCCTCCAACAAAGCATAAATCACCCAATGCACTAATCTCAATCTCAAACCAACAACAATTCTCTACAAATACAAAATTCCAGCCTCCTGAACCTCTGGGTGAGAGATCCATATATAGATGTGAGCAGAGAGGATGCGTCAGCTCATGTTTTGACTTGTGGCTTCTCTCTGTCAGTTCTTGTTTCCACTTGGAGGTTGAGAACCTCTTACTCATCACTAGTCGAATCCCTTGAGGCAAGTTTCATTGAGGAATATTCTGGAAGCTTCCAGGGTCTTTACACCTTGTTGAATGAACTTGCCATTTGTCAATTCCCGCTCAGCGCACCCTGGTAGTGCTTCTACCTGCGTTGCAGTGCAGGTAGCCAGTGCAGACTTTGCATTTCAACACAGACAGCTAGTGGAGCTACTGAATTGATCCTGATTTGACCATTTCTGAGTGGTTTTTGGTGGAGAACTTCTGGGAGAAGCTGTCTTTGGTTGACCTTGTTCCTCTAGGGGTAGGAAAAACTCATTTAGGGACTTTGGATCCCTTGGATTATTGACATTTCATGCCCAATGCTGTAAGGCACAAAAATGTCTATAACAAATATAGGGGCCCATCCATAAAGACTTAAATTTACCTGCTCCCAATTTATCGGATTCTTAGTCATAAAGGAAGACCAAGTCACCTTCTGAGAAGACACGGGGTTTGACATTTTTGTCGAACTACGCTTTGACTCGTTTCTTATGGGCTTCCTTAGCCAAAGCGGCATCACGACGGGTTTCATCCAATTGGATTAGTTCTAAGAAACGAGCTTCTTCTTCTGAAGTTCTGGGGAGGAGATCAATTGCGAGTTTGAGAGATGAGATTTTGCATTGGATTGGTAAGACTGCTTCCAGGCCATATACCAGTTGGAAAGGTGTAAACCTGGTTGCATTCCTTACCGATGTTCGGTAAGCCCATAAAGCTGAGTACAGGATTAGGTGCCATCTTCTTTTGTGCACTCCAATCATCCTTTGCAGCATGCGTTTCAGGACCTTGTTGATTGCTTCAACTTGTCCATTGGCTTGTGGATAATACAGAGTAGAGCTGTCATGAGACAACCCTAGTTTGGCAGCTAAGTCGATCATCATGTGATTGCGAAAATGTGATCCATGATCTGTGACTATAGCTTGTGGTACACCGAATCTGGCAACTACATGATTGAAAAAGAAGAGGGCAGCTGTTTCACCAGTATTATCTAATGTAGGCATCGCCTTGGCCCATTTGGTAAAATAGTCAACGGTGACTATGATATACCCATGCCCCCCGGTCGAGGTGGGGTTACATGTCATGAAATCGATGCCCCATTTGGCGAATGGCCCGACAACAACTATTGGCTACAGAGGTGCGGGTGGTCTTCTAGTTTTGCTATCGAAAATTTGACAAGCATGGCAACTTCTGACTGTGTTTATGCAATCTTTAAACATTGTTTCCCAAAAGTATCCAGCTCGTAAGATTTTCTGCGCTGTAGCATAACTGGATTGATGCCCCCCACACGTGCCTGAATGGCAATCATTCAGGACTTTTTCAGCCTCCTCATGTGTGAGGCACCTTCTCAGAACTGTATCGATACCGCGACGGTAAAGTGTATCACCGACGATCATGTAGTCTTTTTCTTGGTATCGAATACGTTTTTGTTTGGAGCGGGAGGTGTTTGGCCTATATTTTTGGGTTTGGAGATAAATTATTATATCTCCATACCACTCATTGCTTGAAGATATCAGAAACAAACTTTCGTCCACGATTGTTTCTTCGAATGTTTCATCGTTGGACGACGATGGGAGATCGCATAATAATTCTGCGAAAACCAGAGCTTTCTTTGACTTGGATTTTACAAATTCCAGATCAAACTCTTGTAGGATTGCTATCCATTTTGAATATTTTCCCCCCAGCAACTGTCACGACAATATATAAGTCATGGGGTTACAATCTGACAGAATGGTAGTTTTTTGAAAGAGGACATAGTGTCAAAATCTCTATATCACTTGAACAGCTGCGAGCGCTAGCTTTTCAACATAAGAATATTTTCTTTCTGTATCATTTAAGTTTTTACTTAAATAATATATAGGATGTTCGATTCCGTCGTCTTCTTGAACTAAAACCATTGCGATGGTCGTATCTGCTGCAGCTAGATACAGGTTAAAGTCTTTTTGATAATTGGGGGTGTACATTAATGATGCTTTCATTAGGGAATATTTTAAAGCATCAAAGGAAGCTTGCGCAACCTGATCCCAGACAAAGGGTACTTCCTTTTTCAAAAGACGCGTATATCCTTTAGCAAGTTCGTAGTAATTTGGAATGAACCTCCTTAGAAAGTTTTCTTTCCCTTGGAGTTTCTGAATCTGAAGCAAATTCGAAGGTGGAGGCAAATTTATGATTGCCTGAACCTTACATGGGTGGAGACGAATCCCGTCCTTTGATACACATTTGTGTGGATTGAGTCGTATCTTGTAGTTTTGGCAATGTAGAAATATCGCTCTTAAATGCTGCAGGTGATCAATCTGCTTTCGCGAATGAGCCGGAAGGTCATCGAGGTATGGTTGAACAATGTTTTTGATGTCATGGAAGGTATAATTCATTGCCCTCTGAAACGTCACCCCTGCGTTCTTTAAACCAAAGGGTAATTTTCGATATGTGAATGTGCCCCATGGACAAATAAATGCAGTCTTTGACTGGTCCTGTGGGCGAATATTTATTTGATTATACTCGGAGAATCCATCCATGCATGAAAATATTTCGCATCCAGCGCATTCATCAATTATCTGGTCGATGAAGGGTGTAGGGTAGTTGTCTTTTGGACAAACTTGATTTACATCCCTATAATCAACGTACACTCTAATTGTCCCTTGTTTTTTCATAATAGGGACAATATTTGATACCCAATCGGTTAGAGGAACCGGGTAAATGAAACCAGCATGGAGAATTTTCTCAATTCTACCTTAATGGCAGCGGCTTTCTTGGCGTGCACCTTCCATAGCCATTGTCGTACTGGTTTGACATCTGGATACATCTTAATTTCGTGTTCAACGATACTCGAGTCAATGCTTGGCATTTCACTATATGACCAAGCAAAGACATCTCTGAATTCGTGAAAAAGAGCGTCATATATTTCCTGTTCAGAAGGAGAACAACATTTGCCAACATAAATATTCTCTACAACATCTATTTTGGTCGAGATATTTATGGCGATAGTCTCTTCAATGTTGGACAAGTTTCACTCGGAATCCATCGTGTTTACAGTATTTGATAGAAATTCAAAAACTGAAGGATGATAAAGGTCATCCGGGGTATCTTCTCTACAATCCGAAAGAAGGGAACGATGGTGGGAATCATTCCATGGTGCTCCTTCAATTACCATTGGTTGAACAATTCCTTCGTCGGTGACATGCACTCGCGACCAAGGATATAAAGGGGTACCATATTCCTCAGACCTGTCTATCCAAACGCTTGATGAGTGTTGATTTGGGTTTGCCTCCCATGCTAGGAACATTGATTGCTACAATATTTCCATTGGGCTTGGAGGTAAAATCATTGCATGATCCATGTCGATATCATTTTCTGAGATCTTTTTAGAAGATATCATATTGCAGGTTCCTACCGACGCTACTTCCGCCAGATTGATTGGAGGTGGAAGGGCGAAAGTTCCCATTAATATAGGATCTTTTAGTAGGCCTACTCCGATATTTTGAAGCGAATGGGGGCTTCCATGGATCATAGGAATGCTTCCCGTAACTTGAGAACCATTGGGGAGGAAGTTTTGTTGATCGATGATTGTAATCCCTCCTTGGAAGGGAAATGCAATCTTCCTAAAATAGTTCGACACAATGATAGCCATAGCATATATCTATGGTCTTCCTAATAGGATGTTGTAATCGAGATTTCCATCGATTACTTCAACATCTATTTCTATTGTTTTCCCTCCTAGTTCAACCTTCAAGCTACTTAAAATACCATATGGGGTATATGTCCTTCCGTCGAAAGCTTTTAATGTCGTCGAAGATCGCGACAAGGTTGGAGATCCTAAATTTTTCTAGCAACTCATCAACATAATGCATGTAGATGCCCCCTCATCAATAATTGTTCGATGAACAGTTTTGTTGAGGGCTTTCACTTGAACAAGGAAATCTAGTTGAGCTGGTAATTGAGGATCGTATCCTTTATGATCGAAGGATACAAGATTGGAATCCTTTGGGTCTATCCCACCAATGGTTGATAATAAAGCCTGATTTCGGGATGGGAAATTATGTAGTACTTCAAGAGTCGACATAGCGGATGGATATTGGGCCAAATATTCCACTATATTATAATGTTGTGCCGCTCTAGCGCGGGGATTAAACGTCAACTTGTGTACTACTCCCTGTTAACACCCAGGTTGTTCCCTATGACTCCCAAGGGAATACGGCCGGGGTAACCACTAACCAATCTTTTAATCACTGTTTCTAGCCGGACAGTGATCAGAGAGGGCTCTCTCTTTTTGATTTATATCTACAGTGATAGTGTTTTAGGCTAGGTATTGAGTACAGGTTATGTTTGTGTTTTGGTTGATGACACTCCCTTAGACTTCAATGATATAGTTTTCAGATAGGTTGAATATCATTGGGCAATGGAGTCTGTGGTTTAATGTGTTTGAATCTGTGAGATGAAAGATGGAACTTACAGGGCCTTTTGAGTGCTTTATTAAAACATATTTTTGGCTAAATGACAGGAAACAGGCAGCACAAAGTGAAAGCATTTAAGAATTTCCACTTATTTTCTACATATTTCCAAGAGACAGACTTTGGAGGAGAAAACAGAGGTAACAGGGGCAATAATTTGAATCCCTGGGAATAATCTGTTACAGCAAAGAGACATCTTGAAATGCAGCAGTTAAGAATTGCAATTTCTATTACTGTTTCTGAAGAAAACATAGATGACAGTTCAGGTTTGAGTTCAGGGTAATGCTTGATTAAATCCTGAAACTATTCTTTCACCTTACTATCAAGTGTAAGACATTTAAACAACCAAAGAGAACAAAAGACTCTAAAAAACACATAACAGAAGATTTGAAAATACTTATAGTTTTAAGGCAACACCCATGGAATCCTGTAACAGGCATCATTCACCACAAGACATCAAATATATCAAGCTTCTGGAAGTTCCATTCCTCCTTTGTATTAATTCTCTGAAAATATTACAGCAGATGGAAGTTCTCCAAGAGAAAATTACAGCAACCCCTTATGCATTACTAAGGGGGGTATATATACAAGTTTACATTCGGAAAAATATCTGAAAGAAGAGTAAATGCCTCATAAATATGCTGCCAACTGCCAGTGAGCAGTAGCTAAAGAAGTAAATGAAGAAGTAAATGCAGTAATAGCTCTTAGTCCTTTAGCTGTCAAAATCTGTCAGATGCTATTGAATTTGTAGCAGTTGTAGTCGGCTGAAGGCGTGTGTTTCAAAATTTGTGGCTAGCTGTCATTGTTAGTGATGAATCACTTTTAGATATTTTCCAATCACTGACCACTTTACACTTGTCCTGCGGTGACCTGAGCTGGCTTTTTGACCCGGAGTTTTGAAACTACCGTGGCAGAATCTGGAGCATGGCTTGCCACCAGTCCTCCTTGGGCATTTGATGCCTTCGCATTTTAATCAATGTCTCATCAAGCTATGTGTATCTAAAAAAACTGGGAGGAGTTTCAAATAGATGATTAACTTCATTTTCAATAAAAAATGACCCTTCAATCTGAGTGTACAAACTCTGTCCTGTAGGAGGAACTGTTTCTTCAGAAGTACTGCTGGATGCAGTGATTTGATTTTCAATGTACGCGGCCATCCTATTTGTAAATTGATCTCTGTTGATCAATTTGCCTGTACCGCTCAATAAGCTAGGCATTCCTCTTGCCTGTAGCATTCCCATTCTGAGCTTGAAGTCTTCAACTTCAGTCTGTATCTCATAGCTCCTCCTTTCTGCTGTCTGCACATATCCTCTGAGTGTTAGCACCTTTTTGGCCATCAGGATGGCCTCCGTTCTGTTGGTGATTCCAACTGCTGCCAGCTCATCTTTGTCTTGCCTGTTCAGAAAGTCTATCAGTTGGCTAGCTTGTTCAGGTCTATTTCCTAGTGCTGTCTTAGCCCTCTGGATATCTATCTGAGCTTGCACAATTAAATCCATATGTTCATGGATTGTTTTGAGTGATTTCCACTGTTTAATCATGCTTTGGGTGATTTTATTCCATAAGATCCTCTTGATCTCAGCCATGGTGTTTTTGAGATCAAGTTCTTTCTCCAGGGCTTTGATTCTGTCCTTTTGGGTCTTGATCTGTCTGCCCTGTTCTGCCACTGTCATTTTAGACTGATCATACTTGGCATCTATCTCTGCCAGTTTTTCTTTTGCCTTCCTTATCTCATCTGCTTGTAGCTCCATTTGCTTAACAGCCTTAGTTAGTTCTTCTATGCTGGGCTGATCACCTGTATTTGCTGTTGTAGGGGCCACTGCTGCCCCAGAGCCTGTTGCTGCTGTAGAATCTGTTGGGGGAGTTGGTAGTGTGGATTCTCCCTGTTTTTCCTGTAATGACTTCTCCAGCTCCTTCTCTAACTCTTGGATCCTTTGATCCTGCTGCAATAGTAGATCAAGTTGTTGATCAACTTGTTTTTCTTTTTGCAGTTCAGCTGTCTGAGGATGTTCTGTAGGTGACAGCTTCAATCTCCTCTTCATGGCATTGAGATCATCCTCTTTTTTCTTTAGGAGGGCTTTTACCCCGGTTGGGTCACTAGGGTTATGCCCTAGATCAACAATAATCTCTTCAAGAGATTTTATCCTGTTATCCTTGGCCCTGGAAGACAATCTCTCAAAATCCAGTTGAGTATTTGTGTGCTTCAAGGATTCTTTCAGCTCATGAGCTAGTGTGGCCTTATCTACCAAGGTGGCATAGACCATTTCTCCAGTCTGCTTATGGAGCTCAATTTGGTCCATAGGATGTATGTCTTTGGCCAAGACCTCCACCCTTGTTTTGATGAAATCAGCAGTTGACATTGGGTTGGGCCCCTTAGGCTTGAAATGGCTGAATATCATCTTCTCCTCTTTGAAGTCGTAGACCGACATCAATCTTTCTTGTTGGGCTGGAGTGGCATCTATAAATTGTTTGTAAACCTCAGCCCTCAATAGTTCATTTGCTGCCTTGATTTCTTTGAAGGTGGCCTTAACACCTTTGAGCTTCTGGCTTTGTTGAGAAGAAGATGATACCTCCAAGCCAAGCTGTAAATTCTGCTCCTGCTGAAAGGAGCTAGTCCCTGTGTGTTGGCTGCCCTCCCTATCCTTGGCTGTATCATTGAAGACATCTTCAGTAATGTCTTCTACTTCTGGGGAGTCTGCCCTCTGCCTTTTAGCTTCTGGTTGATGGGAGGATCCACTGAGGGGAGTGGACTCTTCTCTTTGTCTTTTGGTCCCCCTTTCTTCATGTGCCGGGGTCTGTAAAATTGAAGTGGTTAGGGGCTCCACTTGAGGGGGTGGTGTCTGCAATAAGGTGGTTTCTGGCAGCCCAGTTTGTGGCAGACCAGTTTGTTCTTCTTGCTGCTCTGTTTCTTGCTCTGGTTGTTGCTTTCCCTGCTCTGACTGCTGCTTTTTTGCTTCATCTTCAGCGTCCATTTTTCCCTTTCCCTTATCCAAGCCTGGTGCTGTTGTTGGTGGCGCTGTCCTAGTAACTGAGGTCCCTCCTCCTAGTGTTTGAGGCAGCCTGAAAGGTACCTGGAGCACATAGTCCAGGTCAATAGTTTTTTCAAGTTCTTTCATATTTTTAACTATTTTTTCCTCTTCAGTCAAGCTCTCAACTAGGGTATCCAACTGCCACTCTTGTAAGTTTGCATACTGTTCTAGATGTGGATAGTGGCAGTGTTTGATGGCTAGGAGTCTGTACTTTGTTCTCCTGGCAGTGATGAAACCTTGAGGGTCATATGGGACCCACCGGAAACTGTAAGACAACTTATATTTGTCTTTTAGGATCAAATCTGCAGCCTCCCATCCTTCCTTCTTATTCATGATAAAAGGGCCCAGCTCATTTTTGAAGTTAAGGTGTGCTTTTTTCTTTGAGCTGTGGAAGTGAGTGAGGTCTGACTGGATTAATTGCCTGTAATACTCCAAGGCAAATAATCTCATGGGGACATACTTGGGTAGTCTGTATGGACAGAGCTCACACCCATACACTCTGAACACAGTGTGGTGTTCATATAGGTACCAATCACCTATTTTATACTTCTTAGAAAGCTGTAAAGCTTTCTTGATCTCATTTGATATTCTAGGTGGAGGGGATTTCATAAGTATGCTGGAGACTGGGTATACAAACTGATCTACAAATTCACAATAGCTGTAGGGTGAATTTGTGATTTCATGATAGACTGAGGTCCAGAATATGACTGATCTTCTCTCCCCTTTGTTGTCCAGCCTTCTGATGTAGCATGGGAAAGCTTCAGAGTGATGAAACATGAACAGGTGGTAAATGTATGCTGAATATCTAAAGACCCCTTGTCTGTCCAATTTGCACAATTGATCATGGATCCTATTGGCTATGAACTTGGCGAAGTTGTATTTTTGGGCAGGGGGTTGACATGGGCTGTAGGCAGATAACATCACAAGCATGGCTAGATCCACATGCTTGCTGTTCTGGTAGCCTAGCACATAGGCTATCATGTCCAGAAGCAGCCTGCCTGAGTCATTGAAGTGCTCATGTGGATAAGGAGGTGGCCCTGTAGGCTGGTTCTCAGGCCACATGTAGTTTCTGGTGACCTTCTGCAGCTCCTCACTGGTCATCTTCTCACCTGCTTCTATTAAAGATCTCATGGAGAAAGGGACTAATAACTCTGTCTGTTCAAAGTGCAGCATTTTGTTGATGGTGTCATCGTTTATATAGAACAAAATCCTCCCTAGTTGAGTGTTGACAGCTCTGTGCTCCTGATCATAATTTTGAGCACATAAGTGAATGATTTCAGGGAAAACATTCACAGCTGGGAGGCAATAGTAGGGCAGGTTTGATTCCCATATCCCATCTGTGCCAAGTCCTGCCTTGTAGTCTTCCCTTAGTGTGGTGAAGGTCTTCAAAAAGTCTCTGTTCCCCTCAAAATCATTTATGAGACAGTCTTTGTCAACTAATGGCATAGCCTCCAATTCCTTATTGGTTTGACTCAGTGGAGTGACACTGAGGGAGGAGGATGCAGATGCTGCCATGATATAGTCTGAACGTGTGCAGCAGGATGCAGAACTTTGATGAATCTCTTGAAGACTTTGAGCAGCAGGTAGGTGCAATCAGTGTGATGTCTTCTTCTGGTGTGAAGTTGTTCTGAAGCTAGCAAAGTACTGATGATTTTCAGGAATGTGGATTGTCTAAGGGAATGTTTGCTGAGGTATTAGTACTTGTACAGGAAGAGTGCGGGTAACCAGTACTTGGCAAAAAGGAACAATGCCGGGTACTTCAGGGCGATTTCTGCAGTTTTAACCCGCGAGCTGGTTTGTACAGAGCTAAATTGGGGCTAATGGATGGCACAGGTTGCTTATGTCTGATTTGGGTGCTTAGGTAGAGCTGAATTTAGAGTTTTTATCAGACTTTAATGGTGATTTTGCAGAAAATTGGAATTCACGGGCAGAATGGGAGAAAACGGCAAAATACCTGGCAAATCGACCTGGAAGCTCGCGGGCTGGGTTGCAAAGGCTTAATGCAGTCAAGCCTCGAACTTTGAATGGTTTACTTGTTGAATTTGATGGCTGAATGCACGATTTCGCGGCAGCAGGTTGACAACGGCTAGTTCAGTCTTCGCATGCAAAATAAACGACAAAAACATACGTTTAGCCGTTTAAAACGGTAAATTTGGCAAAAGTATGAATTTGGCGCTTTTCCGCCGATGACGTCAGCATGACGTCATGGCGGGGCCCAGGTGAGGGGTGACGTGGATGCTGAGGTGTTGGCCAGGTCGGCAGGACACGGTGGCAGGCGGGTACAAAGGCGGGTCCGCGTGGAGGGCCAAGGGACGATGGGGCGGGGATCGGCGGGGTGACGTCAGAATGGCGTAGACATGACGTGTAGGCATGACGTGGGATAGCGGTATACGGGGTGGCGGTAAGTGGGTTCCCCGCACCACCTTTGGGCAAAGGCGGTAAGTGGGAGGGGGGCTCCGAACAACCTTACCGCCCGCCACGCGTCCATTGTACGGGACGGGTAAAACCGCTTTCCCCGGACGCTAAATGTCGGCACATCGAGATCTGAAATTGACCGCCCACCCTTAGATCTGGGCGCTGGGGATCTGACGGCTGGCGGGCCTCCCGACTGGTCGAGCATGTTTGGGAAGGGTCCCGCCAGCAGAATAAAATATTCCATTTAATATTTGGGCGCAAAACTATAGGTTAGTGGGTTTTGAATGGTTTTTCATCTTTTCTCGCTTAACCCGTAATGTGGTGGGTTTGGGAAACGTGCCAGAGGCGGGTTTTTTACCTTAGAGACTTTTGCAAAGGTTTTTGTAGGCCAAAGGGTCTTGGAGAGGGGTTTTACCCATGCAGAGGTGAATTTGAGGAAAAAATAACTTGCAGCAGGGGGGAGAGGGGTGGAAAAGGTTCACCAAATTGGCCAGACGCCATTTGGTCCCTTCTGAAAATATATGGCTATTATGCCTGTGGGAGGGGAAAATACATAAAATTTAGGGCTTTATACACCTTAGTGTTAGTATTATTAGGGGTAGGGGTAAAATAGGGGAGTTACATAGTAGAGTTAGGAGTTAGTATGAGTGAAGGAGGGGGATTTAGAAAGGGGGTGTTAATGATGGAGTAGAGGGGAAAAAGAGAAGTTAGTGATGCTCTCTGCTGTGAATCCATGAAATTCACCACCTTTTTTGCTGATATGTTCATTGCCTTGGCAAAACATCTTTGACAACTATGTAATGGTGAACATGTCTTTTCTGCAACCACAACTGCCTACCCAACTATTTCACCTAGCATTTTTTGTTTCTTCTTGGAGGGGCACTTGGACTTGCAACCCTCAATTGCCTTTTCTTTTCTTTGGCTTTTTCCTTTTTTCCTCTATCTGCTTCTACCCTTATCTCTTCCAAGGTCCCAGATTAGACTTTTGGGAACCTTTGTTTCTCTACCTGAACTACTTGTCTGCCAAGGTTAAGCTGTTTGGACAGACTTCTTTCTCTATTCTACAACTCAAAATTGAAACATGGCATGATCCAGCTTGAACTGTTGAATCATCCACAAAATTTGTAATAAGGCCCTCAATATTTGAAGTACTTCACACACCTCTGATTTCCTGGAAATATGGGATCTTTGTAGTAGCAAAGCAGAGCATATTTGGATTTTCAATAATCAATCATGAAATATGAAACCTATTACTATAGGTATCTAACAGTGGCTCCACATGGGGATGGTTTTTCTTTTGAAAGACCAAGAACAGCAGGTCAGATTGCCTTGTTCCTTGATTGTCCATCTTAATCTTTGAGATCTGATACATGTAACCTGTCAAATTGTGTGCTTTTTGTTGGGGAACTTCTGGTTCTATCTGCTTATTGCTGCTAGGTGCAGCACTCGGAAAACCTCTTTTTACAAACTAAAAATAGAAAACATATGTAGGCCTGCATATATACAATGAACCTTTGGATCCTTATCATAGTGAACCATCATAATAGTGCTTCAGCATCCTGCCATTGACAGGACCTTCATCCAGTTCAGTCACAGTCAAACTTTTAAGGAAATAAGTGTTATTACCTTGTACTGCTTGGACAGCAAATGGTCCCTTCCACAAAGAATCAAATTTCCCATGTTTCCCTTTCTCTTCTCTTCTTGCATCCCACTTTAAAACTTTGTCTCCCAGATTGAAGTCTTCTGCCTTGGTTCTTCTGTCAAAGGCCTTTTTCAGTTTTTCTTGTAGTATTTGCACTCTGCTGAAAACTTGTTCTCTGGTCTGCTGTAAACAGATTATCTGGTTGATCCTTCTTTGCATATCATTTGGCTCTGCTTGACTTTCTTGTAGAAGTTTCATAACTGGCACCCCTAGTGATGAAGGAAATCTGGCCTCTAATCCGTAGACTAACTCATATGGGCTGGTCCCAATTGATCTTTTGGTGGTTAATCTATCTGCCCATAAAGCATTTACTAGTTTCTTGTGCCAGTTCTTTTTGTTTTCTTCCAGCACTTTCTTTATGATGTTTATCAAGCTTTTGTTTGATGATTCAGCAAGACCATTTCCCTGAGGATAGTAAGCTGTAGAATGGCCCAAAGTAATGTGAAATTTATGGCAGAAGTTTACCATTTTCTTGGATTTGAAGGCAGCAGCATTGTCTGTTATTATCTTGTCTGGGCAGCCAAATCTAGCCAGTATATTGTTCTCTAAAAATTGAATGATCACTGAATCATTTGCTTGTCTGCATGGGGCAGCTTCAATCCACTTGGTGAAGTAGTCTGTTGCAGTCAAAATCCATCTGTGTTGTCCTGAAGATGAGGGATGAATCTCTCCAATGAAATCCAAGCCCCATTGTTGAAAAGGTCTTTCTGTTGAAATAGGCCTCAAAGGAAGTGGCAGCAACTGTCTTCTGCCTTCAAACAGCTGGCACTTATGGCATGATGTTGTGAATTTCTTCACATCAGAGAACATGGTGGGCCAGTAATAGCCAGCTCTCAGTATCTTGTCCACCGTGGATTTCCAGTATAGATGTCCACCACAGTCTCCAGCATGGAATTCTTGCATTATATTGTGAGTTTCATTCTCAATGAGACAGTGCAGCAAAATACCTTCATGGTTTTTCCAAAGTAAATTCTCATCTATTACACAAAATTTAGATGTTTTCATTTTTAGGAACCTAGACTTAGTTCTGGACAGTCCTGGGGGAGCACACAGGTTTTGTAACACATAACAGACATCAGAGTACCATGGAGATTGTTCAAAGGCTACATTGATCTTTGGAGTCGCCAGCTCTGTTTCACTGTCCAGTTGGTTGATATCTAAGGCTTGGAAATTTGCTTCTGTCATTAACTTGGCCAAACCTTGCCCTTTAATCAGCTTTGTAGGTTTTATTTCAATGTCAAATTCAAGTATGTTTGCAATCCATTTTCCTCTTCTACCCTCTAAGTTTTCTTGGGTGAGAATGTCTTTGACAATAGGACTTGGTACATAAGCCACAACATGAGAGTAAAGGATATAAATCCTGAAATCTTTGATAGCTTTGATTAAGGCATAGGCTTGTTTTTCCATTATTTGATACTTCAAAGGAGCATCTCTAAGAGCTCTGCTGAAAAAAGCAATGGGCTTTTCATTCCCTTGATCATCTTTCTGCAATAATACAGCAGCAATAGTATGCTGGGAGGCAAAAGAGAAAATGATAAAGTCTCTGTCAAACTGAGGATTAGTTAATACCGGAGTTTGGGTTAAGGCCAATTTTATGCTTTCAAAGGCTTGCTTCGCTTCCACAGTCCACTTGACCTTTGAATCTTTCTTTAGCATATTGTTTAGTAGTCTGATCAACTCTGCTAAATTTGGGATGAACCTTCTTAAAAAATTGAGTTTTCCTAAGAATCCTTGCAACTCTTTAACATTCCTAGGGTGAGGCATTTGTAGGATCGCTTGTATCCTATCTGGATCGATTCTTATGCCATCTTTTGAAATGATGTGTCCTAAAAGTTTCCCTTCTTCCAAACCAAATAAAGACTTCTTGGGATTTAAGGAAATGCCATATTTTCTGCATGTTATGAAAATCTGTCTTAAATGTTTCAAATGTTCTTGGTCAGATTTTGAAAAGGGTGTGAGATCATCTAAGTAAATGACCAAGAAATCATGAATTTCTTTTGCAAAAGCAATGTCCATTGCTCTTTGAAATGTTGCCCCTGCATTCTTCAATCCAAAGGGCATTTTCACATACTTGAAAGTTCCCCATGGGGTAGTAAATGCAGTTTTGTCTTGATCATCAGGGTGCACTAAAATTTGATTGAAGCCTGAGAATCCATCAAGCAGTGATATCCTTGAGGCTCCTACTACTCTTTGGAGGATGTGATCCATTTTTGGTAAAGGGTAGTTATCTTTGAGTGAAACTTGATTCAGATTCCTTAAGTCTACACAAAGTCTGATTTCACCAGTTTTCTTTCTGGTAGGGACTAAATTTGAAATCCATTCAGAGAATCTGATTGGTGCTATAATACCAGCCTTGAACATTTTATGCAACTCTTTTTCAATGGAAGGAAGGAGCACAGGATTGATCCTTCTCAATTTCTGTTTGAATGGTTTTTGATTAGGCTTGAGAGGGATGGTATGCTGGATGACAGATGTGTCATAGGACTTGAGATCTTCATATCCCCAGGCAAAGACATCTTGAAATTCTTTAAAGAGATCAACATATTTGGGCTTTTGATCCGGGGGCAAAGAGGCAGATAGCTTTACTATCTTAGGCTTTTCCATAGTGCCAATATTGCATTCTTCAACTCTTGCATCTAATGGCTGCATCTTTGGCTTCCTAGGGATGTCATTTGAGTCAAAAATATCCTCTAATGGGGTAAGGCCCACTGGGAGGAAGTTGTCTTTGAGTTGTATGATTTCAGTTTCAATGTTACTCATCTCTTCACAGTCCATTTGTTTAATTTGTTGAATGTTTTCATTGTTGAAAATGGTTGGACTGAGTAGTTGTTTCGCTGTCTTAGGTGACATTGGGTGAGCAGATTGTTGAAACTGTATTTGTGATTGACATGCTTCATTAAATATTTGTGATTGACTTGCTGTCTCAAGCATTTGTGATTGACTTGCTGTCTCAAGATCAATATTTAATCCGGTGAACTCTTGTTGCAGGGTTAAAAAATTGTTTATTTGCATGTCATCCTCAAATACTTGCCATTCTCTGACATTGTTTGGAATAGAGGGTCTGTACCTGACCTCAGCTGTAAAACAATTGTTAGGTTCCAGTGGGAATTTGAAAGTGCTGGCAAATGTTTCCAGGCTATGTGCATGGAGGTTGTGGCCCCTTGGAATTTTTGTGATAGCAAACTCATGAAAGGTCTCTAATATCTCAATTACAGCAGACCTGTAGGATCTCAGCCTCTTGTCATTAGTGACAAAATTGCCTTTTACTTGCTGAATGACCAGATCAGAGTCACCCCTGATAGAGAGGCTAGGTGCTTGTAATGATTTTGCAATCTTGAGGCCTAGTAATAGAGCTTCATATTCTGCCATGTTGTTGGTGCATCTAAAATTCAGTCTGTAGGCCTTGCCTGTTGTATAGCCTTTCTCTTTGTTATGTATCCATACTCCAGCTCCTGCTCCTAGCTTGTTAACCGAGCCATCAAATTCTAAGACCCACAAGATGCCTTGCTGGTCAGGAGATTTGAGGTTCTGTTCATGGGATGGTAGTGTGAGCATGAGTTGGGGTTTCTTCTCCCATTTGTTTTCTAGGATAGCTTCATCATTTGGCTGACCATCTTTGACCCCTAGGGGAGAGCTAAAGTGTTTTGTTGTACTGATTGATGTTTGACAGGTGCTACTTGTTAGAATGATGTTTTGTTCTGGTTTAAATGTCTCTGTGCTAATGTGACTGTCCGAGAGGCCTATGCTGTCATTAAAGAGGATGTAAGAGTCTATGTCCGAATGAACAGCATATATTGGGAAATTTTGGGGTTTTTCTTCACTGCTAACCATATACTTCATGAGTGTTTCCCTATAAAGTCTTTTTGGTTGTCCAAAGACAGAAATGGTTGCATATGACATGTCTAACTGCAGGGAGCCTTGAAGCTTTGCTCCCCATGATCTTGATAATAACATCCCATACTTGGGTGGGATATCAGCAACAACAACATCCATCAAAATGGTTTTGTTGGGGAATTGGACCAGGGACACACACAAATCCTTAATTAGACCCAAGCATTTGACTTGACTAGAATCAAAAGAAAACAAGTCTTTATATGGTCTTGTGATATCTAAGTTTAATCTTTCCATGACTGCTTTTGGCATCAGGTTATGAGAGGCTCCTGAGTCAAACATTGCATTGTGCAGAATTTTGTCATGTACATGTAAGCTGACATAAAACGGTAAAACCCCTGTGACTACTGTTTTTCCATCTACCTCTGGACCAAACAGTAACTCTGGAGTGTCATCTAACACATTTACATCATCTTTGCTATTGGTGAGTTGAAGGGATTTTTTAATCTGTTGTTTGTACATGTCATGTTTTGCTAGCTCTGAGAGGGGAATTGCTACCTTTAACTTGCCAATCTCTACTCCTAGGTCAAAGGGTTTGTCAATTTGCATTTTGGGGTCACGGGTAGCAGTTCTTTCCTTGTTTATTACATCTTCTGGTGGGATTTCATCTTGATTTTGGAACCTGCCCCTAATATTGATATCTTGAGGGGCAATATTTGGGTTAGGCTCAGAGGATAAGATTGCCATGGGTTGTTTTGATGGGGACAGTGGTTCAGTAACCTCTTCAACCACTACTTCCTTTGTAGGCAAGTTTGGTACCTGATCAGTTTCAGTGACTGAGCTTTCCTTGGTTTGCTGTTTTTCTTTTATCTTTTCAGGTTGATTTACATTTACAGTCCTACTCCTTAGTTTGTATTGTTTGTGGACTTCATAGACAGCAGTGTCATATCCTTGTTTGAAATCAAAGGATTCCCCGGACTTAGTTTGAAATGTGTTACCCTCATCCTCCTCATGGTCTTCTTGAGTTAGGAATACATGACTTTTGCCATCCAGACCTATTAGATTGATTTCAGGGTCTTCATTTAGCTGATTTGCAGAAGAAGTTTCTGCATAGTTTTCTTGAAAAGGGGGTCTGATATCTTGGTCAGCATTAGTCTTTCCTATATTAGGGTTCTGGACTCTCCTGAAATTTGGGTTTCTAGGAGGATTGTTTTGTGGTGCCTCCCATGATGATTTTCTTTCCACTGATTCCACTCTTTCTCCCAACCTTTTCATGCTATTCAGAATTGCATCTAGCTTTTGGTCGAAACCCGAGGGTTCTTCTTTGAAGCCAGTTTTCTTTTCCAGCTTTGCCCTGTTTCTTTTGGCAATTAGGTTGGCCTCTACAGTGACTGCAACCCTTTGAGCTTCTGCAAGGGTTGGAGGGTCTCTCTCTCTCAACTGATAGGCCATATCAGAATCAAAACCATCAGGGAAATTATAAAGGGCCAAATCAGGAGGGGGTCTTAAGTTCTGAGGGATAGCATTGTATATGTTGTTAAACCTGGCACAATACTCTAACACCGTTTCTTGGGGACCTCTTTTAATAGTGTTATATTCACCAAGTATGTGGTGAGGATCTCTCTTTTTCTCCCATCTGTTAGTAAATTCCTGGTATAAAGCTTCAGGGGTGGCAATTGAATTTGCATTTAAGGACCTAAACCAAGTCCTGACATCCCCAGTTAAGCTTTGAACAAAGATTCTCATCCTGACACTATCATCATCAATTTCATAGGTCTCAAAGTGGTCTTGCATCTTTTTAGCATGCTGGATGGCTGTCAAAGGGCCATGGGAATCAAAAAATGAAAGTCTGGTTTGGTAGTCTTGGGGTAGAGCTGGAGCATTGGCTGGAATCTGCAATGGTGCATATCTGTTAGCCATGTTTATAGGGTTAATAAGGTTGATAGGAACAAATGGGACAACTGGGATTACAGGTGTAATGGGGTTAATAGGATGGGTAACAAGTGGAGAACTGGTTGAGTGAGTATGTGCAGATGGTGAAGATGGAAAGGTAGGACTTTGAGGGGTTGAAGATGAACTAGGGGAATTGGGTGTGGAACGAAAAAGCACTTTGCAAGGAGTGGGAATGAGGATGGGTTGGTCTGACCTTATACCTGACTCAGCAGGCTTGTCCTGCTTGTGCTGTCTCCTTATGTTCCTTGGGATGATATTTGGGTTATCAACAACGATGGGTTGATCAGGGTCAGGGTGTGCCCTAGTATGCCTTGGGTTTCTTTTAGGAGCCAGCTTCTAAGTGTTCTTTCAGAACTTTATACAGAAGTTTTGTATTTACAAGGGCTAAATAAGAACTCTGGAATGACTATATATGTTTCAAAGCTAGGATAAGTTTCCCTAGTTAGCTCTTCCCTAAGGCTGTCCCTGTATTAGAGAAACAGTCCTAAGATGTCTTGGCTAGTTTCAGGCTTGATGAAAGCTTTGGAAGATAGATAGTAATTAAATAGTCTTAGTTCCCCAGTGGAGTCGCCAATTATGTTAACACCCAGGTTGTTCCCTATGACTCCCAAGGGAATACGGCCGGGGTAACCACTAACCAATCTTTTAATCATTGTTTCTAGCCGGACAGTGATCAGAGAGGGCTCTCTCTTTTTGATTTATATCTACAGTGATAGTGTTTTAGGCTAGGTATTGAGTACAGGTTATGTTTGTGTTTTGGTTGATGACATTCCCTTAGACTTCAATGATATAGTTTTCAGATAGGTTGAATATCATTGGGCAATGGAGTCTGTGGTTTAATGTGTTTGAATCTGTGAGATGAAAGATGGAACTTACAGGGCCTTTTGAGTGCTTTATTAAAACATATTTTTGGCTAAATGACAGGAAACAGGCAGCACAAAGTGAAAGCATTTAAGAATTTCCACTTATTTTCTACATATTTCCAAGAGACAGACTTTGGAGGAGAAAACAGAGGTAACAGGGGCAATAATTTGAATCCCTGGGAATAATCTGTTACAGCAAAGAGACAGCTTGAAATGCAGCAGTTAAGAATTGCAATTTCTATTACTGTTTCTGAAGAAAACATAGATGACAGTTCAGGTTTGAGTTCAGGGTAATGCTTGATTAAATCCTGAAACTATTCTTTCACCTTACTATCAAGTGTAAGACATTTAAACAACCAAAGAGAACAAAAGACTCTAAAAAACACATAACAGAAGATTTGAAAATACTTATAGTTTTAAGGCAACACCCATGGAATCCTGTAACAGGCATCATTCACCACAATACATCAAATATATCAAGCTTCTGGAAGTTCCATTCCTCCTTTGTATTAATTCTCTGAAAATATTACAGCAGATGGAAGTTCTCCAAGAGAAAATTACAGCAACCCCTTATGCGTTACTAAGGGGGGTATATATACAAGTTTACATTTGGAAAAATATCTGAAAGAAGAGTAAATGCCTCATAAATATGCTGCCAACTGCCAGTGAGCAGTAGCTAAAGAAGTAAATGAAGAAGTAAATGCAGTAATAGCTCTTAGTCCTTTAGCTGTCAAAATCTGTCAGATGCTGTTGAATTTGTAGCAGTTGTAGTCGGCTGAAGGCGTGTGTTTCAAAATTTGTGGCTAGCTGTCATTGTTAGTGATGAATCACTTTTAGATATTTTCCAATCACTGACCACTTTACACTTGTCCTGCGGTGACCTGAGCTGGCTTTTGACCCGGAGTTTTGAAACTACCGTGGCAGAATCTGGAGCATGGCTTGCCACCAGTCCTCCTTGGGCATTTGATGCCTTCGCATTTTAATCAATGTCTCATCAAGCTCTGTGTATCTGAAAAAACTGGGAGGAGTTTCAAATAGATGATTAACTTCATTTTCAATAAAAAATGACCCTTCAAGCTGAGTGTACAAACTCTGTCCTGTAGGAGGAACTGTTTCTTCAGAAGTACTGCTGGATGCAGTGATTTGATTTTCAATGTACGCGGCCATCCTATTTGTAAATTGATCTCTGTTGATCAATTTGCCTGTACCGCTCAATAAGCTAGGCATTCCTCTTGCCTGTAGCATTCCCATTCTGAGCTTGAAGTCTTCAACTTCAGTCTGTATCTCATAGCTCCTCCTTTCTGCCGTCTGCACATATCCTCTGAGCGTTAGCACCTTTTTAGCCATGAGGATGGCCTCTGTTCTGTTGGTGATTCCAACTGCTGCCAGCTCATCTTTGTCTTGCCTGTTCAGAAAGTCTATCAGTTGGCTAGCTTGATCAGGTCTATTTCCTAGTGCTGTCTTAGCCCTCTGGATATCTATCTGAGCTTGCACAATTAAATCCATATGTTCATGGATTGTTTTGAGTGATTTCCACTGTTTAATCATGCTTTGGGTGATTTTATTCCATAAGATCCTCTTGATCTCAGCCATGGTGTTTTTGAGATCAAGCTCTTTCTCCAGGGCTTTGATTCTGTCCTTTTGGGTCTTGATCTGTCTGCCCTGTTCTGCCACTGTCATTTTAGACTGATCATACTTGGCATCTATCTCTGCCAGTTTTTCTTTTGCCTTCCTTATCTCATCTGCTTGTAGCTCCATTTGCTTAACAGCCTTAGTTAGTTCTTCTATGCTGGGCTGATCACCTGTATTTGCTGTTGTAGGGGCCACTGCTGCCCCAGAGCCTGTTGCTGCTGTAGAATCTGTTGGGGGAGTTTGTAGTGTGGATTCTCCCTGTTTGTCCTGTAATGACTTCTCCAGCTCCTTCTCTAACTCTTGGATCCTTTGATCCTGCTGCAATAGTAGATCAAGTTGTTGATCAACTTGTTTTTCTTTTTGCAGTTCAGCTGTCTGAGGATGTTCTGTAGGTGACAGCTTCAATCTCTTCTTCATGGCATTGAGATCATCCTCTTTTTTCTTTAGGAGGGCTTTTACCCCGGTTGGGTCACTAGGGTTATGCCCTAGATCAACAATAATCTCTTCAAGAGATTTTATCCTGTTATCCTTGGCCCTGGAAGACAATCTCTCAAAATCCAGTTGAGTATTTGTGTGCTTCAAGGATTCTTTCAGCTCATGAGCTAGTGTGGCCTTATCTACCAAGGTGGCATAGACCATTTCTCCAGTCTGCTTATGGAGCTCAATTTGGTCCATAGGATGTATGTCTTTGGCCAAGACCTCCACCCTTGTTTTGATGAAATCAGCAGTTGACATTGGGTTGGGCCCCTTAGGCTTGAAATGGCTTAATATCATCTTCTCCTCTTTGAAGTCGTAGACCGACATCAATCTTTCTTGTTGGGTTGGAGTGGCATCTATAAATTGTTTGTAAACCTCAGCCCTCAATAGTTCATTTGCTGCCTTGATTTCTTTGAAGGTGGCCTTAACACCTTTGAGCTTCTGGCTTTGTTGAGAAGAAGATGATACCTCCAAGCCAAGCTGTAAATTCTGCTCCTGCTGAAAGGAGCTAGTCCCTGTGTGTTGGCTGCCCTCCCTATCCTTGGATGTATCATTGAAGACATCTTCAGTAATGTCTTCTACTTCTGGGGAGTCTTCCCTCTGCCTTTTAGCTTCTGGTTGATGGGAGGATCCACTGAGGGGAGTGGACTCTTCTCTTTGTCTTTTGGTCCCCCTTTCTTCATGTGCCGGGGTCTGTAAAATTGAAGTGGTTAGGGGCTCCACTTGAGGGGGTGGTGTCTGCAATAAGGTGGTTTCTGGCAGCCCAGTTTGTGGCAGACCAGTTTGTTCTTCTTGCTGCTCTGTTTCTTGCTCTGGTTGTTGCTTTCTCTGCTCTGACTGCTGCTTTTTTGCTTCATCTTCAGCGTCCATTTTTCCCTTTCCCTTATCCAAGCCTGGTGCTGTTGTTGGCGGCGCTGTCCTAGTAACTGGGGTCCCTCCTCCTAATGTGTGAGGCAGCCTGAAAGGTACCTGGAGCACATAGTCCAGGTCAATAGTTTTTTCAAGTTCTTTCATATTTTTAACTATTTTTTCCTCTTCAGTCAAGCTCTCAACTAGGGTATCCAACTGCCACTCTTGTAAGTTTGCATACTGTTCTAGATGTGGATAGTGGCAGTGTTTGATGGCTAGGAGTCTGTACTTTGTTCTCCTGGCAGTGATGAAACCTTGAGGGTCATATGGGACCCACCGGAAACTGTAAGACAACTTATATTTGTCTTTTAGGATCAAATCTGCAGCCTCCCATCCTTCCTTCTTATTCATGATAAAAGGACCCAGCTCATTTTTGAAGTTAAGGTGTGCTTTTTTCTTTGAGCTGTGGAAGTGAGTGAGGTCTGACTGGATCAATTGCCTGTAATACTCCAAGGCAAATAATCTCATGGGGACATACTTGGGTAGTCTGTATGGACAGAGCTCACACCCATACACTCTGAACACAGTGTGGTGTTCATATAGGTACCAATCACCTATTTTATACTTCTTAGAAAGCTGTAAAGCTTTCTTGATCTCATTTGATATTCTAGGTGGAGGGGATTTCATAAGTATGCTGGAGACTGGGTATACAAACTGATCTACAAATTCACAATAGCTGTAGGGTGAATTTGTGATTTCATGATAGACTGAGGTCCAGAATATGACTGATCTTCTCTCCCCTTTGTTGTCCAGCCTTCTGATGTAGCATGGGAAAGCTTCAGAGTGATGAAACATGAACAGGTGGTAAATGTATGCTGAATATCTAAAGACCCCTTGTCTGTCCAATTTGCACAATTGATCATGGATCCTATTGGCTATGAACTTGGCGAAGTTGTATTTTCGGGCAGGGGGTTGACATGGGCTGTAGGCAGATAACATCACAAGCATGGCTAGATCCACATGCTTGCTGTTCTGGTAGCCTAGCACATAGGCTATCATGTCCAGAAGCAGCCTGCCTGAGTCATTGAAGTGCTCATGTGGATAAGGAGGTGGCCCTGTAGGCTGGTTCTCAGACCACACGTAGTTTCTGGTGACCTTCTGCAGCTCCTCACTGGTCATCTTCTCACCTGCTTCTATTAAAGATCTCATGGAGAAAGGGACTAATAACTCTGTCTGTTCAAAGTGCAGCATTTTGTTGATGGTGTCAGCGTTTATATAGAACAAAATCCTCCCTAGTTGAGTGTTGACAGCTCTGTGCTCCTGATCATAATTTTGAGCACATAAGTGAATGATTTCAGGGAAAACATTCACAGCTGGGAGGCAATAGTAGGGCAGGTTTGATTCCCATATCCCATCTGTGCCAAGTCCTGCCTTGTAGTCTTCCCTTAGTGTGGTGAAGGTCTTCAAAAAGTCTCTGTTCCCCTCAAAATCATTTATGAGACAGTCTTTGTCAACTAATGGCATAGCCTCCAGTTCCTTATTGGTTTGACTCAGTGGAGTGACACTGAGGGAGGAGGATGCAGATGCTGCCATGATATAGTCTGAAAGTGTGCAGCAGGATGCAGAACTTTGATGAGTCTCTTGAAGACTTTGAGCAGCAGGTAGCTGCAATCAGTGTGATGTCTTCTTCTAGTATGAAATTGTACTGAAGCTGGTAAAGTACTGGTGATTTTCAGGAATGTGGATTGTCTAAGGGAATGTTTGCTGAGGTATTAGTACTTGTTCAGGAAGAGTGCAGGTAACCAGTACTTGGCAAAAAGGAACAATGCCGGGTACTTCAGGGCAATTTCTGCAGTTTTAACCCGCGAGCTGGTTTGTACAGAGCTAAATTGGGGCTAATGGATGGCACAGGTTGCTTGGGTCTGATTTGGGTGCTTAGGTAGAGCTGAATTTAGAGTTTTTATCAGACTTTAATGGTGATTTTGCAGAAAATTGGAATTCACGGGCAGAATGGGAGAAAACGGCAAAATACCTGGCAAATCAACCTGGAAGCTCGCGGGCTGGGTTGCAAAGGCTTAATGCAGTCAAGCCTCGAACTTTGAACGGTTTACTTGTTGAATTTGATGGCTGAATGCACGATTTCGCGGCAGCAGGTTGACAACGGCTAGTTCAGTCTTCGCATGCAAAATAAACGACAAAAACATATGTTTAGCCGTTTAAAATGGTAAATTTGGCAAAAGTATGAATTTGGTGCTTTTCCGCCGATGACGTCAGCATGACGTCATGGCGGGGCCCAGGTGAGGGGTGACGTGGATGCTGAGGTGTTGGCCAGGTCGGCAGGACACGGTGGCAGGCGGGTACAAAGGCGGGTCCGTGTGGAGGGCCAAGGGAAGATGGGGCGGGGATCGGCGGGGTGACGTCAGAATGGCGTAGAGATGACGTGTAGGCATGACGTGGGATAGCGGTATACGGGGTGGCGGTAAGTGGGTTCCCCGCACCACCTTTGGGCAAAGGCGGTAAGTGGGAGGGGGGCTCCGAACAACCTTACCGCCCGCCACGCGTCCATTGTACGGGACGGGTAAAACCGCTTTCCCCGGACGCTAAATGTCGGCACATCGAGATCTGAAATTGACCGCCCACCCTTAGATCTGGGCGCTGGGAATCTGACGGCTGGCGGGCCTCCCGACTGGTCGAGCATGTTGGGGAAGGGTCCCGCCAGCAGAATAAAATATTCCATTTAATATTTGGGCGCAAAACTATAGGTTAGTGGGTTTTGAATGGTTTTTCATCTTTTCTCGCTTAACCCGTAATGTGGTGGGTTTGGGAAACGTGCCAGAGGCGGGTTTTTTACCTTAGAGACTTTTGCAAAGGTTTTTGTAGGCCAAAGGGTCTTGGAGAGGGGTTTTACCCATGCAGAGGTGAATTTGAGGAAAAAATAACTTGCAGCAGGGGGGAGAGGGGTGGAAAAGGTTCACCAAATTGGCCAGACGCCATTTGGTCCCTTCTGAAAATATATGGCTATTATGCCTGTGGGAGGGGAAAATACATAAAATTTAGGGCTTTATACACCTTAGTGTTAGTATTATTAGGGGTAGGGGTAAAATAGGGGAGTTACATAGTAGAGTTAGGAGTTAGTATGAGTGAAGGAGGGGGATTTAGAAAGGGGGTGTTAATGATGGAGTAGAGGGGAAAAAGAGAAGTTAGTGATGCTCTCTGCTGTGAATCCATGAAATTCACCACCTTTTTTGCTGATATGTTCATTGCCTTGGCAAAACATCTTTGACAACTATGTAATGGTGAACATGTCTTTTCTGCAACCACAACTGCCTACCCAACTATTTCACCTAGCATTTTTTGTTTCTTCTTGGAGGGGCACTTGGACTTGCAACCCTCAATTGCCTTTTCTTTTCTTTGGCTTTTTCCTTTTTTTCCTCTATCTGCTTCTACCCTTATCTCTTCCAAGGTCCCAGATTAGACTTTTGGGAACCTTTGTTTCTCTACCTGAACTACTTGTCTGCCAAGGTTAAGCTGTTTGGACAGACTTCTTTCTCTATTCTACAACTCAAAATTGAAACATGGCATGATCCAGCTTGAACTGTTGAATCATCCAAAAAATTTGTAATAAGGCCCTCAATATTTGAAGTACTTCACACACCTCTGATTTCCTGGAAATATGGGATCTTTGTAGTAGCAAAGCAGAGCATATTTGGATTTTCAATAATCAATCATGAAATATGAAACCTATTACTATAGGTATCTAACACTCCCTTTGGCGGTTTTATTGTCAATTCAGGAATGATGGGCGGCACAAATTCTGTCGAAGTTTTTGTCGAACTACGAGGTTGATCTTTATCCTTGTTGTTCGACAGCTGTGGATTCCCATAATCTTTGTTCCTTGTCGATATCAAAGCATCATTTTGATGTTTTCAAACCGACAACATTAGCACTTGAGACGGGGAAGCATTTCCACTTTCAACCAGATTTGTTCCTGGATTTGGAAACGGATCAGTTAACACTGCGGAGGTGTTTGAATTCTTGAAGAATTTTTTAAGCTCAGCTCTGTGTGGACAATTTGCGGTCCAATGATCCTCATCGCATATAAAGCTTGGACTTTTTGGTTTCCTATTTCCAGGAGGGTTTGCAGAAGATTTTTCAGGTGATGATTCTTCCTGTTTCTTCTTCTTCCCTTTGCTTTTCTTCTTGCCCCCTGGTCGATTGGTTTCTTTGCCTTTATCTGTCGATACGACATTTACTTCTGAGGCAAGAAGTTCATCTTTTGCATTTTGACCTGAAATCTTACGGGCCTTTTTTGATGTAGCCTTTGTCGATTTCATGTCTGTTGCACCAATCACGCCATCGCTGACATGAGAGTCATTGTTTGATTTAGGAGGAGGAGGAACTGAGAATTCTGGTCTAGGGGCATCAGGTATTTTATCGTAGAGCGTGTCGGACTGAGTGTAAATCAAGTCCAAATATTGCGCACGAGCGATAACTTGCTCTTCTGTTACGACTCCCCCTTTTGCCACATCTTCCGTGATGGAAGGTAGTAATGACTTGATAAACCATTCAACTAAGAGCTGATTGGGAACATATGTTTTTACCATTCTACGACGACGTCGCCACTCATGTATATGATCAGATATGTGAGTGGCCGTTGTCTGTTTGAAGTTGGTAAGGAGTTCTCTTCCCATTTCATACCTTATTGGTAATTGAAAATGGGTTAAAAAGGTTGTGGTTAAGGTACTGAAGTTGTTGAATGAAGCTCTATGCAATTTGATGTACCATTTTGCTGCCAGACCAGTTAACGTCCTCTGAAAAAGGTGAAGCCTAATCGAATCATCATTTAGGGTGTTTGATGAACACCACAGATGAAAGGTCATCACATGATTTGACGGATCTTCACCCAGATTTCCATTAAATTTAGGAATATCTGATGGAAGTTTATGCGGAATCGCTGGCCACCAAGGGGCGTAAGCGATTGGATCGCTTGTTAACCGATTTAAATCAGGTAACTCTAAAGTCGCCACAAAGGGTAACTGTTGATTCAAGTTAGGTGAAGCATACCTAGGATAAGATGGGATTGCCTGAGCAATTGGTCTTTGCATACCGGCATAATGCATTTGATGCTGGTAACTTTGGTAAGGTTGGTGGGCATGACCATTGTAAAATGGTTGATTTAGGCCGTTTTGAATATACGGCTGTCCACTATTTGCAAAGATTTGTTGCTCAGAACCTTGGTATACTTGTTGGAATTATGGTTGTTGGTACTGTACTAGCCATGGTTGTGAAGCCATGTGCTGTTGCCCGATACTAACAATTTGACCAAGATGAGGGGTAATTGTACCCGTCTGAACCTGTGTCATTCCACCAGTTGGCGATTGTGGTTGAGTTGCAGGGTCAAGGGGCTGTTGCATTACAACCTGAGAGACCTGAGGTTGGCATACAATAGGCAGCGCTTGAACTTGCGACACCGTCACAATAGCTGGCGTAGTTGGTATATTTGACATAGGTAAGCATTTTTGCATCGAATATACAACTCTTGGTTATTGAGGTAGTATCGGTACCCAACCGCTTGAGGTAATTCCAGTATAACCCGAATGTTGTTGTGAACTCTCGTATGGATATCCTCCTAGAGGGGATAATGAAAGGGTATACTGCCCCCCATACGGTGGTAATCCAGAACTCAAGGGAATTGTTTGCCCTTGAGGGCCAGACTACCCAAATTGACCTCCAAATGGATCAATTTGTTGAGATTCAACATAAGAGTTTCCAGATACTATTCTGGATGAACAAACAGGAACAGAACATACTGTCGAAATGGCCCCTGAGTGGGCTCCTTCTAGCGGTTGAGAGCTAGTTGGGACAGATGGTATATCGACAAACATTGTTGGAGTGATAGCAGGGAGTTCTGCCGTCGCTGTGTAAGACGACACAGTCCTAGATGTTGACGGTTGTTCAGACATTTCTAGTCTATCCAAAAGATTACCTAGCGATTCTACAGGAGCTTCCGCTGGTAGTAGACTAACTTCTGATGAAGAAGGATACATAGTGATCCTGACTCCAAATTGCGATGGAGTACTAATTGGAGGATCTTCCACAATCTCTTCTGTGGCAATCAGACCAGGTGGAAGGGGTAGATCGTCAGGTCCGTAGAATATTTCTGGTGTCGAAGAAGGTATGGAATCGGCAGCGACAGATGTTTGAGGAGAAATACTCTCCGAACCGGTTGTAAATGGAACTGGTTCGGTAACACAAGTGCTTACCCTCAGACTAGGATCAGTACTACTATCCTTCTGTGGCTGTTGAACTTCTTCTGTAGAGGCAGGGATTCCAGAAATGTTTGGAGTAACTGGAGTCTCTGATGTTGTTGGAACACTTGTTCTAACTTTAACAAGAGATTTGGAACCGGTTAAAAGAGTTTGCTTTGTCCGTACTAGCTTCGATTCCGGAGACAAAGACGGTTGACTCGTAATCCTCCGCAAAAAACGGGGTTTCAATTGACTTTCTTCCACGATTGCTGATTACTCGATCAACTAAAAATAAAGGGGAAGTATGTTTCCGAATTAAATGAATTTTAGACTCTTTGACACAACTTGTTTTTTCAATTTTTAATAGTCAAGAAAAAACAAAAGATGACTCTAGTCTCCTTCGATTTTTAATGAGCCTGAAGTGACAAGTGCTCAGATGGACCTTTTCTGTTAAAGAGTCTGAAAAGGAACGAAAGGGACTGCTCTAGAAATCTAGGTAGAGGGATTACCAAACCAATCGCAAAACTGCAGAATACTTTTTACGGTACGGCAGTCAATCTTCACGAATGCTGTGTTCAGTGCATTGTGATCGATAGGGCGGCAGACATGGCTTCCTATGGATAAAGGATTAAGCCTATTGGGGTCTCCCAAAATATACTCGACGGTACATGGGAGCACAAGTCCGTACTGGCACTTATCGTCTCAAAGTGGAGGAATCACCCAACCATCAGTGAGAACAACAGTTACTAGGCTTTACGATGCCGGAATACATCTCTAGACTAGACTTCTAAATGTTGTGCGTTAAGTTCCAAAGCGTTGTTAGATTCATTTAATTTATTTTATAGTTGATCTTGTTTATGAAGTTTGCCTTTCAGGTTCATCGCGAGATGTAGATGTAACTCCTAAAATGCAATCTAAGATGATAAATAATCTTTTTATCTTCTTTGTGCAATGAAAATCCTAGCTACTAAGGAAAGAAAGAATATTTTCACAAAGAGCAAAGAGCACCCTCTAAATGCACTTTCCTAAATCAAACCAATCAGACTGTCTATATGCAAATGCACATGCATGTATTTGTTTTCGACTTTCTTAGTATATGAATGATAAAAAGAAAGTTTATGCACAAATCTGAATTTCTTTTCAAACGACAAATATCAACAAGTTTCTTTTCGAAATAAAAAATGGAGACGATCACAACACCTTACGATTTTGAAATGAATACTTGTTCTTGACACTAGAAAATTACAAATTCAGACCAAAAACAATAGTAACAGGATAATCAACCATCAACAACAATCAAACTCTTTCCTATGATTGAAATCGACACATGCGACAGTTTCAAATCAAAGGACGACAGTACGATTATGCTACTTTTGCAAAGGAGAACTGAAAATGATTCAACAAACACACAAAAACATTTACAGTTCTTTTGTACAAAAGGAGGCAGAATAACAGCAAGGAAAAGGGGTTTCAAATAGACATATACTGATCACAGGCAGCAAAATTTAGGAATAGAACTGGAAAGAATGAATTACAGAAACCAACACTGCACAAAGCCTAGTCTGATCAGCGCAACTGCAACACAGAGAATTTGAAATGTAGCGCACCTTCTCCACTCGGGAAGTGCGCTGAAGTTCAGATTCTCTGAACAGTACTTGCGCTGGGCCAGAAACGAGACTCTGTTTGGGTTCCGGGTCACAGTTTGTAGTTCAGTTCATGGGTTTTGGCCGAGCAAAAGGTAATCAATAATGCAACAATCAGGGATAGATCTAAAGAGGATCTAAGAGTTATCACAAGGGCAATAAGAGAGTTTGTGAATCAGTTGTTTAAATCATAAACAGATCCACTAGATGGACTGAAGTAGCAGTTATCTACTTTGCATTTTCTATGGCAAATGCAGTTCGAATGCTACCTGTAAGTTTATGAAATAGACAACAAAGAATGATAAACAAACAAACTAATTCTTCCCCATCAAAGTCTACATTTTGTTACAGGGAAAAGTGTCTATATAGAACTGCTCTATCCCACTAAGGTGTGACAGCTGCCTTAGAAACAAACAGAGTAAAGATACTTTCGTTTTTCCTTTATGAATTATAAATATAGAGGAACAAGAAGACCAGCCTCTGTCTTGCGCTAATCTCCTGATTTGATTCCTCTCTTCTTTGATAGTCTTTTGCTACCTGCTCCCTTGCACGCCCAGCTTCTCAAAGTACCTGTAAGATCACAGTAGCATAGTACTATACAAAGACATGGATCTATAATCATAAACAATCTAGGATCAGATGTAAATTGACCATACAAATGCAACAAATATCAGTGACACAAGAGTATGGAGGAAAACTAGAATAGCTTTTTAATGATAAACAAGAAAGAGCCAAGAGGAGTTACAACCAGTTGTTCTGACCCAGCATCAATCTCTCAGCAAAAGAAGCCCCTCTTCACCTCATACAAATCTTAGATCACCCAACAATCTGATGTTTGTCTCAAGAAACCAACAACAATTCCTTACAATATGCAAAATTCCAGCCTCTGGATCTCTGGGATGAGGGATCCATATATAGATATCTGTAATGGAGATGAGTCAACTCATGATTTGATTAGTGTCTTCCCTCTAATAGTTCTTGCTTCCACTTGGAGATTGATGATCTCTTACTCATCCTTGGTCAAATTCAGTGAGGCAAGTGTCACAGGAGAAGTTTCTGGAAGCTTCCATTGCCTCTCCACCTCGCGGAATGACACTGCCATTTGTCATTTCTTGCCCATCGCACCCCATAGAAGGGATTTTTGAAATGCAACGCACCCACACAGTGTATTTAGGTGAGATGCAACGCACTTGGCCAGTGGAGCAGCTGAAATGATCCTGTTTTGACCAATTCTGAGCAGTTTTTCATGGAGAACTTCTGGGAGAAGCTGTAATCTATTGACCTTGTTCCTTTAGGGATTAGAACAACACTTTTAGGGACTTAGGAGCCCTTGGTTTATGGACATTTCATGCTTGGGGTTGTAGTGCCCAAAAATTTCTATAACAAGTGGGACTACATGTGGGCAGGTGTACACGGTTTGGGCGTTTGTGGACCAAACGAAGAGCGAACCAGCGAAGATGTGCAACAAGGCGAACAACGGGTTGGTGAGTCGTGCGGCGACTGTGCGGAGGTGCCGACGAGCTAGGAAACTGAGTTTTCCGAAGTTGGAAATTTGGCTAAGTATAATTTGGGGTTTCCCAAGGACATAGTCTGTACTTTGTAAAAGTGGAAAAATTATATATATTGATATCCGGGTAGACTCATATTGCAGGGAGTTGCCTCTCCCTTTATACTGTTGTGCATTTCTCTTGTTTAATGTTGCTGATAATGAATGTGTATGGGTGTTCATTAGTATAAAGGCTAAACATAATATTGCTTGGCTGTGAAACACAAACTAAGGAAAAGTGAATTAGGTGTAGTCCATGAACATTAGTATTGGTGAAAAGAAAGTGTTCGGTGGTACCGCACCTCGCTATAAGTGGTTGAAAGACTACCGCAGGTGTAGGGGCGTGACAATAATGCATAAATGTAGTCTCTTCAGATAGGTTGGGTTCTTCAAATGTAAAATATTGATGTTAAGTATATCTTATGTGAAAATGAATTTAGCCTTTGAATATGTTTACAAATTTGATCAGTTGTTGTTCTAATTGAATAGTTTACTCTAATTTCCTTTTTTTTTATGTCAAAAACCAAAAGTAACAGCTTGCTAGCATAGACAAGTCTAACCTGTTAAGAAATGTGTTATTTTATCAAATTGAAATATTTAAACAAGTGAAGTAGAATTTGTGGGACACTTTCCTTTTGTGATCATTTGTATCATGGAGCCCAATTTATCCTTTCTAAGGAATAGGGCTTCTCTTTTGTTTGCACACTTTTTTATGGAAAGAGTTCCTTACCTATCTTAAGATGATGCATATGAGTTGAGGAGCTTCAGTGACATTGCTTGCCATTCAAAATCTGAGGTTTACTCCCTATGCCCATTGTTGCGTGCATGAATGTATGTTAGCCATGCCCTTCATCTGAATATATATTTTGGCAATAATCAAAAGAACCTCTAAGAGTTGTCAACCCTAGCTTGACAACATTATTTATAAGATGTGTGGCCTGAAATGTTGTTGCACACTTTTTCCTTGGTTTTAAGAGTTAATAATGGTGCCTCTGGCTAAATCTCTTGGAGAAAATTTCAAAGTTTAACTATGTAAACACAAAAATATAATTTTGACCACATTTTTAGTTTTCTTAACCATATGCTCTTTGTGAAAATTCTAATGTAAAAGTATGATCATGCCAGAAGTGGGTGAAGTTAATTTGTTGCATTTTGACACTCCTTTACACCTAAGAGCATGCAAAATTGATTGGGATACATAGACATATCTCTTGTTTTATAAGTTCTTAGGATGTCTTGTTAGCTTAAATTCTATTCTTTCTCAGATCTCGCATCTTCTTGTTGGTTTTCCTTTGGAAAGAAATTGTGCATGGGGGCGCCTTTGTTGGCATTATGATTCTGGTATGGCTCTATGTTACAGATGTTGTACTTGATGGCAACACCTTCAAGTGGCAAAACTCTGATCAAGCTCTCAAAATGATAAAAATTAAGAGGTACGCATGTGCTCAGTGAAAAGCGTGCATACCCGCAGGTACGCCATGCAGGAGCTGTGGCCATACACGCAAGTCACCCGTTCAGAAGGTGCGGACCCCCAGATCACTTACTTCAAGGCAGAGAAGCGCGCTCACGTGGGGTTTCTTATGTTTGGCCCGTGGTATTTAGCCCGCCATTCTTGATTCTATGGTTTCGGCCCGTGGTATAGGATCTATTTTTACCCCGGTTTGGATCCCTTGTATTTGTTATTGATGGTTTTGTCCCATGGTGTGAATAAGGGCTTGACTATAAATAGGGAAGGAGATCACTTGGCTAATGCATCTTTTGAAAATTGAATATCTTAAGATCTGAAATATTGGGTAATCGGTTTAAAAGCTTGATCTATATAAAAGTGAAGTTGAAAGTGAATCTATGAAGTGTGATCTCTCGAGCGCATGATCAGATCTGGGCATCTGACTATCTGTGGCACACTGGGGGACTACCAATTCGGCCCTAATCAGAGGTACGCAGGTGATTAACAGTGCAAGTGCGTGGGTACGCACTGAAAAAGAAGGTGCAGTGCATGGGTACGCAGAGCAGAAGAAGGTGCAGTGTGTGGGTACGCAGCGCGACAGAGGTTCAGGTGTGGAGGCACAGTGAAAGTACACGGTGCTACAGAAGCCGCAGGTGCGTAGGTACGCGGCGCGATAGAAGCAGTGGGTGCGTGTGTTAGGATATTCCGACACATAGGATATAGTTAAGTTCAACTTGGTCTAGTATAGAGTTAGGTTAGAGTTAGGTAAAGTGTGTTTCTTTACCGTTGTACACTTTGTAACTTACAATCCGACGGTCACGATATGTAGTGATCCGACGGTTCACTCTCACCTCGGTATTACCGACACTTGATCCGTGGCTTGACACCCGATTGGTCCATGAGTTCTATTTAAAGCGCATGGAGGGTCATTGTTCGGGTAATCCGTGCATGAGAGAAGCTTATGTAAATTTTCATTCTTTGATTAATAAATTGTCTGTACCCACGTTGGGACAGGCCGTGGACTGTTTCCCTCCTTGCACTCTGAGGGTTTTAACCACGTCAAAAATACTGGTGTATTGATTTGAGATCTGGTTGTGAGCGGTGTCCTTTTGGTATTCTTCTGTGGAACTTACCCTGTAAATTCCTACATGGTTTCAGAGCTATTTGAGGGCCGCGTCCGTTGGTGATCCAAATCTGAAGCCGGTAGAACTGCATGCGGCTGTCGTTTCCTAAATCTGCTGTTTCTGACTGCTTTCGGGCCAAGAAGACTGCTCTGTTGCATTCGGAGCATCTGTTTCAGTGAGTAACCCCTTTCGTTTCACGCGAAAAGGTTTCCGGTAGCCCTAGCTGCGTCATTTTTCAGATCGGGAGGTATACAGTGTTTTTTTTTGCAGTTTACTGTCATTTTCTCTCTGCTTATTTCGGTTTCGGTTTATTTAGCCTTTTTTTTTTTCCCGGATCTATACCTTTCATTTCTGCGTATGCTCTTTGCCCTGCGACTCTGTGCGATCTGGGCAAATCAGAAACAGAAAGAAAGGATTTTTCTCATGCGTATGCTCTTTTCCCTGCACCTTAGTGTGATCTCGGAAAATCAGAAACATTGAGGAAAATATTTAGTTTTTCGGCTAAAAGCTAACTTTGAGATTTTTTTTAAAATTTCTAGTTTTTTGGCTAAAGCTAACTTCGAGCCGTAAGGTTCGTTTTTCTTTGGATATTCGTGTTGGGTTTTGTGTTTTGTGTTTTGTAGGGGAAAAGAGTCTTCCCAAGGCAAGCACGCAAATCGAGGCCCCCCCCCCCCCCTCTCTCTCTCTCTCTCTCTCTCTCTCTCTCTCTCTCTCTCAAATATTTTGTATAGATCAATTGGTTCAAAGACCTTTTAAGAGAGTAGAGGTCTTGGGTTCAAGTCTCCATTTTGTGGGGGCGGATTTTTTTCATTCCCGCACATTCGCGCACTTTGCCGGCAACGTCAACAATTTTTTTTCAAAAAGCCATAACTTCTTCATCCGGAAGCCTTTTTCAGAGCCGTTTTTTTTAAAACCGCCTATTTTTTCGAGATCTATCCATTGGACCACTCACTTTCAGCATCTTCAGCTTCAGTTGTTTTTCAAAAATGGAAAGTCCATGCCAAGTCATTCTTGACAGCACTAACTACTTCCAATGGGTCGCCTACATGGGAGATTTACTTAGAAGTAAAGGTCTCTTCAGAATAGCCACAGACCAAGAGAAGAAACCCAAAGATGAAGACAAGGCCGAAAAATGGGAAAATCGACAAGATCAAGCACGTGGCTTGATAGGAATGTCTGTTTCTCCTGATCTTAGATTCCACATTGCAGAAATTGAAACTCCTCATGAAGCATTAGAAAAACTTGCTAAAGTTTTTGGGATTAAAAATGAAATTAGATCCCATCAACTTGAAAATGAGCTGCTTACTTTGGATCCTAATAATTTTTCTTGCATTGAAGATTTCTTGTCAAAATTCAAGAACCTTAGATATCTCTTGGAAGGTGTTAAAGTTAAGAAAGATGATGGTAACCTTATTTATTCCATCCTCACTAAGTTAGGACCAGCCTACTCTGTATTTGTTTCCACTTTCCATTCTACCAGAGAAGCTTTCATTTGTCAAGGCAAAGACTACAAGCCCCCTTCCTTTGACTCTTTTTGTGATTCCTTAATAAGAGAACAAGAAAAACTCTTACACCTTGGTCTTCTTAATCTTGGAAACTCTTCCACAAAAGCGTTAGCCGCCCAGCAGTATCCAAATTCAAAGAATCCTAAGAAGTCTTATCCTCAAAGGAATGGTCCTAAACCAACTCAGCCTCAAGATGAAAGATCATTTCAGCAATATGATAAGCCCAATAAAAACAAATGGAAGAAGACTGAAAGACATTGTAACTTTTGTAATCGAGATGGCCACTTAGAATCTAAATGCTTTAAGAAGATGGAAGCCTTGGAAGCCGCAATGAAGAAACATAACATCCATCTGGAGCCTACTTCAACTTCAACTTCCGGAACGGCATTTTCTGCATGTCATCGTCAATCATCTCAGTCTGGTTATGCATTAAATGTATCTTCTTCTTCTTCTCATTCTCATGAGTGGCTCATTGATTCTGGAGCCTCTTGTCACATGGCCAAAAACCAAGCCATGTTTTCTTCTTTAAATGATTGTAACACCAAAAATATATATGTTGGTGATGATAGATCTCTTAATGTTGTAGGGACTGGAACTGTTCATCTAGACAATGGTCAGTTCAATGATGTATTATGTGTTCCAAACTTATCCTGCAACCTTCTATCTGTCTATCAGATAACTCATTCAGGTGAAGGTAAAATCGTTGAATTTTCACCTCATGATGTTGTAATCAAGGATCTAAAAGATCCTAAACAGATTCTAGCTACTGGTCTTGCTGATGATTCCAAAAGGTTGTATAAGTTTCACAACTTTGGGTCATCCCATCTTCCCTCAGTATTTGTTGCTCATAATGATGAAGTGAGCAAACTTTGGCATGAGCGGTATGGTCACTTAAACTATCGCTCCCTTCAGCATCTATGTAAAGAAAACATGGTGACAGGTCTTCCTATGGTATCTTGCAAAGATGGTGTTTGTTCCGGATGTGTACTCGGAAAACATCATCGGGACAGTTTTGACAAACGTGCCTCTTGGCACGCCTCAGCCCCTTTACAGCTTGTGCACAGTGATTTATGTGGTCCTCTTCCTGTTGCTTCATTCTCTGGCTGCAAGTACTTCTTAACTTTCATTGATGATTTCTCTAGACGCACTTGGGTATACTTCTTAAAACTCAAGAGCGAAGTATTTACCACCTTTTTGGCCTTCAAAGCATTCGTTGAAAAACAATCTGGACATCAAATTCTTAAGCTAAGAACTGATAATGGTGGAGAATATGTTAAAAATGCATTCATCACCTTTTGCACCGAAAATGGAATTCAAATGCAACATACTGTTCCATACACTCCACAACAAAATGGTGTAGCTGAAAGGAAAAATCGCACTTTAAAGGAAATGGCTAATTGTATGCTGCAATCTAAAGGACTCAGTCTTAGTTTTTGGGCCGAAGCAATTAATTGTGCAAATTATATAATCAATCGCACTCCTACTAAGGTTCTAGAGAATATCACTCCAGAAGAAGCTTGGAGTTCCATTAAACCAGATGTAAGTCACTTTCGTGTGTTTGGAAGTGAAGCATGGGCCCATATTCCAGATGAAAAGCATAAAGCCTTAGAACCTAAGAGTGAGAAATGTACTTTTGTTGGATATTCTGAAGATGTAAAAGGCTATAGACTTATTCCATTTAAGTCCAAAAATGTTATCATTAGAAGAGATGTAAAATTTGATGAAAATAAATCGGCCTGCGAGCCTAGTCCGGCGGATGTGCCACCTCTTCCTATCTCTTCTATCTTTGAGAACATTTCTTCTTCTGATGATGAAAGCGAGGATGATAATCCTTCCCCACCTTCTCAGGATCCTCAACTTCCAAGATGGGTCCGTGCTACTCGGGATGCAGCAGGTGATCTTGCCGGTGATCCTACAGATCAGCGACGTACACGTTCTCAGTTTGAAAGAGCCTCTTCTTTACTGGCTCAAGCTCCAGTGAATCATGATCCTGACACTTTTGCAGAAGCTTCAGGCCATCCACATTGGGAAACAGCTATGAATGAAGAATATCATTCATTGATGACAAATGATACATGGGATCTTGTTCCTCTACCAAAGGGACGCAAACTTGTTAGATGCAAATGGGTTTACAGAACCAAGTATGGACCAGATGGGAAAGTTGATAAACATAAAGCTCGTCTAGTTGCTAAGGGCTTTTCACAGGTTGAAGGCATTGACTACACTGAAACCTTCTCTCCAGTTGCCAAAATGAACTCTATCCGCCTTGTTCTTTCCCTTGCTGCCTCTTTAAAATGGGAAGTACATCAAATGGATGTTAAATCTGCCTTCTTGCATGGGGACTTGCAGGAAGAAATCTATATGGAACAACCCATTGGCTTCATACAAACAGACTCCAGCCTCGTTTGTCGACTTAAGAAATCCCTTTATGGCCTCAAGCAAGCTCCTCGAGCTTGGTATGCCAAAATGGATAGCTTTCTTTTAGAATCTGGCTTTTCTAGGTGTCATTCTGACAATACTGTCTACACCAAGAAAGTGGGCAACTCTCTCATCATCCTTGTTCTTTATGTTGATGATCTTATTCTTACTGGTAGTGATCCCAACCTTATAAACCATGTGAAGTCCAGCCTTAAAAAGAAATTTGAAATGACAGACTTAGGACACTTACACTATTTTCTCGGTCTTCAAGTCTTGCAATCCCAAGAGGGTATTTTCCTTTCCCAGTCCAAGTATGCTTGTGATATTCTTCGTCATTTTCACATGGAAGACTGTAAGCCAGCCCCTTCTCCCTTTCAGTCTGGAGTCAAACTTTCAGTCTCTTGTACTTCTCCTGAAGTTGATGCTACCTTATACCGTCAACTTGTCGGAAAACTCTTGTATTTAACCCATACTCGTCCTGATCTTTCCTTTGTTGTTGGCCTTGTTGCTCGTTTTATGCAAAACCCCCGTGAAAGTCATTGGAAAGCAGCTAAAAGAATACTTCGTTATGTTCGAGGTACAATACAGTTTGGGATTCATTACAGTGCCAAAGCAGCTCCTCTGTTAGTTGGTTTCACTGATTCTGATTGGGCTGGTGACCTTGATGATCGGAAGTCTACTGCCGGTTATGTCTTCACTCTTGGTTCAGGACCTATTACATGGGCTTGTAAGAAACAGGCTGCCATTTCTCTTTCGTCAGCAGAAGCAGAGTATCGTGGTGCCGTGGAAGCTAGTAAGGAAGCCTTGTGGCTTCGTCAGATCCTATCAGAGTTTGGCTTTGAGCAGCAGCATCCAACCACACTTTGGTGTGATAATCAAAGTGCCATTCAGCTATGCAAAGATCCAGTCCAGCATCAGCGCAGCAAACACATTGAACTACACATGCACTTCATCAGAAAGCTCATTCTTGACCATGTTCTTGAAGTGCAATATTGTCCAACGGATGATCAGGTTGCAGACATCTTCACAAAGGCTCTCACAGAGGCGAAGTTCACTAAACTTCGATATATGCTTGGAGTTCAGGAAGTTGTCACTAAGGGGGGATAGGCTCTAGTGCCTCCTTCCTTCTCCTATTGTGTCATATTTGTAAATCCTTCAATCCTATCCCAAGTTGTTCTTAAGGGGGGATGTTAGGATATTCCGACACATAGGATATAGTTAAGTTCAACTTGGTCTAGTATAGAGTTAGGTTAGAGTTAGGTAAAGTGTGTTTCTTTACCGTTGTACACTTTGTAACTTACAATCCGACGGTCACGATATGTAGTGATCCGACGGTTCACTCTCACCTCGGTATTACCGACACTTGATCCGTGGCTTGACACCCGATTGGTCCATGAGTTCTATTTAAAGCGCATGGAGGGTCATTGTTCGGGTAATCCGTGCATGAGAGAAGCTTATGTAAATTTTCATTCTTTGATTAATAAATTGTCTGTACCCACGTTGGGACAGGCCGTGGACTGTTTCCCTCCTTGCACTCTGAGGGTTTTAACCACGTCAAAAATACTGGTGTATTGATTTGAGATCTGGTTGTGAGCGGTGTCCTTTTGGTATTCTTCTGTGGAACTTACCCTGTAAATTCCTACAGCGTGGGCATAGTGAAGGTACGCGACGTGTTTTAAGGAACAGTGCGTGGATACGCAGTGCAGTTCAAGGCTCTCTGCGGGGATACGTAGAGGCGCAGAAGGTGAAGTGCGTAGCAACGCATGCCAGATAAAGAAAAATTGCGTACATGTCTTAAGGCATTTATTTGACTGATTTTTCTCTGTTGATAAGGTGTTCTGGGTTTAGTTTACTATTACTATTGATCTGGTTACTGCAGTTGACTGGGTGATTTACTTGTACTTGATGATCATTTGATGTTCATGGATCCATTTTGAAAATTTATGAAAAGTGGTCCTAGAAAGAAAAGAAGTAGGGGGTTGTAGCTCCCTTCCAGGAGAGACTGGAAAACGAGAGAGAGTTGTAGCTCTCTGCAGGTTGTAGCCTGCGTACTGGTAAAGGACTACACCAGTACAAAATCATTGTAAGAGGAGTTTCTAATTGAAAGAAGATAGAGACATATTGCAGCAGGTGGTTTTCACCCACATTGGGTTTCCACCTTACATCTGGTGTTCTTTGGTGTGACTATCTATTTTTCTTGTTCATGCTCATTGTTTTATGGTACTAACATACAAGAATAATTCAAAGTATAAATAAGGAAGATTTATTAAAAAGAACTAGATAATACTGATTCACCCCCCCTCTCAGTATTATTTCCAACAATTGGTATCAGAGCCGGTCCTTCAGAGAAGCTTGATCGCTTGAAGGAAGATCATTCATCATGAGCAATTATGAGAGGGAAGCATCAATCAGGCCACCAATTTTTGATGGGACAAACTTCAATTATTGGAAGGTAAGAGTTACTCCCTATCTTCAATCTCTTGGTACAGAAGTTTGGGATATCATAGATACAGGCTACACTTTTCCTTCAGCTACTCCTACAGATTCGACCGAGAAGAAGAAATATGAAACAAATGCTAAAGCAGTCAATACTCTGCTGGGGTGCTTATCTCAAACAGAATTTGTAAAGGTTATGCAATATAAATCCGCAAAGGAAATATGGGACAAGATTGTCTTGAGCTATGAAGGAGATGAACAGGTAAAGCGTGCTAAACTTCAAACCCTCAGGATTCAGTATGAGAATCTAAGAATGTATAATGATGAAAGTGTGGCTAGCTATTTTCTTCGGGTAGATGAGATTGTTAATTGCATGAAAAACTTGGGTGAAGAAATAAAAGAGGCTATTGTGGTTGAAAAAGTTTTAAGATCATTGTCCCCCAAGTTTGAATCTAAAGTGTCTGCAATAGAAGAAAAGGAAAATCTACAAATTCTTACTATGTCACAGCTACATGGAATTCTAACTGCTTATGAAATGAGAAAGGGAGGTCCATCAGACAGGAGAGAAGCTTCTTTCAAGGCTTCAGGCAAAGGAGACTACTATGAAGCTAATCACGTGCCAGAAGAAGAAGAAGAATCAAATTTTGTCAGAAATCTTCAACGGGGTACTGGAAGGTTCAGAGGTAAGTTACCTTTTAAATGTTTTGCTTGTTGAAGAGTAGATCATTATGCTGCGAAATGTCCGCATAAGGATAAGATTGAGAAAGGAAAGGAACCTACTAGATGGAACAAGAAACAGAATGCAAATAAGAAAAGCTACTACACTCATGAAGATAGTGATGGTCTATCAAATAGTGATGAAGATGAACGAGGTAATGACTATAAAATTTTAATGGCATTTGAAGATGATGATTACATGGATGCTATAGATGTGGATAGCTTTTATGAAGAAATTTCTAGACTCAAGACATGTATAGAAGAAAAGAATATGATCATTGATACCCTACAATCTCAAATTTATGAAAAAGAAAAATATCTTGAAAAGTTAGAAGGTGAAATTGTTGGTCTTAGAAAAGAGATTGAGAAAACTAAGGCTATTAATATTAAGTTTTTCAAAGGATCTGAAACTCTGGATGAGATCATCAATGTACATCGTTCTCCTCTAAACAAGACAGGTCTGGGCTATAATGGTGAAAATTCTCAACCATCCACCTCAAAGAGTTATCTTGATGCAGCAAGAAGGAATGAGCAAAAGCACAATGAAGATCACCAGGTAAAGCAGGGATGAATTACATCAAACAAAGACTATTAGGTAAACCAGGGGCAATCCGTCCTAAGGATGAACAAAAGCTACAACCAGCCACAGGTAAAATCCTCTCAATTTGTTTCAAAAATGGATGATAATAGAAATTACAATCATTTGGCCGGAAGATTTAATAACCTAGAAGTTTCTTCAATGGACAATGCTTCTCTTGCCATAACTTTGGTCACAAAGCAGCTCAATGTGTTGCATATAAAACAATCATGACTAGAGAAGCTCAAAAACAAAGAAGTATGATCGGGATTACAAGAAGGACCTATAAGAACTTTTCGGCTCTTGAAAATGAAGTTGAATGTTCTATTTGCAATAACTTTGGTCATGAAGATTCTGAATGCAGGAGCAGGTTTTAGCAGACAAAGGAACAAGCCTCAAGCACCAAAACATGGAGAATAAAGGAACCACAAACAGAAATATGTGGGATAGCATTTTATGCAGAGGGACAAGAAAATCTATGGTACATTGATAGTGGATGTTCGAAGCATATGACAGGTGATAAAGACAAGCTTGAATCATATTCTGCTTTAGAAAAGGGAAAGAAAGTTTCTTTTGGAAATGATACTCCTGCAGCTATAAAAGGAAAAGGCACTGCTCAGTTAAAAGAAAAGGTCAAAGCTAGAAATGTTTTGTATGTTGATGGGTTGAAGCATAATCTTCTGAGTGTCAGCCAGATGTGTGATCAAGGAACCGAGGTGATATTTAGATCAAATGGATGTCTTGTTCGTGATCTTGATACAGGTAAAACGGTGATCAAAGGTGAAAGAACTCCAAATAATCTATAGATATTTGAAGAAGGACAACAACAATGCTATCTAAGCAAGGATGATGAACACTGGTTATGGCACCGGAGGTTGGGGCATCTAAGCTTTTCACAAATAAGGAAAGCATGCAAATATCAGGCAGTTCGCGGTCTTCCAGATATCAAAATTCTAGACAATACCATATGCAAATCATGTCAGTTTGGAAAGAAAACCAGAACTAACTTTCCAGAGAAGGAAGGATTAGCTAGCATGCCTCTTGAGCTTGTACATACAGATGTATGTGGACCATTCAGGAAAAGGACACCTCGAGGAGAAGAATACTTGATATTATTCATTGACGATTTCTGCAGGTTTGTCTGGTTAGGACTTATGAAGCACAAAGATGAAGCATTCAAAAAATTCAAATCCTTTAAAGCCTTGGTTGAAAACGAATCAGGATACAAAATTAAGTGCCTCAGATCCGACAGAGGTGGGGAGTTTACCTCAAATGAATTTTCCAATTTCTGTGAAGAACATGGGATAAGAAAAGAATTCTCTACAGCTAGAACTCCTCAGCAAAATGGAGTAGTGGAAAGAATGAACAGAACAGTCCAACAAATGGCTCATGCTATGCTTGATGAGTCTGGAACTCCCGCAACCTTCTGGGGTGAATCTGCATATGCTGCGGTAGTTATTCTCAACAAAACAAATGTCCAGGTGAACAGCACTCAAACTCCTCATGAGCTCTGGTATGGTGAGACTCCTTCGGTAAAGCACTTCAAAATATTTGGGAGCAAATGCTATATTAAGAATACTGATGAGCAACTTGGCAAACTTGAAATTAGAGCAGATGAAGGCATTCTTCTTGGTTATTCTCCACACAGCAAAGCATACAAGTGCTACAATAAAAGACTTGGAAGAATTGTTGACAGCATTGATGTAGTGGTTGCTGAGAAGGGATACGTTCCTAGGCAAGTAAATCATGAAGATATCGAAGAAGATGAAGACTACCCTCAAAGACAGCATGATGAAGAATAAGAACCTCAAGAAGAACTAGAGGAGCAGATAAGGATAGAAGAGAAGACTCCATCCAGAAATGTTCAGAAGAATCATCCAGAATCTCAGATTTTGGGGTAGAAAGAAGCAGGTGTACAAACAAGAAGAACAATTGCAGAAGCTTCAAGCTATTTGGCATTACTCTCTTCCACTGAACCACAAAATGTGAAAGAGGCATGCAAAGATGAATGTTGGGTCAAAGCAATGGATGAAGAACTTGAGCAAATCGAAAAGAACAACACTTGGGAGTTGGTTCCTAGACCAAAGGATAAGAATGTTATAGGGACAAAATGGGTCTTCAAAAATAAATTGAATGAAAATGGAGAAGTAATTAGAAACAAGGCCAGACTTGTTTGTAAAGGGTATGCGCAGCAAGAATGAATAGATTTTGAAGAAAATTTTGCTCCTGTTGCAAGACTTGAAGCCATCCGAATGTTCCTTGCTCTCTCAAGCTTTCAAAACTTCAAATTATTTCAAATGGACGTGAAATCAGCCTTTCTGAATGGAGACTTGGAAGAAGAAGTATACATTGAGTATCCAAATGGTTTCATTCTTGGAAATGATCCAAATCTTGTATGCAGATTGAAAAAGGCTCTCTATGGTCTCAAACAAGCTCCAAGGGCTTGGTACTATCATTTCGACAAATATCTTCATCAACAAGGTTTTTCAAAAGGATCAGCAGATAGCAATATTTATATAAAAGTTGAAAACGACAAATTGATAATACTTGTTGTGTATGTAGATGACATTATCTTTGGAAGCAATGAAGAAGTTGAGTCAAAGCTTTGCCTTGGTAATGCAGAAAGAATTCGAAATGTCCTTGCTGGGAGAACTGACATATTTTCTTGGTTTGCAAATCCAGCAAAAAGAAGGAGGGATCTTTTTGTCTCAAACCAAGTATCTCAAGCAGATTTTGAAGAAATATGGCATGGAAGATGCAAAACCAGTATGTACACCCATGGTCATAGGATGTAGCCTCAGTGCAAATGATGAATCAACAGCAGTGCATCAACCAACCTACAGATCTATGATTGGAAGTCTACTTTATTTGACAGGTACCTGACCAGACATAATGCATGCAGTAGGAATAGTTGGAAGATTTTAGGCAAATCCAAAGGAAGCTCATCTTCAGGCAGTAAAGAGAATCTTCAAATATCTTCAAGGAACTCAAAACTATGGATTATGGTATCCTATAGATACAGATCTCACACTTCATGCTTATATAGATGTAGATTGGTCCGAAAGCGTGGATGACAGGAAGAGCACATGTGGTGGTGCATTCTTTATGGGTTCCAGATTAGTATCTTGGTTCAGCAAGAAACAGAGTTCGATTGCCTTGTCTACAGCTGAAGCGGAATATGTTGCTGCTGCATCTTGCTGCACTCAACTCCTTTGGATGATGCAGACCTTGCAAGATTTTCAAATCACTTGTATTCCACCCATCTCCATATTATGTGATAATACAACTGCAATCAGCATTTCAAAGAACCCAGTCATGCATTCAAAGACCAAGGACATACCAATCAAGTATCACTTTCTCCGAGAAAAAGTGCTTGAACAAAAGGTCAAGTTGGAATATGTTCCTTCTGAGGAACAAGTTGCTGATATACTCACCAAACCATTGCCCAGGGAGACTTTTGAATACCTCAGGCAAAAGCTGGGGGTTGTTGATGCATCATCATATTGTTGAATCTCTTTTGATTGTTGGTTGTACGCAAGGCTCATCTGGGGTATATGCGTACATGTGCTGGGTTGCAGATTGGTCAAAGATCGAATGGCACAGGTTCAGGGGGAGCATATAATGCATTGTTGGCATTATGGAGGAAGTATAGAAGGATATCATGGATGCTGGTCTGAATATTGCTGCAATATGCCTCTATCTCTTTCATGGTCATTTATGGTGTTTAGTGGATTATGGTTCTTCTTTGCAGATCTGGGTTACAGTCAGGGGGAGCATTTCTCAGGGGGAGCATAACCCTTTGCCCTTGATGTCAAAGGGGGAGAATGACGTTGAGGATCTTGAGGTTGCCATCAAGTCCAAAGGGGGAGATTGTCGGCATTATGATTCTGGTATGGCTCTATGTTAAAGATGTTGTACTTGATGACAACATCTTCAAGTGGCAAAACTCTGATTAGGCTCTCAAAATGATAAAAATTAAGAGGTACGCATGTGCTCAGTGAAAAGCGTGCATACCCGCAGGTACGCCGTGCAGGAGCTGCGGCCATACACGCAGGTCACCCGTTCAGAAGGTGCGGACCCCTAGTTCACTTACTTCAAGGCAGAGAAGCGCGCTCACGTGGGGTTTCTTATGTTTGGCCCGTGGTATTTAGCCCGCCATTCTTGATTCTATGGTTTCGGCCCGTGGTATAGGATCTATTTTTACCCCGGTTTGGATCCCTTGTATTTGTTATTGATGGTTTTGTCCCATGGTGTGAATAAGGGCTTGACTATAAATAGGGAAGGAGATCACTTGGCTAATGCATCTTTTGAAAATTGAATATCTTAAGATCTGAAATATTGGTTAAGCGGTTTAAAAGCTTGATCTATATAAAAGTGAAGTTGAAAGTGAATCTATGAAGTGTGATCTCTCGAGCGCATGATCAGATCTGGGCATCTGACTATCTATGGCACACTGGGGGACTGCCAATTCGGCCCTAATCAGAGGTACGCAGGTGATTAACAGTGCAAGTGCGTGGGTACGCACAGCAGAAGAAGGTGCAGTGCGTGGGTACGCAGAGCAGAAGAAGGTGCAGTGCATGGGTACGCAGAGCAGAAGAAGGTGCAGTGTGTAGGTACGCAGCGCGATAGAGGTTCAGGTGCGGAGGCACAGTGAAAGTACGCGGCGCTAAAGAAGCCGCAGGTGCGTAGGTACGTGGCGCGATAGAAGCAGTGGGTGTGTTGGCATAGTGAAGGTACGCGGCGCGTTTGAAGGAACAGTGCGTGGATACGCAGTGCAGTTCAAGGCTCTCTGCGGGGATACGCAGAGGCGCAGAAGGTGAAGTGCGTAGCAACGCATGCCAGATAAATAAAAATTGCGTACCTGTCTTAAGGTATTTATTTGACTGATTTTTCTCTGTTGATAAGGTGTTCTGGGTTTAGTTTACTGTTACTATTGATCTAGTTACTGCAGTTGACTGGGTGATTTACTTATACTTGATGATCATTTGATGTTCATGGATCCAGTTTGAAAATTTATGAAAAGTGGTCCTAGAAAGGAAAGAAGTATGGGGTTGTAGCTCCCTTCCAGGAGAGACTGGAAAACGAGAGAGAGTTGTAGCTCTCTGCAGGTTGCAGCCTGCGTACTAGTAAAGGACTGCACCAGTACAAAATCATTGTAAAAGGAGTTTCTAATTGAAAGAAGATAGAGACATATTGCAGCAGGTGGTTTTCACCCACATTGGGTTTCCACCTTACATCTGGTGTTCTTTGGTGTGACTATCTATTTTTCTTGTTCATGCTCATTGTTTTATGGTACTAACATACAAGAATAATTCAAAGTATAAATAAGGAAGATTTATTAAAAAGAACTAGACAATACTAATTCACCCCCCCTCTTAGTATTATTTCCAACAGCCTTTGTGTGGCAACCTTTTGTCCAATAATATTGTTAAATCACTTAGAGTGAGGTTTTCAAATCTCATACTTTGGTTTCATGTGAACACAAAATTATCTACTTGAACCACTTTTTTAGTTTTCTTGATCATATTTGAAACTCCAAAAATTCCAAGATGGAAATATAATCATGAAGGAAGTAGGTGAGGTTCATCTACCACATTACAACACTTTCATGTATGTCTGAAGATCATGGAGAATTTATTGGGTTCCATAGATAATATTTTTTCTAGAAGTTCTAAGGATGGTTTGTTAGTTGGGGCTTTCATTTTCATGGTGTCTTTGTCCAGTCACTCACATCCTTTACAAGGGTTGGGATTGAATGACCTTGTGTTGTCTAGGCATCAAATTTGTCCTATATTCTAATGTCTATTTGGATACTATAATGGCAGGAGGATGACCATTTCACAATGGAGAAGAAATATTTTACTTGTTCATTACCTTAGTCTGGGATTTCTCCTAAGTCAATTCAATTGAAGAGGTTTTGGCTGAAATTATTTTAGCTTTCAATTCCATGAACAAGAAAATATTTTTATCTTATTCTCTGAGGTGTGGCATTAGAAGCTACAATTGGCAAATATTTTTGGCCACCTTTCTGAGAATATCTATTTCACTTGTGAGTATGCTTATTGATTGGTCGAGGCCTGTGGACAAATTAACCACTAAATAAACATGGTAGGTTGTGTAGGGGTTAAACATCCTGAGGGTTTAATGAAAAATTACGTCCCCATTTGTGAGAACCAATTGATGCAAATAATTGCTAACTTGGTAGGGGGACACTAGGAAATTGAACCCCCTCACGAGTTGTAAATCTTGGTTGATTTCTTAGCTGATAATTTTTTATCCCAGTAGGATAAAATTTCAAATTACAAGGGTTCTCTAGCATATACAAGGGGCATGCCTGAATCTCAAAGCAGTGTAACTCAACATCAAATTGTAAAAGTATCCTCCCTTGGCAAAGTTTTTTATACTTGGGGTTATTTTGGAGGTGCCCACCCCATAAGAAGTATTATTTATTTGAAAATTTTACTTTTTGGGATCCCAAGTTGCATTATAGGGAAGTGGTCAGTTTGGTGAAAAAGGGTTGTTTCATTACCTTTAGTAGTGTGTGACCATGGTTCAGATGATTTTTTGAGTGAATCATGTCATATGGGTCTGTTCAGTTTGGTCTAGTAAGGTTTTTATAACATTGGCCCTTAAACTATAAATTAATATCAATAGGTGCCACTTACTATAGAGTACAACATACCATTGTTTCATCCATCTTTAAATCTCTCGAAATTCAGGAGAGGCTCAGTAATTTTGAAATAGGTTGAGCAAAGAAATTTAAATAAGCATCAAAATGAAAGCTGAAAAAAAGTTTAAGACACAACTTTGAACTAGTCACTATTTATAAATTGAAAACTTACAACTTTTTCTAGATATAATTAAAGAATATTTTTCCATATTCGCCATTGATTTAAAACCTGTATAATGAATAAGGATGAAATATTATTGACATATGGAACATGATTGGAGCTTGCAGAAAGTGGGATAGACAGTTTGAGGTGAAATTAATGGATCAAAGTATTGATAACTAGTAATGTTTGAAGATATAAACCCATAATATTTCTTTTTGTAGCAATTTTTTTCAAGCAGTTATGTGCAAGAGAAAATATGTGTCTATGCCATGTTAGAAAAACAGATATACAGAGATACAATGGGAACTATATCATTTAAACATGAAAAAAAGAGAACTACGATTGACTATGGGGAAAAACGATGGTTCAACATACTTGAGTCAAAGGAATTCTGGGACAAGTGTCCTTTGGAAGCTTTGGTTACTGTGTCCAAGTATGGGAGTTGATGATTGATGTTGTTCAATTTACTTTGCTAGTTTCAATCACTTATACTTTTGTGAGCATCACCTAATGAAATGAATGCTCATGAGAAATAGGTTATGATCATAATATATAAGGGAGATCAATCATGAATGAAAAAATTAATAATCTATGTAGTTAATCTTGAAGGAAAAAATATGGCGTTGAAAGGAATAATGGATTCTATACAAGTTCATTCTTTTATTTTTAACCTAGGTAGTTGCAATACCCAATCTTCTGTAAATAATAATAACTTAATTAAGACACCTTGAATGTTATTATTGCAACACCTCAAAGTAACATGAAGTACTACTTTTTGTTTACCTCTAAATAGGAAATTCTTATTAACATTTCTGAAACATCTTGACTGAACAACTAAAGCTTGATTATGGAATTCTCATAAAATTATTGCTTGGTATTTAACATTACTACACCCAAATCCATGACTTTCATGGTGCTCCTCTTACTAGCATAGGCCTCTTTTATAAGGTAAATTTCCATCTGATTCCCTTGAACAATCTCTTAATTTCCATAACCGTCTTTCTGGAAGGTAGAATCTGATTGGACTCCCTTGGCTAATCAATCAACTGAGTATCCTTCCTTAGCACCCTTTGTTTGGAAGATGAGATATAGAGTTGTGTGTTGATCAAAATAGGTAGTCATTGTCAAATTCATTATCATAATGTTACCAATCTTAACTAGCACATTTTCTTTACTATCTTAACTAGTAATATCTGGCCTTATACTAACTATTGTAAAAAGCATCAAAATATTCACCTCCAATCATTCTCAAGCTTTTAATTCCTAGGGACCAAAACTTTCATTCATTCCTACATTGTGATTCATACCATTTTAACCATGCTTCATCCATCCTTGCCACTAAATAAAATTGCATCTACATAATTAAATTACCAAAATAGAAAAAAAACCCCTTCTGTGAGATTCATTGTGAATAATGCCTAGTATATAATGTAGTCTATGTGATTGTGGGAATTTTTTCTCTCTGTGCCCCAACATGTGTCTATGTAGTCGCTTGATGCTGCAAGTAACATTTGCAAATTGAAACCAATTTTCTCACTTTATGCATGTGCCTTTGCAAGATTTTCCTAGGGAGGAGGTTGTTATAGACATTTTTGGGCACTGCAACCCCAAGCATAAAATGTCCATAAACCAAGGGCTCCTAAGTCCCTAAAAGTGTTGTTCTAACCCCTAAAGGAACAAGGTCAACTGATTACAGCTTCTCCCAGAAGTTCTCCATGAAAAACTGCTTAGAACTGGTCAAAACAGGATCATTTCAGCTGCTTCGTAGGCAAAGTGCGTTGCATCTCACCTAAGTACACTCTGTGGGTGCATTGCATTTCAAAAAGCCCTTCTATGGGGTGCGATGGGTGAGAAGTGACAAATGGCAATGTCAATCCGCAAGGTGGAGAGGCATGGAATCTTCCAGAAACTTCTCCTATGACACTTGCCTCTCTGAATTCGACCAAGGATGAGTAAGAGATCATCAATCTCCAAGTGGAAGCAAGAACTATCAGAGGGAAGACACTAATCAAATCACAAGCTGACTCATCTCCCTTACAGATATCTATATATGGATCCCTCATCCCAGAAATCCAGAGGCTGGAATTTTGCATCTTGTAAGGAATTGATGTTGGTTTCTGTTAAACACACATGGACAGCAAAGAATAGGAAAGATAAATCATGTGAGTTCATTTTTTATTAACAGGAGATGTACATTTATAATACAATGTTGTGACTCTTGGGTTTCAGATCCCAAGGTCTCTTGGACTGCTTTTGTCCATTCGACTTCCACACTAACCCATTAGGATTAGGTGTCCAACATTCCCCCCCTTAATCCGAAGGGTTATGTATGAGTCCAAGAAGAGAGCTGTAATACAAAATGTGCAAAAATGCATGGCAGCACTAGGCTGAATGTGCTCTATGAAATGTTGGTAAAAAAGGGCGGTGGTTTAAGGATGACCACCAACACTGGAACGCTTAGTGCAGTTCCCGGAACTCTTCCAAAACTGGCAAGAAACTAAAGTTTTCTGCTAGAGGAAGTGTTCTCAATCTGTGATGGTTTAAGGATGACCAACAACTCTGGAATGCTTAATGCAATTCCTGGAACTCTTCCAAAACTGGCAAGAAGTTGGAGTCTTCTGCTAGAGGAAGTGTTCTTAATCTGTGATGGTTTAAGGATGACCAAAAACTCTGCGATTCCTGGAACTCTTCCAAAACTAGCAAGAAGCTGGAGTCTTCTGCTAGAGGAAGTGTCCCAGATTGCCAACTGAAGGCATGTTCATGAGCATCTTTGTCTCTGGCTACAACTCTGAAACTGGTGTGGCAGGTTGTGGCTCAGGTTCGCTTGATGTGACTTTGAAGCTTGTAGATGACCATCAATTCCCCCGCTGTCAGATACAAGGTGAGAAGATGGAGAAAACTCAACTGCAAGACTGTTTAATATTCTGGAACAAGTTCTGACATGTGTTTGGAATATCTTCTTGGCTGTTGATGCCCATTGCCAAGAAGCGACCCATCCAAGATGAATCTTTGTTCTTGCAGGACGTTTGTTTTTGAAGCACCTGTGTGAAGAATGGCTGGTTTTATGATAGTACTCACATGGATGAAGATCAAAACAGTGATCTTTTAGATGGCCAACTCGGTCACAGTGTTGGCATTTCACGATCTGTTGTTTTTGTTGTTATTGTTGCTATGGAAGAGGGGCAGAATCTGGAACAGCTGGAGCTGAACTGTCATGAGGAGCAGGTGAACTGTCATAAATGAATCCAGCACTCTGAAACTGAATGGGCTTGACATAGTCTGGAATATGAAAGGACAAGTCCTTGTCATATCCAAGACCAGTTCTGTGCTTGTTGTGGACAAGCTGTTCCCAAGGTCTGATGATGGGCTTGGGAAGTGCAGACTGAGTTTCTGCATCTGCATATACAACTGCTGCTTTATTTGAATGAACAGTAACATTATTGACTCGCTGTTTACGGGAGTCTGTTTCAATCTTCTGAACAGAAACAGGTTCAGAATGATGACTCCACTTGTGTAATTCTTCCTGCTGTAGCTTTGTCTCAAGCTGCAAAAACTCTATTTTTTCTTGTGCATTTTGCATACATTTTTGAATGTCAGCAATAATGTCTTTATTGATTATGATTGCGCTGTCAGCAGTGGATACGATTAGAGTTCTCAATAACTCTAATATTATTTCAAGCTTAGCCATTTTTCTACACCTTAAAAATCCTCCAAATCCTACAGAAAAATGTAAGATGCTAAATATCTTCAAGTTACACAAGAAATCCCTATAGCTTAAAGGGAAAAATCAACCAGAGATATCTCAAAATTATACAAATATCACCGAGTCCTTCTATATTTAGCCAACAGTTACCCAAATCCTCTAATATTTTGAAGAAACCCTTCGACTGCTGCAAAAACTATCAGCTTCTAAATACCTTCAATCCACGATCAATGTGCATCATCACTGTTAAATACCTTCTAGATGCAAGCGGCAGGCATAAAAAATTTGTTATGGCCAACCAGATTCAACTAAGTGGCATAGAAAAAATCATTAGTGATTTTGCACTATGCACGACTCCATGGTTGCATATAGAAGCAATGCCTTCTTACAAAATTATCAATAAAATATCACACTGTTAACCCTCATAACAAAGATCTTCTTGATCCCTTCCTCTTAATGCCGTTGGCGGTGGACTTTACTGATCTTTACCATTAAAATACACGACCCTGCTTTTTAATGGCGGTAGACAACATGGATGCATTGGGACTGGAATAGCCCTTACAGTTCAGAGAGTTTCGCTTCGCTTGGAAACTCTATTGCACTTGTCTTCGAGCCAACAATTCAACTTCTCTTCCGGTTACCAGATTTTCAGGTTTTCGCGTTACAGCAGGCGCAGTGGATTATCTGTAGCATTGATTATGGATTCAACAGGTTGGAGGATCGATTCCTTCAAGAAGTATAAGAATTATAGTCGTTGATCATTATAGTCCTCCGGGAAAGCCATTGGATCAGGGCATGAATGTTGTAAATCGTTGATAGCTTTTGTACCTATCACGACTCGATGCAGTGGAAACATTCATCAACGAACTCCAAACAGCCGAAGCAAAATCCTTCAAATATTTTGAAATTCTTCCTCGTTCTTTTCCCTGTAAAGGTTGATATTGTCGCAAATGGAGCTCTAAGCTGGTCTACGGTACCCTCCTTGTTTCACTCGGCATCTTCAAGAATAGGGTACGGAGTGGTCAAATATGTGTGGAACTCCATCCACTCCTTCATATGATTCTCAAAGAACTCTGGGAGCTCCTGAATGTTCAAAGAATAGAAGACCCTACAGCAAAGTCATTGGCATTCAAACAGAGGCCTAAGAACGGTCGCATTCTGCATATTGGCCACAATACGTTGACCAATGTTGGACACCTAATCCTAATGGGTTAGTGTGGAAGTCGAATGGACAAAAGCAGTCCAAGAGACCTTGGGATCTGAAACCCAAGAGTCACAACATTGTATTATAAATGTACATCTCCTGTTAATAAAAAATGAACTCACATGATTTATCTTTCCTATTCTTTGTTGTCCATGTGTGTTTAACATGGTATCAGAGCCACTTGTTTTTCTGTGGCCTGTTATGTGCATGTCAGTCCTGGCCCTATGCCATATTCTTTTCCAGCGCTCCTGACACGCTGCCTCTGCCATATAACGCTGCCTTTGCCATATAACGCGTCTGTCCAACAGTTTCTTGAGACAACATCATAGTGTTGGGTGATCTAAGCTTTGTATGAGGTGAAGAAGGGCTTACTTGCTGAGAGGATGATGCTGGGTCAGAACAACTAGTTGTAACTCCCTTGGCTCTTTCTTGATTATCAATAAAAGCTATTCAAGTTTTCCTCCATACTCTTGTGTCATTTATGCTTTATGCATTTGTATGGTCAATTTACATCTGATCCTAGATTGTTTATGATTATAGATCCATGTTCTTGTATAGTGTTATGCTACTTTGATCCTACAGGTACTCTGTGAAGCTGGACGTACAAGGAAGCAAGTAGCGAAGGACTATCAGAAGAGAGAGGAATCGAACTAGGAGATAAGCACAAGACAAAGGTTGGTCTACTTTGTTCTTCTCTCATCTATATTTCATAAAGGAAAAACGAAAGTAGCTTTACTTTGTTTGTTTCTAAGATAGCTACCACACCTTAGTGGGATAAGGAGTTCTGTGTAGACACTTTTCCCTATAACAAAATGGCGACTCTGTTGGGGAGCGACTAGGTTGTTTGTTTATCTTCCTTGTCGTTTATTTTATAAACTTACAGACGGAGCCTGAATTCAAGCTAGGTAGCTTTCGAACTGCATTTGCTATGCAAATGCAAAGTAGATAAATGCTGCTTCAGTCAATCTCTGGGATTTTTTTATGAATTAAAAAACTGATTTACAAACTTTCTAATTACCCTCGTGGTGGCTCTTGGAACCTCCTTAGATCTACCCTTGTTGTTGATTTACTGATTACCATTTGCTCAGCCAAAACCCCTGAACTGAACTGCAAACTATGACCCGGAACCCAAGCAAAGTCTCATCTCTGGCCCAGCGTAGGCTCTGTTCTGTGAATATGAAATTCAGCGCACTTCCCGAGTGTAGTAGGTGCGCTGCATTTCAAGTTCACTGTGTTACAGGTGCGCTGATCAGACTAGGCATTGTTCCTCAGTTTTGGTTTCTGTGTTCATTCTTTTCAGTTCTATTCATGAGTTTTGTTGTTTGTAATCAGTATATCTCTGTTTGAAACCCCTTTCCTTGCTGATATTCTACCTCCATTGTGCAAAGAACTGTAAATGTTTTTGAGTATTTGTTGAGTCATTTTCAATTCTTGTTATAGACATTTTTGTGCCTTACAGCTCCAAGCATGAAATGTCCATAAACCAAGGGCTCCTAAGTCCCTAAAAGTGTTGTTCTAACCCCTAAAGGAACAAGGTCAACAAATTACAGCTTCTCCCAGAAGTTCTCCACCAGAAACTGCTCAGAATGAGTCAAGACAGGATCATTTCAGCTGCTCCACTAGCTAAGTGCGTTGCATAGCACCTAGACCCACTGGCTAGGTGCGTTGCAACGCACCTAAATGCACTATCAGGGTGCGTTGAGCGGGAAATGACAAATGGCAGTGTCATTCCACGAGGTGGAGAGACAATGGAAGCTTCCAGAATCTTCTCCTATGACACTTGCCTCACTGAATTCGACCAAGGATGAGTAAGAGGCCTTCAGTCTCCAAGTGGAAGCAAGAACTGATAGAGAGAAGCCACTAATCAAATCACTAGCTGACTCATCCTCCTTGCATACATCTATATATGGATCCCTCATCCCAGAGATCCAGAGGCTGGAATTTTTCACATTGTAAGGAAATGTTGTTGGTTTTGAGATAAACATCAGAGAATTGGGTGATCTATGCTTTGTTGGAGGTGAAGAGGGGCTTCTTTGCTGGGAGGTTGATACTGGGTCAGAAATCATCGGTTGTAACTCCTCCTGGAGCTTCTTGTATATCAATAAACACTATTTGAGTTTCTCTTCCATGCTTTTGTATCATTGATGCTTGTTACATTTGTATGGTTAACTTAAATCTGATCCTAAGTTATTTATGAATATAGATCCATGTCTTTGTATATTTTTCTTCTTCTGTGATCTTACAGGTACTTGGTGAAGCTGGGCAAGTAAGGGAGCAGGTAGCTGGAAGCTGTCAAAGAGGAGAGGGATTGGATCAAAGTATTAGCACAAGACACAGGTTGGTTCTTCCTATTCCTCTTTATTTATAGTTCATAAAAGAAATACAAAAGTAGTTTTCTCTGTTTGTTTCTAAGGCAGCTGTCACACCTTAGTGGGATAGAGCAGTTCTAAATAGACACTTTTCCCGGTAACAGTTCTCCTTTGCAAAAAAGTAATGTAGTTGTAATGTCGTTTCTCGATTTGAAAGTGTCGCAAGTGTCATTTTCAGTCGTAGAAGAGATTCTGATTTCTCTTGATAGTCGATTACCCTGTTACTATTGTATTTGATCTGGATTTGTAGTTTTTCTATTGTCGAAAGCAAGTATTTATTTCCAAATCGTAAAGTGTTGTGATTGTCTCCATTTTTTATTTTGAAAAGAAACTTGTTAGTAATTGTCGCTTGAAAAGTAATTCAGATTTGCGCATTAGCTTTCTTTTTATCATTCACATATTAAGAAGGCTGAAAACAAATACATGCATGTGGATTTGCATTTAGGCTGTTTGATTGGTTTGATTTAGGACAATGCATCTAGTGTGTGCTCTTTGCTCTTTGTTGAAAGAATTCTGTCTTTCTTTCCATAGTAGCTAGGATTTTCATTGCACAAAGAAGATAAAAGACTGTTTATCATCTTAGATTGCATTTTAGGAATTGTACATCTACATCACACGATGAACCTGAAAGGAAAATTTCTTAAGCAAGATCAACTATAAAATAAATTTAATGAATCTAACAACGCTTTGGAACCTAACGCACAACATCTAGAAGTCTAGGCTAGAGACGTATTCCGGCGTCATAAAGCCTGGTAACTGTTGTTCTCACTGATGGTTGGGTGATTCCTCCACTTTGAGACGATAAGTGCCAGTACAGAATTGTGCTCCCACGTACTGTCGAGTATATTTTGGGAGACCACAATAGGCTTGATCCTTTATCCATAGGAAGCCATGTCTGCCGCCCTATCGATCGCAATGCACTAAACACAACATTCGGGAAGATTGACTGCCATACCATAAAAAGTATTCTATAGTTTTGCGATTGGTTTGGTAATCCCTCTGCCTATATTTCCAGAGTAGTCCCTTTCGTTCCTTTTCAGACTCCTTAACGGAAAAGGTCCATCTGAGCACTTGTCACTTCAGGCTCGTTAAAAATCAAAGGCGACTAGAGTCATATTTTGTTTTTTCTCGACCCTTTAAAATTGAAAAAACAAGTTGTGTCAAAGCGTCTAAAATTTATTTTAAACGGAATAATCATCACCCTTTCCTATGTTGATCTTAGGTTGAGTAAATGGAATCCACCAACTAAGGAATTCCCCTTGGAGGAAATCCTAGTCCCTTCTCCTCTTGGGGAGATGTTGGTGCACCCCATATGGCCACATTGTCGCTTCCAGGATTGACAATCGGCTTGCCCGTATGGCCCTTCTCAACCTTTGTCGTTCAAAACACCGCAATTCCTGAACAATCGAGTCAGGAACTAGACGAATCCAGAGTTACCACCCAACCCTCTTCTTCCTCCAATTCTCTCTCCCCTCCTTCCTCTTCGCTTGATGGGGCTGGTAAAGCCAAAAATCAAGTATCTGAGAAGAAGAAGGAAAAGAAGAAGAAAGAGAAGAAGAAGAAGGAGCCAAAAGCGAAAGGGGTCAACTAAGCATCGTCTAGCGAAAATCCACACACTGCACCGACCAGGCCTAAATCGCCATGTGTCATTTGCAAAGGAGACCACTATCATAGAGATTGTCCCTGCATCCCTCGGATCTTAAGGGAATGGTCTCCTCGTTTGCACAACCTGGTGTCGTCAACCTCTGATGATCATGTTGAAAACACACCGTCGACTAGTGAAAGTGAAACCCCAGGGAAAAAAGGAAAATATAGATTTCCTTATAAACTATGTGAAGGCGATCATGTCGTCCACCGTTGTCCCTTCTTATATGAGGCTAAAAGAGTTTTGGATGATCGTCCGGTTTCACTGTTACGACTTCCTCCTAGATATAAAAAACTCTTGCCGAGTTCGTCACTAGTTGAAAATCCAGCTGACCCGCCCAGGTGGTCGGCCGAAGCATCTATCATTGAAGACAAACCATCTGAACCCATACCAGACGAAAGTCAAAAGGTCAAGGCAGCAGTTGACCCGGTCTTGCCTTGAGAGGTTCCATATTCAGGTGATACAGTCACTGAAGAGAACAAGGATGACAATGTCCAAATTCTTTTCATAAGCACAGACTCCGATGAACATGGGGGCAATTTACCCATTCCTTTACCGCAGGAAGGAAGTTCGTCAGAGTCGTACCCGGCCGTCTATTCGGTCCCACCTCCAAGCAACCTAGTTGTTTCCTTCGACTGGAATCAACTAAGCAGACCCCTTTTACCGGCTAGTATACCATTCCGAATTATTATTCAAATATATAGAATGGTTATCGCCTGTACCATCATAGATGAAGGGGCTTCTGTGAGTATCCTTTCCTCGACTGCTTGGAAAGCACTTGGTTCACCATCGCTTTTTCCTGAGATGAGAAATCTAATAGGCTTTGACAAAGGAACCAGTCGACTGTTAGGGATCCTTCCCAATGTGCCCATAACATTTAGAGGGAAAACCGTTCATATGAATGTAATGGTAGTCCAAGGACCCCTGGATTATAATCTACTCCTTGGACGAGACTATATTTATTGCATGGGAGCCATTGCCTCATCACTCTTTAGAGTAATGTGTTTTCCGCACGACGGAAGAGTGGTCAAGCTTGTAGACGAGCTTTCATTTCCCAGATCACACATAGGAAATTGTCATATACCATCCCTGAATGGTATTTTCACACAAGGAATGTCTCATCAATCTCCAGTCCGTCCACCTGATGAGCGCGAGTGATTCGGGGGACATGATTGAAACCCAGGGGGCATGCATCCTGGTCTGCTTCAGCAGGAAAACTTTAGGTATAGGGTAGGTTTCCGCGAGAGATATATGACTAGTCTGTACTCCCGTCCGTGATTGGAAGAGGGGGTTAGACTGGAACAAGATTTCCTCGTCAAAGTTATGTGAGTGGATTGTCTCACCTTTGTCTATTTCGGTAGACATCGCCAAAGAAGTGTTTTGTTTGTGGTGTGAATAGAACAAACTTTGGTAACCTGAAAGAGGTAGACCTTTCCTGATAAAACAAATGTTTTGTCGGTAGAATGAAAGGTGACCTTGAAGCTTTATTTTATACCTGGGGGCATGCAACCCTTTTGGCGTGCAAGCGAAGAGCGACCATTTATTTTTTAAATTTGTAGGTCCTCTAACCCTTTAAACTCGTAGGATTGGTCGTTTCCTAGCTTGTATAAAGAAAGGATGTGGGGCAAAACTCAAAAAATTGCCATTTTCATATATGAGACATTCTTATTATATGACTGGATTAATCGAGCAGTTTTAGCACATAGTTCAAGCTCATTAAAAAATAAACATAAGTCATGAGCAAATGTTTCTCCCCGCATTTAAGCTCATTAAAAAATGAACTATTTCCCGGTAAATAACCATCGTGAATGTAGTACTTCAGCCTTTAAATCCTTGGTCGTGTTCTCATCATCACCTCCATGTGATTGTTTACCTCTTTTGAGGAGCATTTGCAAAGAGTGATCCCACTAGCCATCCTTGTAACACTGTCGTGATTGGAAAATTCCAAACCTTACCTGGAATCAGCTGCTACCCAATTTTATCACTCGTTCCTCAAAAAACAACGCTTCTTTAAGCTCTTTTCAACTGACTCGTAAAATATGAAAAGGTTTCCGAGCCATTGGCCTCTCCAGCTCGTTAAAGGAACTGGAGGTGCTATCCCTCCTTTAGATTTTAATCTTTTTGGACCTGAGGGATTATTACACAAAAAGATCGAGCGCTTGTTTTGTTCGGCTCGTTAAAAGTATTGAAAATTCATCCCTTCTGTATTGTTTTATACTTTTTCGGACTTAAGGGATTAGATGACGAAAAAGAAATTTTGGAGTTTCCTTTACGTCCCTTTTCAGACTCTCTAAAATTGAAAAGGACCGAGTTATCTTTGTCGTTAAACTCGTTAAAACTTAATAGCGACAAACTTGTCCATAGCAGACAAGAACGAGTTTCACTATCGCTAGGCTCGTTAAAACATAGTGATGGGTTTGCCCAAAGGGAAAATTATAGAACAATCATATGTTATCCTCCTCAAGCTTGACAAAAATAAAGAGGTACTAGTCAGCAATGACTGGGGAAAAATTGGGAAGAAAACTTGAAGAAACTTTGTTGGTAGCAAGTCGCTCTTGAACATGACACTTTCACTCCGCATCCAAGTCGGGTTGGATTGTTTCATTCACTGGTCACATCACCATGGTACCATCACACCATCCACATTTGGGGTTAATGCTACCAATTCATCACGTCAGTGTCGCCGATATGTTCAAGAGAAGTCATCCAGAGAATTCACCTGTGTCTCACCCGCTGTAATACATTTACACTCCATTCTTTCATGACCGCCACCCTGAACCTTATATCACCAGATCGTTTTCACCTCCATTAAAATCATTTGCTTCGTTCCGTGTCATTGACGTGGGATTCATTAAGGCCCTCCTATGATGGATCGCTTCTTGTAGACATCAGCTCATTATCCAAGAAGCCGATCTAGGAACACCCTGTTCAGTACTTTGAAGCTTGTATGCCTCAATGGCAAGTTTCTCACTTCCAGCGACAAGTTTACCTCAATGGCCTTCGACCGAAAGATTTTGCGTGGTGTTCGATGCCAAGTCCTTTATTCACACCACGTGAATTGTACTGTAGTACCTTGAGGGTCATTATCATTATCGGTGATTCCTCTCGCGCCTGTTAACAACTTACATCATTGGCTGGTAATCAAGTGATGTCTTTCCATGTTCGACTCCAGAACATCTCTCACATGGATAGACTTGTACTTCGAGTGAAGATCGAACGAGATTGAAGACCCTGGATCTAGTTTCATCCATCCGGGCTGCGATATATATTCAGAGAAATAAAGACATCAAGTGTACATCATTGCTGCAAAGATAATCATCCAATCAAAGGGATGATGACTCGACCAGAATCATCAGTCTACACTCAGATGATTGTCTGTCCTATGTACATGAAAATGAATTTATAAAGCTGAGCATGGGAATGCCCGCCTCAGCTAGATCATGAAAATTATGAAGATAATGTATTGTATTTTATCTTATTACAGGTCTCCTCCCAGCTTGAAAGAACTTCAGATACTCATAATAAAGCATTTCACTCGACATCAAAAGATTAACGACCTCATGCTTTAGGGGGAAACTGTTATAGACATTTTTGGGCACTGCAACCCTAAGCATAAAATGTCCATAAACCAAGGGCTCCTAAGTCCCTAAAAGTGTTGTTCTAACCCCTAAAGGAACAAGGTCAACTGATTACAACTTCTCCCAGAAGTTCTCCATGAAAAACTGCTCGGAACTGGTCAAAACAGGATCATTTCAGCTGCTTCGTAGGCAAAGTGCGTTGCATCTCACCTAAGTACACTCTGTGGGTGCGTTGCATTTCAAAAAACCCTTCTATGGGGTGCGATGGGCGAGAAGTGACAAATGGAAGTGTCAATCCGCGAGGTGGAGAGACATGGAATCTTCTAGAAACTTCTCCTGTGACACTTGCCTCTCCGAATTCGACCAAGGATGAGTAAGAGATCATCAATCTCCAAGTGGAAGCAAGAACTATCAGAGGCAAGACACTAATCAAATCACAAGCTGACTCATCTCCCTTACAGATATCTATATATGGATCCCTCATCCCAGAGATCCGGAGGTTGGAATTTGCATCTTGTAAGGAATTGTTGTTGGTTTCTTGAGACAACATCATAGTGTTGGGTGATCTAAACTTTGTATGAGGTGAAGAAGGGCTTACCTGCTGAGAGGATGATGCTGGGTCAGAACAACTGGTTGTAACTCCCTTGGCTCTTTCTTGATTATCAATAAAAGCTATTCAAGTTTTCCTCCATACTCTTGTTTCATTTATGTTTTATGCGTTTGTATGGTCAATTTACATCTTATCCTAGATTGTTTATGATTATAGATCCATGTTATTGTATAGTGTTATGCTACTTTGATCCTACAGGTACTCTGTGAAGCTGGGCATACAAGGAAGCAAGTAGCGAAGGACTATCAGGAGAGAGAGGAATCGAACTAGGAGATAAGCGCAAGACATAGGTTGGTCTCCTTTTTTCTTCTCTCATCTATATTTCATAAAGGAAAAATGAAAGTAGATTTACTTTGTTTGTTTCTAAGGTAGCTACCACACCTTAGTGGGATAAGCAGTTCTGTGTAGACACTTTTCCCTGTAACAGAGGTTGGTTAGAATACGGATCATGTCTGTCCCAATTTTAAGACAATATGAACAACTTGATTTCATCCTGCAAGTTTCCTTCTCTTCTTGGTGAAATGTGTATGGGTTTATTTTTCACAAACATAATCTATTTTCCTATTGCCTCTTGAAGTTTGTATTTGCAAAGTCCTATTCAGTTGGTTGGTGGAATCAAAGTTTGAAAGTGGGTATTTCTATTTTGCCTCAAAGAAATCATTATTGGAACATAAGTGAAAACTCTCTCTCTTATATATATATATATATATATATATATATATATATATATTAAGCTTTTATGAAGAAACTTTTGATTGCAATCTCCTCTGTGTAGGAAAAAGCCTTTGATAGGCATTTATCTTAATAAAAGCATCAATCAATTAATTTTTTAAGTTCACCTTTTCTTTTATTTTTGGGTCCATCAAATTTCAATCTATATTCTTTATTACCAACTTCATCTCTCTTCTCTGTCTACATAGGCATAGGATGGGTTGTTGCGATATCTCGTTAGAAAAGAAAAGACACATGAGAGAGAGGGTGAAATATATCATTTATTGGAGTACATACATTTTATTTTGTAACTTAATAGCCCTACCTAATCCTCTGTAACTGCCAATATTAATAGACATATTAACTTAATTAATTGCGTGTTACTATTGTAAAAGGTATTCGTTTTGCTTCGTTTAAGCTCTTGTTTCGCTTCTTTTCTTACAAGCAATCCTTTAATTTTACCTTGTGCTTTGAAACCTATACTTTCAGTAATCCTTGTTATATGGTTGTATTTTTTTGGAGTGCAGTAACTGGATTTAGTTAGAACCATTTGGGATCTGTAGAGTTAGAACCGGTTTCGAGTTGGGCTCAAAGCTCTGTTTGTAGGTCACTGGATAAGTTTTAAAGAGATCATGGCTTCCAAATTTGGAAGATTTGTGAGTGGTAACAGTAACTCATTCTTAAGAAGAAATAATACAGTAACTCATTCTTGAGAAGAAATAATGGACAGAAGACAAATTTGGGTGGCAGGGGCAATGTAATTGCGATGGCTCCTATTCCTTTCCGTGGGATGAAAGAAGAATATGAGACACTAATATTCAGCCTCGGTGCTGCTAAGAAATATGTGAAGATATCCTACCATTTCCTTAAATTTTGGGTATGGAAGTATCCACGTGAAACCAATTCCTCTAATTTTAATCTCAGATAGTTTCAATAACAAGTATTCAATTTCTGAAGAAAAATAGTGTGCTATAGTTTAGAGATGAAAATTAGAAATGTTAGGCTCTATGCTTAAGCAACTTTGTAAGAAAAAATATGTTCTAGACATGCCCTTGATGATAAAAAGAAATATTTGAGATCCATTTTCATTTTTAGTAGTTCTTAAAAGACAAAAATCACATTGAACTCATATGTTGATATCAACTGGCGCATCATCTAGATGTTTGCAAAGCAAGTAACTGTGGGGTTCAATTAAACAAGATCAATCATGCCTATGAGGTAACTTGCTTGCCTATGAATAATTTGTCTTTCAGGTTATAACATGGGATAATTATGTATGCGTATGGCTCTCTGATTGTTGTTTTTCTAGATGAATGAGCAGACTATAATCTCCAATTTGGAGAAGGGAAAACATCAAAACTTCTCAGTTTATTAGAATGTGGAGGACCGTATGGGAGTGTGTGATGATTCTTGGGAAGAATTGATAGCATGGGAAGGAGTTGAAACCCCTTTATTATTCTTCCCATACTAACATTTAATCTACTCATATAATATTCTCTTGTACAATCCAAAATACTTGTATAATATACAATTTAATCTTCTTTTATACATACAATATAATCTTCTATTTGTATAATTAATTTTATTTTTCTTACATTACCTCCCACTGCAAAAAAGACTTCAGGATCTAGATGATACAACAACTTGTGGAGATCTTAATAAGTCATCTGCTTTTCTCCTGAGTTTTGATTATCTTGAGCATATGTTGTGTTTATTTTCATCTCAACCATTGGTACACACTTGTGAGATCTCTCTATGGACCTTGGGAAGATTATGGGGGATTTTCTCTTAAAGGAAAAACTCATAACTATATTTGTAATTAAAATTCCACTAAACCAAAGGAAATCATTATTTTGAGTAAGAGATCTCACGTGAAATGTTGTATTTTAATTCCATTATGTACTTTTCCATGGTCTATTGTAAATAAAAAACATTATTCAGAGAATATTGGTTAGAACTATTGGAAATAACTACATTTATTTGTCAATAACATGATGTTAATGTTAATCTTGATTTAGTTTATTGCACCAAAATGTTTTGTCTCTCAATATATTGTTTCCAAACGTTAATTGAGATATAATAAATTTTAGTTATTTTGAATTATTTTCTTTATAAATAACTATCCTAGCAATAATTACTCAAGCAAATGAATTATTTGTTTATAAATAATTACCTTAGCAATTTTTTCGGACCTGAAAAATTGTGATTTAGACTTTAATAATTAATCCATTCAGTGGAGCAATGATGTCAGATATGAATTGTTCGACAACAACAAACTTGAAGAGGGAAATTAAAGTGGGTGAAGTGTCCAACTGTGTAGAGTGGGATAGTGTCGAATAAGAGATGTAGAGGACAATATCGCTGACATATGGCAAGGTGTTGAAGAGTTTCAAAAGGATTTATATCCACATTTAGGGTGGATTTAAAGCCTTATGACTAGTATTTCGAAAATAGTGGGAGTTAATTCATTACGGTTTTATGATTAATTAATGATATTGAAATTTATTGAATATATTTTTTTCATAGGGTTTGAGTGAAAAATTCAATTAAGGAAATATTGTTAGTCTCCTAGAGATTCTAGGAAAACTGAAGCTATTTGAATCTCTTAAATTTCAAGGTTAGAAAATTTAAATTTATTTTTGGTAAGGAAATCAAATTTTAAGATGATTGGTGTTGGTGGAAGAAAAATGTGAAAAACTAGAGTGTGGGAGTTCACAATAGTTTATATATGTTAATCATCTTGTATTGATATTGAATATTTTGTATGAAAAAGTACCATGCAATTTAGTGAATGGAGTCGTCTAAAACTTTTTAAAATGAGATCTTGTTTACTTAAGAATGCATCAATGTGATTTATTGCAAGCCACATATTGTATAAAGTCTTCAAACTTTGATTCACCTTTGATGCAAAAATGGGGAAATGCAGTTAGAGCTCTCAAGTTTGAATTATGGAAAGAGATGTAGAGGACAAAATGGCTAACATATGGAAAGGTGTTGAGGAGCTTAAAAAGGATTTATATCAACATTTAGAGTGTATTTAAAGTCTTGTGACTATAGCCTTTGAAAAACGGTGGGAATTCATTCATAATGTCTTTTATCATTCATTAATGATATAAATATTTAGTGGAAATTTATTGAATACAATTTTTTTGGATGGGATTTAAGTGAAAAATGAAATTAAGGGCATATTGTTAGTCTCCTAGAGATTCTAGGAAAACTGAAGCTATTTGAATCTATTAAATTTTAATTGTAGAAAATCTAAATTTATTTTTGGTAATGAAATCCTAGTTAAATATTATTTGTGTTAGTAGCAGAAAAATGTGAAAAGTGGGAGTGAGGGAGTTTGCAAAAGTGTGTGTGTGTGTGTATATATTTATATATTAGTTTTTTTCTTATATTGTGTGTTATTTATTAAAACAGTTGTACAAAAAAAAAAAGAGCAGTGACATGGTCACCACATGGCACTTGTTAAAGCTAGCTCAGATTGTAATCCAATACTTAGGAATATGCTAATCATCTTGTATTGATATTGAATATTTTGTATCAAAAAAGGATCATGCAATTTAGTGAATGGAGTGGTCTAAAGCGTTATGTAGGTAGAGCTTTCAAGTTTTAATTATGGAAGGATATGTAGAGGACAATATAGCTGACATATGGCAAGGTGTTGAGGAGTTTCAAAAGGATTTATATCAACATTTAGAGTGGATTTAAAGCCTTGTGACTGTAGTCTTTCTAAACTAGTGGGAATTCATTCATTGCGGTTTTTATCATTCATGAATATATAAATATTTAGTGGAAATTTATTGAATACAACTTTTTTGCAAGGGGTTCGAGTGAAAAATGAAATTAAGGACATTTTCTTAGTCTCTTAGAGATTATAGGAAAATTGAAGTGATTTGCATCTCTTAAATTTTAATTGTAGAAAATATGAATTTATTTTTGGTAATGAATTCAAAGTTGAATATGATTGGCATCAGTAGAAGAAAAATAAAATATGAGAGTGTGAAGTTTTATAAAATATATATATATATATATATATATATATATATATATAACGAATCTATCTATCTATCTATCTATATATGTGTGTGTGTGTGTGTGTGTATAGATATTCATTATAGATTTATTAGTTTATTTTATAGTGAGTGCTATTTATTAAAACACTTGCACAAAAAAGGTAAAGAGCAGTGACATCACCACCACATGGCACTTGTTAATACTAGCTCAGATTGCAATCCAATATTGAGAAATATGCTAATCATCTTTTATTCATATTGAATAATTTTTTATGAAAAAAGGCCCATGGCTCTAAAATGTTTTAAAATGTGATCCTTTTCTTAAGAATGCATCAAAGTGTTTTACTGTAGGCCACACAAAGTATCAAGTCTTCAAAATCTGATTCATCATTGATCCAAAGATGGGGAAATGCAAGTGCTTTAGTTAGATAGCTATTTAAATATTAACTAGTTGTCTTCATAACGTCTGCAACCAAATGGAGTTGGTGGTGATTTTATTGGAATTGATTTGGGAACAACAAATTCATGTGTCGTTGTCATGGAAGGAAAGCTAAATATTTTCTACATTGCTACACAAATGAACTTTGTTGTACATTGGAAGAAATATCTAAATTTTGATATTTTTCTCTATGTGTGCAATTCTCTCTTTGATTTCATGTTTGGATGGTTGTATAACTCCAAAATCATTGAAAGTTCAGAAGGTGCATGAACATATCCATAAATTATATATTTTATCAAAAGGGAAAGGTTTTAATTTGATGTCACCTACTAGTCTTGATATGGACAACATGAAAATAATTTTCAGAAAGAGAAGGCTAAAATTATGAAATGGACTCTTTTAAATGTGTGAATGGAATGGATTACTATAAGTGAAATGGCTCACATGGCTTGAAATGGTTGAAAATAAAAACATTATAGATAATAGACGCATAGATTGGAGTAGTTGCTAGATGAGATTGGATTTATTGATGAGAGAGATTTTTCATATGATTTGATGCCAGTGGAAGTGGTAGATGGATATGATTATGGTGCTTGATTTTTTTTCCTTGCTTATCATAATATTCTAAATGAAAATGTACTTGTGTATGTGACATGAAACTAAGAAAATTCCTCCCAAGGCTACACATTGCCCATAAATTAGAATTCATCCAGTTTCCAAGTGGTCTCTTCAATTACATCAATGTTGTTTTATTTCCTAGAACATTAGATCACGAGTGTGTTGCATCATATCAAGATACAAACACATGTTTTGGGAAAACAATTGTTTGAGTAATTCCATAAATTAAATGTTAGGGAGTTGTTCATCAATTAATTATATTGTGAATGAGGAGAGGAATGATAGAGTGAAGTGCTATGAAACTTAACATAGTAGAGTTGTTTAGTTGTTGACCATTAAATATAGGGTTCTTGCATTTCTTGAATAATCCTCGGCCTTGGAAATACAAGGAGTGAACCAAGCCAACTTGTCTTTACCAAATAGATTGAGTCATTCATCCGTGTCAGAAAAGAAATATTGAATTTAACTTGATAAAGAACACAATTTTTTTGATTAATTCTATGAAAGTGTCCATGTTTATGAGATGGATAGGTCATGGTCACATCATCTATAAATCAACATTAGAGAAATATTTCAAATTGAAGAAGGAATAATTCATGATAGAGAATTCAAGAAGGGAGGGTAATAATTGAAGGTTGGAGTGTAACTTCCAATAGGGTATTCTATATGTGAATTCCATTTGTCATTAGAATTTGATTACACATTAAATATGTGCTAGTGATTTTGCGTTAGTTTATAAGTGAAATAGGAAAATCACAACATAAAATATAATTCCTAATCAAGCACATATGCTTATGAATACAACACAATTATTTGACTTAGCAACTTCTACCCCATTAATCTTTTTATGGTAAATAAATGAAAAGATTTATCTTATTGAGAATTTACAAAGGAGCACACCACATCATTGTAGAGACTAGAGAAACTTTCATCTAGTTTAGTGTTCATATACCGTAGTCTATATATACATCATTTGCCAAACAAATAGTGAATTTCTCTTGTCTATTACTTGCAATTTGTAAATACTACATAAAGAAAGGTTGGTACTTATAAGTAAGGCCGGTTGTTCATGTCCATCATAATTCAACATGAATGCATGAGTGTAGCAATATTTTTAGATATGGGTCATAGTAACACACAAGGATGTTTCTTTCTTTATTCCTCTTGAGAGACCCAAATAGGTTATAATAAGTTCCATTCCTTGAGAGATAGTGAGTTAGTGATTATGTGAGTGATGGGGGTATAGCTCATCGCTTTATATGAATTTGAGATTTGGGGCCCCAACCTTCATTGTAGATAGTGATATTACATCTAGAGGGTCTTGACTTGTGCTTGAACACTTTATTTGGTGCAAACATATTCATAGAGATTCATCAATTTATTTTTCACCATCATATTGATCAATTTATATGTCATTTTATATACATGTACATAATCAATCTTCCTAAAACATGGTTTATTTTTGTGTGCCTTAGACCATTAAATTGAATAAATCATAGTGATATGTGCATGAGTATGGTTTAATTAATTTCTCTATGGGAGAATTAATATGTAACACCCTCCTCCAACACCTACCCAAGTAACCATGCCAACCGGGGTAAAAATGAGATGAGAGGCTACTATGATCAGATTCAACCTCCTATGTAACCTTAAGGAAGTGGAATCGATGGAACATCACACACAGTCATACAACATCATCAACAAAACCCTTAGGAGACAAGTCAACCACTCACATAGCCTATCCCTAGGTCCCATTGTTGTTCTGGACCTCTTAGGCCATAGTTGCTCTCATTCTATGGGCAAGGGAGCAACCAACAACCTAAAGTCACTCTCATAGTCTTGCCTGCAAGTGACTTTTCACCAAAGTTTCCAATTCTGTGCCAATGACCCTAGGATTTAAGCCGCTTTTTCAGGCCCAAAGCCTAGGCCACTACCAAGAATGGAATGATATCTTGAAATTAATAAAAATACAAGGAAACAATCATGCAAAAGTAATAAGTGGATCAGGACGTTAACCAGACCCCTACTAGCCATGAGAGGCATTTCATCAAACATATCATCAACACCTAACCAACAGGTGTAAACAATAAAATTAATTGTATGGATCCCATACTTTTTGTGATAATTTCTATGAACAGTTGTTTCCTCATACCATTTGCTGCATATTCATATATTAGGTCATAGACACATTATCCATTCATATATAAGTAAAAACATGTTGAGAGCCATACATATTTGATGCCATAAATATACATATAACCAACATAATAGGAATAGAAATACCATAGACATATCAGCCATCAAAATACCTGTATACATCAATATGCTTTCACATGAAAATCAAGGGAATAAATTTCTTAATAATGAATGAAATAACCAATCGGAGATGGGACTACCACGTTCCATTCGAACATAGATTAGCTGAGCCAAGTCTCTCTTCATCCAATCACCCTTGTGCCATATTCCAATCATGAATTTGGGACTCATAGAACACATCAAAAACACCAATCAATGTGGATTCCAGAGTTCTCCACCTACATTGTGAGGAATTTGAGTGCCTCCTGGTATCTTATGATTTAGCATGCATCTGTAGTCCGATCCAGGGAACACTAGGCCCTACATTGAGACATACTATCTAGTGTTTACCGTGCATCCCATCGTGGGAGCACTAGGTCCAATGGAGATAAAATCCACCTCTTGGCTTTACTGTATATCCTACCATTCAACGACAATGATTCCTAGACCCACTGAGGCACACAATCTGGCTTTACCACAACCTATATTCCAGTTTAGGGGTTACTAAGCCAATGGCTTCATGATCCTCAGTATCGCCCAGGGACCACTACACCATGTATTTTTCAATTTAGAGATCCACCCCACTCAGCTTCAAATCCAATCTGGCCATCACACATAAATTGAATGAGAGAACCCATCTCATCACAGCTATCAGGAAATAGCAAGTCTAGGCTAAAATACTATCACACTTGGAAAACCCTATCCCATAGTAGAAAAGGAACACATGCGATCCCATGCATGCCAAATGTAGCAAGGAAAATGCACATGCAAGTTGATACCTGTAATGAAGTTTGTTGTAGTTTCTTGGTCCTTCCTTTCCTAGCTTTATCTTTAATTCCTCTAGCCTCCGGTTCCTTTCTTGCTCCAATTCCAAAGTGCTCCAAGAAAATTATAAGTATCCAAGAGTATGAGAGAGAGAGAGACAGAGAAAATAATGAAAGAGTTCCAACACTAAACTGACAAAAATATTATCAACTGGTCCTTGAAAACCATTTTATGAATGAGGCTCTATTTTCTTCATTTTCCATTACTTTCCTTAATTTTCCTACTCACATGCAACCTATGACCTTTCACCTCCTTTTTCTCCTAATTTTCATTATTTCCATAAAAAACTGTGCCAAAAATGCCATTTTTCCTTTCCAAAGCCTTAGCCATTACCTTTGCCAATTTCCTTAGCCATAAACAACCAAATGAATGCACACTAGGATGTCTTTGCCAACATTTAGCTCGCAATAAGTGTCTCATCGACTGTTCTTATTTTTTTTAACTTTAATTACATGGAATTTTCACCAGGGATATTACAAAACTCCCCCCCCTTGGGGGACACCGTCCTCAGCATTGAATCACACACATAACTCAAAAACCCACTAAAAGAAGACATACTCCTTATGAAGATTTATAAGACAACTCGATTTAGTATTTACAATGAAAGATATGCTCAAGAGAAAAACATCATGACAACATGACAACATACTGCATAGTGGATCTTTATAACACAACTCATTACGTTATTTACAATGATCATCCTACTGAGTGCTAGTCCATATGATATGATAACACCATAACATCATGATAACACAATCATATGATAGAATAGTAACATGACAATATAATCATAATGACCTGATACCCATACTGCATAGTGGAGATTTATAACATCCGTACATATCTGTACAATAACAACGTCATCAAAATATTTATACCAAAACATATGCCACATCATAAATGAAAAAATATATCAAAACATATACTAAAAATCATATCTAAGCATAAAAACATCATAAAGCATATACTAACCACCATAAACCATATATGGAACCACCATAAAGAAAATACAGAACCACCATAAAGTATATACCAAATCACTATAAAGCAAATACCAAAACTCCATAAAGAAACTACCAAACCACCATAATGCAAATAACAAACCACCATATCAAAGCTACTTTGAATCAACCAACAAAGAAGGGAGGATACATAGCCCACATCTGATCCACCATCTTCCATGTAGCTTCATCAAGCCCAAAGTGCTTCCATTGCACTTTAACTTGCTCAATTACTCGATTTTGGTGCATGAGCTCCTTTTTCTACAATATACACTAAGGATCTGATTTAAATTCTCCATCTGGTTCCACTTGCAATACAGAGTAGTCAATCACATTATCAATATCCTTAACATACTTCTTAAGAAAATATACATGGAAAACATCATCTACTTTCACTATCAGAGGCAGTGCAAGTCGATAGGATACTGACCTAATCCTCTTAATGATACTGAAGGGTCAAAAAAACAATGGTGTTAGCTTGGCACACGAGCCAATATGCAAGAATATCTTCTTTGGTTTGATGCACAAGTACACCTATTCTTGAACCTCGAACTCCTTAAACAACTTGTTCCTATCTACATAACTCTTTTGCCTATCTTGTGTTGCCTTTAGATTCTTCTTGATCACCTGCATTTCTTGTTCCATGTCTGTCAACATACCTTGTCCAATGAATACCCTACTAACAAAATCACTCCAACTAATGGGAGTGTTGCAACTCCACCCATACGATGCCTCAAGTGGACCCATCCTCACTAACTCTTGATAACCGTTGCTATACACAAACTCTACCAAAGGGAGATACTCTTCCAATTTCCATTGTTGATGCATCACATACATCCTCAACATCTCCTCCAATATTCTATTGACCCTCTTTATTTGTCCATCTGTATATGGATGATAAGTTGCGTTGAAGGATAACTCTGTGCCCAAACCTACAAATGGCGCCTTCCAAAACTTGAAAGTGAACTTTGCATCCCTTTCTAACACAA